>NW_024121210.1:11700066-12391058 GCF_016745375.1 Pimephales promelas
GATCCGTGAAGCACATAACGAGGAGCGCAGTTTCATTCTGCTTTCATTACGCTTGCCATTTGGATGTTGCGCAACGTGTGTGTTGGCCGCGTCAGCACAAATTTTTGCGGCAAGAAAAATGGTCCAAGCAATCGTTCGTGTGTATGCATGCTACCGAACCGGAAGCCTCGAACCAAAACGGTTCAATACGAATACATGTACCATTACACCCCTACTATCTATTAAAATACATTTTAAAGAACGTTGGTAAACCAAACCGTTTTGGTTACCACTGAGGGATTCTAAAAAATATCTTTTCTGTTCCACAGAAGAAAGTCATACCAGTTTGGAACAAATGTGGCTGACCTATCACTTAATAACTATGAAGTTTGTATATATACCTGTGAAATGCCGAGAAGAGGCTACTAGGAGAGAGCATGAGGGGTCCACGGGGCAGGATAATGCCTCCGTCGTTCACCCACTGCAGATAACCTCGCGTCATGTCTGCCATGCCAATTGCCCTTGCTGAGCAGTACAGGAATTTATATCCATTCCTGGAAAACACAAGCACCCTTTTATCAAAACTACTGTTTCAAGACTTAGTCAAGCTTGCTTGTACCCTTTTAAAAATCTTCGAGGAGTGCATTTTCATGGGGTTGAGGATTAGAATGCAAACTCACTCAGCCACAGAGTGGTAGAGTTTAGCAATGCCCTGTGGCGTTCCAGTCCTTCCCAACTGAGGCAAAATCTGGCCAAACACATCTGATCTGAAAGCACATAAACATACGGGTGAACATAGCATGTACTAGCAAACGAAAGGAGCAAAAATCCTCTAGTGCATATTTTTTTCTACTTAGAAGGAAGTCCAAGTCTCATTCAACTGGGTTCCTAAATATAGCTTCTGACATTCTTTTTATTCTGAGAACTAATAGACTTGCGAAGAAGAGATTTTTTTTTCTCAGCTTGGGGCAAAACTCTGTCTCATCTACTAATGAGGATCCTCTCCCCACTTTAGCGTTTTATCTCAGACTTCTTTCTGAGTGGCATTATGAGAGAAGCAAGATTTAAATTGGCTCATTACGGTGACATCCTCCTCCTAGTCCAACCTGGTCTGGGCGCACCCCACAGTCAGCCGCCCTGCTTCACAGCCTCACAGAGACGTGTCAGGCAAGCAGGTCAGAGAAATAATAAGCGGCAGTCAATCTGCTCGTTTGATGTTTCCCACCCACCAGCCACTGAGGGCACGAGTCTGTAGGCAGAGAGCATTCGTTTGCATAGATGCGTTTATATTACAGCCGGCTTTGCAGTAATTAAAAAAAAAAAAAACATGGCTGACTGGTATCACACTAATACTGGAGCTGTGAACTCCATCAAACAGCCAGTAAAACTCAGGGAGACATTGTCTGTTAAATGGCACATTGTCTTTGTCATTGTAAGCGTTAATGGAGTGGTTGCGATGCAAGATCATTATTAGCGGTTTATTATTGCAACATACCCAGAGTACTTGTTTTTGACGAAACAAGCTCGGCCTTGATCTATAAACGCTTTTGGTTCTGGCAGTAAAAAATCTGGCAGTGAATGAGTCTTTCTGCACTAACTAATGGAAATGTTTATGCCACCTCAGCATTTCCCCCCATTTCATGACAACAGTAAACTATAAAAATAAAGAACAAAGGTGGATTTTCAACAAACAACCCAGCAAATGTTTTTCATTAATGTGATGCATGCCTGTGGAATACATACTGGTGATGGTTCCATCAATATCTGAGATGATAACTTTTTCATCCCAGTTCCAAAGGTAGATGGTGCCTTCACAGCGGCACGTGCCCTAGGTACTGTGTTGTGATGCTGAATGTCACATCGTTGGGTCCTTCCTTCAGTTTTCAAACTAGCCTGTAAGTCAACACCACCTGATCAATGCATTTCTTTATCACCACATTGCATCTTTTCTATCTGTATTACCACAATTGCATTTGCAACAAATTATACTGTAGGTTTCAATTGTGACATTATCTGTATAATTAACTAATATTAATTAACTAATAGATAGATAATCCTCTGCACCACACACTTGACAACTGAATCCTGCAAAATTCATAAAAACATGTGCTTTATTGAATAATAAAAACAAGATTAAAGATTCAAATTAATTTGATCTGACTCATGAGACTTACTTTTGCAATGCAATCAGTTCATTCACACTACAAAGTCTTCATAAATGTATTAACTCATAAATTTATAAAAAAAAGACATAAGCTTTATTTAATGAAGTAGATTTTCTATTGCATAACTTTCTCAAGCTGCCAACAGGGGGTGGTCTAGTGCAAATCAACATCAAGACAATATCCTTTCAGAATGAGTCACAGAGCTTTTCCATAAATTCCTGAAGGAAGCTTAAGGGGCAGCTTTAATCAACTGACTTACAGAGAGCAGTTGCACTACAGACACTACAGAACTCCGGATCTTTCAGTCAAAACCACTTGAGCAAGTGTTGAAGATACTTATGTAAATAATAGCCACTGTGAGTGAATGTTTTAACATATAGTATGTCTACAGAACTAAATATTTCCGTCTCCTAACAAAAATGTAGACTCACAATCTGGTCGGAGGAGAGGCGCAGGGACTTGCGGTAGGAGTGAGTGGATGTGTGCCCGTGTGGTTCAGAATGGACCTTGCGCTCCATTGACGATGCGGCAGCGCTCACCTCCTTACCCTCCTCATCACTGGATGAGTCCCTGGTGTCCACTCTGCACTCAGAGCAAACAGGGAATCAGTGAACTAAATTTGCAACTACATACATTCCTAATTTAGATTACAACAAGAGCACCACAGAAAATTAGACAAAACAGAAAGTAGGCTGGGCCGTCCTGATTCACTTCTTGTGCATTAAGGGGCGGAAAACTAGTCAACAATTAATCAGAGGAAGGGTCAAGGATAAAACTGAAACATTTATCTTTTACTTGTTTTTGTACAACTAAGTCAGTTAACATAGCTAGTCTATAACCTTCGGCTACATTCAGGGACAACAACATCAAGTTTCATTATTATCTGCACATATTCCATATTCTGACTCACTTGCGGGAATGACTTTCCATTGACAAAGAGGAGCTGCCATCCTCCATTTGGACTGCTTCATTTCCAGCTTTCCAGTACTTTCTGACTGTATAACAAGACAAAAAAAAGCATTAATGCATCAAATCACACTGCCACACATTTAAAAACTGCAATAACAAATCTGTGTAAACACTATGTGTCACTATTTGCTTTTGTTGTGACATGACTGACTATATGACCATTTCATCCTCATGCCTCCAGGTTATTATTAATAGTCTGATGAGCTGCTTGGCCTAATTCTAGGCTGTAAAATTCCACACCGCAAATTGGTGCTAATTACAGAAGTGCCAGATGAGGGCAGCGAAAGAGCTTGATGTATGATGCCTAAATGACAGCAGAAGCTCCAGAGAGAAGATCTCAGAGGCAGCGCAATTCAATCTTCTTTACAACAAAGATGTTTGCTTGAATTAAGTGAATGTTGAAGCTTTTGTAATCAGATCTGCTGACAGAAGTCTAAAGACTTGTGCTGAAATGCAGTGGGATTAGAAGACCAATAACTGCTCGAAAGTTTTGTTCCAACTCCCTGATTATAACTTAATAAAACATTTATTTTTAAATGGTATACATATCTATAGGTCACAATGCTTTGGTCTTACCTGTTTAATAGTGCTGTCTGCTCTCTTTCTCCAGAACCACCAACGGCCCGATTTCTTTGGCATCCTCTCTTTCACCCAAGCTTCCTCTGTAGCCTGAACACATAATTGACAACTAGAGTACGTCACAGCACTGCACAATACAACTTTTGAAGGGTTTCTGAGGTAAAAAATATACTATTAGGGAGAACAAAATACCTTAGGTAAATTCTTCTGAAATGCTTGCAAACTTAAGATCAAAGGGGCAGCCAATGTCCAATTGTAATACCTAAAAAAAACAAAGAACAAACAAGGCAATTTACTTACTAATGTGAGCATTATACAAAAATATTTATAATATATTTTTCATTTAAAATTTAAATTCAAACCAACCTGTTTCCCATTTTAAACAACTAAATTTGGATTATCTATGATAGCTGGATTCTCTGCAAATTCATGGTATGTGATAATATGCTCCATGAATTTTTCTAGAAACAAGCAGAAAGAGACATTTAAATCACTTGAATTATTTTCATTTGCAAATCTCTTTGAATAAAAGCATGTGCTAAATCCATTAATTATTATAAATGAACAGAATAAACCACATCCACTGTTTCCACAGCTACAGAACACACAAGAAAGATTCAGATACCTTTCGAAATCTCTCCGTTCTCACTGAGACCTCCACACAGAGACAGTGTGACATCAGGCAGATCACTGGCAGAGTCAGACAGACACTCAGTGCCACTGTCGGCCGCAGCGCTGCCCACAGACTGTGGGGACTGAGAGCCTGAGTGCATCCCAGAATCCATCCAGTGCTTGGAGCCAGAGTCTGAATCACTGCAAATACACATAACACATCAAGGTCACCTGACACCTGATAAACTTGTTATGAACTGCTCCAAGTACCGTAATCTAATTTTAAAAGCAATATACTGTAGGTCAGATGTGTGATTCATTTTCTACCTCTTAGGAAAGTAGCGAGCAGCAACATCAGGCTCCAGAACATTCAGGTCATCTAGGTAGATGTCCTCTGGGCCCTGGTGCTGACTTCTTTTTGGGACGCCTGAACAAATTTGCAGTCAGCATTTTAGGTTTAAATCAGTAATCGGAACAGCAAGCTCTAAAGTACTAAAACAAACCCTCTGAACTGAAGAGACATTATCTTGATAGAACTCCATTAGCTTGATTTAGGTACACAACGATTATTTCTAGAACACTGAATTAGCCTTGTTAAACATAAATCAGCCATTACTTTTTCAACTTTATCTAACTCCTACTCCACACTTCCACTATCAAATAAAGATAACAGTCACTGGTAAAATCAGTTTATGGGCAGAATTTCCTTGAAAGTATGAAAGGGAGTGGTGCTTAACAGGCCCACCTTTCTTCTTGGACGGTGAGTCAGTCTTGGCACCAACATCTCCCATGTCTGCACCTACATAAGCAGCAGAGGCAGCAACGGCAGCAGCATCAGGGAGAATGGATGAAGGAGTGGAGGTCAACATTCCACTAGGTACCATCTCCAATTCCAACTCCGTGGTAGTTTTGGGGTCACAGGGGTGCGGGGTTCAGGCTTGACTATGGTACAGCCAGGGGCCCCTGAGGCCCGTTCTCTGTCATCCGTCTCCATGGCCTCTGAGCTGAGAATGACTCTGAAGTGAGTGTTCTCTGAAGGCGTTATGGTCACAGTCTTCGGTAGCTCCATCTTCTCTTTCTTAGAAACCTGGGAATCACAGAAAATATTTTTGCATACTATTTTCACTTATTACTTTGGCAAGGCAGAATAAGCTGCATTTTTTTTTTTTTTTAAGATTTTCTTTCAAATTGGGGGATGGATTTTCCAGCAGAATGGATTTAAATAAGACAAAATGTGTTATTTATTAAACAAACAAACACATCTAGAACAGATTCAGGTTCTATGGAAATCTGCAGTAATTCATTCATGTGAATGAAATAAATCTAAATAACATGAATTTGAAAGAAAATAAGTTTGAGAAATGTCATTTACCCTGGTAGATTCTGGAAACTCTCCCCATGTCCACTGCATGTGTGACTCCATTTTGAGCAGGCTTTCTGATGGCCGAACGACCAGTTCAGAGTCACTCTTGGGAGAAAAGGCCTCTGACATGGCATGACTGCTCAAAATATAATAACAAATAGCAACTCACATAAACTGATAAAAACAAATGGGAAAGTGAAAGTAAAAAAAAGGGGGGTGGGACAAAGTCTAAAAACATATTTTGGCCAGTCCTCCAATGTTATAAGGATCACCATATTTTGAGGTGTGTGCGATATAACAAACCTGTTTGAAGGAGACCAGTCTCCGTCAGAGTAAGGGTAGTCTAAAGAATGACGAACTGTTTGTATCCTGGGTTCAACTTCTCGAACAGTATTGATTGAAGATGATCTGAAAGAAATATTTCCTTTAATCACAGATGTCTTTAAACATCAGATATCAATAGGTCTGGTGCATCTGTGATTTGGTTACCTGGTGTTGGAAGCAGTGTCCTCATCAGAACTCAGTTCCATCTCAAATATGTCATCTGTAGAAGGGGTAGAGCTGATGACGGCAGGTGGGGTCAGCTCCTCTCGCCGTGGGTCGCCTTTATGCTTCTTCCTCCGTTTCTTCTTCTTCTTGGCTCCCCCTGTGCTGGCAACAGGGGGATCAGGAGGGTCTTCTGGGTCCAGTGGATCGTCATCCAGGTTCTGACTTGGCCTGTGATCGCTTCCGATCCAAAACAGGTGACTGTCAGTGGGGATGGGGGAAGTGGCCAGGTGAGCTGGTACAATCTCCTAGAAAAAAGAATATAGACACCATTAAATAATGGCAGATAAACAGTCTTTGCAATGCAAATGTTTTTCAAAACAAAATGCCATTTTCATACTAAAATATGAAGATGTTCGGTGCAGTGATTATGAGAGACAGCACCTGTGAACTAGGGCACTTACATTCTGCTCCTCAGTTTCCTGCACAAAGAAGGCTTCTCCATTATCTCCCAGCTTCATGTGAAGATCCACAGGCTCCCCGTTGATCTCTATGTCAATCTGAAGGAAGTGCAGAGAATTCTTTTAAAACAGCCTTAATATGGACACCATCAAAATGTGTAGCCTCAAACTTTCAATAAGCTACAACTTATAACTACAACTTATAAGGTACAACTTATAACTGGAAGACAATACAATGCTGAATAAAGTTGTAGTTTTTGTTATTTTTGGACCAAAATGTATTTTCGATGCTTCATAAATTCGAACTAATCCACTGGTGTCACATGGACTACTTTGATGATGTCTCTATTTCCTTTCCGGACAAGGACAGTATATCTTGTATATACATTTTCAATGGAGGGACAGAAAACTCTCTGATTAAATCTAAAAAATCTTAAACTGCGTTCTGAAGATCTTACGGGCTTGGAACGACATGAGGGTGAGTCATTACATGACATAATTTAAAACTTTTGGGTGAAGTAACCCTTTAAGACCTATACTTTTCTAATTGTCTGACACCTTGGTTCTAAATCAGATGTCTGACCTTTGCAATGTTCATTTATATTTTTATAAAAAAATATATATCTACAGTGCCCTCCACAATTATTGGCACCCCTGTTTAAGATGTGGTCGAGGACTTTTAAAAATTCTCCCTTTTTTTTAAACAACATAGAATCCAAAAGCAAAAAAAGAGAAAAATCCAACCTTTTATGTAAGTACATTACTTTGGTGGTAATTTTTTTTTTAAAATTTAGACAAATAAAAACTTCAAATCCTGTGTCCCACAATTATTGGCACCCCTAACAATTCCGCTGAAAAATGTAATTGATTTTTAAAAAAATATATTTTCTGTAGTTGCTAATGTTGGTCAGGGTATCTAGGAACTTTTAATTAGTAATTCATGACTTCCTATTTCCCTGGGGTATAAATATGACATGACACAGAGGCCTAATTCTCTTACCCATTTGTCAACATGGCAAAGACAAGAGAACACACCATTCAAGTAAGGCAGATGTGTGATGACCTTTATAAGTCAGGCAATGGCTACAAGAAAATAGCCATTAGCCACTCACCTTATCTTGCCCGTATCTAAAGTTAGAGGAATCATTAAGAAGTTTAAAACAAACTGGAACAGTGACAAACAAGGCTGGAAGAGGTCCCAAGTTTATCTTGCCACAACGCACAGTGAGGAGGATGCTAAGAGAAGTAAAAAAAAGTCCTAGGCTCACTGTCACAGAATTGCATCAAATAGTGGCATCTTGGGGTCACAAAATCTCCAAAACAACCATCAGACGCTCTCTACATGCCAACAAGATGTTTGGGAGGCATGCTAGGAAAAAGCCTTTTCTCACTAACACTGATAAACGTAAACGTCTGGAGTTTGCCAAGCGGCACTGGGACTTCATCTGGGATCGTGTGCTTTGGTCGGATGAGACTAAGATTGAGCTTTTTGGCAACAAACACTCTAAGTGGATCTGGTGTAAAACAAAAGATGTGTATGCCGAAAAGTACCTCATGCCCACCGTGAAGTATGGTGGAGGATCTGTGATGCTGTGGGCCTGTTTCTCTTCCAAAGGCCCTGGGAACCTTGTTAGGGTGCATGGCATTATGAACGCTTTGAACTACCAGGACATTTTAAATAAAAACCTGATGGCCTCTGCCAGAAAGCTGAAGATGGGTCGTCATTGGGTCTTTCAGCAGGATAATGATCCAAAACGTGAGGCAAAATCTACACAAAAATGGTTCAGTCACAAACTCAAGGTCCTCCCATGGCCATCTCAGTCCCCAGACCTCAATCCAATCGAAAACCTGTGGGGTGAGCTAAAGAGGAGAGTGCACAAGAGAGAGCCCAGGATACTGGATGATCTAGAAAGATTTTGCAAAGAAGAATGGTCAAAGATCCCTCTCTCTGTGTTCTTCAATCTTGTGAAATGTTATAGGAGGAGATTAAGTGCTGTCTTGTTGGCAAAAGGGGGTTGTACAAAGTATTAACATCAGGGGTGCCAATAATTGTGGGACACATGATTTGAAGTTTTTATTTTTTTAAATTTAAAAAAAAATTTTTACCACCAAAGTAATGTACTTAAATAAAAGGTTGGATTTTTCTCTTTTTTTGCATTTGGATTCTATGTTGTTTAAAAAAAAGGGAGAATTTTTAAAAGTCCTCGACCAGATCTTAAACAGGGGTGCCAATAATTGTGGAGGGCACTGTATGTACGGCATATGTTTTAAATGACCTTAAAAAGCCAATATCAGTTGACATTTACACTGTGATTCCAACTCATGACTTTTCACTCTCCCAGAAGTACTCATCCAAACTTGGACAAAAAGAAGGTTTACTCTCCTGTCCACCCATGCAGTTTTAATCGTTTGCTCACAGGAGACACAATACCCTTGGAAGAAGATCTTGCCAAGAGCCACAAACAACAATTAGTAAATATGTGCCGCTCTGAGCCAGCTGACCTGCAAAGATGATCACATCACACACCTGATACTGCGACCCAGCATCATGGCAGCCTAACATCGAGCTGTTTGAGTCTCAGATGACATCCAGAGAAACATTAGCCTTCAAGACAGAGACACAGACCTCCAGGGAAATACAATGTATTCCCCTGTCCTGTTTTTTTCTCAAATTGTTTCTTCGGGCTCCTCTCATACCAACTTGTTTTGTCTATTTGGAGGCATCTGAGCCTCAGTATAAGCCAGGGTTGCTGGGTGATTTATGTCCCCAGCAACCCTGTTGGGTGCAGACACTGCAGAGTAACAGGGCAAAATATTAATGTCACTCAGTATAAATTATCACCCTGAGTAAATCTCAGACAGCGAGCTCTCTTCCTTGTGTGCTTATGGACAACACAATCTGGATTTAATTTCATGGCATAGTGAGAACTGAGAACAGAGGGACGGATGTTGCTGTGACTCTTAATTTGCTGTTTTGTATCAGCAATATAGTTTAAGTTAAACAATAAATCTATTTCATAATGGTGGTAAGAGAGCAAGGTCACCTGTATTTTATCTGCACTGTGGGCGAATGTGCTTCATCACAGTCTCTGACAAAAAACGCCAGCGAGAAACTGGGATTAAAAATGGCAAAACTGAGCTTGAAATACCTTTCAAAAGAAGTGAATCTCTCCAATCGCAAAGGCAACCTTGACAAAACTCTCACTCCTCTGCTTCCATTTCCTATCTCTTTTTAGTCATAGAAACCTGTTGCCATAGCGACCACTTCTTTCTAAACCTCTTCACACATCCTGTAGATAGTGAGAAATGTTCCATCCCCCATCTATTGCTGTTGCAAATGCACACTGTTAAATGTTTTATGCTAAACACTAACACATTCTGTCTGTGTACTATAGATTATTGGAAACATCAGAATGGCTTCAATATGACCAGAATGCTTTCAAATGTTATTTATTGTCTACAATCTTGTTATTTACTGCTGGAGATAAAATAGAATGCACAAATGCAGCCCATTTCCTCAACAACTACAAAATTGTATTGTGTTTAAATGAGTACAATTGTACACACTGCTTCCGCTCTCACAAGACAATAAATAAATCATGATTTTCCTGTCTTTCTATTCAAGCATTGATTTAGCCTGTCCTGTTAATGCTCACAGAGCCTATAACGCATTATGTTATAACACAGACAAAACTGTCTGTTTATATGCAGTACCCTTTGCAGGAATCTTGTCATGAACATGCCAGCACAGAGACATGTTTATTGAGCTGGTAACATAGGCGCCACCCAAAAAGTAGTCAAAAATGTTTGCATTTGATTTCAGAACCTGGTAATGGACAGCGGGCGGGTCGAACACACACCTATTTAGTATTTACTTCATAATAAAACCGTAAAGTAGGCAATCTTTCGACTCAAGACAGCGCCACTTCTCACAAATACAGACAGGATTTGAGATGAAAAGTTTAACTGACACGTAACCGCGAACAGCTTCGCTGTTATGTGCTTCAGACAGGGCACTTTTGGTGGGTGTTGATACACTCGCATCATTATTAGGTTTTGCTTTTTTAATAAGAAATCAGTCCATTTTAGTCTCACTCTGAATCTGATAACTGAAAGTACATAAACGCACACAGCACTGTATAGTGGGGGGATGTAACGGGGTCACTAAAGAGGCGTTTCCATTCGAGAAACGCTGGGATTGTTGGATAGGATATGGAGCAGGTGACTGACAGCGACATAACCAATCACAGTGTGACAGACACTTCACATAGCACCAACTGACTGCAATGTTTAATTTTAAATAAATGAAGCCTCCTGGCAGTCTGGCACACGTGGGTGCTTGATCCCTGGAGCACCAATGGTATCGGTGCCTATGGCTGGTACAAAGACAGTATTTTCAAATGAGCCATCACAGACAGGCACAGATGAAGGCATATTTGAAGGTTTCAGAATCATGAAGACTTTTGAAAGATTAGAGCTCAACTTCCTTGATTGTACACGTGTTTGCTCTAAAATCAAGCCATTTTAGGTCACGTCCACACTACAGCGTTTTCATTTAAAAACGGAGAATTAAAACAAATACTTTTTATCTGCATATTAGAAATGATCTCCGTCCACATTAAAACGACTGAAAACGCGAATCACGACACGTAACCATTCACCAACACTGGGCATGCGCGCGCCAGTGTAAACAGTGATTGATGAATCAGGGAAGGATACGTCATGACTGATGACACCCAATCATAGAGCCGAGCGTGAGCCTCTGCGCCAGCGTTTCTGAACTCCTCCGTTTTGTCTCGTCTACACTAAAACGCCCTCCGGAGATTCAAAACGCAAAACAGAGCTGCAGCGTTTCTAAACTTCTCCGTTTTAGGTCTTCGTTTTTCCTGTTTTAGGTCTCCATTTTTAAACGAAAACGCAGTAGAGTGGACGGGGCCTTAGTGCAATACAACAGTGAGTAATACTAGCATTCCATATTCCAGGCTGGAAAGCAGAAAAGCAAATATTGTCCAAAGCTCAGATCAATTATATTGACAGTGACTTGTCTGTGGATTTTTCTTTGTTATGTAAATTTTCCAGAATCTCAGTTGCTCGAGAAAAAGCTTCAGTGGGGCCAAAAAGTATTTAGTCAGCCACTGATTGTGCAAGTTCTCCTACTTAAAATGATGAGAGGTCTGTAATTTTTATCATAATTTACAAATAAATTCTTTAAAAATCCTACAATGTGATTTCCTGGATTTTTTTTCTCATTGTGTCCCTCATAGTTGAAGTGTACCTATGATGAAAATGACAGAAGTAGGAGAACTTGCACAATCAGTGGCTGACTAAATACATTTTGGCCCCACTGTATATGCTTTGGACTTGTTTGATGACTCCACAGTTATTTTATTTATTTTTTTTAAACATCCTATAGTACTCACCACTTTCTCTTTGGAGCGCAGCACACCCAGTTTACCGAAGCGCACATGGAAAGGAGAGCACTGGTAGGTGCCATCCTTCTGGCGGACCACCACTACATCGATGCAGCCTGAGAGCGTGGCCTGGTTAATGCCCTTATACAGCTCCTTCATGGTCACCAGCACTTGACCTGCCAACTGCCCAACGTAATTCATGGTGCCTGCCTAAAAAAAGAGGAACAGAAAGCAAAACACATTTAACCACAAGACAACAAACGCTGCAAAATAAGTTTTTTCTTTTTTGTAAATCTTTTCCTATACTATATTTGTACATGGCAAATGTGGCATAATCACCCCTTTACTCGTGTAAAAAGTGAAAGTCTTAGTTCTCTTTGGCTGCCTGCCTTTTTAAAACTGTTATCAGCAGACCTGCAGACGGCTTAATGCTGTTTCATGAGAGGTCATCTGAACGTACCCCAACAGCACGGAAAAAAAATGTGAACATAGAGAACAAACTTATCACAAACTTAAGGACACAAGATGAGCCGAGAAATGTGTTTTTCTGACATACTTTGAATGTAAATATCAATGTACATATCCACTGAATTGCTGCTGGCATACTTTCAGTACCTGTTTAACGAGTATAAAAGACCTGCTGGTCTGGGTCTGGAAATGACTAGCATGTTTAACTATGACAATGATTTAATTGTAAATAAAACTATTTTAAATTATTACATTTCAAAAAAATCTTGTCTAAATTTAAGGTTAATGCCTTGGGTATGAAGTGACACTAAATTAATTCCCAGTAAATTGTGCTAGTGAAGTTCACAGAAACACTATTTCTGGAATGTATTATTATGCTAATGACGATGAGTGATTCTGATATAACAACATGGCTTATTTTAGTTGTTATGAGGTCTAGCAATGTTTTTTAAACATCAGAGACTACGGCTTGTAAAAATGCCTGGGGGGTTGGTGAAAGGCAAATAACTAAAGTAGAACATTCTCTCCAACCATAGGGGCAGCCAGAAAGGTCTTAACAGACTTTGCACCCATGGCTAACCTACTTTTTCTTTGGCAAAACAGTCACTATTAAAATAAACCATATAAAGCTGGTTTCTGCATACATGCAGTTGCCTTTAAGGGGAGAAAGAAAAGGGATGTGCAAAAAGCTGAGTACAGCATAAGAGTAAATAACACTAGGCCTAATAAGAAGTGCACTAAGAAAAATGTATACCATGCTGTACATTACTGTAAAAGATGTCGATACAAAGAGCATGCTTTCAAATGATAGACTCTGATATTTTAGAGTGTGCTCAAAACAGTACCTAGTGTTGTGAAAAAAGTGGCCATACGGGGCAGAAAATAAGTTTTTATTAAATGTATTATTTTAACCTTATGAAATACTGTTCAAACATTTAGCGTCGGTAAGATATGTTTTATGTACCAATAATAATAACAACATTTGATCAAAAACACAAAAATAGCAATATTTTAAAATATTATTACAATTCAAAATAACTATTTTAATACATTTTAAATTCGATTTTTTTTTCCTGTGATGGAAAAGCTGAATTTTAGCAGGCATTGATCCAGCCTTCAGTGTCACATAATCCTTGAAAAATCATAAAGAAATGCTGATTTTGTGCTCACAAAATATTCCCTATTATCATCATCATCATCATCAATGTAAACAGTTATGCTGTTTAATTTTTTTTTGTGGAAATGGTCACATATTTTCAGTATTCTAATGAATAGAAATTTCAATTTATTTACAATTTTTTCCCCATAGTATTGTAAATGTATTTCTGGACACTTAATTAATATAATGCATCCTTGCTGAATAAAAGTATTAATATCTTTAAAAAACTAATCTTATTGACCCTAAACATTTAAATGGTAGAGAAAACATTTGTAGAAAAGGGAAATTGATAAACATTTTTTTTTTGATTCAGCAAAACAGAACAATTAACCCAGTCTTACAGTGTATTTGCAGGGTAATTTATAGAGGACACTGTGAGCATGGATCATAGATACTAATATCAGCTATCTCCACATATCTCTAAATATCAGAAAACAGCCTTAAATCAACAGAACAGAACAAACATACAACACCCATAGTCAAGTTGAATCTTTAAGACTTACTGAGAAAAATTAGGTGCAAAACTTCTGTCACTTCAAACTTTTAATTGCTCCAACACCATATGACACTGAACTGGACAGTTAAAAAGAACTATTAAAAAGATCATTAATATGTAATACCAATATCTTAACAACAAGCTCATAATGTAAGCCCAGAAGTTTTTGAAGGCTATGAATGTTTTAGAATTTAACAAATAAAAGGCTAAAAGTCTAAAACACAGCACACTTTTATTGTCACTATAGCAACATTATTTGTAAAATCCATTCGGATACAATCTTCAGTCACTGGCTAATGCTAAAAACAAACATAAATCTTAGACTAAATATTAATTAGCTGGAAAACAAAAACTCCACTTATTCCAAAAGATTTGAAATTATTTTTCCCCTACAGTTTTAACTTGAAAATACAGATGTGTCAGTCTGTTTTTCCATAAACTGTTTACTTCACCTGATAAAAAAAATACTTGACTAATAAAAAATTTAGGTAAATAACGTAAAACTGTCATGTTATTAGGCATAATCAGTGCATGATAAATGCACACATAAATGCACTCAATGTACAGTCATTTTTTGTGATAATTGCTGATCAGATAATTAAAGCTTAGCTGAACACTTTACTCCACACCCAGCCAGTTATCAATGATGTCTCATTTGTACTTCTGTCTCACTCACCCATGACGCCCTTAGGGATGAGGACTCATCTTGCTCACTGTTGTCCTCAGTGCAGCTGCCAGAGAGTTCTGGCTTTTCCCTAGGATGGAGTCTTTTCATCCCCGTTTATCTCAAGAGTTACCTCCCTTACAAAGAATCCATTTACCTCTGTCACCCTAAACACTATGTCAGGTGGCCCACCTACTTGCTTTGAATGACAGAACTTCTAGGATCTTCTCATGAACGGACTGTAACCTTTCTGACAGTCCATACACTGAATAACAGAAGTTGTATTTTAGTTTCGTCAAATCACTTCATATTATAGAAGGCCTGAGAAATCAACCAATTAGGTACAAGAACCTACTCTCATTAGCCAATGAGGTTAGAGTAAGGGGTCAGCAGTTCTTCAATAGATAAGACTCGTTTCCGGCGAGGGGGCCGGTGGGGAGGCTGACCACTGATAAGGGCCTTGAAAAAGGGAGCTAGAGGAAAACAGTAGTGGTATTGCACCCTTCTTTGCAATCACATGAGGAAAACATCATCCATGCCGATTCTAACAAACATTCGACTTACTTTGGTTAATGATTCAACTCAGAATATCCTCTCATGGGAGCTCACAGAGACACAATAATGAAACTGATCTCATTCCAATTCTGAGTCTAAACTAGGACTGCACCGATATTAAAATTCAGCTCGATACTTTTCATGTTACTGCTAACAAGTAATTAAATGGAAAATATTATAAACAGGGCTTGACATTAACTTTTTGAGGCACTTGTCCTTCGGACAAGTAAATTTATGTTTCACTTGTTCATGCATAAAAGTCACTTGTCCGGGTAAAGATTTATAATTTTATCTAAGGCTGGACGATTTGGGGAAAATGTCATATTGCGATTATTGAGGTCAATATTGCGGTTGTGATATGCGATTGCAATATAATAACTGACCAATAGCCAAATGTGATACAAGTAGATCTTACATCCTGAATAGTCTCTATTGATTTACAATTTAATCAAATAAAGCTCTCTAACCTAAGATATCCAAATGTTTGTGTATTCACCTGCTCTGTTTAACTGACAAACAATACCTAGACTGGATCCAAATTGGTCTGTGTACCTGTGGTTTCCAGGAACGCCTCTAATTACAGAGGGCACGTGTATTAGTTAAGTACATGTTACTGTATCAGTCCTGCTGTTCATTAGGGAAATATCAGGTGTAGTGCGAAATGACTGCTATTTGCCATGACAGGCCAAGTAAGCAAAGGCTATTGACCTTTAAGGATTCAGTGCTATTGCACACAGTCATATCTGGCTGTACACAAAAACACAATAACAGTTATTCTTTAGCTAGACTCTCTAGACTCTCTCTCTCTCGTTATTATGAAGCAAAGTGATCTCCACAATAAACAAGCAAACAAAAACTTGCAAGAACTTAAGACTTTTGTGTGGGGATATCGAAATTATTACGGCACTGTGCTGTTGACACAAAGGTTGCAAGTTAAGACGTGACCAGGGAAAAACAGTTAAAAAATAATTTAAAAAAATAATAATAAATCACAATTTTATATCACCCCTGTGACTTTGAGTAGCAAACTTTAGCCCATTCTACTGGTTTTAATGGTCAAATTATGTAGTAGGAGTTATTTTAGATGGAGCATTTACTAAATGGCACGTTACTTTTAAGTTCAACCACCTGCTTTGCTTTACATTTTTAGTGCTTTGCTGTGTCATGAGATGTGGTGCCTGCATGGAGTTGGAGTCGGTCTTGCATAACATAAGAAGGTTCACTTGCATAACATAAAAAAGTTGATTCGGTTCAAGTTCAGTTACAAAGGGCAATGAAGTTAGCTGAAATATATAGCCTTATGAATTTGTCTTGCTATAAAAGAGTAATAAAGCCAATATAAGTTTCAAAATATACACCAACACAATTCAGTTCCTCAAATTTTTACTCACCCTTGATAAAGGTTTGAGGTTTAAGGTTTCATTTTCAATTCTTTGACATTCAGAAGTAAACAACATGACTTGGTGGTACCAAGGATATACGAGAAGAGCAGTCATACTATATTGTCAATTGTTAGGCTATAAAGTGTAACCTAATATGGATGCAGAGAAAAGTTAAAACAGTATCGTGCATTTAAAGTCTCACTAATACTTAGTTAAAATCAAAAGTGCTTTTGCTCGCAGTTGTAAACAAGTTCAGGCAAGTTTGCCTGTTCAGCTGTTTTTATCAGCCCTAATGCTCACTAATACTGTGTCTGTCATTGCTTAAACAGCCCTCGTTGTTTGTAGCAGTTATTACAGCAAAACAGTTTTGTAATCGTACTTACTGAAAAATCTAAAAATCGCATTCACCTCCACACTTAACTTAGTGCAAAGTGTGCAAAATTGCAATGACATAACGTCAATGCTGTTGTTCAGTGAAATTGTCGTATTTTACAAATAACTCAGAATATAAGTGACATTTTATCTCAAAATGTAGCCTTAAAGCAATTCTAATGAAATGATGAATAAATACATAACATAAATAAAATAAAGACATGTTTTGTTTTGTTTTAACGAGATAACGTTATTCGGTTACAGAGAGAATGTTTCTGTCACAGCATCAGCGTCTAGTTAACGTTAGCTCGACTAACGTTAGCCAACCGGCTAAACTGACAATTACATCTCTATAGTCAAATAACAACATATTTATGTAATTAAAATACATGTTATATACGTTTATATTGTATATTTGACCAAATGGTTAACTCAGAAATGGTCTCTTGTAATGTTTACCTTTCAGTTGCTGTTGTTGTTTCGAAATTGGACGTTATGTCGCCGTCTGCTTGTCCGCTGCTCTCTCGCGCTGACGTTATTCATTCATTTCTGAACGAGCACGGAAGACAGCACCGAATATTTACATCTCTCACCGCCGACCGGATCCCTCTTGTTTTTTCTCGTGTATCATAACAGTGGGCAGTTTTTCAGAGGGTCACATCAATGGTCCGACCACCGTGAACCGGTCAGGCAGCCGCTCACACAGTGGCGGCGGGTGGCCGTGACGTGACATGACGTGACGCAGGCACTTCATAAAGAGGCCTCTCCACGTGACTCTCAAAAGCAGAATTCCCCCGTGTGCAGTCTAGAACTCACGAGATAACCACAACCACCACCACTTCCTTTTAGGAGTTTGTTTGTGATTGTTTTGTTCACTTACTATTAAGCAAACAACTGGTTTAATTTACGAATCCTGACTGACATGTGCTTAGCCTCATATACATGCATTTGAAGCATGTTTAGGGCAGTTCCAAGGCACTCCAGGTTGTGCAGGTTTTCTAGTCATTGTATTGCATAGCACTGACTTGGCTTCATGATTAAGATCTTTGTCAGCTGAATGAGCACAGAACAACAAAATCTTCTTAACAATATAGCTGTGCCAATGATATCTGAAAGACAACACAGATAAAACCACCTTGCAACAGTGCCAACTTAATTTACTGGGTTTATGTTTACATATAAAGCGACAATATGCATTAAGCAAGATTAAGCAGGCATACACTCACCGAAAGGATTATTAGGAATACCATATTAATACTGTGTTTGACCCCTTTTCACCTTCAGAACTGCCTTAATTCTATGTAGCATTGATTCAACAAGTTGCTGGAAGCATTCTTTAAAAATGTTGGGCCCATATTGATTAAATAGCATCTTGCAGTTGAACGAGATTTGTGGGATGCACATCCAGGGCACGAAGCTCCCGTTCTACCACATCCCAAAGATGCTCTATTGGGTTGAGATCTGGCGACTGTAGGTGCCATTTTAGTACAGTGAACTCAATGTCATGTTCAAGAAACCAATTTGAAATGAATCAAGCTTTGTGACATGGTGCATTATCCTGCTGGAAGTAGCCGGATGGGTACATGCCATGGGGGCCATAAAGGGCCTTTAGCATCAACAAGACATTTTCGCTCACAGGACTGCTGCATACTGGATGTTTTTCCCTTTTCTCACCATTCTTTGTAAACCCTAGAAATGGTTTTGCATGAAAATCCCAGTAACTGAGCAGATTGTGAAATACTCAGACTGGCCTGTCTGGCACCAACAACAATGCCACGCTCAAAATTGCATAAATCACCTTTCTTTCCCATTCTGAAATTCAGTTTGGAGTTCAGGAGATTGTCTTGAGTGTATAAAACATCATATAACCAAGAATTATTTATCCAGAATTTGCTAAAATGTCATTGTTTTAGCAACCTTTAGCCAACTTTAACATGCTGTCTACTTTTAAATGTAAAATGTTAGGCCATTTTTTAATGATATGCTGTCAAAAAATAATGTGAATTCACACTGGAAACTACACCAATTTTAATTAAAATGAGATGACAGTTGAGTTACACACTAATTTTGCACTATTTTCCAGTTTATGCTTAGAAATAAAGCAACACCCAAAGCTTTTTAATTCAAATTATATTTTAGAAGTTCATTTTGCCTTATTACCTGCAGCAGGTGCATTGCAATTATATAAAGCAATGAGATGCACATACAGTATCTTCAGTTGATAAATGGGCTTTGAACACTTAAAATTGTTAACCCAGGATTAATAAACGGCCGCATTTTATAAGGTTTATACATTAGAAATTCAAACTGCATAATTTTGGTAACACCTCAATATGTTATTTTTTCCACATGATTTAATAGATTAGCCTAAGTTAGCAGTTCACATGGTACACGTTTGGCATTGGCCCCACAATTTGGGGTTGACACTTCTGAAGCAGGGCTTCATAACCATGCTAACCTCCTAACACATGTGAAACATTGCTTAAACCAGAGTAGCATTAACCCAGGGTTAAACACCCAGAAGTAATTCCAGGCATAACTGGCCCACATCATTTGGCCAAATTCCTTCAGTTTTTAACCACAAACAAGTTTATTTAAAGTAAAACCATATCATATTGCACTGTGGGTGTGCATGCTTTGAATTAAAATGCTTTGGAAGATATACTGGTCATTTGTTATAACCCTCTCTCCTTCTGTGCGTCTTTACTACTTCTCCGCAGCCGCTTCATCATCTGGCATGTAGACACTGACAGTAAACACTCCTGCCTCAGTGCCATACTTGTTCTTCACAAGCAGGGCATATTTCCCAGAGTCGGTTGTGGTAACAGCAGAGATAGTGATGCTGGCAAACTTGCCATGCTCAAACTTCAGTGAGTAGTGCTCATCACACAACAGCGGTTTTTCATTCTTCATCCAGCTAACCTCGGGAACAGGATCACCCCACACGTTGCCAGTGAGGTTGAGGGACTGAAAAGGGCGAGGAGGGATAAAATGTTAGGTATAACACAATATCAATAAACTCATCAAGAACGCTGCAGTCCGCATTTTTTCCTCTTTGTCGCCATCTCTGTTCGAAATCTGCAATTGCAGTCATTCACGGAATTATCAACTTAACGTGAGTTGTAGTTCGACACCACACAGCACGGATGAACACAATGTTTTCGGGAGAGTATGCAGCTGTCATTCACCGCGCCAGTGTCGATATTGGCATTCAGAATCACGGATTACAGATTACATTGCAGTAAATAGCGCTGATTAAATCTAAAAATAGCTTATCATGTCACATCAAACCATGCAAATGATACTTTGTTCTCAAATTGTTAATGTTAACTACGTCAGCATTGCGTGACTACATGTAATGTCCTTCCGTAATGTATCCTTGTTTTCGCATGGATCTGGTTGCAGTCTCTTTTTTCTGTAGCCACTCTGTATTCCGAAGTCTTTTGCATTTTACAGCGGGTGAATCTGTTGTCACTGGTGATTGTCGTTTCTTTCTGGCTCCGCCATCAAATTGATAAGTTAAATTATATCAAGTGCTGTGAGAAAAGGCTATAAATCTCCACCTCCCAAATCCTCACATACTCATAGCCTACTAACCGAGACTCTTCTTTATGTGTACAGATGTGACGTAATGACGCAAAGACATGCTCGAATCTCCCACGGAAATCCTCCAGTACCACTGGAATTAAAAACATTATTACAAGCTTACCGCTTTGAATTCGAGCTACAGCAAGCAGAAAGCGTTGTTGAAAACTGGCTCTCACACATGTATTTTGGATCCTTTTTAACCCCAAAAAAGCTACGGACTGCAGCTTTAAGAAATGTGATGCACATGATTGATTGTATTACCTTGCCCTCCTGAATGGCGACTACATCAGGCAGGCCACCTACCACACGGGCACGGTCTATAGATACAAAAAATCATTTAATAAACTGCAGATTCAAGAAGCTTTTTGAAATGTTTTGATTTCATGATGAAGTAAATCGATATCTGTTCTCTCTAAAGAAATGAATGACATTCCTAGCTGTCTGAAATATTTCTTTGGGTATATTTATTATGCCTATTAAAAAGTGAAATGTTAGATTGGATTGCTTGTATAGCATGCTTTGGTATCTGTACACAAAGACAGTCACTTACTTCTCTCTGCTATGGCCGCCGCCCTGAGGAAGGAAAGAGATAAACACATAGTTATTTAGGTCTTTAAATAAGTGTCAGTGACAGCAAAGGTAATGCATGCTTCTCACACTTTTCAATATCAGGAAATGCTTCACTGCAAGCCTAATGTAGTATAATCATGGGTGGTCTATTTTAGTATTGTTTTGACCGCTTATGCAAGAACGTCTTGACCATGGAAAAAGAGAAAGATAACACATCCATGTCACAATAATAGAATATGATTGTTTAGTTTAAACTCACTTCAGTCTCTTGAATTCTTCAAATGCTTCCTCCCATACTATGCAGTGGAATGACAGGGAAAAATAATATAAAAGGCCATACCAGGTATGTAAATAATATTACAAAAATAATATATACTTAAATTACAGTACAAATAAATAGAATAAATTACAGTAAACTTTAAGGTAAGTTGATTTTCTAATGAAAGCAGAAGGACTGCAAGGCCCTGTGATTTGGAACACCTGAACTCTTACCTTGTCCTGACAGGTCAAGAACTCTCTTGACGCTGCCTTGGCCATCGAAGATATCAATGGCATATTTGCCCTTATCCTTCTCGGTGGGCTCGTTAATTTTGAGCCACAGCTGTTCTCCGGTGACTCCACACTGCACTCTGTCTGAGTGGGAGATCTTTGATTCTCTGGTACCAATTAGAAACACAAGGGAAAACATACATGGTCATTGGCCATAGTTTCATGTGGTGATATGGTACAGTGAGCAAAATAATTGACAAAACTTTGGACTGGATTGGTTTTTGGAAGAAATTATGTTCTTTCAAATTTAATGTGACGCTGAAGTCACATTAAAACAGCATCTACAGACACTGGTAGATAGAGAAGGCGAGCAGTAAGCCTACTTGTGAACCCAGCCAACACGGAGATCTTCAATATAGTGCACAACAAATGAGTAGAGAATGATTCCATGTTCAGTGCTCATAATCTTGAGCTCAGTAGAAGAGTTGGCTACAAGAACAGAGAAACAAATGCATAAATATTACGTGACATTCATTGATTCAATCCAAGTGCTTGAGAACGCATTCGTAATGGAGAAGCATGTTACTGTACATTCATCAATAACACTGAGTGGTGAAAGATTGATGGCAGAACACTTACCGATAACTCTAAACACTTCATTCAGCACTGCTTGATAACCTTTTGAGAAAATGATCAGATCACAAATCACATTTAAATAGCCTATCGACCGAAAAAAAAAAATTAAATATACATTTACTGATTAAGACAAACAAGATGCAAAGAATAAACAATGATATATTATATTTGATATATTTTCTGAGGTGTTCTCCGAAATGGAAGTTGTCACAGTTGGGTAAACTTCTATAGTGGTCAATGAGAGATGACGGCAAATATAATTTTTGCATTTCCAACTGCTCTAATAGCAGAAGACAAAATCAGTTACAGAGCTTCCATGACTTTCCAAAAGAGTTTTTCCTAAAAACTATAGAGAGATTGTTGGTCAGAAGAAAGAATGAAGTCGATTTGTATGATTTGCCATCACTCCCTCAAGCCATTGTATTAGAATCACCTTTGTAGGCCTTTGTTGAAGTGCTGGACTAATGAAATTCAGTTGTGTCTGTCTGTGCTGAATTTCTTTGAATTGCAAATGAGTGAATTCCACTTCCTGTCATTCCAATTCAAATTCCAGTTTAACATCCTGTATGATGTGGCCAGTTCAATGCAAATTTCATCTCATGGACTGAAAAGGAGCCAATCCTTAAATTGTGAATTTTAATCAACCCTGATGACAAAGTAGCTCATACCTGCATCTGTCAGGTTCAGCAAAGTTTTGTCCTTTCCTCTTTCATCCTTCAGTTTAACCTCATACACTCCTGCATCTTTCTTTGAAATCTGTTGGGGAATTGAGGGAGCAGTCAGGCATAGATACTGGACACTAGTTTTATCAATACAAATCAGAAGTTAAAACATATTTGAACAACATTTAAATAAACAAAACAGGAAAGACCGAAAAGCCAAGCTTTTCTCCTGCGGAAGATGCTGCAGGCCAACAGAGTAAGAGAGGAAAAGACAGCACCATCACAAAAAACAACACAGTGACATTGATGGCAACTTATAAATCAACGCTCCGGACTTTTGGCTTGCTTGGACTTTCTTCGGTTTCAGGTTTCTTTTTCCGTTGTGCCTTTTCACTCTTAATAACAAGCTGTGAATTAAACAAACATTGCAGTTAATGCCAGCGCCCCCTACTGGATTGGCAAGGGAGTTTGCCTCTCTTCTGCAGCATGCACTAAATCCACCCCTCTCTCAGTCCATCTGGACTGGCACCTTATTGGTATTCAGTTGAATTCAGTCAAACTAAGATGGCTTTCAATATTTATAACCAATTAATATTGTTAAATGGAGGTCAGACTGGCACACAATGATCATTTCCATTACTTTACAAACTGCCATTCGAATCTGATTGATTTCAGGAACTGCCTTCCCTTTAAACCAAGGTTCACACACACGGAAGAACGATATATTTATGATATATGGACATAAATGTTGATAAATATAATACATAAATGAATAGGTTATGCATCCTGTCTGTTCAAAGTGCAGGACATGAAAAACATGATAAAAGAATTGTATCCAACATAGGTTCAATATTTATGGGGATAGAATTGTTACAAATAAATGTAAAGAGATTCACAAAAATGTATAAAATTCACAAATATATTAAATCAGACCCCCCCCCCCCCCCCTCATATTTAGAATTAAACATGATATTATTCTGTCCTATATGTTTCACCACGATTGTCCTTTTAAAGGCAAAATCAGACGTGCCATGTCTTAGATCATGTCTACCCTGTGTGAGGCTGTATACACTGGATGCATCAAAGCAAATGTGCAAATCATTTGTGTAGTCATTCAGAAGTAGAACGGGCAGCTGTTTACTGTTGGTGAATCATCATGTCGCACTGCACTGCGTCACGTCCAGTGTGGACAGTATTATTATTTATCATAATTGATACTATTTGTACAAAAAAAAGCACTTCAGCTCAGTTTGAACAAAGCGTACACAGTTGCTTTCAGGGGTGCAAAATGAATCCGTAACCGCGGCAACAAAGCGAGTTTAAAGGTAAATGTGATTGGTTGTAGCGAGGACATGCTATGATTGGTCAGCGCAATGTGGCTGTTACAGTATCTGATTGGTGAGTGGAGTCTTTTTGTGGATTTGTCTACACGTCTTGAAGTTAGAAGCGTTTCAAAATCTACAAATGCGTGCGAGGATCCAAAAATGCACAAGAAGCGATTCACAAATTAACGCCAGGTGGATCTTAATCTATTTATTTATGAATTTCTTTACATTTATTTGTGAATCTCAATCTATTTATTTGGAATAGTGCAACAATGCTATCCCCATACATATGCCATTTCATATTTACTTGGCTATTTTACTTCCATAATGTGCCATTTTAATTTAATTTATTACTATTATTGCTGTAAGATTTTTTTGAGTAAAAGTAGCGGGTCTAAATTGTGGAAAACCAGGAATTTAGACCAGGAACCTGTATTCAGATTGTGTGGAACATGTATTCATGTTGATTTTAAACTTTAGCTATTACATTTAATGAAGGGTAACTTTATCTCCCTAAGTCTAAGAAGAGAAAAAATATTCTCCAGTACTATGCAAATATCTCATCATTTATGAATCCGTGTGTCAGAGAGGAGAGTGGTTCTTAGCATAGCAAAGTATGTAGCATATGTAGGGGAGAGCCGGGACAATTGAAACACTTTCAGATGAATGTCGTTTTCTAAGATAACGTTACAGATAGATTTTTTTTTTGATCAACAACTCATATATGTGTTCTCTTAGTATCATGTGTTATTCGGAAGAATTATAGAATTATTTAAGTAAAAATTTACTATGAACGGTAGTTGTGCTTTGTTTCAATCACAGGGGTGGGACGGATGAAACATAACAGTTTAAACGGTAACTATTCATCTAATGCTTGTTTTTATGAACAATACCTGACAAGTAACTTATGTAGCCTACATATTGTTACAAACATATATTGTAATTTATTTTAATTTTAAGGTTCATATAAACATTTTTGTTCTGTCCCCAACAAACAATAGGGCGATAAGCCTTTGCACATTTTGCGTAATCTTTCTAATAGGCTATTTAGAGTCAAGAAAGACAGACAAATCCATTTACAATTATTTTTCTTACATTTATTCCTGGAGTCATATTGAATGATTGAGTCATACTGAGTGATTGAGTCATATTGAGTGTTTTCCTATGACCAGGCTTAACTGGCACCAGTGTTGTGTGTAACACAGGTAAAAAGTAGTGTAACGCGCTAATACTCAAAATTTGGTAACCAAACATAGTTCCTTTTTTCAATTCAGCGAAACGTTACTTTTCTCAAGAACAGATTTGACAGCGATCTCCGTCATTTGACAGATTTCGAGCTTTATATATATATATAGAGATACATTTTTAATGCCTGTGAGGCATACGCTGAGTTTCGGTAATTTATGATGAGGTGCGCTCCAGTTCACGCACAACAAGTGATTGTGCCGGCGCCTCCATGTCATGAGTATATTGTCTGCTATGTTTGCTTCTTATCTATTAAATCCAGACAATTGGTTGATAAAACATTTTTTAAAATTAAGATACAATTTATACAAAACGAATTTCACTTTAAAGCATTACGTGCTGTATGTGCTGACGAAATTTGACGTACATGACGTGTGTGGTTTTCAAGGAAATCTCAATGTTTCATCCGTCCCGCGTTTCAATCATTCCGGCTCTGCCCTAATGTATAATACTGCGTCAAGCAAAAATGCAATCATTATAAAAATCATATGAATGCTGGAATCCCAGCTCAAAAACATCCCCATAATAGTCTGACCTTGCCAATGTCAAAGGTCAACACTTCATCAGATTTTTCGATCTTCTTAGCATCCTCATCATCCTCTTCTATCTCAATTCCATCCTTAAACCAGGCAATCTCAGTGGCAGGTTTGATGTTTCCAACCTGTAGCATGAGAAAGATGAAAAAAGGGAGAATTTAACAAGTATCTTTTCAACCCGAAGCACTGACAGACGTTTACATGTACCTACCTTTGAATCCTAGAGCCTTACCTTGCATTTCAGATGCACATCACATTCTGAGGTGACCTCGAAACTGAGATACTCAACGAAGTGAGGACCTGTGTGTGTGTGTGTGGGAGAATACTTTTCTTTCACATCTCTTCAAAAATTTAAATGTGATTAAATACAAAAAAGGTTCCAATATAAATTCAGATTTCTTCTGAAGTGTAAGGACAGCGTACCTTGCCTTCTGACCCACTCTGCTCTCTCAAATTCAGATTTCTTCTGAAGCTCAGCAAACTCTGTAAAACAGCATTATAAACAGAAATGATCAAAATATGCAGAACACAGCCTGTTTTGAGTGTCGGATACTGTTTAGAGGCCATTCATAAGCATTTCCCAGAGCTAGAACAAAACACATTTGCTGTCACACCACCTGTCTAGTTAATTTGTCTTTGGAACTGTAAATGGTACTCTTCTGCCCCCTAAAGGACATACTCAAATAAAGCTCTATTAGTTTGGTGTTCTAGTGAGATTGGTGGTCCATGCTAGGATTGCAGCAAATTATATTTGATCAGGTAATGACCACAAATATATGGTGGGGCCAAAATATGGGAGTCAAAATCGAATTAATTAATTCATTAATTAAATTACATAATTTCATTTTAAAAAATACATAGAAAAGTCATGATGTAAAATGAATGGAAAATATTAAAAAAATCTGTTTGTACGATTGTCACTAATTTTTCATAAGTTGTAAAATAATACAATATTTATTTTAATTATTATTAGTAGTAAATTAGTAGTAGGCAAATACATAAAATAAAATAAATAAAGACATGGCCTCACCTTCTCCAATAAGCACTAAGCTGGTGCGACCAGTTGCTTTGCCATCAACAAGGTTGAATGTGAAGGTTCCTTCATCAGTAACCTCCAGTGAGTCCATGAACATCTCAATGATGCCAGTGGTCTTGTTAAAGTTCATTGTGTACTTCTGAATAGTTTGACAAACAAAAGAATCAAAACATGATCATGTATGCTGTAAAAGACTGATAAATAATGTCTGTAAATAAAGTCCATTTGAGCTAAAATGTTCTGATATCTCTATCTTCTGATATATACCTTTCCTTCATGGACGATATTATCATTGAAGACATACTCCACTTGGCAGTTAGAAGTGAACTTGGCAACTTCGGCCCAGAAGCGCACACGGCCCTTCTCCTGCAGCTCAATGGCCATTTCACTTTTGAAGGGAATTACTGAAGAAAATTGCTCACGATTAACTTATAACAATCTACTGAGTGGTAAATGCATATTAAGTAAACATACTGTAACATACACAGTATATTATATATAATATATACACGATAATGTATACACAAGGAATATACAAATCGGCAATTGCTATATTACTAGGTAAACCACTTACTGGGGAACTGGTGGTCACGGCTGATGTCCAACAAGCGCTTTAGTCCTACAAAAAGTAAACAACATTTCATATAATCATGCTTGTCTTATGTGCTTTTCTTACAGGACCCTAGTTATTTGTTGTGTGGAATCATTTGTTTATTGTTTATGGAATAGAAATCTGCAGCTGCTGTCCACTCCAGCTGACGCTGAGAAGCAGTGATCTCCTTATGTTCCCTTCTTAAGCGCGAGCGTCACTCAAAGAAATATAATGGGGTGGAATATCACCAGCTGCGATTGTGTATCAAAGGAAAGTGACTCACCTTCCTCAGTGAGCGTGTAGCTGGCAGAGACACCATCAGTGTTGGTCACCACACAGGAGTAAATACCCAAGTCATCCAATGATGGGTCATTAAAGATGGCTCTGGACCTACATAAAGACAAATCATTAGATCAATCAACAATTGCGTATAAAGAAATTACTCGCAGACATAGTTAACCCTAATATTCTGTATATAATTAATATAATATAATATAAATACACAGTTAAAGCTTCAGTAATATCTATCTGTATTATTACAGGTATTTGTTGTTTTTTATTTTTAAAGTACATTATTTCAATGCCCAAACATAAAAACAAAACATGATTAGTTAATAAAACTTTGCATAACTATATTAGACAGTTCAGAAGTCAACATACTTGTCCCCAGCAGTCTGAATGGTAAGACGAGACGTGTCAGTGAAGGCCTCGTAGTTTTTAGACCACACAAACTGGGAGTCTTCTTTAAGATCGGAGCACTCAAAGATCAGAGAGATCACACCATCGTCATCCACATCCACCACAATCTCATTGGTGCCTGTGAAACCATGCGTAAAAGAAATTAGGAGTGCAGGTGGAGAGAGACAGATGTTTTCCTCTATGACACTGTATCCATGTCCTTGAATAAAATCTCACCAGGGCGGGTCTCAGCCAAAATTGCATCAGTTGGCGTTGATGGTTGTCCAACACCTGCCAGATTCTTAGCATGGACGCGCAGCCTGTATGAAACACCCTCTTGGAGACCAGATAACTTCATTAAACAGAGAAAACTATTATGAGTGAAAAGCCCTCTGACATTTTGTTCTTCCTATTCTTTTGAATAATAACTAAATGTCTCAGCACAAAAAAAAATAGACACTTAACAAAAACAGCCAGTACCAAAATAATTGGCTAGAAATTACGCCGTGAGAACAGCTCTGTCTCCATAAAAATGAGCTGACTAAAGTTAGAGAACCAACCCAGTCGCTTTAAGAAATAACTCATTTAATACCTGCATGTAAGTATGTTTTGTGGATCTCTCTTGGAAACATCTCCATTTGCCGTTCTCTTCCTTATAGTCCACATAATATCCAGTCACAGGACTGCGGCCATTGAATGTTGGCTGTTCCCACAGAAGCACCATGGAGTCTTTACGCACCTCCTGGACACGGAGGCCACGAGGAGGGCCTGGGTTTGTTGAAAAGTAAAATGCACACAAAGAAACACCTGTCATACATCACTTCAGGTACAATGGACAAATAAACCTGATAATGTAATTACTGTTGACTACATTTAGGGTGCGGCTCAATTAATTCCCTTGCTTCCTAGGAAGAAATAGTGTTCTCAATGTCTTAAAAAACCTATCCACAAGTTTCCGAGGGGCGCTCCTGTAAAAAATAAAGTGGGTGAAACTTCCGGTGAGGCGGCGGAAGTAGCATTCCAATGGTATTTTGTGTGTTAGTTAGCGAAGAGGCTAGCTGTTTTTCGGAGAATTATTTTACTATTTAAAGACGCAAATCTTTATGAGAGATGTCGTTACGGAGCTCAGGGACAACATGTGCTGTTCGCGGTTGTATGTATAACCGGACTAAACTAATTCAGTGGCTTAAACGTGATTGTTTTGAACATAAGCTGAAAACGAAATCAGAGTGTTCCTGCCAACGACTGTAGTTTCCATTACCTCCCAAAAGACGACGAATCTTCCTGTGTACATTTGTTTAAATTCTTAATATTCTATAAACTCTATCAGCATGTGTTTGACTGTTCGCTACTGATGTTACACCTAAACTCAGGATCAAAGCCTGTGTTGACAGAATACCAAATGTGCCAGTTAATGTATTCAAGTAGCACATTCATTTATAATTTTGAATAAACTCCAAAGCACAATGACTAAGTGTGTATTTTTTATTTTAATTGTTTGTCAGCTCGCACAACTGTCTGTCACCATGCCTTGATGAGTATTGATTATTAATAATGTTATTATAATACTCCCAATCAACTACTGCGGAGGGTAAAGGTACTGTTATTTCACCTTTTTAATTTCGTTGAGGTTGTGTTCCCACATCGTTAGCTAGTTTGGATCGCTATAACTTGAATGACTGTCAACTGTTGAATGAACGAGTGTCAAGCATGTCAAATCGTGCTTTGTTTACTTCCAACCGGAAGTCGCGCCCACTTTTGACGGAAGGCCTCATGGGGCGTAGGAAACTTGTGGATAAGTATGATTTTACATAGTTCTAAAGCTGTAAAAAATAACTTATAGAATTTTCATTTTATAATAAATATCATTTCTTTTCTATTTTATCAGCTCCTCAGCCAGTAAATCGTGAACAGCTGAAAAAGTCATGGGGCCTTTAATATTGTTGTGGATAATAGGAGGCATTGAGGTTGAGAACCACTGTATTAGAGTAAACTAACTCAAAAAGCCAATTTACACTCTAAATAGCTCATATAACATATTGAGCATTACTATTTCTCCCAGTCATTTTTCTACGAGTGGTCTGTCGTTTCCCCATTATAGTCTCTCGGATTTATTGATTTAAACAAGAACGTATGTCTATAAAAGTGTCTAATATAAATTCTGACTGGTTTACCTGGAACAGCAATAGTCCATTCCTTGCACTCCAGGGCGACAGTGGGAATGGAGGCTTCACTAATACCAGCTTGATTGAATGCACGCACCTGGAACTGGTAGAATTTGTTTTCCTTCAGGTCTGTCACCTAAGTCAAAAAGACAGTAGAGAAAGAGGTAAAACAGTTATACACTAGACAATCAGTGTTGATCTTCAATCTTCTTTCATTCAATTTTAGGGGATAAAATGTTGTCAAATGTGTTGCTATTCAAATGAGCTTTTATTTCTTAAATCCAACACTGATATAATGACCTACCTTATAAGATGTGCCAGTGACTGCCTGGAGGTTGAGTTCATGCCACTTGCTTGTGACTCCATCCTTCACTGTTCTGTAGTCCAGGTAGTAACCTCTGATGTCTGCTCCACCAGTATTAGCAGGAGCTTGCCAGCCCAGAACCATGTAGTCACGGACCCTCTCCAGAAGGGTCACACCGGTGGGAGGGCTTGGGACGGCTATGGAAGGATAAGACTTAGTTTAGCCCAACAACCCGTTCACCCCTTGACAGTTTTACATCTGTTACCCCAACAAAGAACTAATGCGCATTCTCTTTTCCGAAAGAGCAGAATATCTCTTGTGGATCTTCATTGCAGGACATCAGCATTTCAAAGTCTGATGACATTTGAAGTTTAGCTGTTGTGTGCTCTTAAAACAAAATCATTTACTTTATACATACATTCTGCATTTTACATTCTTTGAACAATGCAGTCAAAATAATAACTCACAACAATTTCATTCCCAACATTCAATTATTACAGACAAACACTGCTTGTGATCTTCACAAAATCAGTTAGTCTGTAAGCATGCAAATGTTAAGAGTTAGATTTAGAGTTTACATATTGCATTTATAAAATGAAGCCTTTTTAACATTCTCAGCATCCAATTATGAGATAATTGTAATGCAAAAATAAATAAGTAAAATTTTTATTCTCAACTATTTAACAAAAATATTATTTATTTCATAGATATATTACTGTGTCCATTTTCATTACTGTAATACAGTAAAATACAGTTTTCACATTGTAATACAGTGTTCACATTACACTAATGACAAACATGTGCTTAATTGTTATAAAAAAATATAAAAAAGTGCACATTTTAAATGTAATACATTTTTAAATTTATGACCGAGCATATTCTTTATGAGATTCCCCCGCCTGTATGTTACACATAATGATAGAGATAGATTTTTCAAAGTCTCAACAGGTCTATACTTACTGTGCTAAGGATGCAAGATGACCTTCACTCAACTTGTTCTACCACCCAACTTGCTCATGCATGGATTTGCATCACACACCCTGCAGTTATTCACGAAACATACAGCACAGACACACCTGCATGACAACACACAAGCCAAAATGTCTGATTTTCAGTCAACAAATATTTTACATTCTGGGAAAGTTGAAGAAATTCCCCTATAGTCTCTTTCACATGGCTGCTTTGTTAATCTTAGTACCTGGATGTTTGTGTCACGCAGGATACACTCAGGTAATGCTACTTAAAGGAGTACTAATAGCAGGACAGGGCATGCAGAGGTAGGACTTGCTTTAATAAGATCTTCATGCAGCGTGCATTGCAGGCTTAGTCTTGTGTTTTTTTTTAGCTTGGCAATACTAATATGCAAAGTATGAGTAGCACAGCCATTAGGGTGCTTCGGGATAGTATTAAAGGCCAAGCAAGAAGATATTATACATAGAGTGAATTTTGTAATTATAACAATTATTATTAGTAGTACACTCTAAACAAAAATGGTGCTATATAGCACTAAAAGTGGTTCATTGGCTTGTAATCATAGGGGAACCACTTATCTTTATCAAATGGTGCTATGTAGAACCATAAGAGCGACCCCAGAGAACCACCCCAGAGAACCACTGAAGAACCGCTGAAGAACCAAACTGGGCTTAACAGGTTCTTTAAATGGTAGTGGTGCTATATAGCACCATGAACACAGCAAAGAACCCCTGAAGAACCGCTGAAGAACCTTTTTTTTAGAGTGTAGTAGTAATAATAATAATAATAATTAATATAGTGTTTTTTGTTTAATTTAAACTAAAGCCAAAGTTTAGCTAAATATTTCATTATGCCTCAGAGCTAAATTAAAATGTAAAATAAAACAATTTTAATGAATTTTCAATGTAAACTAAGTTTGTTAATTATATGCCATGCAACTTTGTAACCTGCTCAGTCTCTATATCCACCAAGGGGTACTTGGCCTGTTACTGGCACCAGCAATCCTCACCAATGCTTGCTTGCACAATGCAGGCCTCAGATTCTGCGGTGCTTCCACTGTATCCTGCAGCGTTCACAGCCTTCACCCTAAAGACGCATTTGTCCTCAGTGTTCAGCCCATGGCACACAAACCTGAACACCAAAAGAAATTGATAAGTTTAAAGACATGTTAAGACCAGTAACATAACAATAGCTTGGTATAAATATCGACATAAGATGTTTTATTGTCATTTATTTGAAAAACCTCTCCAATTTTAATAACAATGCACATGTATAGCGGTTTTCTCTCTTTGAGCTCCTAGTCAGCCACTGGTTGGCATACCTAGTGCCTTTGACTGGCTTGTTGTTGCAAGGAACCCACACACCGCTGCCATTGATGCTGACCTCAATGTAATAGCCCACCAGATTCTTAACCTCCTTAGATGCCCCCCAGCGCACAACCACGGAAGTGTCAGTGTCTCTGATGGGAACAACAGGCCCTGGGACAGAGGGCAAGTCTAAAAACAAACAAAACAAGAGAACAGTGTTCATCCAATTTTAAAGCATGTCATACTCGCACTTATAATTACAGGATGATAGCAATAATGGAAATTATTTTTTGTTCTTTTGAAACAAAACATTTCATTGTACTCTACCATTCAAAAGTTTGGGGTCATTTGGGGTTTAAATCTCTTAAAAATTCAGTGAAAACAGCAATATGCTGTAATATAATTACAATTCTAAATAAGTTTTATACAGTATTTTGATATATTTTAAAATGTAATTCCTGTGACGGCAAAGCTGAATCACTCCAGTCTTCAGTGTCACATGATCCTTCAGAAATCCTTCTAATATGCTGATTTAGTGCTAAAAAAAACATTTTTTTATATTATCAGTGTTGAAAACAATTATGCTGCTTAATTATTTTTGTGAAAACCATAATATTTTGTTTTTATTTTTATTTGATAATCCTAAATTTGATAATTTGATAATCACAAAATCATAGCATATTATCTGAAATAGAAATCTAAATGCCTTTATTGTCAATTAATCAATGTACTGTGTCCTCACTAAATAAAAGTATTCATAAAATATTAGGGACCGCAAATCTTTTGAATAGTTCTTTCCTGAAATGATACTACTAGTACTGTCCAAAATTCATTGCCATGTGTTGTTCCTCTGACGGATTAGAAAGTGTATAAAATACAAATGTATAACCCTTGAGGCACTTGTCACAGAAGTAATGAAACAATCTAGAATCTAGAACATGTGTCACTAACCTGTTTTCTTTTTTCGTGTCAAGTGCTAATACTCACCCAATCTGTCTCCCACAGTAATCGCCCCAGTTTCCTCCGACGGCTCTGCAACTCCAGCAGAGTTGCAGCTGCGGACACGGAAGCTGTAGGATTTGCCCTCAGCAAGGTCAAACAGGGCAAAACGGGGGGACTTCACTGGCATCCCAGTGTTTACCCTCTGCCATGAATCTGTGCCCACCAAACACTGGGAATAGATGTTAGTCTCAAATGTGATAAACATACAAGGGGAAATCAAATACTTTAAACTGTTTACATTCTGCCTAACCTTTTCCACATAATAAATGACACCCTCGTGTCCTCTCTGGATTGGTGGTTTCCAGCTCAGGACCACGTAACTCTTAGTCGCCTCAGTGACAGCCAGGTCAGTAGGTGGACCAGGGACCACACCCACTGAAAGAGATGAGTGAAATAATGCTTCACACAATCACAGCAAATATTGCATTTTATATTTAGTAGTACATTTAAGCTGCGTTCACACTGCCAGCAACTTTGTCGCTGTCTGTCGCTAGTCTCTGCGTGTTGCTGGCAGTGTGAACGGGGAGCTTGACGTGAATTTAAACGCAACATAAAATCAGACTTGGTCAGATGTGTTATCTTAATGTACGCCCCATGTTAGAGATGAACAATATAGTGGTTATTGGGTGATATTAGATATGTATTTGGTGACAGTTTTAGATTAAGATTGAAGTTAATCTTTAAAAACACTGTTAAATGTTATGTAACAAATCTGTACACTATATTTTTGTGATGCTAAAATAAACTTGTAGCATTTAATACAATTGATTTTAGTTTGCAGCATTTCTTTTTTATCACTACTGTTCAAAATGTATGGTTATTAAGATTTTTTTAAATTTTAATGATGCTGAAAATTCAGCTTTGCAATCACAGGGGTACATTACATTTTAGAATATATTAAAATGGAAACAGGTATTTTAAATTGTAATAATATTTCACAATATTTTTGATTTTTTAAAAAGAAAAAAAAAATGCAGCCTTGGTGAGCATATAAAGGGCTTCTTTCAAAAAATCTGACCAACCCCAAACATTTGAACAGTAGTTCAGACAAATTGTGTGTGTAATATTTCACCCGTGGGATCTTCCTCCGTGAATTTGATCATTCCTGTCCATGGAGCCGAAGGGCCAGCTGTGAAAAAAAAAAAATACCCATAAGCAAAACTGACTGTCTTTGTTTTAATTCTTTGCCATTCATTCTTTATTCTTTTACATAAATCCTTCACCTCTAAGACGGGCCCGGTCTGATGGGTCCATGGCAACTACGGTGTCAGAGGCCCGGGACGGCCGGCTCACACCAGCATTGTTGAGGGCTCGCACCCTAAAGGTGTAGGAGCGGCCCTCAATAAGCCCCGTGACAGGAAAACGGGCATACTTCACCGGAGTGTCATTACACTGGGTCCAATGATGAGTGCCAACCTCCAACCTGTAAAGAAATATTTAAATATGACATATGAGCACTGACATGGGCATTGTGATCCCAATGCTAGTGGTATATGACTCGCCTGTCAATGAAGTAGCCGATAATGGAACTGCTCCCTTCCACTGCAGGCTGCTTCCAGGTAACAACCACATAGTCTTTATTAGCATCATGACAACGTACATCAAGAGGAGCAACAGGAACCCCTTCCTCCTCCACATCAGCATCTGAAACACAAATCAGCTTGATTAGCACCCTGCTGTCATATCTAATTATGGCAAAGTAAGATACATGACAGCGCCTCCGCTCTGTGAACACAGCTAGCTAATTTCAGCTCTCTCTTAACTTAGAAAGTTTTTTAATGATCCTATCATATAAGCTTCAAAAGATACTTCCTAAAACATTTGTAAAACACATCCCTTTTTTGAGCCAACGACAAGCCTAAAATCCACTGAAGTGGATATAATTAGATTTTTAGTCATGAATAAATATATAGAAATTCGACATTAACATTTTATTTATGTTCTATTGCATTTAAATAGATTAACATGATATTTTATACTATCGTTCAAAAGTTTGGGGTCAGTATGATTTTTTGATGTCTCTTATGCTCACAAAGGCAGCATTTATTTGTTTATTATTGATTTATCAAAAATACAGTAAAAACATAGATATTGTGCAATATTTTTACAATTTAAAATAATGGGTTTTTAGTTTTATCTAATTTTAAAATTCTAATTCTAATTTTTTTTGTACCAAGTTTAAAACAGATATATTTGTATATTGAAATATTTGTATAGTTCTCTTTACTGTAATTTTTTAAATCTATTCAATGCATCCTTGCTGAATAAAAGTATTTAAAAAAACGTATGTTACAGAGCCCAAACCTTTGAAAGATAGTGTAACTTGTTCTCCACACTGGCTGTCTTTAGTGCTGTCAACCAAAGATAGAAGCAACATTCCCAGGGAGAAACCGAACACTGTAGCAACTCACTTCTTAAAGATACAGTGCAAACTTGTGCACCGGCAATAAGGCATTGCCGTTCATAGTGAAATGAGACAAGTTAAGATTACTCCGCACAAATGTGAAGACTGGGCTCACCTCTGACAAACACATAGGCAGAGTGGGTGTCAAAGCCTGACTTGGTGTTGACACGCAGAGTGTAGAGACCCTCATCTTCTTTGTTCAGATGCACAAGAGTCAAAGTTGCTCGCTCACCACTCCAGTGCATGTGCACCCACTTAGAAGGTGACAAGACGACACCTGATTAAGAATAGGGATCATTAAAGACTGTAAACTGCAACTTAGTTAATGGGTACTGCAAATAAATAACACAGAGGACGAAAGGGATTAGGAGATGGTGCTTCAGTAAATTTGCAAGTATCTTTTCTTAAGATGCACAATAACAGCATGGTGCAATACATCCACACCTACCATTTCTGTACCACACTATCTCTGGTTGGTAGCGCTTCACAGTGGGGTAGACAATGACTGTGCAGCCCAAACTCAGGGTATCTCCCTCACGGCCAAAAGAAACGTCAAACTTGTCAATGATAGCAGTGTTGAAGGTCACACCATATTCAGGGCTGTAACCATCTGAGCAGAATATGAATAGAAACTAAAAGGTCAGCAAATTATATTATTATACATTCAAATAAAGATATTATTACTAAATTATATAAAGATATAATTTATTGTAAGGGCCAAAACATTACATTTGAACTCATATAAAGTTTTATGCATAAGGTTTATGAGTAAAAAAAAAAGAATAAAGTTGTATGGGGAACTTACAGGGCCTTTCAATCACCTCTTCTCCTTCTTTGAATCCTTTAAAATGAAAGTGCAAATAAACTTTTGGTGCTTTTAAATGAAACTACATAACTGAATGCTGCATTGCATATAGAACCAACTTATCCCCTATAAATATTGAAATTGACCTTGCACACAAATGTTACATCTAACAGAATAAAATAATAAAGATCCAGTCAAGACATTTAATAGCATTAGCCTGTGCAGATGCAGTGAAATGACGATCTAGAATAACACAAGGCATACTGAGGTGCTGTAAGGGTCTTAAAATAGAATGTCAAGAGGATAGCAGGTGTAAACCAGACCAGAGTGAGTTACACACTAGTTTAGGTACACGCAGCACGGTTTCTTCATTCAGAATAATTATGTAGACAAAACAAATGCATTGCAGAATGATCCCTTTATTATGACTGTTATTAACTAAAAATATACATCATTACAGTATTTGTAAAATAATTCAGGTCAATGAATAGTATCGACTTATTATACGAAGCCAAGATCTGAGCCATCAATCATGTAAAACACTAATTCAGTAATTAGTTCACTAATAAGTTCAGTATTTTACACTTAAAGCCCTGTTTTAAGATCATTTCTGATTAAATAGAATGGTTTGAAATGCATTAAACAAACAAAAAACTCACTTTTAATAATGACAGAAGCAAACGCAGAGCTTTCTCCCTTCACGTTGAGTGCAGAGATCCTGTATTCAGCAGTGTCGCTAAAATTACAGCTGCAACCCACAAGAATAATTATGATATAATTTCAACAATTTAACAAAATAAAATAAAAAAATTATGCAGTTTGTAACAGCCGTCCCCTTATTGTTTATCTTTTTGTATCCCTCTGATTTTACTAATAAATCAAATCCTCCCACACATTTAGTGTAACATAATAAAGAATCATAAAAAACTTAATAAATAAACTTTCTTTACTTCTTAATTTCCAGAGAATGCATGTTGTATTGGCTCTCTGTGAAGTATTTCTCAGGGTGAGCCTTAGCATCGATTAAAACATTGTTTTTGTACCTGAAAAGCAGAATTAGATGGAGGAAACAGAACAGGGTTAAATTATGGTTTAATGACTAATGATTATATCTATCCAGCAGTGTTTCTGACCAGGCCACGCGGGGTTTGGGCCATCCTGCCACAGTGCAGTGCAGCGTCAAACTCTTCCCCTCCCACACGGTCTGGCCACGTGGCTTCACAATGAACTCTGGGGGGTGAGTCAAACTGTCTGGGTTCATCTTCTTTTGGAATTCTGCTTTCTCGTGCATCTTGAGTAAAAAAAGAATAATTAAGACCTTGGGATGAAAACAATCATACAAATACTGACACTGTTGAAATAGTTCTATCAGAAAAATCAGTATGAATAACCTCTTTTAAGCTAAAAATACAGTTTTATACAAGCATATTGTTACATATATTAGGTCAAACCTTCTTGCTCAGAGTCAGGCGTTCAGCAGATTCTCTCATACTGGTCTCTCTGGTCTTCTTCACAGTTTTCATCTTGAAGTCGGTCTCCCTGGAGAACAGGTTCCTCATGACGACATACCCCACACCCTCTTCCTTCACCTCCTCCTGAGTCTCCATCAGATCCTGGGTGGCCAAATGACTAATCCAGAGGATTAAGTTAATGAGCGCAATCTAGCCTAAAATTGACAACTACTGTTTGACAGATGTTATGTGTAACTGTTCTAGAGGTACAGTTTTTATTTAGACAGCAAATGGTCCTGGGAACAACTCCTGACTTAACTTGTGTTCCACTGGAAAAAAAAAAAAGGCATAACAAGTTTCGATGACATCAAAGTGGATAGATGATTAAGTTAATGAACCCAAACAGTTTTTTGTACTTGAAATAAAATAAAAATTAAGTGGAAAAAAAAAAACTTATTTCAGCAAGTGTAACTTGATGTACTTAATGTAAATAAAACAGAAATAAAATAATTTAAAACTATATAGACAAATAAAAAATAAAAAATATATTTGCTGTATATATATATATATATAAACAAAAACACCAAAGATTACTAAAACTTTAATTAAAATAAATTACATATGAAAACAAGAACTAATAAAATCTATAATAGGATCCATAATTTAATAAGTTATATTTACATTAGTAAATCATAAAGGCATGTACCCTTTAGTTTGGCCAAATTAATTGATAAGTTTAGATGACATTCGCAAGCAAACATTCCACATCAACTACAATAACCAAGTTTTTTCAGACCACCTAAGTGCACTATGCAATCACCTGCTTCTAAAGACTGGCACAACGTATCCAATGACCTCGTCGTCTGTGTCCACCGCCAGGTATGAGCGCTTTTCTTTTTTGGAGAGCGCACTCAGTTTCTTCTCCTTCTTCCCTGAGATCTTGTGCCTAAACAACAGTTAACATCAGCAATTTCAAAAAACAAACAGTAGGATTATATGGCAAAAAACATCTAAGCCACTACTAAAAGATTTAGTAAATGGATGAAAATACTTTATTCCATTATTCCATCAAAAAATGTCAGTTGTTTATTTTTCTTATAGTTTCCTAACGCTAATGGAACAAAATGTTCAATATTTCAGCAGGGATAATGGAATAGGATGGAATAGTCAGTTGAAAGTCAATCTTAGTGTGTTAGTGTAAAGTAAATATTAGCACAGACACCCACTAAATTAAGCATTTATTTAAAAATAAATAAAAATGTAAAAAGCCTGAAATAAGCAGCTCTTTAGAAAAAGCGATTAAACCAATATACACTACATGTGGCAGAGCACACTTTTTTTTACTTCATAATAAAGTTATACATGTTCCAATGTTCCTCAAAACAGTTTTATCTTAACTTTATTTTTTCAATACCCATATTTGTTGATAGTTGGTAAAAGAATGATCATGACCAGTTGGAAATAAACATACTTGAAATGTCATGTGAGCTGGAGATAAATCATATATGATCCTCACTCAATCATGATCCTCACTCATAACTGCCAACAACATTATAGGCTTTGGACTGATTTATAGATAAATAATAGAGCTCTGTCTGTGATCCTTTCTATCTTTAACACTATTACAAAATATTTTAGGATTATAGCAGCTTCCAGTCTATAAGAATATTGTTTCATAAGAAACACAATAATACAAAGTGCTGTCATATATTGCAAATTGTTCTCTTGAACGACTATAGGCTAAACAATACAATTGTAAATAAGAAGATTAGAAGTTGATTAATCTAAAATATTTACATATATCACAACAATTCAGAATCTCTGTCAGGAACATTCGACAAGTTAAAAAAATAATTTAAATTAAATTGAGTAAAGAGTGTTTGGTTTGCCATACTTAGAGGAGCACAAATAACAACTATTCAGATTTCCTGCATCACTTTCTTGGTAATCTGCCTAAAAGGTCACCCAAAAGTGAAAATTCAGGCATTATTTACTCACCCTCATGTCATTCCAAACCTGTCTGACTTGGAACACAAAAGAAGATATTCTGAAGATTATTGTGAAAACTCAAAATATATTTTTGTGTTCTACAGAATTAATAGACATGAGTGTGAATAAATGAAGACAGAATTTTCATATTTTGATGAAATCTCCATTTAAAGCAGCAAAGTGTTGTACAGTTTATGTACAGTTACAGTCTAGCTAAACTACTGTGATTTCAATTTCCAGTAACCATAAATAATCCTTGAGAGACCATTAATAACTTTGGCCCATTCCCACAGAGGCTCAAATTCTTCCTGCCAGAGAGTGCAGTCCTCAATGGCACATATGTTCCTCTATAACAAAAGTCTCTGACCTAAATATTTATGAACATAGTTCCAATGTTCAGAAATATGGGCATGAAGATAGATTTAAAAAAAAAAAACACTTAAAATTACTTCTGTAATAGAGCACAACAGCGACAGCACACTCAGCAAGCTAATTTCTAAAGTGTTTTCCCATTTAAGCTACGAGTATGAACCAAAACAACTAGAGAAGAGATGAATCACAACATTAAAAACTAATATTAGTGTAATCTTTTTGAGAATGAGTCAGTCACAACAGGATCAACCAATGAAGTGAGCTCGAGGCAGCACATCTGTTTGACTGATTAAAAACACATTCTGATATACACAATATACAAGTAGTTTGAGAGTGTCTGAAAACTCTGCAAGGTGTCACAGGAGTGTGCGGTTGCTGCTGAGAATCAATATTCATTTCCATGGCAGTAGCATCTTCTCTGATTGGTGAAGTGATGTTTAAGTTATTCAACAGGTATTTGGCTATTATTAAAAAAACTAAGCTGAAATGACACTGATGTTAAAGGAGTAGTTCACTTTTAAAAAACCTTTTGCTGATAATTTACTCACCACCATGTCATCCAAGTTGTCCATGTCTTTCTTTCTTCATTCGAAAAGAAATTAAAGTTTTTGATGAAAACATTCCAGGATTTTTCTCCATATAATGCACTTTACTGGTAACCAAACAGTTCAAGGTCCAAAAGACAGTTTCAGTGCAAACTGTTCAAAGGGCTTTAAACGATTCGAGACGATGAATAAGGGTCTTATCAAGCGAAACGATCGTCATTTAAAAAAAAAAAAGGTTTAAGTTTTATAAGCTCAAATGCTTGCCTTGCTCTGTTCTGTGTGACTCTCTCCTGTTCGAACTCGTTCATCAAAACGAACAAATCTTTTTTCTGAGTCAATTCGTTCATTTTGTTCGTTGAATGAACCAATGACTCGAAAAAAGATTTGTTCATTTTGATGAACGAGTTTGAACATGAGAGCAACGAACGCGCATCACAGAACAGAGCAAGGCGACCATTTGTGCTCATTTCGCGTGATAAGTCCCTTATTCACCGTCTGGAATCGTTTAAAGCCCTTTGAACAGTTTGCAGTTTGCAATGAAACTGTCTTTTGGACCTTGAACCATTTGGTTCCCATTGAAGTCCATTATATGAAGAAAAATCCTGGAATGTTTTCATAAAAAATCTCAATTTCTTTTCGACTGAAGAAAGAATGACATGGACATCTTGGAGGACATGGGGGTGAGTAAATTATCAGCGAAAGTTTTTTTTAAAAGTGAACTACTCCTTTAAGCTTCAACAAAAGCATACATCATCTCTTAACATTGCTTGAAAGGTTTATTTATCATTACAAATCTATATATCTATGGAGAAAAGGACAGATTTTTGCTTCTGAAACTGTTGCGCACTATATCATCTATATAAAACCACCAATGATTATTTACTCACCAAATAAAAAAAGATGAAAACATGATACATCTCTCTAAAAAATGCAATAGAAAAAGTCTTTCTGTAGATGATTAGAATTTTTAGAAACTATGTTGTGATTTGCTTTAGTTATTGTTCTGTTATTGAGATCACTAAGCACTGATGTCATTTGTGGTCATCACAAAGTGAAGCTGATAACACGGATAATGAAAGAAAATGCATTAGCGTACTTAGCTCTTTGTAACATAACATTAGGCTCACAGTCCCCAACACAAAAACCACACAGATTTTTCTGGAGGTACTGTGCTGATCTGTTTTAAAGCAAACAAACAACATAATGTTATAATGAAAGGGTTATTTGTTACTTCATTTGTTGCATTAATTTTCAAATAAGCAGCGTGTAATGTGTTATAAAAGCACTGGTATTTATCTAAAAAGCAGTGCTTGTGAGGGGGTTGCTCTACAGGGAGCCATCTTCAGGGCAGCATGAACACAGGGACGGGACACACTGTCCCCTATATGTCCTCTTACCCATGGCCGCCCACATAAGCAGCGTAAGACTGGCGGCTAACAGATGACAGGGAGCTTTGGTGATAGCTGCTCTCATAACGCGTCTCAAGGTCCCGTTGCTGCTGTTCCTTTTGTAGTTTTAAGGATTCTGACATCCTGAGGTGCTTTTTAGATCGTCCAGAGGACACCTTTTTCTCTCCGCTTGCAGTCTCAAGTACAATTCCCAATGAATGTTAATTCAAATGCACACAAAAAACAACACCTGACAGCAAACACTTACAATTTCGATAATGAATTTACAGTGTCAGGAAAAAAAAGTGATGTGTGCAAAAGCTTGTCACTGCATTACTCTTAAAGGGACATCTTTGTATCTTAGAGTAGTGATACGAAGTATGAACCCTTACTACTATGAAACTTTAAGTGGTATAGAAGGTACAACGATGTCCCTTTAAGTGTACTGCCTAGTGGCAAGCTGTTGTACCCCTAAGGTACCATTTATGCACATTTTATTTCTGCAAGCAAGTTTGACTATTTGGAAATACTGTAGGCCAGCACACATATCTAATACATTTGACTATGTCTCTGTTTGCTTTTTCAAAATAGTAACAGAAACATTGTTCTTCACATTATAATGGCATAAATAATTAAAATGACTTAAATAACTAAAATTATTTAACATCATAACAGCATATTAATATTATAGGCTACAAGGTGCAATAAAACTCCAAGTAGGCCTATGTAGGCTACAGTATAATATCAGATCACAAAAGATTAGCAACTAGTTTTGTCTGTTATGGCAACTAATTCATAAATTCACAAAGTCCTACACACAATTGTTAAACATTACTTCCCTTATTGAGCCGGTGTTAGTCTCTGTGAGAAATATAAAATCACTTACCAGGTCAAAGTTGCTTTTTCAAAAAGAAGAAGGGGCAAACTAAAAAAAACAACAACAACTAAAAGCTACTGAAAATCCAGGCACGGTGGCGGGTGTGGGGCAGCCGACAGAACGGGACTCCGCAGAACAAAAATAATGCTGCCACTCTGCAGATTGTAGCTTACAGGCACGACCTTGTATGGCCACTGGGTCTGTTAAATATAGACTCTCTCGACCAGGCGGCAGGCAGTTTTAGCATGAACCCTGAAAACGCGCGTAATTTAATTTCTAAACACTGCAAAACCAACGTATATCATTTTAATCAAGAGCAAGACTACTGTTGTAGGCATCCTCGTGCCAAACGTAATCATCAAGCGATTGGGTGTGATGTTGCGTTTTATAAACATTAAACAAAGCATAATTGGCGCTACGTTACCCCATTTAACACTTTTGATCAGTCGTGTTGTCATTTTCCAGGCAAACGAAAAATACATAGATAGCCTATAAATGATTATTTTATGATATAAATTATTTTAGATGCGTGTAGCAATTTGGCTTCCATGCAGCTAAAGTGAAAGATGTCCTCTAATAATAAAAATAGGGTAATTTGGGCTAAAGTTACCCCATTTAACCCTTTTGGTCAGTTTCGTGTAACGTTACATGTAAATGTTGTCATTTTCCAGGCAAACGAACAAATATATAGATATAAATGATTATTTTATGATATAAATTATTTTAGATGCGTGTGCAAGTAAGGCTTCCAGCTAAAGTGAAAGATATCCTCTGTTGTAATAATATGATGATTTTTGTTATTTACACAACGATTATATATAAATATAAAAACTATTCTTGAGGTTTGTATGTTTATTTTTTTTAATAGCGCTATATAACATAATGCTTTGTTTTAAAAAAAAAAAGCCAGATGTTTGACGCCCCCATGCTGTTGTTGTTGTTGTTGTTGTTGTTTTGTATTGTATCTAAACTAATTTAATTAAACTAAATCTGACTTATAGCTACTATATGAAAAACATAATAACCATAAACACACCCGTTACCTTACTTTAACAATTCACCTTTCGATTTAGAAGTCATTTTGTTATTTTTCCTATTTGATCATTTGAACCCACCCCTTCAGGATCACTCATGGGCTATTCCAGTCCGTGATGCAATGATATTTCGATGGGACTTTCCCATTACACTAATTAATAGAGGGGTGTTGTTGTGGTGCTTCAGCGTGGCAGCCGGTGTTGTGTTTTGCCTTTTTTTTTTTACCTGAATAGGTACGTCTAATTTTCATAATTTACTGCACGAGTATCTCAAATCTCCAATATTTCTATTGTTATGTGTTGAATATGACGTTATAGTTTATATTATACACGACACTCCTAAATACAAAATAGCCAGCTCCGTGCTAGTTAGCTTAACGTTATTAGTAATTATGTGGTAGGCTACTGTTTCCTGTCAAAATTTCAAGCTTTTTTTATTGGCCATTAGTGCTCTTACAAAGTCGTTAAATGTGGACGGACGAACTGAAGTGATGTATGAAAATAAAACATAACGTAAGCTTTAAAGAATTTAAGTGCTAAGTTTTTGACAACTAACTTAACGTTATTTAGCCAGTCAGTGGGCTGTTCAGCTAATATTGACGTAACGTTAACTTAACTTAGCTAAACAAACTCATAACCACAGTCTTGTATAGGCCTACACAATACTCCGTCTTAAAAGTAAATTGTTTTTAATAAAACTAAAAGCCATTGCTGTGGTCGGCATCGTTGCTGGGTTATTTCTTTAGTAATTCTTCTTTTTGAATAGCTCCTGTACTTTTGTAATCTGTTTTAATTTGACTAACAAGAAAAATGTCTTTTTGTAAATTTCAGATTTATTTTAATACCACAGAACTGTCAAAATGTCCAGCAAAAAGGCTAAGGGAAAAACCACCAAAAAGCGCCCCCAGCGGGCCACGTCAAACGTGTTTGCCATGTTCGACCAATCACAGATCCAGGAATTCAAAGAAGCATTCAACATGATCGATCAGAACCGTGATGGCTTCATTGATAAAGAGGATCTGCATGATATGTTGGCCTCATTAGGTAAGGACAAAGTAGTTTTCTAAAAGCAAAACACCGTTTCCATTCCAATGGACATCACTTTCCCTCGCTCTTTTCACTGTAATGCCATTAACTATGACTTTTGCCTCAATAAACTCCTAATTACTGCTTGTTAATATTTTGTAAGATAGTTGAGGAATTGGGATGTTGAATATGGTCATGCAGAATAAGGCATTAATATGTGCTTTAAGTTCTAATAAACAGCCAATACCCTAGTAATATGCAAGCTAATAAGCAACTAGTTAATAGTGAGAATTGAGCTCTAAACTAATAAACAATGCAATATTCCATAAAAAAATAATTATTGCCTATTTTGATTTCATTGTAATTAAAAATGATTTAAATAAAAAAAACTAACATTTTTAAATGCCACAAAACTTAAAAATCTACATTTAATCCGATACAAACTGGTTTTGACTGACAAGTTATTTCATTGGCAGGTAAGAACCCCACAGATGAATACCTCGAGGCGATGATGAATGAAGCTCCTGGTCCCATAAACTTCACCATGTTCCTCACAATGTTTGGAGAGAAACTTAATGGAACAGACCCTGAGGATGTCATCAAAAACGCCTTTGCTTGTTTTGATGAGGAGGGGACAGGTAAGTAAGACTTCTGTAAGTAAGGCATTCACCAAAATAAATATAATATATTCTGTTTTTTGGTATAAATTTATTAAATTATTTTCAGCATTGATAACCAATTTGTCTAATTTGTTCTAGGTTTTATTCAGGAGGATTACCTGAGGGAGCTCTTGACCACAATGGGAGACAGGTTCACAGATGAAGAAGTGGATGAGCTGTTTAGAGAGGCTCCTATTGACAAGAAAGGAAACTTCAACTATGTGGAATTCACACGCATCCTGAAACACGGTGCTAAAGACAAGGATGATTAGAATGAGGCCGATCACCACCGAAATGAATGAAAACTACACTGTAATACACATTTCATTGTCTCCTTTTCCCTACATTCATCATCCCCACATGGGCTAGTGCAAAGGAATTTATTCATCAGCAAGGTGAGATCATTTGACTGTACTGGACCTTCTCTTAAAGTCTATGTAGACTTGTACTATGAATTACATAAAGACATGTCATCTGTGGTAAACCTCAAAGTGAATGAATGCTGTGTTGAGAAATAAATTATGGAATTATTATTATTATATTACACACATGCCAGTTTTAAGTCTAGATGTCCTCTAAAGAAAAATACCAATTTTTTTTTTTTTTAGGTTTTATCATGATGACTCCCTCTCCTTGGTCTTTAAAAACTGACTGACTGAATTATCAAATTTAGCACTCTTACAATGTATTTATATTTTGAAATAATCATTTAAATCTAATTTTCAAATTGTTTGTCAGAAATAAACATCTCAGGAAAATGTTATGGGGTTTCAAATCTGAATTTTACTTTCTTTTACAAGACTTACAGCATGTTTATCAGGCATTTTTGGAGACACAACAAGAATAGGGAAATATATTATATACCCATATGCCTATGAAATTTAAGGTCATTATGTCAAGAACATATTAATATGCAAATTAGCAACAATATACATTGTATTGATTGGGACTACCTATTAATAGCCATTTCATCTTCTAAAGAATCATATTTTTTACAAAGTTTGGTTAAAAATAGCCTGAAACCTAAAAATGAATTGGTACTTGAAAAAACATTGGTACTTGCCTATCCATGTCATATCATGCCATTTTATTTTCTTAATAATCGAGTCCTGGCGTACTTTACAGAGGTCATATATTTTTTTCAACAACAACAAAAAAAAAAAAATCATTTGTTTCATATGCTATAAATAATGTAATGACATTGAAAAAAAATTCACAACAACAAAAAAATGCTGGTTCGTTGAAACCTAGATTTGGGATTGTACAGAATAAGATAAACTGCCAAGGATGGTTACTAAGACAACACAAAATCTGTTTGCAAATGTATAATTTCTGTCAATAACTTCACAACAACATCAGAGACAGAAACCGATGGAGACAACAACCAGTGGTTTGGAGCACCCTGAGATTTAATCATGGTAAAAACAAAATGAGGACTATCGAGCTACAATCCTTTGCTTTCAAAAAACAATTTCGCATTTTTATATCCAAATGTTTTACTGTACAATGCTGATTTATTTTATTAATTAGATCATTTAATTGGGTCCTTTGAAAAGATATTTTTCCAGCACCATTATTTTTTTTCTTCTCTTTGACCAAAACAAGATTAGGAATCCAACATCTGTCAAACTTAGGCTAGGTAACAAAGTTAAACGAGAGAACGTTCTAGATGGTCAAATCTCTTCAGTCCCATCCATAGCCAGAAGTATTTCCAACACTTAGCATGAAAAATATAAACTCATAAGTAATCAAATGCCGCCCGTTCTCCGTATGACAGGTGCACGTGTAGGTCATGGGTTGTACTAGGAACTGCAGGACCACCTTCAGTGCCAAAGCTCTCAATGAGGTTCTTCAGTAGCTCACAGAGCAGCACCAGTAACTACTGATGTCAGAAGTCTTTATTCACGATCACTCTGCTAAGGCTAAGTTTTTCGTCTGAATCTTGGCCAAGTGGTCTGATATTCCTGCTTCAATTTTGTCACACTGAGCTAGGAACCCCTAAGCATGAGGAAAATAAGGAAAACAATACTTTATAATGATCTGAAATCAAATATTGTTCATGGGTATGTTAAAGTGTTTTAATTTAAACTTAATATCAATAAGGCATAATCCTACCTGAACAGTTTTCACAAGTCCCTTTTTCTTCATCCTGCAGTCATTAAAACTCTCAGGCAAGTTCTGTAAATAATGTTGGAGTTCATCAATAAAAAAGTGCACATATAAAGCGGCTTTACTGAACAACAGTTTTTCAATACATTTAATAGATGGTAGTTTTATTTTATCTCTAAAATAATCAATTTGCTGATATGTTCTTTCTTATTGTGACATTACATCTGAGTGTAACGGGTTTTAAACTTTAAGAAGCGAAAAAATAAATACCAGTCCATCGATTTCCTCTAGGATCTTCATGAACTGCTCAGAAGCGATTTTCACTCTGTGGTCCAGTTTGTTAAGAGCCTCAGCTTGCAACTCCTTTGCAAGAAAACCCTGAAAATCATTACATTATGAATTCAACTATGAGAATGACCATATTGCCTATAAGCCTTGTACAGCAGGTACAGTGTTCAAGAAGAAAAATAAATGGTGTGTCCTAAATTACATTCTATACACTGTGTACCCAACTGTCTAGTCCAACATAAGAATCTGTTAGCCCCTCATTGGTACGTAATTGAAGCTATGATGGTTGAGTGCGTCCAACATTCCACACTTGGGTTAATTCAATGCATCATCGAGATATTTGAAGCACACTTTTTCTGAATTTTCAGTGTGAACGCACTACTCACATTACATTTATACTATAAAAAGGCATAGAATAGTGCCATTAATACATGAATTGGTATGCACCTACAGACTTATCTTTTAAAAACATGTCACACATACGTTCTTCAGTCCTGTGAGTTCACCATCCACCTTCTCAAGCTTCTTGGCGGTTTGTTCCACTGACTTTTCAATGTCTTTGAGCTTTTTAAGGTCAGCTTCCTCCTCAGGACTGTTCTGTAAAAATAAAGCAGCTTGTCAGAATCAGAAATAATTACAGATATATCTTTACGAATGAACGATATGTTACATGTCTTACCCTCTTTCCAATCATCATCATTTTACAACCTTGTTTTACTCCAAAGCCAGACAGAGGCTCTTCCATCTCCTTCAATGATTTCCCTACAGTCAGAACAACATAAGGTTACAATTCCAGTGATCCAGGTCACTCCTGCAACAGCATTATACCATTACTGTTGCAATGGCAGACTAATGATAGTTTTATTTATAAAACTGCATTGTTCAGTTGAGTTCACAAACTTCAACTCACGACAGTTACTGTAGTTAATACGCAAAACACAGACCATTTACAGTTGTGCAAGGAGAAAGCCGAGAAACAGTTGTGCCTAAAGCATAGCTGTATTACCTTTAAATATGACTTTCTGGGATGGTGCTGGTACTCCTGTGGCTTCTGTCAGCGCCTCACACAAATCCTTCAACAGTGGTTCATGTCCATCTTGCGCAGTTAAAGTGATGCTGTGTTTGGTCGTGCCTGAGACAGAATATCACAGGTTTAATGCTCAAAATGATCGAGAGCTAACTGGAAATGTATCTCCAAATCCAGCATTAACGTTCACCACTCATTTAACCTTAATCAGATTACAATTGACTTGAAAACTCAAGATATAAATTCATAGCCTCGATATATCACTAATGGTGAAGTAAGCGTCTAACGTTAGAGTGATGTTCGGATCATTTGCAGGCAACGTTAGTTAGCTAGCTTTAACAGCTAGTAACTGTTAAAGCTAACCTCAATAAAATAGCGACTACATTTATTCTCGATATATATTCAGGTTTTAAAGTATGAAAAGTGGTCAGTTATCTTTACCATAAGCAACTGTCACTGTCAAGGTGTTCTCCGCCATGTCGGCACTGTTAGCTAGCGCTTCACAACTTTAGAATGTGTACATTATGCAACCGGAAGTGACGCATTAAATGCGTCACGCCCCTTAGAAAACCGGGATGCACTTGTTTGTTATTTATTTACAAAAATAAATTTAGGAATATAAAAAAAAAACCAATTCATTATGCAACGATTTATTTCATTAGTAAAATACCATACGCAAGAAGTGTGCTATTTCAGGGACCCAGGTGAAAAAGACGTTGTATTAAATGTATTAAAAATATATTTGAAATACAAATAGTGTGTTTATAATACATTTGTATTTACAACATGCTTATTTAAAGTGTACTAAAAATGTATTTTATTGCATTTTAGTATATTTCTAAAAAGTATACTAGAAGTACATTGGTAATAAATATATATTTAATCACACTTTTAAGAAATATACTATAGAAAAGCATACTTTTAATGTATTTATAAAAAGTATATTAGTAATATATTGGTAATAAATGTATGCTTTATTATATTTTTAATAAATATGCTAATGATAATTATACTTTAAATGTATTTCTAAAAAGTATATTAGAAGTACATTGGTAATAAATATATGTTTAAATACACTTTTAAGAAATATACTATAGAAAAGCATACTTTTAATGTATTTATAAAAAGTATATTAGTAATATATTGGTAATAAATGTATGCTTTATTATATTTTTAATAAATATGCTAATGATAATTATACTTTAAATGTATTTCTAAAAAGTATATTAGAAGTACATTGGTAATAAATATATGTTTAAATACACTTTTAAGAAATACACTATAGAAAAGCATACTTTTAATGTATTTCTAAAAAAGTATATTATTAGTACATTGGTAATAAATGTGTGCTTAATTATATTTTTAATAAATATGCTAATGACAATCATGCTTTAAATATGTTTCTAAAAAGTGTACTAGAAGTACATTGGTATTTAATTACATTTTTAAGAAATATGCTAAATACAAACATATTTTAATTATATTTAAAAATGTTTTACTAGAAACGCAATGCTAATAAATATACACTTAATTACACTTTTAGAAATATGCTAAAAACAAACAGTTTTAGTGAAGTTTTAGAGTATTTACAGAAAGCATACTTGTTGCTAAATTAAAGTAATTTTTGTGTTCACTTCAAGTTTAAAAATTCAAGTCCCTTTAATTCCCTTCCTAACATGAAGGCAATTAAACATGTATCGAAATTAATTGTATATTTCTACAAAGACTAGAAGTAGCACTTTAATTATAAATATGTGCTCAGTTAAGCTTTTAAGAAATATACCAAAAACTAACACACTTTTTGTAATACTACCAACACTTAACTCAATGCATATGTATTTCACACTTTATATTATGTGTTTTAGGTTTAACTTTTTTAAATTAATTTGTTATAATTATGAAAAGCACTAAAATTTGACTAACAAGTAATGCACTTCTATACTTCTGCATTAATTAATCAAATAGTATTTTCCACAAAACAAGTGAATACCAGTACTTGCACACATCAACATAAAAGATCAGGTGTACATACTAGAAAAACAAAATAAATTTCTTAAAGCTTGACTCTTACATTTGTTTAGCCAAAATTAATTAAAAAAAACTTGTTAATAAGCATGTTAGGTTTATATAAACAGAGTTGTTTCTTTTTTTGTGGATGTTAGTTAATATTTCCAGTTGCATTCATTTGGACCAATCAGAGCCAATCTTTTCAAAACAAGCTTGCCGGCAATTGTCCAATCACACACTGCCATTTGAACTTACATGTTGGGCGGGGCGCAGACAGCGGATACTGACTGTCTGTGGTATCCCATTATAGCTTCGGATATTTCAACAGAAATCATGTATTTTCCAAATTTTGCTTTGTTATTTCACTGGCTCGGACCTAGTGAATGTGGATAGCACCGATCTAATATTGAGAGAACACACGAGCAGATTACCAGGTCGTCAGCTCCCGCGAACAATTAGCAGTGAAGAGGACAACGCAGAGGTGCGCCGCCACGACATGGACAGAGCAAGATACTGCCAGAAAAGATCTTACTTCTTGGTGGTAAGTTTATTAGTTTAAGTGATTAGTATAATTGGCTTTATTCTCACTTTGGGTTTAGAAAATATTTTCAGAAGTTGATGTCGATGTTCTGTGGATTACTGGCGTTTCTGTTGATTTGACACTAAAGCGAGTTAATCCATTGACGTCTATCAACTTAATTGTTATAGATCTAGACAGTGACATAATACAACTATAAAAAACATTGCACACTGTGTTTGCAGAAAAAAGGTTATTAATGGTGATTAACCGACAGGCTTGATTGTCCCTAAGTAACTTCTTGTGTTTTAAATATTATAATATATTTTAAGCTCTAATAAAACTTTCACATCTGTGATATTTAATTCATAGTAAAATCTAATTAATTATTAGTAGGCTGTCAGTTTTCATGTCAATTCGATAAATAAATTAAGTTGTAATCACCAACTATAAGCTTTCACAAAACCAATTAAATATCTTGCACTGAGAAATTAAAATGATGTTAAATAATGAAATGAGAGATTTTATATTTAATATTTAGCCTAGCCAAGGAATTTGCACATTGCAAAGACATTTTTTTTTATTAAACCCAACCGTGAGTAGATGAGGTCAAGTCGAGTAAGTAGTAGTTGATCCTCTTGATTTGTAACTTTTTGTTGGTGAAAAATAACAAAAAAAAGGCAATAGTGTGTCATGTAGCAGCTAAGTAACTAAGTGACCTATATATATTAACACGTATTTGAAAAATGAATATGTATTTTGCCTGATTATGCATTGAATTATGCAATCACATAATCATGTTTTTCTCGAGGGACTGATTTATATGATTTTATGAGTGGTATTCAGCTTTTTTACATTTAATCAAGGCGTTATCAGCTGTCACCAACTTGTAACTTTCAATAGAAAGTTCTGTCTTTATTAATAATGAATAATTACTTTAATAATAGGGTGGAAGTTACAGTAATGGTTCATTAAATATGTTTCACCATTTAAACAAAATACAAATTATATATGAAGAACACAAACTAGTGTTTTTTCTGCCCTAACTTTGTATAACATGCGACTTTATTTTTTCTTATAGAGCTTCCAGGGATATTAGCATCTCTCAAAGAGGCCCTGGAGTCCATGAAACGAGGTTCATTCAGCTCAAGCCCAAGATCATCTGAGCTGTGTCTTCCTGAAACCTCAGAAATGGTTAGAAAATTCTTTATGATAAAGAAAAATCCTATTTGTTATAATAATTATATCTGACTTTTTGTGCATTAAGTGTTCTGAATTAAGTAACAAAGTGACAGCTTTTTATTAGAATTATAAATGAACAAGTTTATACTAATGCTTGTTTTTTTTTATTCTTGCCAGATTTCCCTCGGTGTTTCTGATGTCCCCAAAAGAGTCTATGGCAGACTGAACAAGTCACGAACTTCTCTTTTTACTCAAGATTTGGCCACTTTACTTTTTGCTATTGTATTTCACTTTGTTTGACTTAAAGGATTAGTTCACTTAAAAAAAAAAAAAAAAAAAACCTTTAGCTGATAGCTTACTCACCCCCATGCCAAGATATCCATGTCATTCTTTCTTCAGTTGAAAAGAAATTAAGGTTTTTGATGAAAACATTTCAGGATTTTCTCCATATAATGGACTTCATTGGGGACCAAACGGTTCAAGGTCCAAAAGACAGTTTCTGTGCAAACTGTTCAAAGGGCTTTAAACGATTCCAGACGATGAATAAGGGTCTTATCAAGCGAAACGATCGGTCATTTAAAAAAAAAAAACCCCACAAGTTTAAGTTTTATAAGCTCAAATGGTCGCCTTGCTCTGTTCTGTTATGCATGTTCATGATTTTCCTATTTGAACTCGTTCATCAAAATTAACAAATATTTTTCCGAGTCATTAGGTTCATTCAATGAACGAAATGAATGAATTGACTCGAAAAAAGATTTGTCAGGGCTGCCAACTCTCAAGCATTCAGCACAAGACTCTCGCAATTGAGCCAATTCTCATGCTTTCACGACAAATTGACTGTTAGCCATTGGACCCTGAACTGTTTGGTTCCCAGTGAAGTCCATTATATGGAGAAAATCCTGGAATGTTTTCATCAAAAACCTTAATTTCTTTTCGACTGAAGAAAGAAAGACATGGACATCTTGGAAGACATGGGGGTGAGTAAATTATCACCAAAAGTTTTTTCAAAAGTGAACTACTCCTTTCAGTTAGTTTATTTATTTATTTATTTTTGTTCTGTTTAATACCTCTGCAAATCAATGCATTTTATGTTAATGTATTTTGTTTAGTTTTCATAATGCTTTACTGATGTAGTGCATTAAAGTTTATCTTTCAAAGAGTGTTTGTGTGTTTTGTAGAAATATTTTTTTATTGGGTTTTGTTGAATTCAAATGTTTAAATGTATTTTTAATACATTAAAATATATTATTTTTATATTAAATGGTTTTTGGAAAAATATATTTTTAATATGTTAATAGTGGGTCCAATAGTGTTCTACTAATACATTATTAATAAGCTGAAATTATATTTAAAATATACTCAGAACGCATTAATGTGAAGCTAAAAATATACTAATGCTGTATTTCTAAAGTCGATTTAAAGTGTATTAAAATACACTTTAAATAAGTGCTATTATATTACATTAAATGTACTTAAAATGGTTCCATTTTAGCACAATTTAGTATAATAAAATATATTACTATTACCTTAAAATTGAACTTAAATACATATTAAAATACACTTAATATACTTGAAGTTGTTTCAATTTAGCACATTTAATACATATTTAATACGGTACATTTAAAATACATTAAGTATATCAAAATAAGTACAATTTAAATATATTTCCTTTTCACCTGGGGAGAGAGCCTTTGTGTCTTTGTAAATTAATCTAATATGGAAATCAGCCCTCGCACGTTCCTTCTCTGTAGCATTTCTGTAGGCGCTCAGCTCTGCGTTATGTTGCCAGCTTATCTTTTATGGTCCTTTGTAAGAGATTGAGTCCCTCCTTCTGACTTTGTTCGGCTTTTTTCATTGCTTCCTCAGCTAACTAACCCTTCAATTTTCTGCTGCCATCTAGACACCAAACCTCTCACTTCCATATGTGTAAATGATGTCCCCAAATTTATCCAGCTCATTTTTAACTGTACCAGTTAATCTTTCCAATGCAAAGCATAGATCTGTTTTTACAGTGTTCCATGCAGTTTTCTCACAAGCTCTTGGCCATCTAACTATCTAGCTCTTTCCATCTTATGCTGGTTAGTCTGACCAGGTCTAACTATCTAGCTCTTTCCATCTTATGCTGGTTAGTCTGACCAGGTTCACAACTATCAATATGTTCACCACTAACTGTGCAAACCCTCCTCTCCACTATGACAGGGGTGCTGATATCCTGCAAGCTGTGGTTTGCTTCCTGTCGCTGGCTTTCATTCGACTGACTTTGTAAACTGATCAATGCGAGGCCCTTGTCCTGGCTTCTCCCTCAAGCATTTCATTTTCCCCTGATAAATCTCCAAACCCCTGACCGTTGTCGTTGTCATACTTTTATTGTTCTTGTGGAATTTAATAGAAAACAATCTAGAAGAAAACTCTTCTAAAATGTGTTACTGCCAAAAAACTAGTCCAGTGGTTCCAAAACAATCCACATTTTTTTAAATACCACCATTTATTTCAACTCTTACAGACTCCAGTGATGCATTTCACATTTCAGAATATTTCAGATCCTGATGTATATTAATGAATTTTATTATCAAGAAAAAGACGTAACTTTGATAATTCAAAGAACATTCAGATCTGAATATGCCTTGCTTTACATTGCTTTAAAGCAATAAGGTAGATTCTTCATTCATGCCACACAGAACTACATGAAATACTTATAATATTGTCAAGATAATTCTGCCAACATTTCAGCTTCAGAGTCCAGAGTGAAGCAAGGGCATAGACATTAATATTAACTGTAAAAATATTCAAATTAGAAACTGCTATATTATGAAATAACATGGGTTTACATGTTTAAATGTCTGTATTTTTATGTATTTATTTTAGCTTGACTTTTTTAACTGTTTGGATCTCGTATCATCCAAAATTACTTTTGTTAGGACATGCGTTGATATAAAGGTATGCTCAGGAAATAATGGAAATTCTTAGTAGGTGACCCAAAATTCGGATTTAAGGTTTATACCAGATTTCTTTAAATTTCTAAAAACTGGAATATCACTGTCAAACAGGCTAACATGTTTACATGACCAAATTCTAATTAAAATTGTGCTTCATGTTCAACATGTAACAAAAACAGTTGATTAGTTGACAAATGGTAGACTGGCAATTAATACAACAAAACATGTCCAATACCATTTACCAGCACTAATAACTTCCTCCAACGCATGTATATAAAACACTGATCAGAGAACAGATTCTTATGTGGCAGGGATCTGTGGAAGGCCAAACTCATCGACCAGAACGCCATCCTGAGGAATACAAATACAAAAACAAAATTACAGAACAAATCACAAAAATAAATATTCCACAAAGATAATGAATATGTATATATTGTCATTGACAACATTATCAATGCAATCTGCACCTTATTGGTTTTAGTGTCACTGGGTATTCCTTCAGGAATGGAGGGTGCAGACGAGGCTTCATCTAAATATGAGCTGTCATCATCCAGCAGTAACTCATCTCCCAGAGCATCCAACTCTGCAACAGAGAAAAAAGTGAAGCTCGAAGCTCCAAATACACACACACACGCATGCGCACGCGCGCGCACACACACACACACACACAACCTGCTTCCAGTTCATCCTCATCGATCTCTGGTGTGCCATAGCTGCGACTGAGAGCTTCCTGCACCTCATTGGCTTCCTCCATCATGTCTTCCAGTTGATCCTGCAGGTCCTATCATCCACAAACACTGGTAATGACTGATCATGAATCAGAAACATTACTAAAAAAAAAAAAAAAACAGTAATGTCAAAATTATTAGTGTGCATACTTCAATCTGATCCATCTTCACTTGTTTATATGCTTTCTTCATTTCTTTTGCTCCAATCTTCATAGCCTCCACCTAAAATTATATATTTTTTAAAAGTATAAAAGGCATGTAGAATCTTACAGTTAAAAAATAAAAATATGAATGAATAAATTAAACTAAAAATGTATTCATGCTCGGAATAATATATACACCAGTAAAAAGTTTTTTTTTTTTTATTCTCAGAATGACATTTTAGAAAGTAAAAAAACAATATGTTAGAAAATTATTTATTTTATTTAAGAAGTGGGCTCTTTGCAAATCAAATTTCTTGGAATTTATTAATGATTAAATGAAATTATAAATTAAACAGTGCTGGGAATATATGGATAGCAGTAAATAAGTTAATAACAAGTATTTACGGTTGTTTTGGTGTCCCTTAATGACTGGATTGTATAGTTGGCTTGTTCCATATTAAATGACTGCTGGGAAAGCTGATCTCTTTGACCCTCATACCTGCATTATACAGTGAAAAAAACATTTAATATTATTACTAAAAACATTTGATCACATCCTTTCTCAATGTGAAATGAAAACAGAATACTAGATATTGAAATAAACATTAACTCACATTCTCTTTTGTTTCAGCACTCTCATCGCCTTCTGTTTTACTGTGTTCTGTAAAGAGATTGTTCATCTTCTAATGCTTACATAATTCTTTATGATTTACTGTGGGATCCAACAATCTGAGAACACTTTGAAAATCTGGGATTGAAGGTCTAATTTAATTTCAGTATTTTGAGAATATAATGTAAAAAAAAAAAAAATGATATACCCAAGGTCAGTAATCAATTTAAATAAAGTAAATTTGTGATCTTGTGAACTCCTAAAGGTGCCATATATGACATATGTTATGAAGCACAAGATGCTCGGATCATTCTTGAACTATGGTGGAAAATATGATCATTAGGTTTGACACAAACTTGTGGAGTTCATTAAGCTTGACTTCATTAAGCTTACATTTATTAAGCTTGGGTTATTATAGTTAACTAAAAACTAAAAAGTAGGCTACATACATTTTTGACAAAAAATGTATGTAGCCTACTGAAACATTATTTTTTGAAAAAAAAAAAAAGATGAAATTAAGATGGCAAATGTTTATTTAAAAAAGAATTCAAAATATGAACAAAACTTTAATAATTAACTATATTTGGTGCTGCTGCTAGAAGGACAACACTGAGGAATGTTACTATTTCAAATTTAAAAATCATTAGTTGTTATAATTTATAATACAAACATTTATAAAATGCCAGACAAAGTCTTCTCAGACGTGGATCACACTGTACAGTAGCCTGAATAGGCTAGTATGTGTGACATATATCAACTCGAGTTTCAATGCTCACTTTTGAGGGTCCATCCCTCATCTTTTTCATCTGGTCCTTATACTTCATTAGCTCTGCGTCGATTCTCGCTATTTTCTTATCGATTGACTCGACCCTCGTATCCACCTATAACACCACACAGACAGCATCCACTGTACATCCATGTCTGACCTATGTGTCTGACATGCAAACACCAATCAGGATGATTCAGTGATGTACTGAGATTGCGAGACATTCACGCAACCATACAGTAGCTACTTACATTGCCTATGCAGTCAGAAAGGTTGGGTGGAGGCGTCTGTTTGCTCCGACCGAAAATTCGGTTCATTATTTAAACAGGATTTATACTTAATTGCTTTCTAGAGGTATTTAAATGCTGACCATCCCAACGGGCTTGTTCCGGTTGGTGGTAGAATTCACACACCATAATAAAAGTCACGGTTGAGGATGATAGTAGGGGAGCGCGGGGTGGCTACACACACACGGGGCTAGTTGTAACCGTAACACATGCTAGCATGACGAAACTTGGTGTATTTACTAGTTGTCATTTCAACTCTATAGAGAAAAAAAATTGCGCCAAATTCCATTTGCAAAAGTACATTTCTTACTTAAGATAATTTTTCATCACTATTTTTTGTGTTTATTTAAAATTAGACAAATCGGATATTATTTTAATCTTCAATCTGTTGTTTATCAGTTGGATAATAGTTCTTTAATGCTTCGCTAACTAGCAAAAGACACTAGCAGGGTTTAAACTTTAAACCCCAGTTGGGGCATGCGGTCACACTACGTATGTTCGCCTATTAGAAATATGCTATTATTTTCTATGGTTTTATGAATTCTATTGAGAAAACATGAGAAACATGTAAATAAAGACTGAGAGTTAATGTAAAATAATGATTAATTATTAATTTGTTTTGATATGTTGTATTTGTGTTTTTGGTGTGTTTGTTGTCAAACATTTGTATAACATTTGTATATTTTTAATTATTAAAAATGCCATTATTTCATATGAAAAAGTTAATAATTGTATTTTATTAAGAAAATATTTTGGTTTGGTTTGACAGATAGCATTTTAAGCTGTCATGGTGATGGTACAATGTGCCCTATCTATGGGGCATGTTGTCACATTTCACTTCCATTCTTTCAGGGTAAATCAAGAAAAAAGTATACACTGTATTAATAAAACAAAACCACATAATTGTTCTAGACATGTGGGAAATTAATGTGTGAAAAAAGAAATACTCTAAACCCTAAGTAGATTTACACAAACTGAGAAAGTCAAAAAGCATTATGTTGTGCCCCGCTCTCCCTAGTCTAAGTATTTCCCTTAAAATCGATGCTTCTTATTGTGGTGTGTTTTTTCTACTCTTCATTTTCCCCTTGAAATTGTTTTGTCCCATATCTTAACCAACCAATATAGGAAATTTAGGCATACCAACAATAGCTATTTAAATAAATGGATTGTCTATAATCGTCATAATCGCCAACACTATGTTGCTGTCTGGTAGATTTTCTTGCTTTTTGATAGTTTTTCTGATGACAACCCAGAGAGCAACATAGTGTCATATTATAAAGTAGCCTAATTATTGCTACCATTGTATTACCAGTATGATTGATATAATTATTTAGTAATTCTCTTTTAAATTATGTTTATAGATAGTGTATCTGTGACAGTTAACTTTTGAAAATAAAAAAATATAAAACTGCGTTTAATTTCAGTTAGGCCCATATGGTAGTTAATTAAGTCTTTCATTCATTTAGAATCAGAATCATCATCTTGCATGGTAATGTGAGTAAATTAATTTTCAGACTGTTTCATTCATAAGCCTGATTTTCATTTTTTTAGCAATGTAGTTTCACAGTAGCCTACAACTTACATTTTGATATGACCATGATAATGTGAGAATGACCCCAATCCAGTCAGGAAAGAAGTGTGCAATTTTATTAATTCATTTCAATTAACACACTAAACTCTCAAAATATATTTGTAATCACACCTGACAGATTTCAAGGAAATTGAAATCTGTGAGGTGATTGAAATATGTTCATTCTCTATGAGCCTATATGAGCTGCTGCTCTGACAAAACATGTTTCACAATCGCATAGAGCGACCTTGAAGCCTATTTATCCATTAATGTCTACCATGGCAACGGCAACACCAAGAACTATTCAACCGAGTACTGAACGAACTGACTCTGAAAAGTGTTAATATGCACATAATCTGCCATGGACATATCTGTAATAAAAATAAAAAATGCTCTAATTTTCAGTTCTCTTATGCCTACCATTATTTTCAGGGGCTATGAAACTTAAGGAACAGTTCACTAAAAATGTCAATTCTGCCATCATTTATTCATCCTCTTGTCATTACAAAATGAGACATTTAGCAGAATGGTCCCCGTCAAATATACTGTACTGTACATGGACACATCTCTTTTGGTGTTCCATGAAAGAAAGAAAGTCAAAGAAATCAATTTGAAAAAATAATTATATTTATACCGTTTATATTATATTTATAAATAATTTATGTTTTATATTAATTCAACGACTTTCAATGAAAATGATCAGCTTACTGATAGCAAATCAGGGTTTTTTCGTTTGTTTTTTCTTTTTTTTTTTTTTATAATTAAGGCTATAGAAGCAGTATCCATTTATTTCATTAATTACCCTCATCATGATGTCATCCTCTAGGTGGAACTTATTTTTCATTTCATTTCAATGAAATTATTTTAAAATGATCTCATTGCTCTTCGCAATTTACTGACAAACATCAAAGTTGTGAAAAAAAAGAATGTGTCTGGCTTGTTGATTATTATGCTATAAGATTCATAATAAGTTGCCATGGCAATACTGCCTTTGTCACACATTTTTCTCATCTGGCTTTGTTGTCACATCATTCAACTGATGGATGAAAGCTCCATAATTTCAAATATTTATATTGACATCTGAACACAACATAACTCATCTCAACACTGATTCGTTCAATTTAATGACAGTATCATTTTCAAATACAGGTAATATTATACAAGTTAGTACAACTGATTGCAAAGCAAAGCTCATTTCATTCGATTTCAAATGAATTCTTTTTTGAAATTGCACATATTAAAACAAGCGGAGAGGGAAACTTTCTAAGACATTCCAAATCTGCTGTTATATAGTAGTAGTACAAGCACATTACTAAAAGTACAGTGGAACTTACAGAAGCTTTTCTCACTCTGCACTTCACTGTCCAATAAAGCAAATAAGATGACCAAAAACTTGCAATAATGTTTTTTTGTTTTGATTTATGAAAAATTATGATTTATTAACAAAGTTCGGGAGGAGCATGTTTATTTAATTAACACGAGTGGAGTGCACCCTATCAATGTCATCAATTATATGTAATATAATTATATTAATTATATAAATACAATTATATATATATATATATATATATATATATATATCAATTATGTTTTTCAAAACAAGATTTTTACAATTAGCTACTTGTAATTGTTATGGCAATAGAGCACTGATGATGTCATAATTTCTCTTTTGATGAGTGAATCTTCCAATAACAGACTTCTGCCTCCAGGCACATACACACTCACAAAACAAAACACTAAAAGATTACATTTTTAAGCCATCATAGGCAGAATGTCTCTCCTCTCTGATAGTATATACATATAGAAATACTTCATTAAAGTCAACTGTTACATCAATAACATCAATACAAAACAATGTGTAAGGCACCTGACACATATGTTTGAAGTGTTTTGCTTGAGACATTTTACTGCCATTCTACCTTTTCAGATAAATGCTTTTTTAAAAGCTGTTTTTACATAAACGTTACTCAAAGATTTCAACATTTTTAACATTGTCAAACATGCAATAGAGATGTACATGTTTCCCTCCAGGATAATAGAAAGGATAATACACTGTATTAAGCAAGAACAACCTGACTAAGGAGATTCAGTTCTTTAGTTGGTTGTTTTAAAGCCCTATCTCCCCCTGACCCGCAGCCAAACAAACAAAAAAACAGCTCAAAAATGCTAAGACTCCCAAGGCAACTTAGATACATAATCCTTTATCCACAATCATTCATAATCCTTTTCATACATAATAATCCTTCAATCTAAATCAAATACAGAGAATGTAAAGCGCATTTCAGACAGTAAGCAATTCCGATAACACTGCTTAGACGACATACATTTTTACTTTTCTGTCATTGGAGATATATAGTTTCCTGAGTCAAAATTATGTGACACTGCTGAATCTGATTATTATTATACGTAGATTTTTTCTATCTATAACAATCTATTGTCTACTAATCTACTTTCTATTGTCTTTTTTATAGAAAACAGGGCTGTTTTACAATCCAAAATAAACAATTACCAGTACAAACGAATGCAAACATAAAATGTGTTTGTTTGTTGTTTTTGTCTACATTGTCTATATTTATCATTTCTACCCAAGGAAACTATATGTTTGAATTAAAATATAGTGGCTAGTAAAATAATATATATATATATATATCACAGAAGACTTATAACATTACGCAATGACATTTTAACCATACAACATCTTTGGTCGATGGACATGATTTGATGAAAGTGATTTGAAAAAAACAAAGATTTGAATGAAGTGATACTGTAAAAATTTGCATATGGATGGACAGACCAAACAAGACGATGATTTCACTTTTTGCAAACTCTAGCAATAGTTATTTTAAAACATAAAGGGCACATTCTCTTCCTCAGATGGTGGTGGTGATCTGTGTCAGTCCCAGGTCATTGGAGTCCTCTCGACCCTGAAAGGATGATAGCTCCACGGCTAGTCATACGGGTCGACCGTGGCCTCCGTCCCGTTTGGCCTCTGCCGGGCAGGTGTGCTCACGAAGAGTGCTTCTGACCCGACTGACGCCGTGCCCGTCCCCCTTGGCCCGACCCGGGCAGCAGAAGTCCCTGAAGCACCGTTTGAAGTTCTCATCAAGGAAAGCGTACAGGATGGGGTTAAGACTGCTGTTGGTGTATCCAAGCGCCACACAGAAGAAGTAGGCGGCCATGACCGCTGTGGTCTCCGGCACTCCGTGCGCGAGAGCTTTGACCAAGATGAAGATGTGTATGGGCGTCCAGCACACCACAAACACAGCGACCACAACCAGCACCAGGCGGGTGATGCGTCTCAGGTTGCGGTCTTTTTCCCGCGAGCCCGACAGCAGGCGGACGCTTTTAAGGCGCAGGACCATGAGCGTGTAGCAAACGGTGATGATGAGGAGGGGAGCCACAAAGCCGAAGATGAAGACGCAGATCTTCATCACTGTGTCCCAGTAGATATACGGTTCTGGAAACTGCAGAGCACACTCTGTCGTGCCTGCAGAAGAAATATAACAACACTGGTTAATTATTAATCAGAACTGAGGACAGGTTAATCATGCATGCTATAATGAAGCCACGGTGGGAAGGAACAACAAGTACATTAGGGTGAAGCAGAGAACTGACAGTCCCATCATCTTTTTGGGATTTATCTTTGGTCCCACATCAACAAATATTGTACTGTTGACTTTTGAATCTTAAAATTGAAAGGTATTCAGTGCCATATTTTATGGATTCACCGATATTGAATATATGACTGTTAAGTTTTCATGTTATGGCCAATAACAATACACTAATTGCCAATTTTAGAATTCTATTTGCTATATTGTTTTAGTTAATACAAAATACAACACTAGAATGTTTCAAAACTGTATTAATTCGATAAAAAAAATTAAAATATGTCAATTTAAGCATCACAACATGATAATGTAGAGATTGGAATTTTTCATTTTGAGATTCACTAAAGATAATAACTTTTAAGAATGTTATTAAATTCTCAGTATTTTTAAAGATGAACATTAACCAGTGTTAGATGATGAGGGACTTACCCCAAATATCCAATACTGACACCTGAAAAAATTCTAATGTTGGTCGATAGCCGATACACTATTTATTTTTCTTTTAAAAGTCATGGGTAAGTAAGATTTTAATTTATATATATTCTTTTGAAAGAAATGGGTCATTTAATTCATAAACATAATTTATATACTTCTGAACTTTCTATTCATCAATGAATCCTGAAAAAAATATGTATCAAAATGTTCACGGAAATATTAAGCAGCGCAACTGTTTTTAACATTGATAATAATAAGAAATGTTTCCAAATCAGCATATTACAATGATTTCTGCAGAATCATGTGACAGAAAACTCAAGTATTGGCTGCTGAAAATTCAGTTTTACCATCACAGGAATAAATAAAATGTATATAATATTATAATATAATATATTCAAACATAAAACAGTTATTTGAAATTGTAATACATCACAATATTGCTGTTTTTGCCTGGGTGAGCATAAGAAACTTACTGAAAAGACTTACAGTAGTGTTTATATCGTGCATCCCTACCATTGTTTGTCTGAGTGCTCCCAAGAACCATTGCAGGGATCCCAGCAGCCGAGGACAACACCCAGATGAAGATATTGATGATCTTAGCCTTCATCGGAGTCCGGAAGTCCAGGGCCTTTATGGGGTGGCAGACCGCCACATAGCGGTCCACGCTCATCATGGTCAAAGTGAAGATACTAGTGAACATGTTGTAGTAGTCGATGGAGATGAAAACCTTACACACCACCTCACCAAACGGCCAGGAGTTCAGTAGGTAATCTGTGCTCTGGAAGGGCATGGTGGTGGTTACCAAGGCATCGGCAACAGCCAGGTTGAAGATGTAGATGTTGGTGGCGGTTTTCATTTTAGTGTATCTTTCAAGAAAAATGAATGAACCGGAAAGTGTCAAAATTAATGAAACACAACCCATCAGTGTGATAAATTCACGCATGAGATTGCTTTCAGGTCATACTTTGCAAACTGACAGCAAATTTCCAAATGATACGGACATTTGTCTTTCATTGGTTTGCCGGTTGTGTAAAGGCATTGTATATCATTCACAGGTCAAGCCCATCTATTTTGTTCATATTATATCATATTTCTGTGATATATTATTCAACAAGCATTATCTGTGCAGTTTTTATCTCAAATGTTGTCTCCAAAATGAGTCTTTACTCACATGTGTGTCACACATATGTCATATCACAGCCCTGTTTTAGTATGATTTTTATTTACAGAATGTGGAGCAGACACAGTCACAAACCCTGCTCAAAGCAGCATATATTTACTAGGTAATTTTGACTTGACTGCATTGTGCGTTTATTACTCCACCGGGGGGAGCAAAACTGCCGTATTCGACTTGAAGACTTGACTAATTTTTTTTTTTTTTTTGCAAAAAAAAACAGACATTTCATCCAACCAAACCATTGGAAACGTTTCAAACTATTGTATAAAAATAATGTCTATCAATAGCTATTACAAAATGTAGATACATATTCTCAAATTGAGATTTAAAGGTCCCAATTTGATAACCAATGAAGGGCAGTAGCTTAGGACAATGGCATTTCTTACCTGATAATGACATACATCACAAGGCAGTTTCCCACTAGTCCGACAACAAACACCACAGAGTACACGGCAGCGATGATCGGAATGATAGGGGACCTAGTTTCCTGCTCGTTCGTCCAGCTTTCATTCAGTGAATAGTTATAAATGTCCGAGACAACAGACTGCCATGTGAAGTTGGGCAAACACTTCTCGGGGTGAGATAAGGGGCATTTGTCCTCCCTTAAAATCTGCACCACGTTGCTGTCCATCGTCTGTCGATTTGCAAAATAAGATCAAATGTCGCTGGAAAAGTTCAGCTGCATTATAAAGGTGATAAAAAGGGCAAATTAATAAACAGAAATTGAAAAATAATAACTGACAGCTTTTTTTTTCAACATAATTATTTAGTATGAATTGTTAAAAACATATATGTATATAGGCTATACACACTGATAACGGATACTGATAACTGATACTGCTTACACTTTACACCTAAAAATGTATGTTACATTGCAAAACACTCAAATATAACAGTCTTACCTTATTACAAACTGCAAACCGCTAATTTAATTTGAAAATCCCAAGGTTTTATAACAACAATAATGTCTGTGCGCAATGCGTTGATTTCTTTGCTCCTATTCAATTGATGACTGACTGCCACCTTACGAGAGCAGCTGCCTCTGCCGCGCGTCCCGTATGACATCAGATCTCATGTGACGGTCTCCATACAGTCCTTTAACCAGCTGTAGTGTCTCACTGCCACTCTTAAATATCGGCGGAAATAAAGTTGTCCTCAAACATTTCTTAGGAATCTAAAAGCCTGTAAGACACTGCTATCGTTAAATAAGTAGTTTTAGAGTTTTATAAGATGACGCGCGCCAAACTTCATATCTGGAGACATTTTACGCGCGCACTGTGGCGTGAGAACTCAACCGGAGAGACTGCGGTTTATGTACAATATAGCAGTAAAGCCACTGAAGCGCTTCTGAGTATGTGGACATTAGCATATAGCTTTTATTCACAGAGACATATAAGATGGGCAAAATCGCATTGGTTTGTCAAAGAAGGATGTGCGTAATTGTGTTGGGCAATGGGGGCGAGACGTAGCCTAAATACAGGATTAACGAGTGATGGCGTGGCCTTCTGAAATGAAGACAGGCAGTCCATCTGTCTTGTCTTTATAGCAATATAAAATCACATGCCTGTTCCATTTGATGTTTGAATGGTTTCTGGGTAAAATAGATACAAAAAATCAATACAAAGACTCTCTCTTTCTCTCTCTCTCTGTGTGTGTGTTAGCCTGCTTATTTATATCCCATGTGTAAAACAACATACTTTGATTAAAGACAAATTGCATAAAGTCATATAGGCCTACCTACAAAGTTATGTTCGACTATTAGTATAAAAAAGCACGAGCATCTGATCGTTGCAATGTTATTATGTTTGTATGAGCTCTGCAATTCAGCAGTCACATTTATTTATAGGCCTATAAGCCTATACATTTTTATACAATAGATTGCTTTAAATCAAGCAACTTTACAGAACAAGTGTCAGTGTCTTATTAATTTGATCAGAATATAGGCATACAACTTTGTTTTCTACCATAAAATGGCTCTTCAGTATGTTCATGTTTTTACTTGCAGACTTCCGACCTGGACGGATTGAATAGGAGAAATGAACCAGAGGAGATTTACATGTAAAAGAAGATGGAGCCTCACCGTACACCACATGGACCATGTACTAAGGTGTTTTAGTAAAGTTATGGGTAAGAGGTTTAGGACGTTCAAATATATTTATCCGTCTAACTCTACAAAATTGGTACGTGCTGGCAACAGACATTATGGGAACACTATCAGCGCCAAAATGAATCTGCAGCAGTCAGGTATATTTCATCAGTCATGTGGTACAAGTCCAAGCTCTCGGAAAATTCAGTTTACAAGTTTAGTTTACAAGTTGGAATTACGAGTATGGATGCAAATGCCTTTTACAAGCCAGAATCTTGCAATTATGGTAATTCCAACAGTAAACATTGCCATGTTAAGTTCAGTCATTTCACCTAAATAGCAATGAAGACTACCTATATGTTGTTGTTGTTTTTTTTTGTTTTTTTGAGGGAGCACTGCCTCCCTTGAACCCCATGGCAAAAACAACAACAACAAAAACAAATAAAACCCAATATGGTTTTCTGATTATGTTACATGATACTACTTGTACATTTTCCAAAATAGGCCATAAAATACTTCTGAAGTAAGGTTGAAAGGTTGAGAAGAAGTAAGAGTCTAATCCAGGTTTACTATGGAATATCACTTTATTATTCTTTGTCCATTCTAGATGGCAGTTTTTGAAACAAAAATGGAATGAAGCGAAAAAAGAAAAAGGGTTCAGCATATGATTTATGATAGTGTGCTTGTTTTTTTCTTCTAACAACAGCTTTGAAAACAAAATAGGCCTACATGACCGGGGTCGACCACAGCAAGAGCTCTAATGGCACCCACTATTTACTCTTCAATATTGATTTTACTCATCTAACCATACACTATAAAAAAAATCTATTACATTTACGGGAATAACAGCTGCGGTTACCAGAGTTTTCCTGTAGCAACATTTTAGGTTTTACAGACTAAAAGTTTTACTGATTCATCATAAGCAGCTCTTCCACAAAATATAATATTTTTTTAAATATGAGAAGCAGCACAGCGTCATTCACACAAACATTAAACAGCATCATGGTAACATGTCGAAATTTAAAAATGCAATAAGGATTCATTTAACAACATTACATGAACATAAAACCCTAATGTACATAACTGGTTAGAAAAAAAAAACTAAGATAATTAGGAAGAAACAGTTATTAAAAAAAAATACATTAAATGTGAAGCGTCACACAGGGAATCATGGGAATGTCAATTTACATTTTACTACTGTAAATTATACAACGACTTGTTCTTTTTCACTTCCAAAACCTGTAAATTTAATGGTATTTTACAGTAAAATTACATTAAATGTACCATTATATATCAGTTATTTACCAGATATGGCCAGGAAACTTTCTGTTAACCAATTTACAGTTTTTCAATGTAGCATTTTTTCTTTTTTTTAAGAAATAGAGTCATTTTACAACTGCCCCGGAGTTAAAATAGTTGAGTTTTACCGTTTTTGAATTCATTCAGCTGATCTCCGGTTCTGGCGGTACCACTTTTAGCATACATCATTGGACGAGACAATTAGCATTTCTCAAAAATGATCAAATTACCAAATGGCGTAATGATATGACGCAGCGCCTGAAAATAGTCCCCAGCTCGGTATTAAGGCCCGTTCAAACCAAGCACGAGAACTATAAATATGACGAAAAAGATAACTATTCATGTGTTCACACCATAGACTGTAAAAAAAGATGGAAGACGCCCCTTCGCTCTTTTCCATCGGAGAGAACTGAAGCCATCAATGTCCCGATATGGCGCTGACATCTTGGGACTTGAGTTTGCGCACTTGCGTTTTTTGAGGGGGTAATCCATCAACCAGAAGTTGAAGCCGGCCGGGTGCCGCCATCTTGTAGCAGAACTTCACTTGCGTTAGGATTTCCATTGACTCCCATTCATTTCGGCATCACTTTGACAGCGAATAACTTTACATCTGAGGCGTTTGAAGACTCCATTGTCCTTTATTTATTTCTAAAGAAACACGACAATGTATAAAATGCTCCATTACATTGTAGCTTATGTTATGGCCCCATAGAAGCAGTTTTTTGTAAATAGGCTAACGATTGTGTCATAACCACGCGACTCTCTGTCGCACAGAGAGATTACCGTATGGACAGGCGGAGAAGCTCGCGGGCAATCGGGGAAACGTGGAGGCAAAAGTTTCTCCTGCTCCTAGCTCAAGGACAGCTCCTACTCACACTCTCAGAATTATATCTTTATCGGTATCTTTATAGTTATTGTGCTTGGTGTGAACGGGCCTTTAAGACTATCAGCCTATTTTAGGCACTGCGTCATATCATTACGCCTTCTGGACTGGTAGTAAAGTTTCTTGATTATTACGCAGGAATAGCAACTTTACATTTTTCGTCGGTCTTAGTGCACGATGCAACTACAGAAGGCGTTAAATAGGAAAAATGTCTTTGAAAAAAACTCTTTGGTCATTTTTTTTTTTGAGAAATGCTATAGTCTTGGTCACTTCAATGATGCATGCTAAACTATGCTAAAAGTGGTACCGCCAGAACCGGAGATCGCCTGAATGGATTCAAAAATGGTAAAACTCAGTTTAACACTGGGGGAGTTGTAAAATGAGCCTATTTCCAAAGAAAGTGGAGTATCCCTTTAAAATCACTTTCATATTTCACAGCGTAGTCTTGTATTACCAGTAATGGACACAACAAACATCTAGTTCATCAGCTTGACATTCTGTGAACGAATTCTTGTTTGTTCTTTCTAGGCAAAAATAGGAGAACTTCACATGTTGCTAAGATACAAAGGTAGGTGTTGTTTGTCTGCTAAGTTTTCTCCCAGTGCTTGTGCTTCATAATCAGGTAAAGGATAATTAACATTACAGCTCCATCAGATATCACAAAATCCCACTGAAGGACAGCTTGTGAAGGGAAAAAATTATTTTAATCGGTTATTTTATTTAGTCTCTCTTTCATTTAGTCTACATATTCATATGCATAAACCATAATTGAGTGGAACCAAAGTTGATTGGAGTGTAATTGCCTACATTAATTATTTATTATTTTGGAAGCTAAAACCCAAATATATAAGACAACAACTTCAATGGTTAGATGACCTAACACATTTACTCTATCTCATTTTGCACTAAAACCCTAAGGCTTTTATTATTTTCTGCCTAAAATTAGTAAAAGGCAGTTTCAGGAGATTGCTGGCTTTAGTCATTAATATTAACCACAAAAAAAAAAAAAAAAAAAAAAAACTCCATCAGAGTCACATGAATCTTTTTTTTTTATGATAGTCTTTTAAAATCTCAACACACACATTGTTGAAAAAAAACAACAACTAAACAATCTCACTTAAACAAATATATTTACATACATGCTGCAGCTGTGCTTTACACTAATGAATGATCATTACTCAAATGTGTGGCATCTTTAGCGAGGGTAAAGTGAGAAATAACCTGCTGAAACTGACCAGTAAGAAAAATTATGTAGAGAAATGCTTTTCTATCTGTTATTTTTCTCTTTTGCATTTGAAGAAAAAGAGAGTGTGTGAGAGAGAGGGAAAAAAAAAGAGATGGTTGGATTGTTCTTCCAATTTTTCAGTGCCCTTGAAGAATGAAAGGAGTGTACTGTGTGAAGGCATCAGTTTGTTTAGAAACAGTTTCCATGGAAACCAAATATTCTTTTATGTATAGGCTATATTCACAAAGGTGCAACAGTTCAGAGTGTGTGCGATTTCATGCCAAACCTCAGACCTCCCAGCCATCAAATTGATTATTTGGGCCCTTGAAATTAAGTGTTACAATGACGACTCGAGAAAGTTGCCCGCAAGGAACTCAGAGATACAATCCTACTCATTCTGCATGCTGTTGTACCAGAGCAAAATAATGAAAACAAACATCAAGGGCTAATCATAAAGTTTCTGAAAATATAACGGACAGGTTATCAACACGTTCTCTCACACCTAAGGGACATCTTTCAAGGTCCTTACAAATCTGTCTGCTAAGCTTGTCATAAACCAAGCGGCAGGTTCAAAATGTAGGGTCTATTACCAGACATACAGTCTGTGCATTCATACATATGCACAAATAGCCTGTAGTGGAACAAATTTACAACAACAACAACAACAACAACAAAAAATATGTCTGCCCTTTATCAAATGTTTAGGCGATATTTCACCCAAAAACTAAAATTCTGTCATCATTTACCCAAGAATGTCGGTAACCAAACACACTGTAAAAAAATATTGTTGGTTTAACTTTTTAACTTTTTAACTTTTACTTAAAAATTAAGTAACCTGGCTGCCTTAAAATTTTAAGTTCATTGAAAACTGAGTTAATACAATGAAGGAGATTGATTTAATCATCAGAAACTCAAAATATTATGTTATCTGAACTATATAATTTAAGTTGATTTGACAAAAGAAAAAATGTGATTACAAATCATGTTTTTTTTTTTTTTTTTTTTTACAGTGTTGATGGCCCCCATTGACTTCTTAGTATGAAAAAAGAAATATGGAAGTCAATGGGGTTCATCAACTGATTGGTTACAGACATCATTCAAAATATCTTCTTTTGTGTTCAGCAGGAGAAAGAAACTCGGTAACACTTTACAATAAGGTTCGTTAGTTAACATTAGTTAACTACATTAGTTAATATGAACTGCACATATGCATTTATTGATCTTTGTTAATGTTTATTTCAATATTAACTAGTATTTTATTTAAATCTTGTTAACATTAGTTAATGCACCGTGAACTAACAGGAACAAACAATGAACAGCTGTATTTTTATTAACTAAAGTTAACAAAGATGAACAAATAACAAATGTATTACTCATTATTAGTTCATGTTAGTTAATACATTAACTAATGTTAACTAATGAACCTTATTGTAAAGTGTTACTAGAAACTCTTACAGAGGGTGAGTAATGACATAATTTTCATTTTTGGATGAACTATCCCTTTAACATTTAACAAAGGTCATATTGTGTAGTAAATATTCCTTTTAGTGTCTCTCCAGTGCAAGATTGACTGTTTCCACATACTGTAGTATGCCCATTAATGTTGACGTTCACATCTATAAGTAATGTACTGCTGCATAATGACTGCACACTGGATTATTTCCGCTTTATTTCCAGTCTATATTCACCTAATTTGTTGTTCACAAACACAGTGACCATCAGTCTTTGCTAAAATGGGCGAGCGTTCATCATGCACGTGAGGCTAAAAAGGAACACAAACTTCAGGCTTTCCATTCCTGCCCATCTGAACATTGTTAAGAGCCTCTCTAAATACAGACAAGCCACAGATGGCTCAGCTGATGGTGCCTATGCTTGATCAAAGTCCGTGTTGTGCTAGTAGTGCAGGCCTGAAGATTGAGCACTTTTAAACTGCCATTAGTGCTGATGGTGCTATACTGGAGGACAAATTTATGGTTGAGCGCTATTCTCTGTGGTTCTGTATTTTATGAACCAGCAATAAATATCACACGCCTAAAACTAGTCAGATTTAAGAGATTGCTGGCTTTAGACATTCTTTTTCATTTAACCACATAGTTTCATTGACTATTTGTAATTACTTTGGTCAAACTGTTTTTTTTTAACAAACAACAATAAAATAAAGCAAAAAAAAAAAATTAATAAACGCAAACAACAATAAAAAAGCTAAATAAAATAAAACGATGAAACAAAAAAGACAAATACAGAAATAAAGTAAAATAATAAAAATTAAGCACAAACAATGAAATAAAGCTAAATAAAAATAAAGTAAAATAAAATAAAATGACCAAACAAAATGATAAAAACACAGAAACAAAATAAAAACCAAGACAAAAAATTTAAATAATAATAATAAAACAAAATCTAATTCAAAAACAAAACAAGCAACAAATAAATATGAAAAAAATATTTTTTTTCCCCCATGGAAAAACAGAAACGCAACAACAACAAAAAAAAAAAACAATAAAATGAAAAAAAAGTCTCCATTGACTTTGCATTGCGAGAAACTGCCTTGTCATTTCTGACTTATAATTAAAAACAAAACAATGTCTAAAAGCTGCTACGTGACAAACAAACAGAATTAAGTTTTTATAAGTTGTTGACCCCAAAAAATGGACAAAAAAGTGGCTACAGAACTGAAGGCTTATATAAGGGAGTATAACCAACAGAACAGGGAACAGGTGTTTAACTAATCAACAACTATGGAAACTAATATTGACAGGCAAACAGTTATGGTTAAAACCAGACCATTCTCAGATGTAACTGACTTATGATCTGGCAAAGCGTCATAGAAAAAATCATTTCCAGAGGGGCGTCACCAACGAACGTCGTGGACAGATCTAAAGCCAATCAGAGCGTCGAAGGAGATGGCGTATGCAGAGCGGCGGAGAAACATCTCAGAATGTTGTTCTTTGCTCGGTTTTTAACGAAAAGGAAATGTTCAAATTCCCAGCAATGTCGTCATCGTTTAAAGCCCGCCCCAACGTTTCTGATTGGTGCCCCGATTTCGATGGATTGGAAACGGGCTTGAATGAGCTCTTTGCCAGACTAACTTTCAGAGCAAATCTAAATTTGCTGGAAGTTGTCTGGGTTTTCCCAGGCTAGCAAACAGGAACAGAGCGAAAACCAAACTATAAGGGTCTGTTTAAACAACACCATTTTCAACCAACTGTAAAAAAAAGTATGCATTTTAGTCGTTCATTTACACAACAAAGGCATTTTGGGTGCCTGAAAACGCAAACTTTTGAAAACGGGTTTCAAATTGTTTTGACAACAGTCTCCATGTAAACAACAAAACATGAATCTCTGAAGACGATGGCGCCATGCACAAGCGCATTACAGATTCAGTCTATATATAGGCTAGTGCCATCTAATGGCCTACAGCAGAATATAGCATTTTTAGGATCTGTGTGAATGGGGATGACATTGTCCTCTGTGTGGAAAAAGTTATTTGTTTTAAGCATATCGTTGTTGTGTAAACGTACCCTTAAACACAAAGAAACTCAACCTTAACACTTACAGTATACAGTAAAATGCACTCTGAATTGAACAAGTGACCAACATCATGGAGCTATCAATCCATTAATAGTTTACAAACCATCAAAGAATGTTTAGACCAGTTCTTTGGTGTGTGAGGTGAATCACAAACCTGTAAAATCTCCTCTAAAGGAATATTGATATCTTTTATCAATCTCACGTTTCTGATCTCCATGATTATCATCATTATTTAGATATTTTTAACAAAGGTCATTAACTGACTATCTAGCCTACATTAAATAACACATTCCAGAGAAATGTTTCCAGTAATTCTGATTTTCATAACAGCACAATTTTAATAAATGAGCATATTGGCTGATGCTGCAGGGTTAAGCAGTTTCAGGGCCAGCATGCCATGAAACGGCCCTGATCTCAGCAATCAGAAGCTGAATAAGAACTCCTGTTGTTAGTGAAAGGTTCATTGGACGAGAAGAGCTTCTGGCTGCAAAAATGTCAAATGGATTCAATCGCAGACTGATTGCAACAAAGCGGTATAAATGTGATCCAATATCCAAAGACAGTGCAGCCTAATCTGTGTGATTGTGCAAATTTAGATCATCCACAGAAAAGATTCACAGAAAGTAGCCAAGGCTACTACATTATGTTTAACATAGGCCACTAGGCCATTTATGAATCCGAATAGTTTGGCATTACAGTGATCTGATGAGACTGAAGCTTGTTGTCTCATTTTGAAAACAACAAAATGCAATCATAATTCAGATCAGATTCCATCTTCTACCAGGATGACAGGGGAAATCACCCTTAAATCCAATCTGAGTTTCTCCTGTTTTAATTGTAACCATGGGAACAGGCAATCTGTGACCAATGTCAACAAGAGTGCAGATCCAGTCAATATGGCTAGTCGATAATATTCCATAGAAAGCCATGTCTTCGACTGACAGCCTCACGCCCGTTTCACACACACGCCGTTTGCGGTGCGTGCAGAGATCGTTTTCCGCACCGAGTCTATTTCTGCTGTGCTGTAAACGCTGAATTAAAGTGACAGCGCACGGTTCGTGGTCAAAATGAACACAGATTGACCTGAAAATGTAGCAGTTTCACCATAAATGCATTTAATTCAATACTACTTTTCATCTTTTTACTTTAAAGCTGTGGTTTTAAACAAGGAAAACGACAATTTACCTGAACAAGGACACTCCTCTCATTCGTGGAGGTGGAAAAACAAGTTCTTTGTGACATGCAAGATTTATTGTATTGATTTACTTACAGATAAGTATTTGGTTAAATATTTTATATATATATATATATATATATATGAAGAGTTCAGATGCAAAAGCCTCTAAATGCCATTTGAAATTTTCTTCTTTAATGATGATTTTTATCAAACTTGTATATTTAAGTTCAGTAATTTCACTTAAATAACAATTAATAGGTAATTATCATTGCCATTTAAGTGAAATTACTGAACTTAAATATACAAGCTTGATAAAAATGATCATTATAGAAGAAAATTTCAAATGGCATTTAGAGGCTTTTGCATCTGAACTCTTCATATATATATATATATATATATATATATATATATATATATACAGTATATATATATATATATATATATATAAGCATGGAATTATAGGCCTATGTTGTTAAATTGTGTTTAAACGTGCATACGTCCATTCAAGTTTGTATAGGCTATATACAAAGTAGTGCTGTCAAACAATTAAAATATTTAATCGCGATTAATCACATTAATGTCATAGTTAACTCGCAATTAATCGCACATTTTTATCTATTCTAAATGTCTCTTGATTTCTTTTTGCCCCATTATTTTTTCTCATTTTAATGCTCTTATCAACATGGAAAAGTGGCTCGGCTTGCTTTGTGCAAATGTTTTTTATTGAAAACAACATTGGCATATTGTGTTCAATTCTCACTTGGAGCAAATAATCTCTCACACAATGTAACACTGTCCATCAATACAAGGTCGAAATAAATACTGAGGGTGGAGAATTCGCATCAGCTGTGTGTGTGTGTGTGTGTGTGCTTGGCTATCATCAAGCGGTATTTCCGAATGAACGTTCTGTGATGATGATAGCTCAGTTCACAACGACAAAACACACAGATCACTTTGGTCTTGTCAATGGAACCATTTGGCAACTTTTTAAAAGTAAACTTTCCATTCAGAATCTTATTGGCATCCATTTCGGCGTCTCGTGCTCATCATCCACTTAAAACGTAACGTTAACCAACTATTTTAAACGAGTGTGTGCGGAGCGCCTGTTGTTTTGTTTCCGGTCTAGCGAGATCTGCTTGCGCTTTGGTCGGCGAAGCAACAAAACATCCTCGTGCGGCTCAAACCATTGAAATGAATGTGTTTAATAGCATAGTGAGTGCTGTTGCAAAAGCATGTGAAAGAAAACTACAAAGTTTGCTAGGCCAAAAAGACCGTTAATCGCGCGATAAAAATTTGACGCCGTTAAAATGCGTTAATAACACGTTTAAGAGAATCGCAATGCTGACAATTTGTTTTGTTTTTTAAATAAAAGTTGCTGCATAACTTCTGGATTTGAAATAAAAATAGTGAGTAGCCTATGTGTTTGTGGTTCAGCCGCGGATCAGTTCACACTGGAAACGCGTGTGAAAGCACTATAGCGCTATAGGCTGCTCCTGTACCGCATATGCACCACAACGCACACCGCATACTGCACACCGAGTAGGCTATGTGCGAAACGGGTGTCAGTCAGTGCCACGGTGAGCCAACGGTTCAGCTTTGCTGCAGCGGCAAGCATTCAAGATTGTTGTTGAAACATAGGCCTACAGAAACCATTTCGTAAAGTCTGAGTCAATTAGAAGTTGTGTCCTTGCTAGAAAATGTTAAGACCATGATTAGTGCATTTCATAACTAAAAGAAACATTTATAAATAAAAAAAAAACAGCCCTTGAAAATGCTACATGAAGCAAAGACTTAACAAAAGCCATGGGAGAAGAGTTCTCAAAGCGACATGCCGCCGAGAGCCCTTACACAAATTCATCATTGATTATGGCAAAAGGACGTCTGAGTCACACATCACATTAAGCAGCCACTCAAGTGTGGGAAGTGTCATACAAGCATTGACACGCCATACAGCGCCGCTGAGATGTGGGTTCACTCGAGTCAATTCGTTCTTGACACAAAAGGCTGCATCTATTTAGGTCGGAGGTGTGAAAGAAAGAAAAAACAAGTTTCCCAATAAGGTTGAATCAAACATCTGATAATGCCACTAACAATCTTGTTTCACAAGGTTTTGGTGAGCCTCAGATGCGCCTATTAGAATTCAAATGACCCTCGACACATCTAGCATGAGTTGATAACGCGCTGTGGATCTGTCAGATACCTCGTTGAAGGTCTAGGCATTGAAGGTTATCTCTATCTGGACATCCACAAAGCACACGGAGTATACCGAGCTATTTGCTAACCGATAGTGCTGCAGCTACAGCTTGATTTCCATCTGGAAAAAGAGAACACAAATTACCCACCGGCTGCATCCGCGCTCGTCTGATGCTCTGACCAGTCGTGTATGGAAAAGGTTCTGCAAGGTTATTTTAAAAAATGGGATGCACAAGGAATGCTGAAAATTGGCAAATGGGTTTGTGTTTATGAATGACACTGGTGTGATAACCTGATAACCTAATGGTAAATAGCCCTGCTGTGACATGAAATGAAATGCATGAATCTGATTGAAAATATTCGAGACGCTGTCAACACTAGGAATCTAAATTTCTGTTTGATGTTTTGGGCCATTCACAGAGAATGCGTTTAAAAACCTATGGCAGCAAGAAAAAAAAAGTGAAGCTTAGTGTGTTTTTTAAAACACATCAGCTATTTCTCCATCCAAACTAGCCAATTTAAAGCTCCAGTACGTAACTTTGTTGGGATTAAAAATGATCCAAAAATTAATTTTTGAGCAGGTACATAACCAGCCAGTGTTCAAAACTATCTGTTTGTGTACCCTTTGCTCGATTCAAAGCGGTAAGTTTGTAATACTGTTTTTAATTCCAGTGGTTCTGGTGGATTTCCAGGAAATTCAACCATGTCTTTGTGTCATTACGTCACATCACATCTGTACACATAAAGAAGAGTCTCGGCTAGTAGGCTATGATTGTGTGAGGAATTTGGAGGTGGAGATTTTTCTCACAGCACTTGATATAATTAAACTTATTAATTTGATGGCGGATCCAGAAAGGTTAAAATAACAATCACCAGTGACAACTGATTCACCCGTTGTAAAATGCAAAAGACTTCGGACTTCAGAGTGGCTGCAGAAAAAAAAAGAGACTGCAGCCGAGTCCATGGTATTGACTGAAATTAGATTATATTTCAGTTTTAAACATGCGTCTGACATGTGACGTGCCATAATTATTGGCACCCTTTAATTAAATACTTTCTGCAACCTCCTTTTTCCAAGATAACATCACTGAGTCTTCTGCTATAATGCCCGATGAGTTTGGAGAACAGCTGACAAGAGATCAGAGACCGTTCCTCCATACACTTCAGATTCCCAGATCCATGTTGTTGCTTTTTTTCCTCAGTTCACCCTACTCATTTTCTATATAGGGTTCAGGTCAGGGACTGGGACGGCCATGGCAGAAGCTTCATTTTATGCTCAGTGACACATTTTTGTGTTGATTTTTATGTTTGTTTTGGATAATTGTCCTGATGGAAGATCCAATCACGGCCAATTATAAGTTTTCTAGCAGAGGCTGTTGGGTTTTGATTTTTTATCTGTTGGTATTTGCAAGAATTCATGATAACATGTATCTGAACAAGATGTCCAGGACCTCCAGCAAAAAAAAAAAAAAAAAAATAGGCCATGTCTGACAACTGAATATGCTGGAGTTTGTTTTTGGATGAGCGAGGAGGATTCTTCTCGAAACCCTCCCAAACAGCATGTGTTGTTTGATTTTTTTTATTTTAGGCTTTCTGACTCCAAGACTCTAATCTCTGCAATTCTCCACCTGTGATCCTTGGCGAGTCTTTGGCGACTCAAACTTTCCTCCTCACCATCCATTAAGGCAATATAGACACACGTCCTTCCTGGCAGGTTCGTAACATCTTTAGTTGATTGGAAACTTCTTAATTATTGCCCTGATGGTGGAAATGGGAATTTCCGATGCTTTATGCTATTTTTTTTTAGTCACTTTATATTTTGTGAAGCTCAACGATCTTTTGCTGCACATCAGAACTATATTCTTTGGTTTTACTCATTGTGATAAATGATTAAGGGAATTTGGCCTTTGGGTTTCCTCATATTTATACTCCTGTGAAACAAGAAGTCATACTGTAGCTAAACAATTTCACACTGGTCTGCTAAAAAATGTATACTTCACAGATATTTTACTTACATACTGTATATCTATATCTATCTTAAGCCCCTTTCACACAGAGATTCTGGAAAATACACAGATAATGTGACCCGGCATTTGTCCCGGGATTGTTTGATTTCGGTTCATTCACGCTGCCAGTGACACACACAACCCGTAAAGATCCCGGAAAGGCACATGACGTCAGGATGAGACGTGTAACGTACGTACGCGTCAAAAACATGCACACGCGCATACCGTTCCACAAAGCTGGTGAACGATCTCAGCTTCAGCGCGGATAGTGAGGAGCTCCTGATCTCTACTTCTGTTTAGAGACATATTTGTAATTTAAAATAGACAAAGCTCCCCTAAAGTTTTATAACAATATTCCCTTGGAGCAAAATCTGAGATCTTTTAACCAGCAAAATGTTAAATAAAAGTATGATCTGCATGTGGTTATATTGCACATTACTCTAAAGGAATGATATGATCCAGGGACTTCTGATATTGAAGGATTACCATATAAATATGATACTTGAGTGAGACTGCAATATCACAGAGAATTAAGTGCAAATATGTTTCCTGACAGAAACATATCTGATATAATGTGATTCTATCCATCCATCCGTTTGTCTGTCAGTCTGGAATATGAAGTTGCTTTGAGTGAAATTGAACAGCCCGACAACTCAACCACTAATGTTTCAAATTTCAAATGAAAAATTAAAAAAACACTTCATTCAGATGGATTTGTTGTAGTAGACTCTTTATTGGAATGCATACTCTTTGTTTTACATTTAAGACATAAATAACATTTCATAATACTCAGAACTGTTCCGATCACATAATGTGACTTTACTTAAGGACGCACAACAACTTCACATAACAAAGAAGAGCTAAATTATACATTTACGGTTTAATACATCAAATCGTTTTTTTATTGAACCTGTTAATTATATATAGCAGAGATTTACATTCACACCAAGAAGACGGGATCAGACACTCAGGCTCACACACAAGCACATGGGCAGTTCAGCTTCGGGCAGCCACAGCTGGAGCCGACTGTTCGGTGGACTGCAACTGCTTCCCCAGGTACTCCCTGAAAGAAAAAACACAAAAGACTGATTATGCCACTTTATTTTTTTGAACAGCTATGGTGGTGCACACCTTTGTATTTCTAGAGGTCCCTTTATGTGAGCTGGCGCTCTAAGCTCAGTAAGACAAAAAGAAAACTGTTAAGCATGCTGAAAGAGGTGATTACCAAAGACGTGAATGTTTGATTGCAGCATTTCCCAACAGCTCCACCACTATATTCCATTCAACCTACCTTCCTGAATAATCTTCATGAGGTTCGATTCTTTCCTCTTTGATTACTGAAAATGTCATTTTACCAAGGCGAGTTAATTCTGAATGACACCTGTGGTTTATCAACTGTTGGGAAATGCTATCTGTCATTTAAATCTTTTCAAAGTGCCCACCGTCTTGATGTCTAGCCAAAGCCGTCAAACCGTATTACCTGTTTCTCCTAAATAGTGACCTTTTTAAAGTGTTTAGCCCTACTTCAGGCCTCAGGTGCTTCCAATAAGATTGCAGAGCTTAGAGACGAGTATACAATTTAGAAAGGACACAAAATAGATCCCATCTGAATATGCATTCAGTATCCAAGAAATCAATACCCACATGACCTACTGCATACACTGAGATGCAGTCTGTGAACGGTCAAGAAGTTCATCTGCTTGAATACACAGTCTGAAGTTAATAGATGGAACTATACGAGTAAGATCTTCTTTTCCTTTCTTGGCAAGTTTTTCTCGCCATTCATTAATTGAAATTTCTGGCAGCTTGTCCAACAGCTACTGATTTCGACTTGCCAGACTTCAAACACATCAGCTGATATTTGCATGGAAACAAGGCAGATAAGTGCCAAGCTTTTGTACATCAGCAGAGAGTCAGAATGAGAGAATCACAGAAGGCTGATTCATTAGGGATCCAGCAAAAGAGATAAAACAGCATAAAATGAGGATTAATAACAGCTTGACTTCCAATTTATGTATTAATTGAGCTAATATGTTCGTGGCTAGCTTGCAAAACAGGATGTGCATGTCATTAAAGGGTTAGTTCACCCCAAAATGAAAATTCTGTCAGTAATTACTCGCCCTGATGTTGTTCCAACCCCGTAAGACTTTCGTTCATCTTCGGAACACAAATTAAGATATTTTTGATTAAATCTGAGAGCTGGATCACTCCTCCATAGGCTTCTTAAGGGATCGAAACTGGCCGGCTCAAAATTATTTAACACATGATTAAAATAGTCCAAGTGACTGAAATGGCTCATTCTTATGTTTATCAAGTGACGAGAATGACTTTTTGTGCGCAAAAAACAAACTAAAATAACAACTTTATTCAACTATTCATTTCCTTTTCTGTTGGCCTCGAGACTTGATGTAGTGGAATTGCGCAAAGCTAGGTTGTACGTCATACGCATCACACACATTGACCAGCGTCCGCCAATAATGAGCCTACATGTGACGTACAGAACCGTTGCGCAGTTCCACTACGTGAAATCTCAAACCCATCAAAAAAGGAAATGAATAGTTGAATAAAGTCGTTATTTTTTTTTGCGCACAAAAAGTATTCTCGTCGCTTGATAAACATAAGATTGAGCCACTGTAGTACACTTGTAGACTATTTTAACAATGTCTTTAACTGATGATGAACGAAAAGTCTTACGGGGTTGGAACAACATGAGGGTAAGTGATTTCTGACAGAATTTCCATTTTGAGGTGAACTATCCCGAACGGTTTTGTTAAGTAGATCGATTATTAAGTAACTATAGAGGAGGGTTTCCCAAGCAGGAGTACATGAGGGAACTGCAAGGGTTTTGTGAGTGGTCGAAAACAGATGATAAGAGGGTACATTTTCCATATTAAAGGCACAATATGTAGTTTTTTCACCACAAGAGGACACAGTTTACAAAAATAACGAAGGCGTAGATTGATGACACAGCTGAATGATGGGACTTGGTGTCAAGCAGATGGATCTAATAATGTTTATTGATGAATGCAAATATTCATGTTTTTTAACATTACAGTGGTGTGAAGCAGGTCACGATTGCTAAAGAGAGATATCACACGCGAGTCCCGCGGATATAAAAGTTTATTAGACGAATTAAACTTGTGAGGTAAAGCAGCGCTGCTTCAACTGGTCTAATGTTACACTATCACACTAAACTGCATTTAAATGCGTGGCGAAAGTTATAATTTTATACTACGTGATAATTCGTATTCGTTCGTTTGCTATATGAAACTAGCAGTAAGCTAGATCAACATTCTGACAATATTCTAAGATTTCATCAACATTGATTTGTTTTATGTACATTTGCTCAATGTAATAAAGTCGAATAAAGTTGTCAAGTCGTGACTCGTAAAGCTTTATCAAGTCCAAGTTAGTCGTGGACGTGGTGCTCTCGGCATCTCAAAAATGCCACGCTGATATTGTTCTTTTTAGTTCTCCTTGTTTGTCCCAAAGTCTGCTTGCCATGGTCTATGTTTGAAAGAAACAAGAACTACGTGCCGCTAAACGTTACGCACTACACAGTTGTCCAAATCTGTCGTCATATTTACGTCATGGCTTTGGTAGCATGAACAGAAACCAAGGATAGTCCAAATATTGCGTCATTGACGGGCAACATTTTTTTGCAAGGACACCACTTATTTAAAGGAACACTATGTAAGAATTGTACAGCTTCAAAATCATTTCGGTGGTAAACAAACTCGTAGTACGGCGAATCATCCTGGTAGTAAAGCTTGGGGGAAGCCGCAGGAAAAACTAGCAATGCAAGTTTGAGAGTAAATACACGTCACAATGCATGTGATTCTCGGGTTAATTGCAAAGTTGAACCATAATAGAGCGAAAGTTTATCATTTGCATGTTGTAGGTCCTGTCAATTTAAACATTTAAGCAATTTTAAACCATTTGAGTGCAAGAAGACGTGAAAGAGAACTCAATTCGGAACACATACATGCAAAAAAATGTCTCGGCAAGTATCCTTGTAAACACAGGATGGCTTATGTGAACGTAAACAATTAAGAACAATTATTTATCTTCTGAAGACGTGTCTGAAAAACATAAAGCACTGTTTATTTCATTTTTTTTAATCTTTGTTCTATTGCATTTATCTATGCTTGTAATTTGTTTATTATTTTCTATGCAAATTCATTTGCCTACAAAATCACCCCAATCATTCTGCAATGGTTAATTCTTTCCAGCTATTCCTGAGCTATTCAAGTCATTTGGTGATTTTTTTTCCCAACATCACAGTTTATATTGCAGAAAAACTCCAAAACTGTCTAAACAAATTTTCAAATAGGTGCTATGTTCATATATAAATGGCATATTTGAGATATAAACAACAACATTCTTGCCTAATTAACCCTTACAACTACATTTATGACACAATAATAGAAGTATTTGTAAGATTATAGTAGGTTCGCAACACCGCTATTAATGCTCGATAAGAAATGCTACCAGTATACGTCCGGTGGAAACAAGAGGAGTGATACAAATTGTTTTTTTTTTATTTATTTTTTATTTATCCTTTATTTAACCAGGTAAAACCCCATTGAGATTAAAGATCTCTTTAGCAAGGGAGACCTAGCCAGGATAGGCAGCAAAATTACATCACATCAGTACATACATACAAAGACACACAAATAAACCATTGTGAAATGGTTTCCATGTATAGTAATATTTGTACTATTACTGCATTGCTGGAAAAGTCTCTCAAATCATACGATTTGAGAACCAGAACTAAGTTTATATACTCATAAATAAATAAATAAATCATAAGTGAGTCATAAATAAATGAATATTAATGTCAGATTAGTTGTACTGCTATGTGCTAATTGAAGTAAAGCTTCAAGCTAAAATAAAGATCAGAAGTAGATGACATTCATAAATTAAAATGTCCTATGCAAACTTGCATGAAGGTCTTAATTTAAAGGTCAAAATGAACCCTGACTTTATGAAGAAAAAAATAAAATAAATGCCTTATGAATAATAATAATAAAAAAAAACTTCAGTGCAGTATAAAATGAGTATGCAGAGAAGCATATGAAAATATATTTTCATTTACAACTAAAAAGCACTACCGATTCATCTCTGTGGTATAATTTTGTAAGATTTCCCAGGTTTAAATAAGATTTTTAGCACAGCGTGGTCCCTGACTTTTGGACTAAATGGCATCAAACACAACCTACACAAAAAACAGTCCTCCAGAACAAACACAAAGCAGACAACAAACACACTGTTGACACTGAAGCAAAGACTCTGGGCTCAAGGCATCTGCCGTGAATGGCATAGTGTGGAAGGGATTCTCTGACACAGTTACTGAATCACTATCAAGAGATTTCATATACACAATTTTTTTAAAAAATCAGGGCTGTCAATGACCACTGTTCTTGTCGCTCCACAAAAAATAAATAAATAAATAAAATAAATAGACTGGGCTCACTTCGCATTCAATTTCTGCAATCGACCCGAACCGCAAGATGTATTTGAGGGGCATGGTGTCAACGTGATGACTTCAAGACACTTTTTCTTCACTGACTCCTTCATTTTTTTCAATGTCAAGGTCCAATAACTAACAGTGAGAAAAGTCAAAGGCGAGTTTTCATCCTCATTCATCCCGTATATAGAGCAAGATTTCAGACTCGTCCTCTGAGTTTGGCTTATGAGACGCTTGACTATGTCTGTGGCCTTATTCATTCAACCAGTGGTAAATATGACTATGACCCAAGGTGACCTTGCGTTAGAAGAGCTGTGGCTGATTTTGATAGCATAAAAAAAGGGGAAGACTCTGCTGTGGCAATCAGGCATCAACAACACAGTGAATTTTTCCAAAATGAAGAGCTGATTTACAATCTACATGCGTCCTTAGGCGTCTAAGACTCTAATGACAAAGAGGATTCAAATGAATGCTCTATTACTCTGAGAACTGTTTCTAAAATTACCTCATTAAAGAGTTTCTGAGTTTAAGAAATTGTAAGACAATTTCTCAAGGTGTCACCACTTTCCCATGATGAAATTTGGGGAAAATGATTAAAGTCTTCAGAAATAATAATAATAATAATAATAATAGCATTATATACATGTTCAGTCCAACAAGCCCTTTCTAATTGTGCTTTATATCTTTGCTTATTTTATGTTAATTTAGTTTGGAATTAAAGGGCAGTGCACATTAATAAACATTTCTGTAAATGTGCCAGTTTAGCTATTACAGCTAATTTTTAACTGTAGTACCTGGGCAGATATCACAAAAAAATACACAAGTAATGTGTGAATTACCCAAATACTTCCAAAAGTGTTTTCTCGTACAAAAAAAACAAAAAAACAACAACAACTGGCTGAACAGGATTTACCACAAGTTTTAAAAAGCACGCTAATCAAACATGGTTTTAATGATAATTCAATTTTAAACAATAATCCTAACCATCAGGACATTTTATCATGGTTTTTCATGAAACCGGTCATCGTTTATTTCACCCCTACTTCAATGTATTTTTCTTTGCATTTCTATGCCATTTCCCTTTAAATTACCCCCCAATTACTATATGAATTATTTCTAAATGTTATGACGTACATAACATAGCAAAGGTGTGATTATCTTTGGTCTTGCTTTGCAGTTAACTATAGCTAAATATTCTTTCAGATTCCTGTCATGACTTCATTTCAGAATCAAATTAGGTTTTATAAAAGTGAAGCACATCTGAGAGATTTCATGCTAAGCTGCATCAGAAAGTGGATTAAGTCCTTAAGTGAGTAAGGGCTTCTACAAAACAAACATGGGGGGAAAAAAAGAAAAAAAAGAAAAAAAGAAATTAAACACTGTCACCATCATCTCAAGACTGTGGAGCCACTAGCTGAATTTCTACACCCACACAGCAGCACACCTCCAGGGGTTAACCCATATGGTACAGATACAATAAGCTAACAGCATGCAAAGTTGGCCATCTAGAACTGTGCCAACTCAAACATCTTCTCATCCTCCTGTTGCCATGACACCAAACAGTCTCTTTGGGGTGAGAATATGAAAAAGCGACAGCACCACAACTCTCAAGGTAAAAATAAACTGTACACACAAGGCATCCAACTGTGTAAAAATAAGGCTCTTGACCAAAAACAACATAACAACAAAAAAACCTCCAAGTACTTTTATACCGGAAACCATGAAGACAATGTGTGATGCAATCAATGCCATGGAAACAAGATGTTCCTCTACTACGAGAACATCCTATCAAAACCATGATGGATGAGAGAAGACATCTCTTGTATTAATGCCACTCGAAAAAAATTGCAGCAAATGGAAATGGCATTCGTGGATGCCACTGGATTGCAAAGATGGCTTTTAAGAAGGGGCAGTGAAAGGCCATTTTTGTATGGCTCTTCTTAACAGCACCTTGGAAACCACATTCACAGAATCTTAACTCAATCATCCGACTATCACATCCCCTGTAATTTTCTCCTCCAATTAAGAATGCAAATAAGAGATGGCCTTCACCTCCCTTCAGATCTTCAAATAACACATGCACTCTCGGTCTCTTCAGCCCAAGAGCCATTTTTAAATAGTCCTCGGTTCGTATTTGAAAGACTATAACCAAGATGCAACCATTACATTGTTCACGAGAACAATCAAAACTCACTGCTCTGCTTGGTTTTTTCCTTCTTTTTTGCCGTTGACATGCTAAGCTTCGCGTTAAACCGCAGCAAAATTATGCACAATTAATCCTGAAAATTACATGCGAGTCATTTAGCTAATGTCTAATAATTGCCACGATACAGTGAGTCGGACTTTGCAGGAAAGAGATTGTTATATAGACCATTTTGCAAGATGTAAACAACACTGGTCCAGAAACACTTCCAGTTTCAGTTTGTAACTGTTTTCTTTATTTCACATGTAAAGAAAACATCTTAAAGATATTTGTTTAACTTTTTGATTCAGTTTTATATGTTCTGTTGGTTCTATTTTATCCCAGCTTTTATGTAGTGTTAAACAGGAAGTGCTTCTGTGTTGTTTACATCTTGCTAAATGGTCTATATGTATGTTATACATCAATGTTATACTGGGTTCACAGTATAAATACTAACGTATAAATTTTTCCCGAAGTATCTGCCTCCATTAATTTATTTCTCCTGCAGTGGGGCCAGAGAAAAAGATGAATTATTCTGAGATACTTTATGGAGCGTGTTACTGCATTCTCTCTATGCAGAATTGATCTATACCACTCAGGCTGCATTTAAAGCAACTTGTATTCTGCTCAATTTGACACTAAACTTTCATTTTGAAGGCTGATTTCAAGCCACTGTAATGAAACACTGACAGTGAACAATTACCCTTCATGACACCACTCCAGTACATATCTATTGTGTTTCAAACACACATGCTATATTCTGGGGCCTTTGAGGTTTTATCATCCCTGTTGAAAGAGTAATTTGAAGCTTATAAGGATGAAGGCAAACAAAATAATAAGCTACTTGTATTAGGTCGTATACCTGAACCTGAGCCAGTGCTTCGCCGGCTTAATTCAACAGTTCGCTGCTCTCACAAACACATCGAACATGCATGGGGAAGTTTTTTTCCTCCAATTATTTCGTTCCCTGGGTCTTAATCAAAGATCAACTAACTCTGAAAAGACACAATGGTCCACTGAATAATTCACTACATTATGTGGCGCTGAAGTGAGAAAAATACTTCTACGCGGCAAACAGAAATCTCATTTCCAGGTCAATATTGAGGGCAATGGTGAATCAGGCACAAACAACATGGCTATTTTGCTTTAAGAATAAATACCAGAATACTATTTTTTTGGAGATGTTAGGTTAAAAAGTTTAAAACTGTGTGGACAAGTATCCTGTAAATAAATAATAATAGTTGTAATAATATTAATAAAAAAATAGCAATAAATAAATCAAGACATAAAGTTTGGATTCATTAATGCATATGAAGTTAAACGTACCAGTTATGCACCATGAGCTTCTGGACGGCCAGCAGGGCATTATAGCGAACGAGCTGGTCTTCATGATGCATGTGGTTCATCACTAGTTGTTTACCACCCAGCTGTTCGATCACCCTAAAGAACAGAGAAGCAGAGAGAGGCAGTTCCTGATTATTATGTTCTGCAAGATGGGTAATAACACAGGGCCTCTTTGCCTTTCAATTTAACCCTGTGAATAACAGAGAATAAGAGCTGCATTATTTCTGCCAATGGCAATCATTAAAATGAAACGGCATGCAAGACCAACAAACTCACAACATCCAAAAAAAGTCTTTTTCTTACACTAAAACAAAAAAACAAAAACATTGTTGCCTGATCTGTTCTAAATGTTGATTTTGCATAATGATTTTCTATTTTAATATACTTTACAATATAATTTATTGTAATGTATTTTTTAAAATACTCAAAGAAATAGATTGAATACATTACATAATCAGTGACTGTATATGTGAATATATACTTGCCCCAAAACAGTGTACTCCCCTGTATTGTTTGCTCTTCTCCCCCTCTCTTTTTCATATATATATATATATATATATATATATTAAACATTTTTATTTTTTGTGATGCAAAGCTGAATTTTCATCAGCCATTCCTCCAGTCTTCAGTGTCACATGATCCTTCAGAAATCATTCTAATATTCTGATTTGATACTCAGTTATAAATACTTTTTTCAGAATTTATCAATGAATAAAATGTTAAAAAGAACAGCAATTATTTAAAATAGAATTCTTTTCTAACAATAAAAATCTTTACTATCACTTTTTATCAATTTAGCACATCCTTGCTGAATAAAACTATTAATAAAAAAAGAGAGAGATACTGACCCCCAAACTTTTGAACAGTAGTGCATATTGTTACAAAAGATTATATATATATATATATATATATATGCACTATAAACAGAAATTAAATTAATTCAATGGGTTAAAATTAATTTCTTTCTTTCTCAAAACTGAGTTGATTTCTATGTGATCAATTTATGTATAAGTGTTTCACACATGATCACTGGTGTAGGTCGTCATTAAATGAGTGTGACATGTAGAGAAGTCTACAGAAGCAAATAATGAATAACAATAAGATTATTATTATTTACAAAGTTTTGTTTAGTCAAACACCGGCCTTCTGTGAGCTCAGATGTGCGTCCCCGCTCTTCAGTTGCTAGGAAACAGACGCGCACAGACGTGGATTTCTGTCGCGCAGGTCAGCTTCTGTTTTCAGTTAAACTGCATTGCTTTTACAAGCGTTGATTGTTTTATTACAGCATTGCAAATAGATAATTTATATTACCCTATAATATAATTTCTATTATACACTGACAAATAAAATAAATTGTTAAACTCAAACCTCAGATTTACTGGGGCACAGCAGATTTATACGGGGGCACGGGCAAGCAACGCCCCTAGCTGCCGGTGTGTTTTTAGGTGTGCAAGTAAATTAAGTGAATTTCGTGATATTACTGATCATGTGACGATATTACAGCGGCACTGAAAATCCAGTGGTGGTGCAGCACCCATTTCACGAAGTTCCCATATTAATGCCAGTGGAAGTTTGAGACTCTTCAGCTATGGAATGAACTGTCCATCAGCTATGGACAGCTAAGCACTCTGTATATTTCTATGGCATCGATGTCGAACTAGATTTAACTAGTTAAGTGGATTTACTTATTGTGGAGTTAACGAATGTTATCATGAGCATTGTAATATTTAAAGCAGATGTCATCACAAATGTCACTAGACCGGTAAGATTTTAAAAGATCCCTCCTTGGAGACCAAAAGATGGAAAGGCAATAACTTGCCACTTAACACAAATGAGTGCAATTCTTTTGGCTTGCAAAAGCTAATTTGTTCTAGAGTGGTCTAATTACAGGGTTAGAACCAAGGCTAATTTAGACCAACGAGTCCCTATAGATTCACTATGGTTTCTTTGAACGGTGGGGGCGTTCTAAAGAGGAAAGTGAGAGTGTGTGTTCTGAGTGGCTGACCTCAGGGGGAGCAGATTCTGGATTAGAGAAGGTATCAGCCACTCACAGCAGAGTTGAAAACAAGTGGCGGATCGCTCTACTTTTAGAGGGAAACTATATGCAATCTTCTTAGGTCTAAAATTGATTGGCGGATCATGAATGCTACATGCCGAGAATGTGGCAAAGCTTGGGCAACATCTTGCAATAGGTTTGCCTGGAAGAGTTAGTATGCTGCTCTCTTTGAAGTGATGCAAGTTTAAATTGACACCGATATCATCGCAGGCAAATGGGCGGAACAGAGAGTAATAACTCTAACCTGGGCGATTCTGAGCCCTATAATCATAAAAAGCTACAGAATATTTGGGTATTGAGAAATAGTAAAAAAAAAAAAAAAAAAAAAACCTTCCACAGAGTCAGAGAGATGGTAATTTACAGATGAAGGATACTTGCTTACCTCTTGCCACGAGGGTAATGTCTCACGTATTCCCCCACATCGTGAGCTGCAACAGCAATAACCTGAGGGTCATCAGACACTTCCAACAACCTGGTCAGTATCCTGGCAGGAAGAACAAACACACAATCATTTCTGGTCCCCAAAAGCAATCAGTAACACCTCCAGGGCAATACTAAACCCTCGCTGAGCAAATATATCCCAGGGTATTGCACAGCTGGAGATATGGTGTCTAGCTCAGTCCAGGGAAATATTAGGTTCTGTTAGTTCAGTAAGATACTAAAATGGGAAACATGTAACACTGCAAAAAAAGTGTTTTCTTAAACCGTATGTTTGTCTACTTTTCCAGTAAAAAGATTTAAACACCAACAAGATAATAGAGAAGAATAAAAATGTATGTTCTCAGAAAAAATACAGTGGGCCCAAAAAGTATTTAGACACTTTTGGACTAAGTCACACTTACACTACAGCTTAAAGGTTTGCGTTTTCTATTTTAAAATGTAACTTATTCCTGCAATTGCAAAGCTGAATTTTTAGCATCATTAATCCAGTCTTCAGTGTCACATGATCCTTCAGAAATCATTCCAATAATCTGATTCGCAGTTCAAGAAACATTATCAATGATGCTTAATAGTTTATAGTGTGTAAACCATGATGGATGTTTTTTTCAGAACTCTTTGATGAAATAAAAAAAAACAGCATTAATATTAAATAAAATTATTTTCTAACATTATAAATGTCTTTACTCCCACTTTTGATCAATAATGTGATAATATATACATTTCATTGCATTTTAAAACATAATATCAAACCACATTCTCAAACCAACTAACTTCACTTTTCTAAGCCAAAATTGTATTTTTTTTTTTGCATTAGATTTTATTAAAATAAATTCACTTGGTTTACATATAGTGTATATTCAAATCAATTATATTTATACTTTTTTAAGCAACCAAATACTTTTTGTGGCCATTGCATCTTGAATGTATCTGAAAGTTGTATTGGGGTAAATTACAAAATTTAATTTAGAAAACATGTCTTAATAAACAAATGTGCGTATCTTAAGTAAATGTTTCGTTGAGATATTTTCAGAAAAATGTTGCTAAAGAAAATGATTTATTTTGCATCAAGCGAGAGGTTCAAGCTTAATTTCTATTGTTTGTGAGCAGAAATAGATTGATAAAGCATGAGACAGGTCTCCACTGCATGAAAGCATGAAATTATAACAGTCATGCAGAATGGAGAGAGGTTTCAAGCACTATAAATCATCTGCACACTGAGCAAGAGATGGAGGGGAAAAAAGAGAGGAACTGAAGTAAAACAAATCGCTGATGGCTGAAATGGAACCTTTGTGCTGATTGCGGAGAGGGTGGTGATGAGAGGAATGAGATGAGTAGATTAGGATTTAAATGGAGCGGTCAAAGGGGTAGAGCTGACGCATGATTAAATACCATAGACTGTAAAAAAAAAAAGAAAATGGATAAAGCATCTGTGATGTCACCCATAGACTTTCTGAATAACAGTTTTGAGGCCGTTTACGGGGGGGTATGGGCAGCGCCATCTTTTAAAATTCTTGGGAAATCCTAACCCCGCCCACCTTGTACCCACCTTGTACCCAAATGTACCCACGTGACTGGTTTTATGGTCCAGGGTCATATTTGAGAATAATGTTAAATTTTGAATGTGAAGAGCATCAATATCTAGCGATGCAAGTCATGCAACAACCCACTGGCCAGCCCTAGTCCCAAACAGCAGGTGCTTCTTACTTCAGCAGCTCGTAGTTCTTCTCGTTCAAGCGAACAGCGTTTTCCCTCCAGAACTTCTCCGACTTGTGCACTGGACTCCACTCCAGACGTCCAGACTTCAGCTCAGAGCTGTACTCATCAAAAGAACTGCAGGAGAAAAAATGGAAAGCACTGTCAACATGCGAGGAAAAAGAAACGTTTAAAACTTACTGAGAGAGTATGAGGGCTTTACCTGAGATCCTGAACGCTCTCTCCCAATTTTTCTAGGAGGAACTTGATGTCTTCAGTGATGTCCTCATCATCATATTTCTGCTGGTCCAGATTCTCCAGCTGTTTGAGCACTTTGCACTGGATCATGGCAAGAGCATATTCCTGACGGGTCTCTTTCTCTGCTGACTTCTCCAACAGGTTCTACAGCAACGAACAACCATCAATCAGGTTAATGCCGTTATTGTACAATATAATTAAGAACACTGAACATATTTTAAGCACCATTTATTAAGATATGTTTTGCAATATTCAAAATAATCATATTCAAAAATGACTACTTAAATTAAAGCAAGCATTTTATCAGATTTCATTTCTGTAGTAACAAAGACGACATATAAAAATCAAAACAAAAGATGAACAAAGAATTTCAGACAAGCATTGGATGAATGGTTCTTAAAGGAAAAAAGATCAAAGATCTGTCCTTGGCTTTTACAGTCAAAATGATTTAGTAAATTCAAGACTATCCCAGAAGGAGAAATACTGCACAGCATTGGAATGAATAAATTATAATTTGAATTACAATTATAATTGGAGACTGTTGTAAAGTGAAAGCGAGGGTTTTCAATTCTAAATGTGCACTCCCTTTTTTCCCTTTTCTTAAAAGATTTCCCCTTTTTCTTGAATGGTTCTTCTAATATTAAAAATGGTATATCAAGCTGTGTGCATCAACAATGCACAGTGATTTTCTACCGGCACCCATTTGAACAACTAAAAAAGAACTTTAGCATTGAGCAATGTGACTTGAAGAGGAAATTAACTCGTCAAATTACAATAAGAGTGCTTTTATTTCTCAGAATTCAATACACTCTTAATGGATATGGTTCATTTAGCAGTGAATGCTAACGCAAGCATTGACTTCCTTTTTAAAAACCCTTTGCTCTTAGCTGTACTAAAATTCAGTGTTGCTCTTTGAAAACTCACCTAAAAGCCTTGAAAACATGCCCTTTCTGAAATTACTAACATTCTTCTTTAGTTGTTATTTTAGATTCTCCCGGTAGTCATCAAGTTAAATTGCTTGGATTAAATTGGGTGAAATATCAAAATCAACTCACGCTGCCAAAATATCATCAGTTAATGGACAAAAGGATTCATAAGAACATCTCCCCCAGGAAATTAATAAATGAATCACATTTCATGTCTGCTGGCTTAATAAAGTTTTTAGAAAGACTCAAGGTGGTTAATACGTTTCTTTCCTCTCAAGCAGCTAAGACCAGCTCTCAAACAAGTTATTGTGAAGTATTGATTACTGATGAAACAGAACCATGTGTAATTTTGAATGAACCTGAATCAATGTTACTGAGACCCTTCAATTAGAAGCAAGTGGAGTAAAAACCAAGTAATTATTTGACATCTCACTGCTTTCCAGCAGTGTTTAATCAGAATTGTGGCATTATAATATAATAAATCCAAAATTGAACAATTAAAGTCAGTGAACGCTCAGCTGTCATACTGATACATGTATGAGAGACAAAGATGTAACAGGGGTCATATAATGCCATTTTAATACAAGTTAATTTGATTCTTAAGGGTCTAAATGAAAAGTTTGTAATATAGTTTAATTAAAAATTGTCATGAATATGTAAGAAAACACACATTTTACCTGGTCCAAAACAGCTCTGTTTTCAGCACGCCATTTCAGTGCATATGCCTTTAAATAATAATGAGTGTCGCTCACTCCACCCCTCTTTACTGCGGGCGTTTTGACACAATGCAAGTGGAGTGTTGCCTTGACAACAGTTGAGGGTATATTTTGGAGAAAGAATGGCAGCGGGAGTCTCTGAGGACACATCTGTGCACCCGTATCAATTTGATCCGGAGTCACACCCAAAACAAGATGACGGCCACAAAGAAGTTCGACAATTAAGGCTCGACCAGGACATTCCTGAATGGTTGGTTAATATAATGTCACTTTAAATGTTAATATAATGTCTTTGTTTACTGGCAGGATAGAGTAACTTAATGAGATGTAATATTACGAATGCTATGCGTTTACTGATGTATACATACTGTATAGATACATACTGTATACATGATGTATACATGTATAGTTTGTAATAACCAAAACACATTGTTCATTATAAACGTGGGATTATGAATTATATTGAGAACGTTGTGCATAGGAAACATGCCGCAATGTAATGTTAAACTGAATGTAAACCTTAGCCGCATTCATTGTGAAGCGTGCAAGCGATTTGCAAAGATTAACATAAAGGTTAATACAATTTTACACTCACTTCTTCTGGAGGTGCAGCAGACACATAAATAGTTGGTACTAATTCTTTTTTCAGGAGCAGCTTCTTAGCAAAACCAGCTTTATGCTGATCCCCGTTTATAAAGCAATTTGGTGAGAAATGATTAACGCAAAGTCGCAAACATGAAAGCATTGACATTGCTTGTAGGGAATATTCCCTTTCGAAAACAAAACTCAGCCACTGCGTCTTCAGCGGTTCGGATTTAGGAACATCAAAATGCCTGTGTTCCTTATTACACCCAAGAACAAAACACCACAATCGCTTAGACGACATTCTTCTCCAGCGTATCAACAATGACGGACTATGATGACAGCTCGCTGCTGTCAATCAAGCGTCTGATCGTGTGACGTCACACAGTCGAACGGCTCGATTTGAGGCTGGGAAAAAGGAGATTAAAACACAAAAACAAATACACTGGATAGATTTTTATCATTATATGGTGGTTGTGTACAGGCACTGCCAACACACATTTCAGTACAATCAACTTGAAAAAGTTCATGTACCATTATATGACTCATTTAAAAGAGAAGTAAGCAAGCTTGCAAAGGAAGAGTTCATATTAGGAAGCAGAGGCAGAATCTTAATTGAGCGATAACTGCTGCATTGAACAACAACAACAGTGATGCATATTAAAGACGTGATGAGCAGCGCTGGCGTTTTCATTTGCAGCAGCCTAACGTTTTGTTTTAATGCAGACTGCTGTAGGCAGTTTGACATGCCTTGATTTTGGCAGTCTTGCTGCAAACGTACGTTGTTTATGCAGTTCAGACACATTTATCATCTTTGTTACGAGGTCTCATTTTGAGAGAAGACAAATTATAATAAGATGAACAAAAAATGTTCAGTTTGAATTATGTATTACAGCAAGTTGAATCCTTTATCAGATCCTATTCCAGATGCACCCATGACATGCACCCATTCTCTATCCCGAGAGAGGAAGTCTCCTTCATACATTTGTAACACAATTTATGGCCATATTATGCTTGTTTTTGTGATGGAAATGTTTTATAAAATGGCCTCAGAAGAGGTCAAAAGGAATTTCAACATGAAATGTTTCAGAAAAGTGCAGATTAAGGATGCTCAGATCAAAGTCCATGTATATCTATGCACATCACACTTGTTCAAAAAGTACACAGTTGAAAAAACACAGTAGAACGAACAGTCATATGATTATACAAACTAATCATCAGATCAGTATAACCAATTAACAGTTAAGAAGACATGAGTTACACCGATTTGTGCTGACTGCAAGGTATAAATGTATATGCATCTTTCTCGTGGTGGTTGTGACCAGTGAGGTCCCTAGCTGTGAATAAAACTTTATTCTTACAAAAAGCAACTTGGGAGTCAGCAAGGACTCTTACTTGAGAGACGACCACAGAAGGGACAGTGAAAGTGTTGGAAGACTATAGGCCTATAGACTATAGAGTGAGACTGTATTACTCAGAGTTAGTATTAATGTTCCTGTGTTGGACCAGTGAACATCTAAGAGGCGAGGTGAGAGTGTATAGATGCTATTTACAACAATATACCGTAGTATTATATTGTGTTATTTTCAGGACAGGAATAATCCCAAAGTATTGTATTGGTGCCGTTGTGTTATATAATTTTGGCAATTATGATGTTGTTTGAATTGTCCGTTATTAAAATATCAGATTAGAAGGTTGTATTTGTATTATGAGAATTTCCATGACATTTGGCAACACATAATAAATTACGGTGGACAGGTCAGAAATCTGATCAGCCCAACACACAGCTCTAGTTAACAAGATGATGGATTGTTAGCATAGTGCTGTCCTACACACATCCTTTTTGATATTCAGCATCTATGCATACTTAAACACTGCTTTCCCATTCAATAGAAATAAGACATTGATGAATGAGCAATAAGTGTGGCTTGATGGCATGAGAGTAAATAAACATGTTAAAAAGAGACATTCAGATGGCGAATTGAAAAATGATGGAGTGACATAACAGTGCTAGATTCTATAGAATGTCAGATATCTGGATAGATAGAACGACAGAGAGATAGAGACAAACTCGCTAGAGTATGGAACTGAGAAAATGACTTTAAAGAAGGTATCCACCGATACCACTTTTTCCAGAACGAATCTGATTCCAGTTTGGCTGGACACAAACACTGTTTAAACACAGCCTGGTATCGGAGCATTTTTTTGAGTATGAATACAGTACATGAACTACTATTGGGCCTGATACGGCATTAGTGCATTGCATCCCAACTTAAAAGATTTATGTCCAGATATTTTAGTAATGACAATTATCTACATAAAGAAATCTTGAACAAAACAAGACTTTTGACCACTTTTTGAAGTTACTGTGCTCTTCCTTTGTATTATAAAAAGTTAGAAGTCACTCAAAGGAAAATGGCAGTAACTTCAACATTATCAATATTTGGTTACTGATCACCATTTACATTATTAATTATAGTAATGCCGCTATAAAATCTAGTGGAATTTATTTGGGATGATTTACAATTGCTTTGTTATATGGAGCAGTTTGGCAGTCTATCCATTGGATAGCTGACTAGCCTATTTGGCTAAATTTAATAGATTGTGTTTATCTAGTTTGTTTGTCTAATGCATCTTTTGTGTTACTTGACCTTGATGTCTGCGTTTCAAAGCCACCTCAACAATCATTTTCCTTCTAGAGCACTGGGCCATCCTTAAATGGTTTTAGTAAAAACAACCACTCAACTATTTGCTTTACCTACACTTTCATTCAGCTATCGTAGGAGTCAGAAGTGCTTCAGTGACATATGTATGACAGTAGACAGGCTGAAATTTAAAGGTATTCTCCACTTTTTTTGGAAATAGGCCCATTTTACAACTCCCCCAGAGTTAAACAGTTGGGTTTCACCGTTTTCGAATCCATTCAGCCGATTTTCTGATATTTAGAAGAATATCAGTAACCAGACAGCTTCTGGTCTCATTGACTTCCATAGTATTTTTTTTTCCTTCCTACTATTGAAGTCAATGAGACCAGAAACTGTCTGGTTACTGATATTCTTCTAAATATCAGAAAATCATCTGAATGTATTTGAAAACGGTGAAACTCAACTGTTTAACTCTGGGGGAGTTGTAAAATGAGCCTATTTCCAAAAAAAAGTGGAGTATCCCTTTAAATGCAGCAAAATTTAATGGACAATAAAAAAGACAGAATGCCGACAGACTCGCAAAGACAGACTCCCTAAAAGAGGGACTTGAGTGTCCCAAAATATCAATAACTAATTTTCAACCAAAAATTAAGTTACTGCATTTTGCCTTTGTAGGGCAGGATAGATATAGAAATAGAAAAATATCCTTTACATACAGATCATAAACAGTCTAAAGAGAAGGAAATTACTACATTATGCTCATTTATATTGTATTCATCTGTTATATTTGTGTTCTGTTGGAGAACTGACTCAGACCAAGTTATTTGCCAAATCATTCCTATATAATCCCATTTCTATACTGAAAACAAAGACAAAGCTGTGCAGTTAATTATGAAAAGAGTGAAAAATAGAGAAAGACAGATAGTGAGAGATAGAGAGATCAGTGGACAAATGGGTAGACATAGACAAACAGATAAATTCTACGAAGGAAACATTTTCGTTCACTGTTCCTTGCTGGCGGAATGATCTACCCGACCTTCATCCGGAATACAGAATTCTTGACAACATTCAAAAGACAGCTGAAAACTCATCTCTTCCATGAGCACTTAAAAAAAATGATGCCACTTAAAGCAATGTCTGAAACTTTGTATTTTTAGCACTTATTGTTTTTGTTTGCCTCTTCACTATGAATCGCTTGCTGCACTTCCTCATTTCTAAGTCTGGATAAAAGCGTCTGCAAAATGAATAAATGTAAATGTACTATATACACTATGAATAGACTACAGAGAAAGAAATAACTATATTATGTTAATTTGTATTGTATTAATCAGTCATATTTGTTGTCTATTTCATTTAATTGCATGTTCTTTTGTGGAGAACTGACAATGGTGATGTACCCAATCTCTACACTGAGAACAGAGAGAAAGGGCTGTGCAGTTGAGTACATAATATTGATAAAGAATGTTGGCTACATAATAATAAAAATGCTAAACTAAAGGCCAATATCCTCAATCTTGAGTATTTAAAGTACTGCTTTAGACTATTTAACAGTGGTGAAGAGTGTACTAATGTGAAACATAATAATGGCAAATATGCAAAGGCAGATCCATTGATAGCTGCAAAATGGAAGCCATGTAATCATAGACAGACACAGAGAGAGAATACCTGGTCAGGAAAACTTAATTAGCTCTTGAGCAGGTGAGATGAATGAAGTGCTGCACTCTAATTCAATACTGTCAGCGCCATGGACAATGAATTCATTACAGAACTCTAATACCAACGGAGCCCAGCTTTCAGGGTTAATTTGAACATAGCCTGCACCAAGAAAAGCCATGTGCGGAAAAATGAAATGCAGAATAAGAGTAACAAGCAGCCTGTTTTTGTGCCTCGGCTATGTATTAAACAAATATGCGCCGGCATAGGAAAAGTAATAAGCCCGCTGGAAGATAAAATGCCTTAGGACTACATTTGGTCTAGCACTATATCCTAATTCAAATAATCAACATGAGCAGGAAGAGTAATGTAGAGGGATAAGTTTTTTTTTTTTTTTCCATTCCTAGTCTCTAAAAACCAATCACTGAATGGGTAAAAACGCGAGAGTGTGGAAGAGATTAAAATGAGCGCTTTTGTCAATCTGCAACCTTAATAAGGTAATAATGGGGTTCTTAGTATATTCACCATGAAAGCTCTGGGTAAAATTAAATCCATTCAGAATAAAAGAGTGAGTGATCCGCTAATGGACTTTGAAGAGGACACCTTCTGCTGAGCGATGCCCTGATCTGAAAAAGTGAGAAAACAGATACAGCCTTCCATCTGAAATGGATTCAGTACACCGCTTCATTAACTATTTGTCACAAAAAAAAAAAGATAAATATTTTTACATTAGACTTAATGAGCTTTCATTAAGCAGTTTTAGAGATACATTTATATTGTACCTTTACTTATTTTCATTCAGCAGATGCTTTGCATTCTATTTCCACAGCGACAGTGCTTAGTAAATGATTGGGGTTAAGTGTCTTTCTCTTAAGTGTCTTGAAAATGAAATGTTGTGGCTCTGAGAAACGTCTTACATTTGAGCCGAGAGGTCTCGGTTCAAATCTTGCTCTAATGGCCTTTTTCCGCTCCCCAAATAAACAGCAATGTTCACGAACAGATATTTAGTGGGGTTGAAATGTCTGAGATCATATTGAAAATCTGGAATTCATAATCAAAATTCAACCTGTAAATAAAGGATTTTGATACATTTTGAAAGAAAGAAACTTAATAAAAAAATATATAATATTTTTTTTTATATTTTAGACTATTATATGACTGTTTATAGTTCTCTAATCAAATAAGCATGTATAATAAAACAAAAATAAATTGTTATTCTAATAATATCATTTATAGAAATTGCTTCAATTGTATAAATTAAATTTAGAAATATGCATAATGAATGCATTTTAGCTGGTGGTCTCAGATTTTTGGACAGTGGTAGGTTTCGTTGCACATTATTTTGCAATTTCAGTGTAATGGAGAGCAGACGAATGAGTGATAGAGTAGGAGTGCCTGAGAGGACTCAGTGTGAAATGTCCTATTAGTTTAATGCACTGAGTCAGTCGCAGACTTTTTAGGGGGTCTGAAATAAAAGCCCCACTAAATAGGGTCTAAAATCACATAATGCTATTTTTAAAAAGCCACAAGAGTGATTTAAAAAAAAAAAAATTTGATTGCCACTATTGCATTCAGTTGCCTTCTCAAAGTCAGGAAAGGAGACCGGGTTCCTAACGAGTCCGGTTTAAAGCAGACGTTTTTCATGACACATACCCTGAAAGCAGCCAGGATTATGCGAGTGACCTTCTCTTTGACAGACTCTTGAAGGATGTCGGAGAGCGCCGGTACCACGTTGTAGCGCCGCAGCTGTTCACAGAGTTGAGGGCTGAATGCCAGGAGCCACACGCAAAAGATCATCTGATACTGCAGCTGGAAGCCACACTTATTGCTTAGCACTGCCGTGATGCTGAAAGATGCACAAACAGAACAGTCGAAGTTAGTAAACAGTGGGGCATCTCACCCCTAATGGTCTGCTGAGAGGATGCTCTTCACAAAGTTAGTCCTGATGGTTTGATGTGTGTGTGGGGGGGAGGGATAGACCACATTTTTGTGATGTATAATGAGACCATTACATGAAAGAAATTTTACTTGAGAGGCAAGAAAAAGAAAATTATCTTCAGAGAAGCCTCATTATCCTTTTTTTTTTTACTCTATCTGTACACTAGCAAACAAAAGAACCTTCATGATCACAGGGCTAAAATCTGCTAGGACAATGAGAGATGCTTTCTTGTTCAACAAGATTTTTTTTTGTCATAAAAGCGGCACGAGTAGAGCACATGGTTAATTGTGTGCAGTAAGCATTAAAGCATCAAAACAAATTAAAAAAAAAAGAAAGAAATTACAGGGTTTGCTCTTCTTTTGACCAAATATTTTACATAACTTTTCCTTGAACTTTCCAGTTGTATGTTGATCAAAACTACTGGTTACAGATTTCACTCAAACTGAGCAATTCCTAGCCAATGAAATATTTAAATGATCAAATTTTAAATAAAAATTAAATGACAAAACATTAAATAAATAGATTTAAATACATACTATTTGAAATAAATGCTGTTTTTTTTTTAACATTTTATTTAAAGAATCCTGAAAAAAAAAATATCACGGCTGTTTTTAATATTTATAATAATTATAAATGTTAATAATAAATGTAGCAAATCAGCATATTAGAATGATTACTGAAGGATCATGTGACACTGAATACTAGACTAATGATGCTACACATTCAGCTTTGCTATATCAGGAATAAATTACATTTTAAAATATATTCTAATATTAAAAAAAAAAAAATCACAAATTATTATTATTTCTACTGTATTTTTTAATCAAAACCTTTCTGACTGCAAAATAGAAGTGCTTTTTTTAAAAAATAAAATAACATAAAAAACATAATTATTTGATAAAATGCTTTTAGAAATATAATTACTTTCTATAGTTTCTCCAGGCCTTCACGATTATAAAATCCTCAAATACCTCTAGATAACCATCACCAGATTTCCATAACTATGGAAGCTTAATAACTCACATCATGTATCGCCTATGTGCAATATTACAAAAAACAAGACCTACATATTAGTGTGAAAGTGAGTATTACCAGTTCACTCCATCAGCCTCCACCCAGGCGAATCTGTATTCATTCACTCTCAGCATCAGCTGCAGGCAACCAGCGACGCACTGAACGTACTGGGAGCTCTGTGTGGGTCCGAAGGAAAAAAAATACACATACACGACACACGCACAAATTAGCATGCACACAAACACAAAAGGACAACACAATCAGAACACAAAGAACAAAACAGTTCAGAGAAGCAGGGAAATGGATGCATGAAATAACAAGAAATAACTATTCAGGTACTAGCAAAGGAACACAGTGAAAATAGGCTGCTCTGGCAGCATTTACACAATTTTGCATTCACTTATGCACGTGCAGTAAGAATCTGACTTTTAAAAAACGCCTTTTAGGTAACATGCTGGATCAAAGAGACAATCCCACAATGCAGCAGAGAAAAAGCAGCAGCCTTGAAACCTGGACAGAGCGAGTGAATCATAGAAAGATGTTAGAGGAGATGTGGCTGAGAGGAGAGAAGAGACTCAGTCATTAACTGGGGGAGATGATGCTGCACATCAGCACCCAATGCATAAAAGTGGTCCAGAGAATAGAACAGACAGCGAGGCAGGTCATGTAGAATAGCAAAGTGGAGACATCTTAAGTGACATGAGAGGAAATTGAATTAAAATGTGTGCCCGCTTGCATAGCGCCAGCAGATTTTGACTCGCGACACATGATGAAAAGAAAAAAATATATTTATTTTCAAATGAACTCTAAAAGGTAATAATAGAAATTAAAGAGGAAGATTGCTATAGTGAAAAACAAAAGCCTTCAGGTCCTTTCAAACTATCAATTCTAGTGGTTTCTCAGGGGAAAAAGAAAAAAAGCAGCTGAAATATTGGAATTTGGAAAGTCCACAGCCAGACGAGAGGAAAGAATCTTTGTTTAAAAAAAACAAAAAAAACCCTTATTGATGGACAGACACAAAAGGTGTGTTACAGAAGTGCAGCTGTAGGAGATTTGCAGTGGATATGAATGGAGAAAAAAGCAGTGAACAAGAAACTGCATGTGCTGTTCTAGAAAAATATAGGGGTGAAGATCCCAGCCTCTGAAAGGGGACAGAGGCTCGTTCACACAGCTGCACATCCGCCTCCTTCATCCATGACATACTCACTTCAGTGGGGGAGATGGTTCCTGTTCCAGGTTCAGCACCTGTACCATGTAGTTTCTAACAACAACAACAAAAAAGATAGAAAAAAAAAAAAAATCTGTGATTTTGGGCCTCTTGTTGGAGAGCTTGAAATTGAGCGGTATGCTCGGACAATGATGGCAGGAATATAGATGACTCCCGCGTGAGTGAAAAGGCTTGTTCGTGACAGGCAATCATCTAAAATTATGTGGGAGAGCCGACCTAAATTCATTTCGAACTCAACAGCACGGCAAAATGAAACGTTTAAGCCTGTTACAAGAGCCAAGTCACAATTTGGGTGAAAAGACCTGCAACAGGCATCTAAAATGAAAACCAAGACAAGACATAATTTAACTGAAGTATATAAAGTCATTTTTGGCTTAGAATAGACAACATCCCTGGTTCATTGAAAATCTTTATTCACAGCTTTCGCAGCTTCGCTACAATAAACCAAATTTATGGAGTGCACTGTGAATGCTAATAAACATGAACCGCTTTGAGAGGTCTTCTATTTATGATTTTCCACATTAATTAATTCATAGGGCCCGCGTGCAAAAGTGCAACGTCCAATTACCGTAAGGTGATTTGTAGGTGAACTTAATATGAAAGCTGGACTTTATCACATGATCTATGAGTAGATACATTCACTAAAAGCCAACCAACATTCACTATATGAATACAAAACAACTTGTATGAATGATTGACTTTACAACTAGTACCTTGAACAAAGGATCTGTAATGCCTTAATAGTTCATGGATTGTAAAAGGCATTTCATTACATGAGCCATTCCACCGAAAGGGTGACATTTCTGTCCCCAGGACCTTATATGTATAAAATTGCATGAAAATTATCTCTAAAATACATTTTATTATTAAGCAAAATGTCATGCACATTAAGCTAACTACAAATTTAAAACGTATAATTAAAAACATTAACAAAAACGACACAGAACACTAAAAAATAGCATTTTCTGCATGTCCCAACTCTCTATCTCTAAACTTTACCATGAAATATTATGATTAAAATCCTTCAGAAATCTGATTTTTCTTGCATTTTTGGATGACTTTATATCCAAACTGCTTTAAAATGAAAAAAGAAAAAAACATTTGATCTAATATTTTAGATAAAATACACATTTTAGTCATGTCCCCAGGTTTTCACTCAGTCCTGTTACACTATTACATCCCCCTGCTGAATAACGTAGAATATTCCACAAGACACATTTTCAACAGTAAGTTTCATCATCTGGATCTTCTGAAGGCAATGGGGTGACTATAAGTCACTCCTCTCATTTTCGTTTCTGTATATTTGATGAAATTGTAACTATGAATGAGAAGGTCAATCTCAACATACAGTCCTGTTATCTAAACGTTTTCTTAGATTTAATTGTTTTATTTTAAAAATATTAACTTTTGGTAAGGCACTAGAAATGGCTCAGTGTCCTCACGCTATTAGCATCAATGCTATGTGGCCATATGCCATATATTTGATAACTTTTTGCTTAAAAACTCAATCCTGTTACCTTCAGTCCTGTTACTATTTGTTTATTTTTCTAAAAAAATAAAATTAAACCACTATTTTTATCATTTTTTGTTTGGCCCATAATTTATATAATTATTTAATGAATTAATTCTAAATAAATATATAAGCTTGAGGCTTCGGTGGTCTTTAAAATGAAAAAAAAATGCCTGTGTTTTTTATATCAAAATACACCTTGCTTTAATAGTGATTTTATTGGCACAAATATCAATTTTTTGAACATATAACCAATAGTTTCTTTAAAATAAACACTTTCTTGTGGGGAAAACAAAGGAATTAATTGACATGCTTCTAAACTTGCTTTTTAAATGACCCATGATTTTTGGTAACAGGATTGAGAAAACATGCGTCCATATTCTGCTTAAACCTTGTAAAAAAATAAATAAAGTTGCCTGAGATTGACCAATACAAATTTTGAATAGTTAAATATGTGTAGTATTAGATTCAATGTTGAAAAAGATCAAAAATAAAGTTTATTTTTGAAGAGTTACAACAAGCAAATGTCACCCATTCGGTGGAATGGCCCACATGATACTATTCATTCACAATTAATATAATAAGAAAAACAAATTTATACAGATTTCTTTTCAAATTCATACAAATCGTAACAGTCGTTTTCATTCACTCGTTTCACTCTGGCATCAAATCAAGCCATCTAATGCAGTACGATATGTCAAGGAAATACACTCTGCTGAGTTGTTATCACTGTGCCGTTCACTTGAGCTCAAATATGTATTTCAAAGCCATTTGATTGATTTTCTAATAATGAACTTTACATTGTTACAAAAAGGCTCTATTTCAAATAAATGCTGTTCAGTTGAAGTTTCTATTCATCAAAGAATCCTTTAAAAAAATGTATTAAGGTGTCCACATAAATATTGAGCACTTTTACCGCTGATAATAAGAAGAAATGTTTCTTGAGCAGCAAATCAGCAAATTAGATTGATTTCTGAAGGATCATGTGACACTGAAGAAATGGTGCTGAAAATTCAGCTTTCCCATCACAGGAATAAATTATATTTCAAATATATACTAAAACAGAAAACAGATCTTTTAAATTGTAACTATTTCAAAAAATCAATGTATTTACTCCATCTTTGATCAAATAAATGCAGCCTTGGTGAGCAATATATATACACTTTCAAATCATTGAAAAAATATTCAGTGCATAAGGCAGTGTATATCAGTAGTTGGGACCACATTTGTTTAAATCTGTGTTTTCGCTGGAAACCATAACAAGCCATTGAAATGAGCCATTTAGCTATGATGGTGGAAATAAAATCCGCCTTGACAAGAAGAGGTGGGGACATGTCCCACCAACCCCCACTGTAAATTATGACTACAAGTGAAAACGAGATTCTGACATGTTGACGCAGACTTCAAATCTTTAATGCAATCAAAACACTTATCCTGTTACTGGTACTGCGTGTGAATGGAGGGTCAATTTGAAACATGTGCAAACAAATCACATCTTTGCATTTTAATGTAAATGGATTCCAGTTCAGGCTTGTGAATCAACATAAACATGTTTGAAGGTTATCTAAAATAAAATAAGATTAAGAACATACTCAAATCCAAACAACAAAAACATACTCTTACTGCTTACTAACTAGGCGCAACATTAAAGTCCCTGCAAAGTCAAAATTAACGTGTTCTGAGTTTGTCACACCACAGAAAAATGTGTTATTAGCCACCCAGACAAATTTGAATGATAAAAAAAAGCCGGCAAGACCATAAAATGAGCTATCAAAATCTCGAAAAAATAAGATTTAATGCTGAATGCGATTTTCGTGTTTGAAAAGTAACTATACATAAGAGACGGAAAGATGCAGATAACCATACATTATTTAAGGTTATTTCTATTCATCACAATATTGATATATGAACTGATTTCCCCGTTGCGAACGTGCACTCCTCTAAACTGTCGCTACGGGTGCTGCACTGATAGTTGATTGCTGCTCATTTTCCCCGGAGAATATCAAGTTAACAACAACCCTTTAGAAAAAGTAATTCCTTTGTGGATCCTCTTGATCTGCTTTCTCCACGTTTCTTTGACTAACCTCAGTGTCTCAGTCTCACGCACGCTGCAAATCATGTTCGACACATTCAAACTGGGAGTGGTACCGTCCACACTGTTTTATCCATTGTAGGCACCGCTCACGTTGTGTTTACGGCTCCTCCAAACTCCTCCTAACAATCTCTCAGGGTACCTAGTGTCTGATTTACAAACGCTGTGGGCGCACCGCTTCACCATCTTGCTTGAAGTCAATGTTTGACGGACCTGCTCACATAGTAACGGTGGCTATGATGTGTGGCCGTTTTGGGGAAGGGGTCGGCAAAAGGTCAATCTAATCAAACAGTCTTTGTAATGCATGTTTTAGCAATACATTTCTAACATTTAAAATGTGTTTAAAGGGACTTTTCCAAAAAAGAAACAATTTTTCTGTCCACATAGAACACTCTCTAAACACACTAAACTGTTAGGTGACACAATTACAGCAAATGATAGATATTTGATGTTTAATGTACAGTTGTGTGTTGTGACAAAACATCCCGCCAAACTGGTTAGGACAAAACTCAAGATATACATGGAAATAGGGGTGGGCGATATGACCAAGATCTTATATCACAATTAGGAAAGTGTGCAACGACTAATTTTATTAACGTTTAAATGTAAATTTAGCAACCAACTAACTAGTCAATTAGTCTAACCCCCCAGGAAACTGTCTGTATATGCGATCCATTTCAAACCGACTACTTAATCTATGAACATAGATTAGGTATAGTGGGGCACAGAACAAAAAAAGTAGACCGGCACATCTAAATTGTTTTTTTAAAAGCAAAGAAGTTGGTACCACCACAAGGTCAAGATACGGGACTTAGCACCACTAGACCCTTGAGTGAATGTTTTAATCTGTATCTGTGGCTGGCCTGCTGTAGCCGAGCTCACAGCTCAACTCATTCTGAGTCAGGAGGATCCAGGGTCAAATCGTGCTCCACACACTTCTCGGTTCATTCTTCTTGTTGTGCCTTTTATATAAAAGCACTCTGCTGCAGTAGTGCCCTAGCACGGCTGTCTCTTCAGATCTCAGACCCCCTATTGTGTACACGCGGGATACGAGGAGTGACACAGTAAATACAAATTCACTCGTTCCTGTGCAAGTGCTGCTTGACAAACGGGTGTGCTCCAAAATTCTGAGATCATTAGTGAAAATGCTTGTATTTTGCAATTACTTTATTATATTTCATACTGTAAATACACAATTATTATTTTTTTAATATTATATAATTAAAAATTTCTTGAATTTTCTTTAATCAAACTGACTGCCTATTTTCTTTACCAATCCTCCAATGATTTTTCCAGGCATGTTGTGACTTCTAGATAAGTATTTTTTATATAATGTAAAAAAAAAACTATTCGTCAATTATTCAATGACTCAGTCAGACAAATTTGTGAACCAGTTAAAACAATTCAGTAAAAACAAATGACTCAATACATGCTCAAATGCTCACAAACTGGATATCACAATGGCTTGAAAATGTGTTAACGAGTAAATTGACAGCCATAATTATTATATTAGAATATTAATACAGTATATCATATAATAATACTAATAATGCAAATATTCATGACTTTACCAAGCCTAGAAAGGACGATTTTAAAAGTCATTGATATTTTCAATGTTTTACATTTAACCCAGTTTTAATAACACATCTAGATATAGATATGTTCAATCGAATATTTCTTAAGTTAATTTATTTTACATTTTGGAAGTTTCTTTTTATTTTCAGGTATAAATCAGATTTTGAATCCCAAATTTTCAATGCGGTCTCAGACTTTTGGCCTTGATACAACATAAATATTTAATTTAAAAATGTTACTGATAAAGTTAATAAACTAAACTGACACAAACTGCCTTTTTCCATAAGAAGGCATTCTTTTTAAAACCGATCAAAAAACTCAAAAGGAAAACAGCACATGGCCAGCGCTTTGACACATCACAAGTTCTTTTATGTCTCTGCCTGCCTTTCACACTCCAGTGAAAGAAAGATGATTGAAAACAAGAAAGTGATGGCATCTTTTGAAGTTTCATTGTATAGGAAAATTTACATCATAAGGCACAGAGGCAACACTGGTAATGCACAAAGATCCAGATACAGTAGGTTATGTTCAGTGACAGAGTAAAAGCAGATGCCTTAGATAAGGTGAAGATCTTTTCAAAAAATAGAGTGCTGTCTGTGTAGCAAGAGCGTTCCGAATTTGAAAATAAGAACCCTTCAAAAAAATCATTAAAATATCTTCAAATGTCATGTAAAAATAAATCTTTAAATGAAAATTCTATCATTTCCTCACCCTCAAGTCATTCCAATCCTGTATACATTTCGTTCTTCCATCGGACAACAAAAGGAGACATTAAGCAGAATGTTAGCTGCAAACTCCATTCACATTCACTGTATGAAAGTGACTGTGGGGTCTCAGTCATAAACATTCTGTATACAATCTCCTTTTGTGTTCCAATGAAGGCAGATAGTCATACAGGTCTGGAATGACAAGAGAGTGAGGAAATTGACATTATTGCAAAATCTTAAATTGGTTGGAGAGAGAAGGTCTGATGATTTTAGAATAAAATCTCTTTGTTTTCTACCTGAGAGCTGAGCTGGGTCTTAATCCAGTTGAAGTAGTAGTTCAGGTCACTGCCCTCCATCAGGTCACGTCCCCAGGCAGCCAGCTTGGCAATAATCCTCGCAGCCTGGGGGGTGTGAAGAGAAATGTCACATCAGTGCTTTGAAAAATGTATTTCTGTTAAATGTGGCTTTCATACAGATACTTGAACATAAGAATATTTTTTTAAAAATGGCTTATTGGGGCTGTGGAGTGGACTAGTTGTTAGCACACTTGTTTGGGCAGAATGACGACAAGAGTTTAAATAGAGTTTATAACATTTCCCAAACCTGCTCTCATTCAATCTCATTTCCTGTCATCTCTCTGCTCTTCTCTGGACAATTAACAGCTATAATTGTGATAAGTAATGGCGACTGTTGCTTTATCTAGATCAGTCTGAAACATTCAACCTGAAATTAAACACCCCAAAATGAACATTTCAGCCAAATGAATATGCAACTGCTGCAGAATATGCTGAAATTATTGGACAGGTGAAGTGATTCTCTAAGGGCTCTTTCGCTCCTTACATCTGTGTGTGCACTATGATAATGAATGCATTTAGAGCCATTCTGATGTTTCCAGAAGACATGACATTTACTCTGCTTGCCATGCAAAAGGGGAACTTCAGAGTGTTTCATTAAGAGCTGAGGTGAGGATGGCAAGGGGAATCAATACCATCCTTACGCAGTTCAGCACCCTGCGACCGCCGTCTGCCTGAAGGGTAATTAAACTGTGACGACTTCATGCTGTTCTGTGTGTGAAGAATGTATCCTTAAAATGAGAGTATCCTGGGAAATCGTTTAGCTTTTGAGCGAATGTTCAAATCTGAGCATGGAAATCTCTTTGATGAATTATTGATGGACCCATTCTACCTATGGGCTCTCAAACAAAAGGCCCTGAATGTGGGTTCTGGATTAATGTACAAGTTGCTTTTAAGAACAAATCTCAATGATGTTATGTAATAAGCAGAATACATTGTGGTAGACCTTGGACAACACCTGAAATTGGGAATAACTGGTGATTCCTTATTGGTCGATCTGTTTAGTAATCATAGAAAACAGAGAGGAAAAGCTAACAGTTCAGTAATTACTTGGGGGGGGGGGGATTTCCAAGGGAAAAAGATTGTGTGATATTGGTCCACATTCTACCGTGACTTTGTTATGCAAATGCAGCTGAACCATCAGTAAACACCATCTACACATTTCTGAAATTAACTGTGAAATTTAAGCTCTTGTGCTAGTAGTAGAAATTAATTTTCTTTTACAGAAGAAAATATGAGGCCAAAGCAGGTCAAATGAGCTCCTTAAAATACAATACAATAATTTCACTGCAATGATAAATAATTTAATTAATATTGCTGCTGATTTTTTTTTTTTTTGGTTTGTTTTTTTTAAACATATTTGTAAAAAGGAACTTTCTTCAGTTGACTAAATTATTAAATACTCTACCTAGAACAGCTGTTTAAAGTTTGGGGTATGAAAATGTAAAATATTGTTCAAATTAAATTTTTTTTTTAATTATTTTAATACACGCTGCCTGGCCCCAAAAAAAAAAAAAAAAAACCTGTTTGGATTTTAATCTATTATTGGATAATTATTGCATACTTTAATTATTGCATGGATAATACTTTGGGAACAGTTCTTATAATCTAATTGATGGAGTGTGTAGCTTTTCATTTCTTAAACAACAATGTAATATTCCAGGATGACAATGTCGAGATTCATTAGGCTCAAATTGTGAAAGAATGGTTGACATGGAGCATGAAGAATCATTTTCACACATGAAAAAATAACATCACAACATTTATTTTCATGAAGAGTTGCATAGGTTTTTGGTCAAGATCTTGTATTGACAATGCAAGAGTCAAGCGCTCTGTAAAGTCTCCTTCAGCACATCCCAAAGAAGAATTTATGGTCTGGACTGAGCCAGGTGCCAATTCATGTGTCAAAATGATTGTTCCATCCCAACCATTCTTTCACAATTTGAAAATCTTGACATTGTCATCCTGGAATATGGCCATGATGTGTCTTCCTACATGGTTGTTTAAGAAATGAAAAGCTACACACTTCCATATATATACACATATGTGTGTGTATGTATGTATGTATGTATATATATATATATATTTATGTATTTATTGTCTGATAGCAACGTACCATGTGAACAGTGAAGAGGTCTTGACGGTTCAGCATTGGAAGGAAATATGACCAGGCTGTATTCTTAGTCTTCTTGGCATAATCAAAGAAGATATTCACCCTCTGATGATTTTCCTGCATGATAGAGCAAAAGACACATTATTGCAACAAATAAATTAGAAAAGGTGAGTGATTACAGAAAAATTATCCCACACACATCTTCTAATATAGAAGTTGCACAAATGGACATTAAAGTGATGGCACACTATTTTTTTTTTCCTTTTATATAAAATAAAAAAAGATTAAAGAAAATATTGTAGTCAAATTATTTTAGGTAATCTGATTATTTTCCTTAGTATACCTCCATTTCACTGGTACTACAGCATGAGCTATGCCTGGTAGCACTGTTGTGTCCTTGAAAAATCATGTAAAAGATACTTGACAAAACAGCACATGGAGGGTGAGACAGACTGTTCCTTTCTTCCGTTTCCCCAGACACATCTATATAATGAATTGATATTTAAAATGGAAAGATTAGGCTGTTTGTCGCGGTTTTAAAATTATTACCACTTTGCATATGAATAGAAGATGTCATTATAGAGGCATAGGCTAAATGAGTTGTGAGATGACGAGTCATTGTATAAATACAGAAACACTCAGTATAGACGCTGCAGTACACAGAACTGCAGGCTCCATATAAGCAACTGAAAGTGGGTTTTATAAAGGCCATCTATCAGCACAAACTTAAGAGATAATATTGACAAAATATACAGGGAATAAGCTAAGCTAAAGGAGTATTGACTGAGTGACATTATAATTCAAAATCAGCTTGTGGACTTGACATTTTTGCAGGACCAAGGCTGTGAAGAGACAAAAAACAAATGTCATAGAAATATTCAAGCAACGGTCTGCATTTCTCATTTCAATACACTCTACATCTTTCAACTGAGATAGTACAGGGTCAATCTATGTGTTATAAATGAACACTCCAAAGATTTTAAAGGGTAACTAAACCCTAAAACAACTTTTTTTAGTCAATGATCTGTAGGAATGGGGCTTTATTAATGCTGTTCATTGATTCAAGTAATTTATTCGCCATTTGGGGTATAAAGTGTTTTAATTCTACAATATATGGTGTAAAAACATCTGAGTATGGAAACATCATAAACATCAGAGAAACATCAACGGTGGCTGTTGCGTAAGAGGGGTACCAGCTAACCACGCCCTTGCCTACAGAGAAACGTGTCTCAGGTGCACACCCCCTCTGCTTTTTCACTTTTTCAGAGTCATGCATAAGACACATGCCTTTGGTGTGAGAGAACCGGGTTCGAATCCACTGTGTCCCTGGGCAAGACACTTAACCCCTAGTTGCTCCAGAGGCATGCGACCTCTGACATATATAGCAATTGTAAGTCGCTTTGAATAAAAGCGTCAGCTAAATAAAATGTAAATGTAAATTTAAATATTTAAAATGTTATTCCTGTGAAAAAAAATGTCTTCATGCTTTAACAAAGCTTGAATATGACTCTATACCCTCGCTTCATTTAGTATACGAGAATCCTATAAATATGCAAATTAGCCCATCTCCACTCACTCAAATGAGCTCAGAGATCCAAACGGCCAACTTACTGATGTAAACGCTGCACGATGGTAGGTGTTACATGTGCATGTATTTGTGATATATTTGATCTGTATAATTATTTGTATGTCCTCTAGGGGGTGACAATGTTCTTGTTTGTGTCTTTGTCTTATTAGGAACCGGTTTCCTGCGCCTATGGATCATGTACGGTTTGGGATTAATCATCTAAGCAACCAAATCTGCTCGCTGGGCGGGTGTTCGGTGGCGGTTCTTTGTGCGCTCTTGTTGTTTGAATTGACCCCGATTCATTTTCCTTCTACTATGTGTATACACTTTTTGTAATAAATCCCCTATGGAATGAGCTATTTTGTGATGTCCTGAATTGTGTTATGGCTGTGGTCGTAACAGTAGGCCTTATTGCTCTTTACAATGAAGGACACATAACGTTAATTAACATGATTGGCCTTTAGCTTGACTATTATCAAACAACTAATAATGTGTCGCTAATTTTAAAATATACAGGGATAAACTGGTTTCTCTTGAGGCACGTTGAGGTGATTGGTTACAAGGTAGTTTGTGATGTCAGAAACACCAGCGATTTAAATTTGCAGCTGCCATTAGATCGCTACAGTTTTAAAGAGAAAATACTCAACAACTTGGTGCCGACTTGTGAATTTGCACAAGGTTTGTCCTAAAGCATATTAAAAACAACACATAGACATATAAACAACATTAAAAACTTGATTTTCACCACAAGGGGCCTTTAAGTCTGACAGACTATGAGAAAACAGACATTAGATTAGATTTGAATTTTTTACATCTCTGAAATGGTGCATGTTTTTACCTGCAGCGTGTCATCAATCAGGGTCAGGATGTACTGAACTGTTTGTTCCTTAGATATATGAGCCATAAGGTTGAGGAAGGTCTTTGCACACTACAAGAAAATATGTTAGAGAAGAAAAAGTTAAATATATAGAATTGCAAAGAAAAACAACATGTAAGCCTATGTGAGTTTAGTCATTTTCACAAAGCTTTCGTTTACTTAAAAGGGTATCTAAGGTCTCCGTTCTCAAAACTAACCAAAAATAAAAATACAAGCAATGATCTAAAGCTCTGTCGTTCTGTTATGCAAAATGAATGTGGTACATTTATTCTATCAAGCTAAACAGATGTGCTGGGCAAAAAAAAAAAAAATCCAGGAAAAATGTGATATATACCTGATGTCCTTCTTTTGTCAGAATTGCTTGCTTGTCTTCAGACATGGCAACCTCAAACTTCTTGATAAACTCACAGTCCTCAGCTGAGATCATTTGGCCCCTGAAAAAGTAAGGTAAGCTTGAGATAAGCTCAACAAAAGGCAATCTAACAAAATGCATCAATTATTCACATTAGTTCAGCATATTCACTCTCACCTGTTTTATTTTTTTTACACATTGTTTTAATCGGTCCAATAAACAGATTAAAACAATATATTAATTCTCAAGAGCCCACAAAAAATCATTTTTCTCTCATTTGTGAAGAGTTTGCAGGACTCAAAAAGTGTGGGCTGATGGTTGGTCCTCACTGATAAAACTGTATTACAAATTTCAGTACAATTTCTGGTTTTTACAAATGAAAAATACATATTGTATTTTATAATGTCGTTTACTCCAGTGTTGGCAAAGATTATTTTCACATAAAGAATGATGGGTAAGGGTGAGTAATTACTGATAGAATTTTCATTTTGGGGTGAACTATCCCTTTAATACCTACAATTGAACCCTAAAATAAAGTGTTACCAAACACTCTAAAAAAACAACAAAAAACTTAGCAGACAGGGCCTTTGTAATGCAAGAAGGAAATGGCAAGCTCTATCTCTTTACATTGGACATAAGGCTGGGTGGGATGAGTCAAGTCAAGTCAAATATATTTATATAGCGCTTTTCACAAATTGTATCAAAGCTGCTTCACAGTGTCAATCAAGACAACTTAACAGTGTTTGTTTATTCATGGAAAAAAGACAATCAAATTTGGTAGAGCTGATCAATGGTATGATGGGTAATTTATTTGAATATCCCCAAATAAATGAGGATAAATGACATATATTATAATAATATATGTCATATTTATTTGAGTATGACCACAGTATCGTTACCACAGTATATAATATCTATCGTTAGAGATTGTGCTATCTTGTGTCTATCACGGAATGTACATATACAGCACAATTGACACTTCAGAGTAATGAAATACATAAATAAATTCATTAAAAAAAACAAAGAGCAGTACGTGCTTGATGTTAAAAAGAGTTGTACGTGCTGGCTTAGTTGGTGAATAACATTAAGGGAGGACTATGCATATGCGAAATGACAAATCTTAAAACATTCAATGTCAGAAACAGACCCCTACACACACACACACACACACACAAAACCTTGACTATAACTGTCACATGACAATGACACAGACACAGTGTCCTTAAAGGATCTAGACCTTGTTCCTGTTTCAGAGAAGTACGTGATCCAAGTTCTAAGATACATATATATACACACATATACATATCATAGGATCATAGGATTCAAAAGTTTAGATTTGTTAAAACAATCATTCATGAATGAAACAAGTTTTTCAGTGATGAATGAAACAAGTTTTCTGTTTTTTTTATTTTTTATTTATTTTTTTAAATTTTATTGAGGACTCCATAAAGAAGGTTTATAGTCGGCATGGGACTGAAGTTGCAAAAGTCTTTCCTTCCCTATTACGACGTGTAGTCAAGAAAAAAATGTTCTCTAGAACAAGAAAAACATTTAGGCTGGATGTTGATTTTGTCCATCGGGTATTGATGGGATCGTAGTGGTTTGCTATTGCTGTGATTTAATATTGCTGTGATTTAATGTGTGAAATCACACATTAAATCAAAGGTTGTCCTGCCCTCTTGCCAGTAAACATTTTAGAGAAGAGAAGTCATTCCAACTCTTAGGGAGAAGTTATTTTGATTAAAGAATGCAAGGGCACATTCATTTTATATAAAAAAGAATGATGTGCACCGTTTTAATAATTTATAATAAATAAATACTCAAAAAATAAATAAATAATAACCGTCACATTTGGTTTGTATAATGGTGACTTTAAGCATCATTTTACAACAGCTCAGTCTCTTGAGACAGTATTCTATGAGGCCAAACAATCTTTCAGATTTCAGAATTAATTGTCAAGGAGAGAAATACAGAAGCAGAAGTGATGTACAAAAGTAACGTTACTCACTGGAGGTAGGACTGCCAGTTGACCTTGTTTGCTCGGACCTCAGCGGCCTTGGCTGCAATGATGTTGGTAGGAACGGCAGCATCCACTGCCCCTCGGATATCCATCTTAAGCTCTTAGATATTAGGACCTGAAAACTGAAAACAATAAATCGTAATGTGCCACCATGAAAAATACTGCAGCATCTGTACTTCCAGCTAGCTCCGCTCGAAAATAGGTTAGAAACAGATAACACGGTAATAATATGTTAAATAAATATTATATTAGATTACTGCGCAAACGGGAGTGTATGCTGTTCACACACACAGACACACACAGACACAGACACTATAAAACTGAATTAACGTTAGCGTAGTAGGGGTCGTCTACAGCTAACGTTAGCTAAGTTGAACGGGCAAAAAAGGCGAATTGCAACATTAGTTAAAATGTAAATGAGATCAACTAAATTTGTAGGAGGTCTGAGCACGTCATTTCGAAATAATATAATCATATTTGTTATATGTCTTCTAATTAAAACTACTAACGTTAAGTTTCTGAATGGACTAAGCCACTGACAACAGCTAATGCAAGCAAACAGCGGCCTGTAAAGGTAGCGCCTTGCGTCAGTGTTCAATAAGACGTTGCTACACAGTTATCAAGCAATTAATTGTAGATCCAAAATCATTTTTTATAGTTGAAATATTATAAATATATCTGACTTCACGTACCTGCTGCCTTTTGCTGTCAAATTGCTACAAGACGTCACGGGATCAATGTCACGTGATGCTGTCATGTGAGCGGGCCAACGAATTAACCCTTTAAAGAGTAGGCTAATTTCAGTGGTAAGGATTGTGACTCGCCTCGGTGTCTCCAGGACCATATGCAGGTAGCCTAGGTCCCAAAATTGAGTTTACTAGCAGGGGGTTATTTTTTTATTTCCCTGATCTCAATTTTAAGACGTTTTAAGGACAAAAAAAGAGGATAATAGAGAAGGCTAGTCATACCTGCACTCTCTCATCTCCATCACCTTCTCTCTTTCTTTTTCTCCCAGTCTCCATATCTGGCCCTACTCTTCCATTCCCAAAGCATTGATGTATACATTTACATCTGTGTCAGTGAAGAAGGTAAACAGGGTCGACTGTATGCTTCATATTAGACAAGTGAATTTACTAAAGGCGATAGCCTACCAGGAAAGCTAGGTAACTAGCTAAATTTATTAAATTAATTCATATGTGCCTAGGCCCACCAAATATATTTTAAATAATTTTCTAACGGTTAATAATTCTTCAATAATTATTTTAAATGTGGTTTATTTTGTCATGCATTAGAACTCGATCCTAAAATTAATCTCTTCAGTTAGTCATAGGCTAATAATAGGCTTGTTCGACTGCACAGACCGACGTCGACCAGCAGCTGACTTGAAGCAGTGCATGCTGGTTAGAAATTATGTCTGACTTGAGACAGTTCTGATGCTACATCACTATGACATATGGCATCAAAGTACCCCTAGAACAGATGACTGACTCAGTTTGTTTGGATGCACCTTGCCTCGCCTGAAATGTAGTCGAGAGTAGGTGGCTGCAGCAGTGAGAGGAGGAGTGAAAAAAGTGCAGGCAAGCCGGACAGATCTCACTTCTCGCAGTGGATCAGACACCTCTGAGATCAAAGGCAGATATCGTGGGATTCATAGGATAAAAAATCCTCCGATGATGCAAAATGACGATAAAAGCAAACATCTTCCTTTCCTTTGAACTTGAGCGTTATAACTTTTTTTTAGATGTTGTTTATGCTCAGACTGAAACGTTACACACTAACTAAAGTTAGAAAAGTGAAATCATAATCAACCACCCCTTTAAACATACAGTATGTCATTTTTGGCCATCAGGGGTTGCTAGTCTCTTACAATAACAAAGACGTATATCGATGACACAAAGCATCAAGCGGAATTATGGATCTTATAAGGTGATGGATCTTTTATGGATGAGTGAATACAGTGATGTTTTTAACATGACTGTGATATGAAGCAGGGCACGATTGCTAATGAGAGACGTACTAGTGCCACGCGCATTTCATTCTACCGAACTACACGCAAGTGTTGAATTAATAAATAACTCAGAGGTCAGTTTATTTGACGAATTAAACTTGAGGTAACGCAGCGCTATTTCACTTGCTCCAACAGTTACACTATCACACTAAACTGCATTTGAGTGTGTTGAATGTTGTCAGTTAGGTTGTTTGTTGTCTATATTAGACTAGAAGTAAGCTAGATCAACATTAGAATAACATACAGATCATATTCTAACATTTCATCATACTGAACTAAATAATATTGATTAGTTTTATGTACATTTCCTCACCTATCTAATAAAGTACATGCAACACTCGCTTCACTGTCAAGTCATAGTTAGTCGCGGACATGGAGCTCTCAGCATCTCGAAAGATTTTGATCTTCGTTCTAGTCCTCTTTTTGTCTCAAAGTCTGCTTGCCATGATCCAAAATGTTTGAACAATACAACAACAGCGTGTGCGTCCTGCTAAGCTTAACCCAGTTGTCCACATCTGTCGTCATGGATTCTATGGCAGTGCAAGCGGAAACCAAGGATAACACGGATATGACACCATTGACTGGCGACTCCTCACCCCTGCTGATACGTCCCGTTTCCTTGGTTTAAATCGCAGTTTTTCTCACGATTTACAAATAGTTTGAAACATTGGGGATATTGTAAGTAATCAACTAAACAAAATATTTAACATTGGCCTTGTAGTTTTTGGATATTTTACTGAAAAAAAAACCTACATATTGTACCTTTAATACATTTCTAACTTGAATGCTGTTAAATGCTCAGGCGAGGAGATAAACATATCTCAGGGCGGGGTCTATGCTAATAGGGCAGAGTCCGTCAGCAGTCGTGGGTGTGGCCTAGACATTTTTGACATCACAAAAGCTACACTGCTTATGATTTATGGGGATTAAAAAAGAAGAGTGGGCGGATTTGTACCATTACAATGTGGTTGTATACACCCACTGCCGACACATATTTATGTTCAAACACCATGTAAAAGTGAATTTTGCATAATAGGTACCCTTTAGGGTATGACATAAATAATACAGTGACATAATATAGTTCTGTAAATAAATTAACATAGTTTAATTTAATATAGCCTACATGTGCATTTATTACATCCATGTGTATTTATATCAGTGGTTTCCAACCTTTTTGACTCCAAGGTGTGGGGCTACCTCCCATCCTCCCCACCAACACACACACACATTTTAATTTACAGTTCATGTCATTTTAAATAACATTACTGAAGCAAATAATCTTACCTTCTTCTCACACCATGTGCTCCTGTGACCATGTGTCAGAAAAATACGTCCCACCTTTAAATAGTCCTTGATAGTGACTCCCATAGCTCCAATAAGTGTCACTGTTCTTTGATATACTTTTTAAACCATTCTAATGGGTTACAATCATTTAAAGAAGCATGAATCGAACATAGGGCTTAAGAAAACTGTATTGTAGACCATTAAATAGCCTAAGTGTAATCAAAAAATGTAACTAAAATTTCAGAGTTTCAGAATTCCAAACATTTTAATCACAGGATGTTCACAGGGATCCCTTGTGAACTTTGTGATCCTTTTTTTTTTTTTTTTTGCTTTATAGGCTATATTTGGACTTTCCAGTCATTCTTAGTTTTCTGGATAAGGATTTTTTATAATACTTTTTACTTACATTTTCTACCTGATAAATTACCTAGTCATTACTATAAAATGTATTGCCTGTTCTTTATGAAATTAAATTTATTTACTTGACTTTAATTTACACTTTTTTAGTGCATGGAAGTGAATGATAGTGTGTACTGTATAAAGTCAACCACATTTGACTAGTGAAAAATGCATATATTTTATTCCAAACATTGCTCACACCCCACACTCTGTTAACGACACACATCCTGTGTTTAATCTGTCCTAAGCCTTTGAAGTGCACTAAACCACTAGGGGATTAGACTCCATGGGACGTGAACAAGTGTAATCCCTTTTATGCCCTGCTCACCAAGTGCTGTTCTCATTTGTTGTCTTCTGTTTAAGTGTTTTTTTTAAGGTACCTGCTGACCAGATATGTGAAACTGCCATGGATCCATGGCTTTGGATCTTTGTGAACGTGATGTTTCTTTGACAACATGGAAAGGGTTTAGGTGAGGAATAACAGAATCGTCTTAAAGTGGGCGGTCTTCTGTGGTACAGTGTTCAGCTTTCTCCTTACTTGATGTGGGGGCAGCTACGGCATCTTCTCTTGGCCTGTCGACCCGACGAGGGTTACTTAGCGACAGAAAGTTATGAAAATGAGGACGAGAATGAAAACACGCAGGACAGATTCAAGGATCCCATATACATTCAGGTATGTCAGGTATAAGAGTCAATTGAAGTTAGTAATTGAAGTTGCTTAAAGGTGCAATGTGTAAAAATTCTGAGTATCTATTAACAGAAATGCAATATGACATCCATAACTATGTTTTCAGTGGTGAATAAAGAACTTACTTAATAAACCGTAATGTTTTTATAACCCTAGAATGAGACATTTATATCTACATAACCGCGGGCACCCCCTTCTATGAAGGTCGTATTGTAAAGTCATGTTTCTAGCGAACAAATAGCGCTACAGAGCGTGTTTCGTTCATACCCTGATAGAGAAGTTACAGAACTTCTACAGAATACTAGAAGCTAGCCATAGACACTGCGAGTAGTGACTTTTCCCTTGTCAGTGGTGTAAAATATGTAGTTGGATTGTTACATGTAACTTAGTTCTTCTCCCGCGCTGTGTTATGGCTTTGCTATGTGGGGATAAATGAGCTGGTTATGTTCGTGAGACAGCTGATTAGTACCCTTGTCATTTACCGTAAAACGGAATGATACAGGAATCACTAACCTGTCAATCACGGTCGACAAGTTGATGTTAGAAGCATTTTAAGTCGATCACAAAGAGTTTTCAAAATCAGAGAAAAAAAAGATACACCGCTCTTCAGTAATTTGAAAGTGATTGCAGTACCAGTAATGGCCACAATCTTGCATAAGGCTCCATTTGCAGTTTTGGTTTCAATTTATAAATTGTTTGTGTAGTGACAAAATATTTTGTGATGTGTATCGCTGCCATATTTAAAAGGAAACATAACAGGGTTTAAGTTTTTAGTCATATCACCCACCTCTAAGCAGTTCAACCAGGAAGTTAATTGAAAGTCATGCAGAGAATGTCATTATTGGGAGATGAGAGGGTCTGTTCGGCTTTTGACGTTGGAAAACATGACGGCTAACTTGGATCACGTGAGGCACCTTAGCGTCACATAATGGCAAGTGACGTCAGCGTTCAGTTTTATAACAGTCACAATTTACATTACTCAGCACCAAAACAAATTCTTTGTTTGGCAATAAATCTTTTTCTGATTCTGATGCAGTTTCTTTGGATTTCTTTGGATTAGCGCTTTCGTGTTGTGAATAAATGTTCTATATTTGATGTTGATCGTGAAAGTAGGACTACCGTGTTTGTGGGATGTGCTACAGTGCGCATAAAACCTCATTTAAGAATTGAATCTGTTCATTAAAAAACAACTTTATGGGGCATACATTGCAGTGATACTAGTTACTAATAGTAATTGTAAATTAATTGTTGAAATCTGAAAGCCATTATCATTATCTTTATTAGGCATATGAACTGTCATAAAACATTATCATCTAAAATTCAAGCCTAATTTATTTGTTGAAACTTGGATGCCAAAAAGAGAACACATTATTGTAACGTCCATTTCTTTTTTTTAAGTATTTTGTGTTCAGGCTTTTGGTGGCAGGCTATTCAAAACCTAAAAGTGCAGGAAATATATAAAAAGTGCAGGAAATATACATTTTTTTTTTTTTTTTTTTTTGTGAATAGGCGGTACTGATTAGTGTGACCTATTGCACTCATCATTGTGAAACATCTGAGTAAATGTGACAGGTTTTTCTAGACTGAGCCCTACACAGTTGCCCTCTGCCATCTTCAGCATGTTGGATGGAAATAGGACAGTCTCTTTTAGTTATTTTAATGATGTCAGAGGAAAAATTACAGTTTCCGATCTTGTTCTTACTTTTTATTAACTTTTAATTTTTAGATTAAAAAGCTCTTTGTTCGATGATTTCATAGACAGTTGACTTGCCTTAAAATTTACAGCAGTGGGCGTCTGGTGTATTTTTTAATGAATGCCTTAAATTCACATAAGTTACTCTAATGACCTTTGTGGAGATCAATGAACCTTAAAATCAGCTTCTCCTCTTCTCGGTTCTCGGTTTCTGTTTCCTCTGACCTTTCTGTTTCAAAGGTCGCACTACTATTGGTGAATGTATTTCTGATCAGACCTTTCCCTTTTCATAACAGTATGAATGGGAGCTAAAGAAATCCTAAGCTTTGTCACTGAACGCTGGTCTAATAAACAGTAAAATGAGAAAATGCCTACACTCATTATACACTCAAATAAATACTTTTAATTGAACAAAATACAATTAATTATATGAAATTATGTAGAGTCTTAATTCATAACTCTCAAGAAATCCAGTGGCTGTATGTCACCAGTAGAGTTTAACTGCTTTACCTTAATTAAAGGCAGGGTGGGCGATTTGTTCCCTTTAAAAAGAAAATAATAATAATTATGCTGGTTGAAAGTCTCTTCACATCCTTATAGCTACTTAAGTGGTCTAAATATATATATATATATATATATATATATATATATATATATATATATATATATATATATATATATATATATATATATATATATATATATATATATATATATATATATATAGCAGCCATCTTTTACATTTCCTCCTGAACCGAAACAACACGCTTATGTTGCGTTCATGCCATAACTACATGTAATTTGGAAGAGATGGAAACCTGTGACATTACACTTGTGGTATATGACTTAATTTTATGCGTTTCAAGGCCGAAAAGAATCACTGAGGTCACTGATCTTTAAAGCCTATGATTGAAAATTTTAGCTTCCGGCCAAACTGATAAAAAAAAAAAAAAAAAAAAAAATTATTAGTGGGGTATTTTGAGCTAAAACTTCACATACACACTCCGGGGACAACAGAGACTTATTTTACGTATATAAAAGGGGGCATTAAACCACCCCTTTAAAAATAAATGAAGACATAAAATAGACGTCTCAGAGATGTACTTGTGATGTCAGGGTTTTCTCGCAGTGCATCGGTTATGCAGTGATGTGCTGTGAAATTATTGCGGGGCAAATGAATAGTAATATTAATGAAAGAATATGTAGGTCTATATAATAATATATTTTTATAGTTTAATACATAAATTGGAAATGCAAAATCCTCTGGATATCGGTAGCTGATGCTTTAGGCACAACTTAGCTCTGGGGTTTATCCCTCATATTTCATATCTCCGAAAATTGCCTATACCCTACCTGTAAGCACATTTTAAAATAAGCCGTATAGGCTTTATATTCTCTTGTCTATAAATGATTCCATCAGGTAGGCTTGCCTACTGTTTGCATAGACACACATACACACACATTTTAAGTGTAATTCCAGTTCCCTAATGTTTGTTAAAGCATTAAAACTTTTCATCTGTCATGGATACAGCAGCCTGCGCCAGTGTTTGCATTTTTGGAAGGTGTATAAATTGTAAGATAATGTTCTTGGTGCTTGTTTGGCCTGTCATTCTCTTTTTCTCAGTGTGGTGAGAGGAAGACTTTTTTTCATTTAGTCTAAGACTTGAACATATTTTTCCAACGTTCTTTAAAAACAGGTAGTAATTTAAAATCTATAGAGCAAACTAAAATAATTATCATGTTGAGTGGTATTTCGTGATGCAAATGATATTCAGGCATAGCAAGTAAACACTGTAAAATGTTTTTTGAGGGAAAGATAGATCTATTCTAAGCCATAGATCTAAGCGCTCAAACACCACCACCTAGCGTTTGCGTTGAGCTGTACCTCTCCCACTGTCTTTCCCACACAGTGGTCGAATGTCATTATACTGTTATCTCATATAGGGTATATCTATCTAGCTACAGTTTCACGTTTCTAAGCATTTCCGATGGATATGAATTAGTCTCATCGCACGTCATGCGCTTTAAATACGACATTTCTGATATGCGATGCAGGCTCGTCTTTATGTCTAGCTCAAATTCGTTTTTTTCCCCCAGCAGTTCCTCGCACTGCTCCAGCAGATGTCAGTAGTGCACTTATATCCTAAATAAAGGCCCTAAACCAGCAAAGATGGTAATCACGACTGAGTGCAATTGCTAATTATGTCAGCAAATTAATACGTCATGTTGTTCGGTTAAAGTAGTAAACGTTTTCATCAGGATCAGTCGATGGTACTCGAACTTGTGAAATGTGAGATTTCATTGTGCAAGGAGGAGTTTGTGCTTTTGGTTGCTAGAAAAGCGATTTCAGCACCATGGACAGAGGCATCGGTTCTGCTATCCGCCTTTATTCTGCTATTCTTTATAATCTTCATATAGCTAAACAAGAATGCAGGATATGTAGGTTGTTATGTTATACAATGTTTTAAAATTTTGGCTTTTAAACAGACACATACATAATTTACTTCTAGAGTAAATTTAATTTTGTTTTTCTGAGAAGAATTTGGTGAATGCTTATTATTGTGACCAGTGTACTTCCGAACTGCAATGCATCATATTTTACATGTTACTGTTATTTAAAAGTAGGCAAATTAATTACATTACATGCGTTACATTACTCATGTATTACTTTTGAGTTACTTTCACAAAAATAACATTCTAAAATGAATATGGCTGTAACGAAATGCGACATGATGAAACCGATATGGCAACACTCAGATCCACGAACCTGCAGAATCGAGACACACCCCTTCCAACTCCAAGCCTTATTATCCTTACAGTCTCCAATGTGACCATCTCTTTAAATTAGGCCTATTATTATTATTTGAAGTTTACATTATAAAATACGTTATCCTACACCACAAAAGTTGAGGATAAATTATTTAAAATTTAGAAGCGTTATGGACATGTATTTGCAGACAAAATTTGAAATATAAATTCTTTCTCAGAAAATGCATTTAATGTCAATATTGAAACGTCTGTTTTATACTACTCCCTTAAAGAGTCCAGACATGCATTTTATATTTAATGTTAGGGAAATAGACATGCATTCATTCATCCTGACAAAATTTTTAACTTTAAGGAGGCAATATATAATATACATTTGTAATTCTGTGAATTAAACATTGCAAATCCGATGAAGAAGGGTTGGCTCTCCACAGAACATAAACTATTCATTCTCTTTCATTTTTCGTGTTCGCATTTATGAGGAAAAAACAATGTTACACCGCTCTGAAGTGGCACTAAAAGATGCTTTAAAACTTTCACAGAGACATCAAAACAGAATACACAATCCTTTCTTTAAAGTGAATTCCGTTTTGTATTAATTGTATCTTAATTTTAATCAATGTTTCATCAACCTGCCTGGGTTTGCCTGGATTTAATAAATAGCCTAAGTTAATAGCAGACAATTATAGATAATCACCGCACGTAGGCGCTGCTACTGGAGCGCATGCTCATAAATGAACCGAAACTCAGTGTAGGCTATAGGCTAAGTATAGCCTACTTCACAGACTTGAAACCTATATCTATATTGAAATATCTACTTGTCAACAGAACAATGCAAAACGAAAGAAAACAGATTGCTCTCTGCTTATGAAACGAAATGTGCATTTCTTTCTGGCACATTCACTAGCTGCGAAGTCTAGCAAGACACTAGCAAGTCGTCAACTTCATCTTTATTGATAAACAATTAAAATATCTCCTTGCTATATTTAACATATTCATAATCATTGCTTTTGCCGGTTCTTTGCTAGCTTTTAGGAGGTGCTTTATCGGCAGCACCGCCGCCACCTTTAGCCTACATGGTAGCTACATGAACGCGTCACAACCACATCAAAAACATGATTGCGTGAAAAATACAACATAATCTTATCTGTTTAGAAAGAAAACACAGAACGTATAGAGTCCAATACGCAATACGTCCATCTCGCAAATGTAGCACAGTCTTCTTCATGACATCTTCACCCATTAGCCATTTTTCCAAAGGCCAGCGCGAGCACAGAGGGCTAAATATATGAAACGCTGCCATTTAGTCTTTATTTACAAACTTGGACACCACACGCACCCAACACTGATTGTGACTATATTCAGGCACACTAATTCAATCCAAGAGGTTAAAGGCTATGTCACCCCGACCCCGACCACACATAAGTGGATCTTATGAAGCCCTGGTTCCAGGCAAGAAAGGGATGTGTGATGTTTCTGTGCTTAGGGCAGGGATCTTCCTCAGATTTTCAAGCCCGTGGTCCATCATAACCCTGTCAGTCACATTCTATGACACGTTGACATCTCAAGTGAGGCACACAGGGACATAATCCTTGATTACACGCGTACATCACAGAGACGTCTATTTGATGTGTGTGTGTGTTTACATTTGGAAGACGTTTCCGATGTCAAATAGACGTTTAGAAGATGTCTTTAAGATGTAATGATTTAGAATGTATGTTAAACTGACATCTTAAAGATATTTATCAGATGTTAGTAAACAGCAGATGCTTTCCAGATGAAGTGATCTTTAACAGACATCTTGCAGACGTACATGTGCTAACTGCATGGGAATCGGTCTGGATTTGATGACCAATCATTTAATTGGTGGCAGTATTAAACCTGGCTATCCATTTGCATTAAACACTCAAAACTATATTTAAGCTGCATTGTTTACTTATTGACCTAACGTTTGCGACATTGCGTAGGCTATCGTTTTCTTAAAACACATGCGAATGCTTCGCGTTGGTATTATAAATAATTTTAAAGCAAGTAAGCGCATTTAGTTCTCCAGGAGTGTAGGACAATATTGAAATATGGCATATTTCACTGTTAGATGTAAGTGCATCATGAATCAGTGACATCCAGAGGATTTACGCTACCTTACCTTCGCCACAGCCTCGCGAGAGACACGCATGCGCATTGACACAAACAGCCGGTCTTGAAAAATCCTTATGCCAACGGATGTAATCAAGGCAAAGAATAGCTATCTCTTATCTCTGGGCATACATGGTGAAATTGTAAGTATGGGGATCATTCATAAGTTGATTAGGTGCCTGTGGATAAAACGATATTTGACTTTGATTGTTAAAGATGGCATGTCATATTTGACAGAAATGTCTTTTCGATGGTTGTCCTGGGTGATAAAGAGATATTGGAGCTGTGCTTCATGGTGGCATTGATTTTTGCAATGCGATGATATGCGATGGAAATGCTGTTAGTACATTACGGGTTTTTGTTGTTGTTGTTGCTTTTGACAAGAGTAGAATGCGCGGTGTCTTTTTTTATTTTCCGCGTGTGCCCCATCTTTATGGATGCGATTCACATTTAAAACTATAATATTAATTGTTTCGTCAATTCTGCTTCGATGAAACGAAGCCGACCATATCAGGCTTTTTCTGTCAGCCAATCTAATCATCAACGTTGGCCAGTCGTTAAATCAAGGAGATGAAATACTCCGTAAATGTGTATGTCTGTGTTTTAAAACCGTGTTTATCATCATCAATCACGGCTCAAGCATTTCTTATGCACCGCGGCTGTGAGATCCGACTGCAGCCAGAAAGCGTGCTGCGCCCCCTCCTCCTACCCCCAAATATTCCAACATCTTCCAGCTCAGAATTTGATGCCACAAATTCTTTGGAAATAACACAGCAAGATATATAGTAAGCTTAAAACAATAGATCTGTAGTTTCTTAATAATCAGCCTACAACTCTCATTAGCATGCATTTCTAAAGATAACTCAATTCAGGACCCTATACATTTGCTTAAAATAACAGTCACTTGTTATCCATGAACGGCATGGTTTGTTTGAGCCCCAAAGTCATGTTCTTTAAATCAGTACAGACACCAAAGCTTGAAGAAATAGAGAAAACCCACCCACATGGCAACACGTCTAAATGTATTGTGCTGTTGGCTTAAGCATGTTTGCAGAATGAGAAGCACTGTAACACTGAATGTGATAATTAGCCTATCTTGTGATAACATGCTTATGATTCAGATATGGAAGAAATTGGAATCCAGTAGTTATTAGATGTAAGGTTTGAACTTTTTAATAATAATAATAATAATAATAATAATTAAAAAAAAAAAAAACCTTGCACCCTTCTCACATGAAAATCTAGAAATTCTTTGCAAAAAAACGATGCCACTGGTGCAGAAAATTTTACATTATGGCCAATGTTTAAGAATGGGAAGTATACTCAAATCAGCTGCAGAGAGCATTCTGAGTTAAGTATGATAAAACATGTTAGGTCATGTTAGTGTTTGTGACATGTTAGGACATTCTAGTTTCTGGTCAAGTTAAAGCATGTTTTGTTCATCTAATCTATATGTGCCTTTAGCATCCTGCTGGGGTTGCCGTTCCATCCTTTTTTCCCCAGCATAGTCAGTTAATGGAAACCACTTTCGTGCATATTTGTTTGATCGGCCTCTGTTTTTTTTCTTCTGCGCAGCTTGTTTAAAAGCATTATTTTCTCCATTGGAAACCACAGAATGTTTAAGTGGACTTGAGGAAAATAACTTCCTCTGATATCTACACCCTACAATTGCTTGTTGAACCATTAATTCGTCCCGTTGATCTCTGTGGCTGCAGTTGTATTGGCTCCATCTCAGTTGCATCCTGTTTCCTGCAGCCCATGGGATCAGAGCGGATGGAGATGCGAAAGAGGCAGATGTCGGTGCAGCAGGAGTCGGTGGCGGGCACCACAGCACCGGCGCAGAACGAGCAGCCCGGCCAGGGGAACCGTGCATCCAACGCCTGCTGCTTCTGTTGGTGCTGTTGCTGCAGCTGCTCCTGGTAGGAGTTTTTTCTCATTTACACTGCTAATGTGAGATCTTATCTAACAAGGTTAGTTTTGGGCCAGGAAATCACCTTATTATAAGACAATCACTGCAACTGACAAGACTGTTACTTGTGTTTACTCCAGTAAATGCACCTGGAATATGATTTAAATGCTCATTGTGCATGTATGTAGTATGATGCAATTTTCACTGAGGTGTCAGAGATCCCAAGACATCTGCTTTGCAAATCAGCAGAACTCATGGCGTGCTGGCTGTGAGCTTATAATGAGCACCAGTAACAGTTAACTGAACATTGAGAAGGTGAAAGCTATTCCAAAGCTTCCTAATGCTGACTGTTAGGTGTCTTGGGATTATGATATGTTTACTACCTTGCAGTCTCACTGTTAGGAATGAAGACAGAGAAGAGAGGAACCGGAGAGCCTCGTATGATTTTAAAACAGAGGAGAATGCAGACTTCGAGGAAAGGTCAGTCATTCCAGCTTTTTATAGGAAGAGTTTTAGTAAAACTACAAAAGAGATGTAACTTACTCTTTATTTTTATGTTAAAAACAAACAAAACAAAAAAACTGACATCTTTGATAGCTACAATGTTATGTTAAATGGGTGTAATTTTATAATTATCTGTAAAAAAAACAAACAAACAATACAAGCATTTACACACAAAATATTTAAAAATTGAAACCAAAAAGGCTTTCATAGCTTCATAATCCAAATTGTTTGCCAAGTTGTGTTTTAGATTTTTATTTATATTTAAAGTAATAGTTAGTTTCGTGAGATGCAAGTTCCTGTGAAATTATACCTAAAATATTCTTTATTTTTATTTCAATGAATTACTGTAGTTCTACGAGATTGAGAAATTATACATAGAACATTATTTAATTTAATTTTAATTAATTACTATAGTTCTGAGATGCAACGTTCAGAGAAATTATATTCTTTATTTTAATTTACATGTTCTTCCAGATGTAACTTTCTGAGAAATAAAGAGAAATTTATACACCTAAAATATTCTTTATTTTTATTTAAACAAATTACAAGCTTTCAGAGAAATTGCACCTAAAACATTATTTAATTTTATTTTATTTTTTGCCGTTTTTAGCAAACGTTTGTTGTTGCCAAAACTGACTAAGACCCAACTGTTTTTTGGCAGTCCGAAACCGACTGCGGAGGAGATACACTTGTGGGGGCAATCCTTTGACAAACTAATGCAATGCCCCTCTGGAAGAAGTGCCTTCCGGCAGTTTCTACGCACCGAGTTCAGTGAGGAAAACATGCTCTTCTGGTTGGCCTGCGAGGAATTTACTAAGGAAACCAATAAAAGCTTCATCGAGGAGAAGGCGCGGATAATTTATGAAGACTACATTTCTATTCTCTCACCCAAAGAGGTGAGTGAACGCATCAGCACGTGTAGAAAAAGCCTAATCACATTTATAATCAGAAGGATTCATTGTTTTATGTGCTTTTTTTTCAGGTGAGCCTCGACTCTAGAGTTCGGGAGGTTATAAACAGGAATATGCTGGAGCCAACATCCCACACGTTTGACGACGCCCAGCTCCAGATATACACACTAATGCAAAGAGACTCGTATCCGCGATTCATGAACTCCCAAGTCTACAAAAACATGCTTCAGTCAGTCTCTGAGATGTCGGTGGAATCTTAGATCTCTGTGATCCCGGTGAAATGCCCCCTCCCTATCTTTTGTTTGGTAGCTTTCCTTGTGTAGAATATGTTTAAAAGGACCTCGGCGTGGGTCCTCCCAGGGATTTTACTGCTATAGCGATCTGTACCTGAAAAAAGACGCTCAGGTCTCCAGGTCACTGGATAAAATAAAAAAAAAGTCTCAAATTTCCTGAGGGCTCAACACCACAAGTACTGCTACAGATCAGCATAGCAAACGATGCTCCAAAGGATTACCAGTGCGTTTCGATGTTTTTGAGAAAACAATCTATTTGATTTATTTTACCGTTTTTTTTATTTATTATTATTTCAAAGTTTTTGTATCAATGTTTGAAGGAAGATGTGATACCAATTGTGGGCTATAGACAGTATATACAGTAGATATATTTATGAATTTGTATTACATTTGTTGTGTTACAATATTTAAAGAAAAGGGAATTATGGGTAACAAGTATTGCCTGTTAATGAAAATGCGTATGAGAATCAAAGCTCAAGTCAAGGCAACACTTCGGCTCTACTCACGTTGTACACAGTATTGTTTCAGCTACTTTTCTAACTACTCCCTGTTATAATGACTTGGCATCTCCAATGAGAAATCACAATTATCAGAAAAATGATAAAAGTGATAATAAAGGAAATATACTAGTTTTAAAAAGGTGAAAATGTTGAAATGTCATGGATAAGAAAAAGATAATATCATAATTGATTTTTTTTTTTAAATATATCTCAGACAGCTTAATAATATTATTTGCTCGGCTTTTTGTACTGCTTGAAAATATCAATAATTTATTTACAGATATATAATTTACCCATAAGTGTTTTTGTGTATCATTGCATTCATTTATTCCTGCTGCACCCAAAATGAGCAGCTAAGAAACGGTTGGACATGTCAAGTATTCCTTGCATGTACTCAACTCATTTGTGTACAGTATGTAGAGGTAGTAATATTTTTAGGAATGACCTCTAATTGAAGAGATTTAACATGCAGGCATTTTACTTCAGTATCAAATGTGGTTCAGATCAGAGTCCTGAATGGAGAGGTGCAGGTTTTATTGTTAGGGCCCTCATTAGTAGATGACACCAAAGCATCCAAGTCCAGTAAAACTGTGTGATTAGTTTTCCTCCAATACAACTGACTAGAATTGGAGCTGCCAAGTTTTTACTTTTAGTTTTGTGAATTACTTTGTTGCCTGACTTTCATGTCGTTCAAAGACAAGATCCTCACTCGAGGAAGTGCCTTGACATTCAATTTTGTGGCATCTCTTTTTTGGCAATAGTTGATTTAAACTCTTGCCACATAGACTCTGGGCCTTTGATCAATTCATGAGATGACTTGTCCTGCACAGTGACTTCTGAATTGAACTATTGTACTTCAGTCGCCTGTAGTTTTGGAGCGAAAAACACCATTGGTTTTGTGGAAGTACGTCTGTTTGTCGGTTAGTCCGGGACAATTCATTAAGATTGTTGATCTGAGTCCAGATGTACTTTTACCAACATGTATTTCATGGTGGTGCTTCTACTTGTCTTAGACTAACTTAATATGAAATGTGCAATTGATATGTGCAATTTGAGCTGATGGATTCACCACATAGATCAACCTCAAACACAATCTAAGCCAATGGTTTGGAGTTATACTGCCTATAAATCTTTCTTTCTTTCTCTCTTTTTTGTTGTTGTTCTGTAAAGTATACAAAAAAAGTGTTATTTTCCAATCAGTTTACATAAAGATTATAATACTTTTTTGATTAATAATATGTGAATGTTTACAGTAATCAGATTTGTTTTTTTCTTGTTTTATTGAATTGAGAAAAATAATGATTTGTGGGCATTTGGAATCTTTAAGATACAATAAAGCACAATAATTTTAAAAACGTGTGGTTGTTATCAAAGCTGCGGATTGGAGTATATGCCATATATGAACTTGTGGGATCAGGGAACTCGGGTACGAATCCATCCGGGGTCTCTCACCCCTACTCGTAGGTTTACAGACAAGCATTAGGTTTTAGTTCAATTAGGAGGACATTTAAGTTGCTTAAATAAAAGTGCCTGAGGAAAAAAAAAAAAAACATCTTGAGATAAAACAATGGCATTGACATATTTTAAGATATGTAAGTGCAAGTAGCTTTCAGTTAAAACAGCTCAAACATTCCTTTTAGTCTGGGACTAGGCCTAAGCCTTGTCTGTAAAACAAACCAATATTGTTCTAAATAAAGCCAGAAAAGTCCAAAAATAAAATATTAACACTTTACAGTAAGGTTTCATTAGTTAGTTAAAATGAACTAATAATAAACAATCATTCGACAGTACTAGTTATTCTTTGTTAATGTTAATTTCAACATTTACTACATTATTAAAATCAAAAGTTGAATTTGTTAACATAAGTTGGTGCACTGTGAACTAACATTTTGGTTAACGACATTAACAAATATAGTAACCAATGTATTGCTCGTGGTTAGTTAACACATCAACTAATCTTAACAAAGTAAACCTTATTGTAGTGTTACCAATAAAATTATACAAAAATGCAGTGCCCTTATTTGTCCAAGACAAAAATATTCGTAAATAATCAACAATATACAGTGCTGGTCATAATTATTTGCCCCCTTGGTAAATATGATCAAAGGTGGCTGTAAAAAATAAATCTGCATTGCTTATCCATTTGATATTTCATTTAAATAAAATCCAAAAATCTAACCTTTTTTTTTTTTTAAGTAAAAGAATTGAAAATGGAGGGAAAATCACATTATGAAATAAATGTTTATTTATTTATTTATTTTTTATATAAAATATCAAAAGAATTAACAATGCAGATTTAAAATCTTTGATCATATTTACCAAGGGGGCAAATAATTCTGACCAGCACTGTATACAATAAAGTATACAGACAGTGACATTATTTTAGGCTTTATTTGCCATTTAACATGTAAATAATAAATCAAAAATTTCAGAATATCCCCAGGGGGTTCTGTTTGGTCTCCATTTACAGTGCTGCCCACTCACTTTCTCTGCTCTGGAGAGGATGCACCTGGGAACCTTTCAAAAGAACCTAGAAGCAAGTGTCCTCCCCATTTAGCCATTTCTAAGCGCAAAGTTTGTGTATCCATAAAGAGCATTCATAATGTAAACACCTTTTCCCATTAAAGAATGGGTGAGTTGCTCTCCTTAACATCTTAAATTACTGTAAATGATGAGCAAAGATGCAGTGGTCTTAGGATTAGATAAACCATCACCTCCTGTTTTCCATATTCACAAAAGGACGTCAAGAACAACCACCAAAAGGTTGTTTGTTATTCAGATGAGACATTGCTAATGCAAGGGGCTTGTTAGGACATCAAGGCGGCAGTGGGTAATACAGCAAAATCATTTGAGAAGAGAGCGATAGAAATTCATGAAACTGAGCGATATCGTCTACCTTCAAATGGCAAGTTCTATCCACTTTGTATTGATCGCCGACATCATAAGTAACATTGCCATGACTGATCAGATATGAAGCTGTTTTCTTCCTTTACAACACGATCATTAATTTGTTAATGGTGAATGCAAGACTTGCCTAGTTTTTTTTTTTTTTTTGCTTTTGAGAAATTGTGACCTCTAACAAACTAAATAATCCGTTCAACAAATAAATGGTAACACTTTTATTTTTAGTGTCCTTATTACACAAGTTACTACAGTAATAACAATAAATTATGCATAATTACACGCAACTAACCCCAAACCAAACCCTAACCCTACAGTAAGTACATGTAGTTAATTATTATTACTCAGGACACCTTAACACAGACACCTTAAAATAAATATGTTGGCATGGACCAGAACCAAGACGGTGACGTTAATCTAAGACTATCCATTAGCTTATAAATTATTTTTGTGAAGAGTAATAAAATAAAAATTGACAATCGTCTCAGATGTGGAAGGTGCTGTCTTGTTAAAACGATGTATAAATCAGACTCGCCATCAATCTTTAAAACATTTTACTCCTGAAAGTATAAGCCATGTACACAGTAAAAATTTGTAGATCATGCATATAAATATGTATAATTCAAAGAGTGAGTGACAAAGAGACTCAAAAGTATCTTCCAAATAAACAAGGTAAAAAAAAAATAATAATTCTCGAGCCGTTACCGAAAAACAAACATACGCTAAAAGTATTTTATTTTAAAATGGGTAGGTTTGTCAAGGAAAATTAAATAGTTTTGACTAGTTTTCATTAAGCAAAAGCAAAACTATCTAAACATGAATGTTGTCAAAATGTTTATCTACGAATATAAAAAGTGATGGTAAAAGAAAACAGAAATCCGACAACATTAATCATAGTCCGAAGGCCTATGGCCTAGCTATACGTCAAGTTAAAACACAGGACATGAGTTTGTGGACCGTTATAATAAAACAAACAGTTGATGGGATCTATTGTGGCCTTTGTACATCAGGTGCGCCATTGAATTGTCATCAATGATACAGAAAACGTGGTCCTGGAAATCAGCTACCTCTTCAAACAAAGAGAACAACCCCCAACTTCAGCAGAACTGTGGAAATAATGTTAGACAATGTTAATTAAATACAAAATGTTTATAGGTAATATAAAGTTAACAATAGAAAACATCAAAAGAAACGCATACCTTCCACCTATTTCCACATTCATTGCAGAAGACAAATGTTGTCATCGGTTCATCAGCACTTCGAGTTTGAACCTAATAATAAAAAAAAAAAAAAAGATTTCTGTTTATAAAAAGTATTTATAAAAATCAACTCCACAGATATTCAGAAAACATGTCTGGTTACCTGGGTGTATGTACACTTCTTCTTTTTGCATTTCCCGCAAGTGAACAGGTCAGTCTGGGTGCCCCCAGAAGTGGCCACCTGATGGTCCCTGATGGCCTCTTTGGTCAGATTCTTACGCATCTCCTTCAGCTCATCGCTTGCCATTTCCTGTTTGATTTAGATTTCCACACGGTCACCTCTGAGAGAACATGTTCCTATAACTATTAGAAAACGGCAAAGTGAATGCACTACCGTGTCACTGCTTACTCACCTCCGCTGTCATTTTTGCCATGCGTTCTGGGCTCACATTCCCACAAAGCACGTTCCTTCTCAGGTTGGGGTTCTTTGCATCCTTAAGATTGGAGATTCGGCTTCGTACACGATTCTTGTATTTCATGTCAGTATTTTTAAACTCCGAAAAAATACGTGAAAATTGGTCAAGGAAATGCAAGTAAAATGTAATATAAATTATACATAATATGTGGAGGATTTTTTTATATTAATAATCACACTTTACACATTTCAATAGCAATAATAACTTTTAGGATGAATACTACAAGGATATATTCTTCAATCTGAGCTCCAAGTTCATCGCAATCAGCGCCAATCGCAATGTGATCATCTGAAAAAAAAAAAAAGACAAAACACTTCAGGCATTTAAAAACAAGAAAACTCTTAACTTTAAACAATGCATGTGTGTGTTTGGGAGTGTAACGGTACATATATTCGTGCCAAATCGTACAGAAGTCACATGCAGTTGCACCACAGACATATAGACGAATCCGGCGAAACTACCGGAAGTAAGCGGGGCGCCATTACTGAGCTGTTGCTGGGTAGCGTTGCGCCATTGCCTCCTATTGTTTTAGTTGCAACTTGTGTCCACTGGAATAAACAGCCCGCGATTTACGACTGTCACTAACGTTACAACGTTATCCCTTGTATAATGTCGAGTGGGTAAACAGTTTCCGGTATAAATTGTTTCAATGGTGGCAGTAAAATTTCAATTTTGAAGAGAAAACATTGTGAATACCCCGGGTCGACTGCCCCTGTCTGGTGCCGTACGGTTTACAGATTTCCTGGGCGAGTACAAGACGTGGACATTCGCGTATAATAACAATTATTTAACGACATAAGTAAAAAAAAATATAATAAATATGTGATATAGTGATCAGCAAAATCTCCTCTCTTGCTATTTTTTCTATTCAATTAACATGCTATGGTCATTAAATGGCTTTCCTGAGCTAAATGTAACGTTATGTGACATAATTGTTTTCCTGCTGTTATATTGACCTCTTTCCATGGTTTAAAAACACTAATTGGTCGATATTATGTATACTTTCTAGCTGTAACGTTACCTTACCCTTACCTGTTGCAATGTGAAAATGAGATAAATAATGGACACAAATGAAAAACATGAATTTGTTTATTTGATTTCATTCATTTATTTATTTATTGTTGCCAAATGGACAGATCTTTTTATAGTTTCCTCGTTAGCAAACGTTAGCCTAGCTAGCTTGCCAAGCTATTTTCATAAATAACGTTAATCTGTAAGATCGTTTGTACCTTCATCTGTGACTGGAGGCCACAGCAGTCACAGATCAAACCAACAAGTCATTCTGCCTGGCTGTAGCAGTCATCGAGGGTGAGTTCGCGTTATCACCGAGGTTTGTTAACATACCGGTGCATATGTCTATATGCCTGTGTAACAGCTCAGTAATGGCGTCGCCACAAGATGGCAGCCTACACAGAACGCTCGTCGGATTCGTCTATACACTAGACGTCACCTTGGGGTTCTAAGCATGCATCAAAACCGTCGCCATCTTGCAACAGGGGTCTTGTCATAGGATGTAGCTAGGTAACGCTGCTCTCTCTGCCTTTACTTCAAATTAATTGATGGTGGCGGACTTTTGTGCTGTGTATGATGTTCACACGAATGAAATCTGAACCAGGAAGAATGTTTTTTTTTTCTTTTCTTTTTTTCTGGAATCAATGATAAATACATGTCTGACCATTGGAACGAACCAAAACATTGAGAAAATCGCATTCATGATGATTTATGGTGATTTTATTTCCATTAGACCTTTGTCTACATTGACGCTGATGCATTAAAGTGGAGGGGCTCCCCTGCTCCAAGATGGCAGCTCTTTTGATGCATTCGTTCTGTAGCTAAGGCGACATCTAGTGTATATATCTATGCAGTTGCACAATGAATAGTCAGTCACAGGCGATCAACACTCTAATCCAGAAGGGGGGCGCGCGCAGTTATGCACCGGTAGCAAAAAGCGCAGAAGAATAACCGATGATCGGTATGTTTACATCTCTCAACCAGTGTTTCATTTGCGGAAAGATATCAATAAAACAGCTTGAGAATAATCTCTTACGTAGCATTAGATTTACTTCAGACATTTAGTGTCGACAGCAGGTTAGTTGTAAATTTTGCCAACGTACCTGATTTGCAATGGCGGCTGAATAATTTCGATTACAACTGTATATATATGAAGCATAAGTATACAGATCTCAGATCTAACTGAAATACATTTTCTTGTTTAATGTTTTATTCTTAAAAAAAAATTACACACAAACTGAATAATTGCAGAAGAATTGCCTGCCATGACTTGCCTCCTGTTTGCAAAGCACTTGACAGCATCTCCCTGCACTTGATACGGACTGAGTCAGATGTGCCCGGTGCTCGTGGGAAAGTGGCTATCAATGTGTTGGGTGTAACATCGGCAGACTCGCTCTTACTGCTAGAATTACTGCTTGAGCTGAGAGAGAAGATAAAGAGAAATAAAGAGATTGAGGGAAAATTAATAAAAACCAAACCAGAGTTAGAACTATAAAGTTTTATTTAGGGCCAAAGATCAAAAGATTAAGATATGATTATTTCATTTTATGATAATCTCAAGACCAATCTTGACACAATCTTGTATTTGTACCTCTCTTCTCTGGGCTCCGGACTGGCTTGAGATGGCGAGACTACTGGTGTTGTGCGTTCCTTCTTTTTCTCCTCAGAATTTTTATCCGCAGCAGGTTCATCTGGATGTCAAAACCACTCTTTAGTCATTTCATAAGTGTAGTGCTATAAATGATCAGAAAATCATACATATATCTTGGACATTGCACAAAAGGAAAACTACAATGCTACCACATACAGGCAATTAGTGGTATTACAACAACAAAAACCCATTGTAACTTATATTATTGTTAAATAACTAAATGAGGAGATTTACGCTTACACACTGTTATTCATTATATTACACGGCCCCAAAAGTATGTAGACACATAAGCCACATTGTGTATATCATTACATTATATAACAAAATATCAAACCAAATGTCATTTATTTTTTAAAAAATAGCACAAAAAATATATTTTGTAAAATGATGTGTTAGATTGTAAATTAAGCCATACAATATTTAGACCTTGTCTGGTTGCCAAATATTAGTAGATGATGGTGATAATTTATGTGATCAAATACAATTGTTTATTTACTCACCTGTGTGAACCTCAGCATAATTCATTCATACATTTACACAAAATGTTATTTACCGAGCAACTTCTTCCAGGACTTGATCAAGGACTTGGCCAGTGAGGTCACTTCATCGTCTGTGCTCTGTTTGCGGATGGCATTGACCGACATCCCGATCCTCGTGGACTGTTTATAAGAAAAGCAGAGTAAATCTCTCGTTACATATACTTGTCTATTGAAGCGAGAACGGCGTGCAGTAAACAAGGTAAACATACCTGCAGAAGCTCCAGGGTCATGGGTATATTCTTTAGTTCTTTTAGTAAGTCCAGTGCACCAACCTAAAGTCATAATAAAAAAATACGACTTACAAAAATGCATTATTAATATGCTTTAATAGACACAATAAATTGTATGGGAACTTTAACACATGCGCATGCTTACGTAGACGTCAACAGTAACGTTAGTCACTTTGTAGCCAAACTTTTGCAAATTATCCCACTTTTACTCACTTCACTGCCGCGGTATGGATAAAACCTTGCGTTCAATTTCGTTAATAAAAGTGTATAATAAAACAAGAGTCTTTATCCAGTTTGTATTCGCTATAAAATCAGTAGCATTACTGCCTCCCGCTAACTGACCCCGTGTATTTATCCGCGCTAACAGTAGCTAATGTTGCTAACTTTCCCGCTAAGCGTTGAGTTTCTTAACCAGTAAACTAAACCACTATATACTACACACACTTGAACATTAACCACTAAATCTATTCTCAAGACAGTTCGCCACTTTCGCTGCAGATGATGAAATTAGTTTTTCCTTAATATGTAGCGGTTAGCTTGCTATGTTACAATGTAGCAGGGACTTCATTCATGACAAAACACCTCACCCCGTTCTTCTTCTGTGCCATTTTATCCATCTTCTTTGCAATCCGGATGATCTCTTCCTCTTCTTTCTTACCCATTATTTATGATTAGTAGCAAATAATAAATTTAAAATAAAGTAACGTTATGTTCAAAACGTAGAACCACACACCACTCAACCGGCGGCGAAACCAGCACAGCTCTGGCAGGAAGGCGTTTCTATGAAAAGCTCAGACATCACTAATCAACCCATTGACTACTCATCGACGTAAAGCCCAGGCAACACTAATCGGGAAAACTAACGCGCATTAAATCCGTATGGCTTTGCATTATTGAATTGCTTGAAGCTTATAATTTGAGCCACATTAAAGTTACACACACAAGTGTCTAAAATGTAATGCTAATTGCTTGTAAAATAGTTTTAATCATATGCTATGAGTTGAAAGCACTGTGGTGAGATCGCAACCTATCTGCAACACTAGAGTGCGCTCGTGCTTTTTATACAATGATGAACACAGGCGCGGACAACATGACATGGAAACAAGTTTTGATGCATAGACAGTTTTGATGTCGGATGTATGAGGCGGTGATGTGGTCAGATTCTTCTGCCTTCCGTGTTATGACGTCACTTTGTAGGACAATAGGCTTGTTTGAGATGCGCCTCGCCTCGCCTGCAATGTAGTCGAGAGTAGGCGGCTGCAGTGAGGGGAGGAGTGAAAAAAGCGCAATAAAGCCGGACAGATCTCGGTTCTCGCAGTGAATCAGACACCTGTGAGATCAAAGGCGGATATCGCGGGATTAACGGGATTCACGCTCGTGCACGTGTTGCTAAACTGGATGTGATTTAAGTTCTGTTGCTTTTATATAAAAATAAATATAATGAACAAGACACCCAAAGTACTTGTTATTTAATTACATTCCAAATATGTGTTTATCAATCTTTTTCTTTAATACAGACGTGTTTTTATATAGCCTATTGTTTTAACAAAAATGAAATATAACCCATATGGCACTGTCAGAGAGTTTATTCACCCATATGTATACACATAAAACATGATATCAGTTTAAAATCAGACATTTTAAAAGAGAACAATTGTTGTTCTTTTATTTTTATTTTTATTTATTTTACTTTTTTATTAGAATGCAAGTTACAAACATAGCCTACCTACAAGCACCACAATTCGTGAAACAAATGGCCTATTATACAGCGACAAATAAATAAACATCAGAATAAAATTAATAATAAAATAAATAAATAAATCAAAATAAGCTTAGCTTAAATAGACAGACTTACAAATTTCATCATCTATAAAATGAGAGCTATTTTTCACTTAAACATTTTAGAGTAGGCCTAGTATATTTGAGTTACTGACTATAGCTTTCTTATTTTAACCCGTTTAAGAGATTCACAATATATATATCAGTTTCAATTTGAAAAAATAAAAAAATAAAAAATAAAACATGGCCTTGATTTGGAGAATTTAGCTTAATGAATATGGAATTTACCTTCATCACTGTTGTTTAAACCAATGAGCATTAAGCTGTGTCGTCAGCAAGTCGTTTCCCATCATGCTTTTGATCAGCGCAGTCGGTGGAGAGCAACTGCGCGCGACTGCAGAATCCGACCCTTCCGCCTTGCGCTCGCGAGAGTTTTTTGACATACGTCGGCATGACATCAGAGCCAGGCGGACCGTTCTCGGACACATTTCTAACCGGCATGCATCTCGCGCTGATCACCGGTGATCGATTCTGCGCAGAATTTGCTCATCTCAAACAAGCCTAATAACTCCTCGATCGAAAAGCAAGCTATGCATTTTCCCAATAGACTTCGCAAAAAATAAGATCTGTGACCCTTACATGTTTTGTCTATCAAGATATTCTTTACAAGTTAATCCAAAATCTGTACATTTGAAGCTTATAGAAAGTTTAAAGAACCACAAGCAGACACATTAAAGTAAAAAAAAACAACAACACACAAGCAGGATAGGCTAACATGTGTGCTTTTTTGTTGTTTTTTTGTCATAGATCAAAACGTGAAAATATTTAGAGGCTTTGTTTACCACGCAAAACCCATTAAAAAAAAACAAAAAAAAAAACACAGACATAAGGGCAGGGAACCGGAAGTGCTAAAATGCTATCTCCCACTTCCACGTTTTGGCCTACAAAGTGACGTCATAACTTCGCCACTCTTCAAGATAAGTTAATGAGGATATTACTCTGAATGAATTCTTTGTTGTGCAGTTTAAAGGATGTTAATGTAACTGTTTTTATCTGCTGTGTCTTCACCTGTTGGAAATGAGGTGGCTGACACACACACACACACACACACACACACACACACACACACACACACACACACACACACACACACACACACACACACACACACACACACACACACACACACACACACAGAAAGTCAGATATTGAGGGATGTCTCCAGAAATTGTGGGAACTACAGAAAATGTGTCATATGCATTAGTCGAATGTAGCCTATCACGATAGTGAAATATAGGCAGTGAATATTTTTGAAAGTTTTAACATGCATATGCAAGACACTTTTCAAATGTATTTCTTCTTGTTTGTGTGCAGGGTTGTGGCCTTTTATTGGGGTAGCTGAATATGCGAGCAATTCGTTTTTTGAAATTAGCATTTTGGCCAGCAAATTGTCGTCATGATCTCAAGCTCAACATGGTGAAATATTTTTCATGGTGATATATTATATTATATTGGTGATATATTACAATTTATATTAACCAGCTGTAACTTTAGTCCTGTGTCTGGTTCGGATTTCTTATGGCGTGTGTACTGTGCTTATACAAACTTTAGCTGCCTGACTAACAGTGCACTTCCCGACTGTAACTTTACTTCAAATTGTGTTGATTATGAGTCAATTAAATCTTGACGCTGTTGATGTTGATTCCTGTGATTATCACGATGACATAGTCAATATCTCACATAATTATTAGGACATATATAAGCCTGGAGGTTGTAAATAGTGAAATTAAGTACATTTTGCTAACTATTTTGATAAATTGTAATAAATGTCTAATGAAACCATAACGGCCAATGTTATGAAATAATGCGACATACATTTAACTTTATTGATGTCATCTGACATTTTGTAATGTTTACATTACAATCAAGGGTCGCTGTTTCACAAAAACATCAGAGCTGCATAGTGTGCCTTTAAAATTAAACTACTAAAGCAAAACAGGGAACATAATCTTGCTGAAAATTGTGTAATTTTTGTTGGTTCAAGGCACCCGTGTTATCTCTTTTACTCATGTTTCTAATGCCGAGTCTGTATTACTGTTTCTCCTCTTAATCACCTCCAAATCGTTTCAAAATAGGCTACAGCATTCTGTGTAGAATTCAAATGGGTTTGATATTTTTTGTGGTCAGTGACTCTGTGCCGAATCACACACATTTCAAACTTCTACTATAGCAGAAACAAAATGATCAACAATAATAGCTCTGTACTATCATGTCTCTGAACTAAAGCAGACTGTGTGTGCGCTGCATTGGTTCGAGTGACGTTAACTCTAAACCAGTCTAAATCATTCCCAATAACTATCCCCTATATAGTGCGCAATGTGCCATTAACCATATAGAAAAAAAGTAACTGTGTGAACAAGTGATCGATTTTTATCCGCAGCGTCAGCATATATTCATATTATAGGGAGCGGGACGCTTTTAATTGTAGTGAGCATTTGATTTGACAGGAAATCTGATGAGAAGCTGAAGTGCAGAGTGATGTCATCAAAATCTTTGATCCATACTAGCGGAAGTGAGAGACTGTACGTTTTGAAAACTTATATCTTCTAAATGCATATTTTTTCATTGTTTTGGAGATAGATAACCTTATAGATAACCTTAAGGCTAACACATCATACTAAAAGTAAAAAAAAAAAACCTGAACTTTTGATTTCATGGGGAATTTACAGTAAATGCATTTTGCCACACTTTGACAGCGCTTTCTTGTTACTAAAAAAAAAAAAAATAAATAAAAAAAAATCCCATGTTTGTCTTACTCAGGGCCCTGCGTGTGTCCAAGCCTCTAATCCTTAGAGATCAAGACAATGTGATCATCCAGTAAATTACCTAGCCTACATGAGCAAAAATATCACACAAAAAAATTATTATGCCATTATAGCAAATAATGACAGCAAGAATGTAGGGTACCTTATACTGCTCTGAAACTTTACTCAAGCAGTTATAGAATAGAGTAATAGCTTGAACAGTGAGTGAAACCATTCTGCTCAAATCAAACTGCTTGAATTTTCCCTAGAAACACAGCACGGCTAATCTCCACCCCATGCTGTTAAGGAAATCCTATAAAACTATCTGAGACATGACAGGAAGGCATTGAGATTACTATAAACCGCTGAGTATCACTGAACAAACATCAGTGTCTCATTTAAAACAAATTCATGAAAATAAAGGAATGAATAAGTTCGTCAGGCAAGTCATTGCAAGACTAAATTCACTCTTTTTAGGCTATGCAGTTTATATCCATATCTGGAGCGGATTGATTAATATGATCCAAGATTAACATAATCCCTGATGTAACAAGTAGAACTAGTGTTGCCTTGCTGTATATCAATCACAATCACAATATTCCTGCTGTGCTTCCGTAGTCACAGTCATGTTCCCACTGAGAGTCACATGCTTTACCAGCTGAGACTTCCTTTCCCTTATATTCAGCTACAGCATAAAACCTCTCTACTTCACCCCACTCTAATCCCTATTAACAGAGCCCTTAAATCTGCTTATATCTCTGCAAGAAATTAGAAACACCTTCAGCCATCTGCTGGATATCACACTCAGCAGAAAAATACTTCAGATCTTGTTATGTTTGAGTGAAAACTTCTAAAAAACATTACAATTGCAATTCGATTTGCTGGTTATATATAGAGCCAGAAGAGAGAAAGAAACAGATATTATAGAGATCAAACAAAAGGTTTACATGGAGGTTGTTGCAAAACTGAATTACAATGTTTTGTGTGATATAATTCATTATCATACTTTCTGGTATAATGATTATCAATACTTTATTGTTAGACTAAATATACAGTTAAATTATTTAATATTTAGCCTACAGTTAAATGACTGAAAACACGGATTATATAAATAACCAGTTTTAAAAATATTCTTTTTCTTATTTTTAATGTTTATTTTAATATATAGAGGCTTAAAATGAAAAAAAAAAAAAATCTTGATACTCTCTTTCTTTAAAATGCTGTTTAACCATGACCAAAGATTACACAAATCGACCCTGATGCCTGCCATCCCAAAATAGCCATGAGCGTTGTTCATAATCTCTTCAGTAGATGGACAACAAACTCGCCACTCAACCCTCCTGAAAATGTGAAATAAGGTAAGTTGAGAAACTTCAAATGATTTGTATTATTTAAAATAGTAGCATATTCCAGATATGTTTTAATGTTTATATTGGTAAATTAACCTGCTAAACAAAGTGTATGCTAATTATCATAAATATTCAATTTGGTTTTGTTATGGACTGTTTATGTATTAGCATTTGCAGACATTTTGAGCTTTATATATTTGTTTTTGAATCATGATTTCCATAACATGTCTTGTAGCTGTTATGCAATGGTTTACCGCACTGAAAAAATAAATGTGGAGCATCAGTTGTCAGTTGAATGAGGGTGTATGTGCCACACAACAAAGCAATCTGTATAAAATTATGTTTTCAGCGTACTGTACATTTTAGGACTAGTGACCCGTTTCAGTGTTTGTTCAGTTTTTAGTGTTTGCTCAGTCCTTTTTCAGTTTTAACGTGTATATCAAATTTACGTCATTTGTTTTATTTCTATTTAGTTTAAGTTGAGTTCAATAAATATTAGCTTAAGCATGTTTATTGCATTTGACTTCCATTCTTAGACCTGGCCATGGAAAGTGACTTTTCCTGGGCAAATTCTTTTAGTCCTTTAGAGAGGCCATTTCATTATTGTCTGCAAGAAGCCATTTTGTTAATGACTGTAATGAAAGATTACCTCTAAAAACAATACCTAAAAGATGAATGTAGTTGCTGCTGTAAATGAACTACAGACTGATTCTTTTAATGCATTTGTTGTTGTTAGAATTGCCCAATAAGACTCCATTAAAATTTTATAAATATCATATAATTTAAAGGTTTTGTTTTGTTGTCATCAGCTGAAAGACCTCCAGAGTACACTTATTTACAAAAACACTTATGGGTGGCACAAAGTGGATGCGGAAGCTATTTCAGTACTGTAGAATCTAATGAGACCTAATGGGAACAATATTATGGCATGTAATGCAGGATTTATGTTGTTATTTTCCACAAAAAAAAAAAAATGTTTTGTTAAATAACTGTTTGTTTCATATTTTTTTTACAGTATCTTTTAAAATGAGCACATCACCCATTAATGATGCACCTCATCCTGACGTGTCCCCGGGGAGCATGCAAACATTGGTCTCAAGGCCCCTGCCCCCCCACCCAGAACCCATTACCACTAAGAGGGTATGCTTCTACAAAAGCGGGGACCCTCAGTTTACGGGGCACCGGATGGTCATTAACAGTCGCACTTTTAAGACCTTTGATGCTCTTCTAGATGCCCTCTCCAAAAAAGTGCCTCTGCCATTTGGAGTAAGAACCATCACAACACCAAGGGGAACACATTTTGTTCGTACTCTTGATGATGTGCAGGATGGGGGTGCTTATCTGTGCTCAGATCAGAAGAAAGTCAAGCCTTTTAACTTAGATGAGGTCCACAAGAGACAGGTCCCTTGGAACACTACCAGAGCTGTCAGTGCGGGACGCAGAGCACGCAGAGAACTGGTCCGGCAGATAGCAAAGAAAAATGAAGTGATCACAAGGACAGTAAAAATGGCAGAAAACACTGTGGTGGTGCGGACACCAAAAAGACTAACGGTGTATAAAAACAGGGATCCGAGCATGAAGCGAGTAATTGTAGTTAATAGAAGAACAGCACCAAATTTTGAAACGCTTATGGATTATCTTTCTCAAGTGATGCAGTTCCCAGTTGTGAAGCTTTACACAGAAGATGGCAGAAGAGTAAGTATATAGTATACAAATATTTATAGTATGAAACTTTTTTTTCTGGCTAAAATGATCACAGAAGAATGGTGAGATTAAACATTGTCATCTTTTAACATAGCATAAGTAACAATACATTCTAAAAGTGATTTTATTGTTTTTTGTTAAAACACTCAATTAAGTTTAAACTCCTCTATGTTTGATTAACAGGAAAAACAAAGTGTGATATTATACCATTATGTTTTGGTTTGTTCAACATATTTTAGTACTTTTTAGTGAACTGTTTTACAATATTTGTCCTGGAATATAATTTAGATAATTGTGTTTTGTTTGCATTATCAAGAATTTTAAACCTATTAGTGACCTGTCAAACTTATATCTTAATATTTGGACTAAAAATAAATGTAAAAAAGACTAAAATTTTTCTTGGAAACATATTACCTTTCTTTTTTATTTATAGGTTGAAGGACTTCCTGCACTAATTTTGTGCTCGGGGATTGTTGTGGCAGCTGGTAACGAACCCTTCAGAATAGGAAACTACAATCTCCAAGCTCCTACAAAAGTCCAGTCAAGGATATCTGAATCGTTGGGTCCAACACAAACTGAGACACTACTACGTAAGCCTAAATTACTTTTTTTATTATTGATTTATTTAGCACTTTTCTTTAGCGATAAATGATTTTGATGTTACATTTTGATTAATTGATTATGCCCCCCCCCCAACCACTTTCTATCTTCTACTTCCATTCGTCCATAAGAAGAAAAAAATATTTCAGCGAGGACTTTTTCAAGATCAAGGAATTTCTCTTTATCTTCTGAGAGGTTCCTTGTAGAGCAGATCAATAAGTCACTACATGGAAATCTGACAGAGCACAATAGGACTAAGAATGAATCAATGGAGACCAAAGATAGTCAGCCTGTGGGATCAGATGAGATGGGGACCTGTGAATTTATGGAGGGTGTGGAGGAGAGCAATAAGCCCATCATGCCTACCGAAGACGACATTGAAAAATCATTCCGGGTCAATGAGGATGGCAGCATGACAGTGGAGATGAAGGTGCATCTTACTATAAAACAAGAGGAAATTATCCACTGGACAACTACACTGAGTCGCACCTCCATTAATAACCAGCAGAGAGCACTGTGCAATTCTAAGCCAGAATCAAGTCAAAACTCATTAGATGTAACCAATGACTCAGGCAAAGAGTCGAATGGACCTCACAGCCTAGATTCAAAAGAAATCAATACATTCGCTAACAAATCTGTAGGATTCATTAAGGAAGAAAGAGAATTTTATGGCAGTGATACATCATCTGAGAAGCCTAAGCCCATCTTTAGAAGGTTGCCCACTCCAGGCCCCAGACAACAAAGAAATGAGGCCTCAGTCGAAAACATCACAACAGTTTCAGAGACTGAAGTTCAGGATAACTCAGTGGGTGCATACTCATACTTGGAGCGAACTGCACAAGGAGAGCTGACTGAAGGTTACTGTGTGGTCAGTCGCAGCAGTAGCAGCAGCACAAGAACCGTGTCAAAACCCGGGAGGAGTGAATCCGGAGAAGTTAAGCAGAAGAAGTCTCACTCCTCCTTCAGATCCTCAGGCATAGCAGAGGTTCTCCAGATACAAAACAATGGGACAATGGGAATAACAGAGACTGTGGTGCACATTTATGAATCACAGGGCATGTGTGACAATTACTTTGCAAATACACAGGTGGATGTGGACAACAAGCCTGGATACCACACAAAAGCTTTGCCTCAAAGTAAGCCAGGCTCAACAGACTCAGGACCCCAATCTTCAAGTAACGATTGTGATGTAGATCTCACTAGACATTCCATAAGCTCCAACTCCCAGGATGGTAGAAAAACTAATATGCTGTCATTGTCATCTGCCAGTTCAACACCTCCAAAAAATATAAACAACAATCCATTCATCCTCACTAATGATAAAAAACCAACAAATAAAAGTATGCATCCAGCAGCAGCAATGGAACAAGAGTCGGACGATAAAAGCATTGGTAATAAAAATACACCAAAGTCCAAAAAATCAAAGAAAAGTACTTCTTCTGAATCATCTGCAGGGCTTGAGAAAAAAATGAAGGTCAGTGCTTCAAGCTCTTCAAAAGAAATCCAAATGATGTCAGACACACTGAGCCACATTGGATCAGCGAAAAAGACTAGCTCAGCGGAAAGTGACAAACGTGAACACAAAGCTGTAAGAGACAAAAATAAGAAGATTAAAACACTGGAAAGTTCTCCGAAGAGTAGAAACTTGAATCTTGATAATGGGAATCAAAGATGGTCAGATAAAGAGCTCAAGTTAAAAGATAAAACCATCAAAGGTATCTCCAACAAAGTAAACAAAAATGGCAGTAATTCCCAAGGGCCTAAACTAAATAAGAATGGTTTAGACATTCGATCACCAGCCCATCCAGCTCCACTGATAAAGAGGTTACAGAAACAAAGGTCAGTGAATTCTGTCAGATCAAAATCCTCTAAACAAAAACAGGAGTTGAGTGAAAGTGTTTCATTGCCTGTGCTACAGTCCTCTTCTTCTAGTGTAAATCAATATGTTGAAAACTGGCTGAAGAAAATGGAACCAGAATATGTGCCCTATAATGATGAGACGGACCATCCTGAGACTGTACTAAGGGCGGTATTCCATATAGGGAATGACCCCACTGATGTCTCTGAGATTATAAGTGACCCTGAAAAAGTAAGTGTAGAGGATGAAGACCCTGCTCTAGAACATAATGCTGAAGAGAGGCCAACGTCTCACCCACCTGTACAAATAAGGTGTGAGGGAGAGTCAACCGAGCCACAAAGGCCAATAGGCTTTTGTAAGTCGATGCCAGTTTTGACAGTAAATTTTGAAGAGGAGGGTCTTGTAAGAACGCACCAGTCATCTGAGAACTTGGTTACCCCAGACCATTCTAGGACATCACAAAGTACAGAAATCAGTGTTAGTTCAGGCATGAAACCAGTTTTGCAACAGCTGTCTTTATCTGTTCAGTCAATCAAGCGGGTATTGAGTCAGACCCGCTTAACACCTCTGGAAAAGGAAAAGTCCAATAGCCTCCCAGACTTCTCATCTCAGGTGGCCTCTGCCTTTGGTTCTCCATCCAGAGCTTTTCTGTCCTTCTTGTCCCTGATGACTCTGAGAGATGGCCTTTCAGTCCTCTACAGAGAAGAATCTCAGGCCAGCAACCCCAACATCTGCCCAGAGGCCCTGCAGGTAATGCAGTCCTTGGAAAAAATATCCAATATTAAAGATGAGGATGAGCTAAAGGCCAGCTTAACCAGTCTTCAAAGTTCAACTTCATCCAAATTAAAACAAAGCTGGAGAGATTTCCAAGAGCAAAATGGCTTTGGAGGGAGTCCACCACTCTCACCCAAACTATCAGAGCAAGAGTTTGCTGTAGAAGTAGACTCAGAAGAAGAAACGGAGGATCAAGGCAAACAGAAAAGTTTTAGTATAGAACAGTTACTGGATGAACTGAACATGCCTGAAGATCTTCACAAAGAGATTTCCTCACTTGTTGAAGGAGAAATAACTTATTTTAATCAAACAGACTTAATCAAAGATGCTGGTAACACCAGTGAAATCTCAGATACAGAAAAGAAAAATGACAGTGGCTCATTGAGTGGTAGTTTAAAGAAAGCTGCTGACATGGAAGAGGTAAAGGACCATGATGGCCAAGTCAGTGACACAACCAATGATGACATAACCAATGACCCAAAAAATCCTGAGTCTCAGGAACTAAATTTAATTCAACCTCATTCCCCTGACTCAGAAACTATAGAAAAGGACCTTGGTAATGAAGATTCTGGCATAGCAGTACCCAATCAATCACCTGAGGCTAATGGTAGTGATTCAAGTAAAGCAGAGGTTTTAGAAACATCTGATAACAACCAGATGAATGCAGAGAACATGCAAGAAAGTATGATGTATGAAGACCTAGAATCTGAAAACAAAGATGCAAAAGAAAATTGTTCCCCCACATCAGAACGAAAGATGATAGATGTAGTTGAAGAAGTTGTTTCTGAGCTCTCTGATGACCAAGACAGGATTTCTGAAAGTGAGGACAATATAACTCCAGAGAACTGTGTAGACAATACTGATATTGAGGAGGAGGACATCATCCAGAACATACAAGAACCTAGTAAACAATCAGATACTTCAGAACCTGACGACACAGATGCCAACTGCTTATGTTCAGCATCAGAAACTGAGCGTGTGCCATTTCCAGACAGAGAATTAGCTGAGCTAAATGAGGAAAATCAGTACAGTACAGCTGATAACTGTGTCAGAGAGCAAGCTGATCATTCTTATTTTGAGGAAACCAATGGTGATAGAGGACTAGAACAAGAAACCAAATACATCTTATCAGAACGTGAGTCCCTTCACTCAGAGCCCTCAGAGACGTCATTGCCTCACCATGATACAAAGGGTGATTGTACAGATCAAACATTAGAATCATCTAGTCAAGAAGATGATCAGGTGATGTCTCCAGATGCGGATCATCAAGAAGATTCTACTCCAGAGGTTGCAGAAGGTGAGGATTCTGATCCACACTACAATAAAGGCAGCCCTCAACAAGGTAGTAATGATGATAATAGAATGACTCCTGAAGCTGAAAATGAGAAAACACAAATTAAAGAAGAACATGACATTAATGAGGTGGATAATGAGAGCTCTGAAGTCTGTGAAGAAACCGATCCAGATGCTGAACCAGACTCTTGTACAGTAAATGATCCTGAGGCTGTAGATGAGAATGTGACAGAAAAAAAGTCAAGTGATTCTGAACCCTACAAAGTTCAGACTTTAGAGAAAGGTAGACCCACCGATAAAAAGGACAGTTCCACTGAAGAGCGCAATTCTGAAGAGGATGAAGAGAACTATTATGGCGGTTTGCTTGATTCTCATAATAATAATGTGAATGGTGTTCAACACTCTATTGCATATACTGATTCTAAAGATTCACTGGAAAGGGAGTCATGCAGCAGTACTGGTAGAAGTGAGCACCAGTTTGAGAAGGAAGAGAGTTTGGGAATGGAACATGGATATAATTATCTAACACATCCAACTGAGATCTCACAAGAGCTTTTAGACTTAATCAATTCAGCTTTGTTGTCCTCTACCCTGACTGTCACATGTGATTCAAATGGTAACCGCAGAATAGAGCCAGACAAATGCAAAATGAGGGAGATATTCATGGCTTGCCAAAAAAAAGATGATCAGTACGGTCAAAAACGTCTCCCGAGCCCTAATACATCAGATCTTTCTGATTACAGGCCCGAGACTTCTGAAAATGGTGGATACCAATCGCAGGAGCTTTTTACAGAGAGTGGAGAAGAGGAGGTGGAGAGGTTACGTGTCTTTCGAGAAATTATAAAACAAAGCACAGAGAAGCCAAAAAGACAAAATGTAAAAGAGAACGGTCTGATGAAATCATCTACATGGACGCCAACAAAACACACTCCCAGTACAAGTTTAAAAAGCAGTAGCCTTGCTTCTTTTCCGGATGCTAAAAGTGCAATACAAGAACCACTTTGCCACAGTAGATTGCCTAGTGATAAAAGTTCACTTAATGAAGAGTCTGTACAGCACATGACTTTAAAAGATAATGTGGACTCTGGAGACGGAGTGCTGATTGATAAAGGAAGGTGGCTTCTCAAAGAAAACCACCTCATCCGAAACTCACCTCCTGTGTCTATGGGAATGTATGGGAGTAGAGACACCACATCAGCTGACACAGCTCAAGACAACAGGAGTGTGGATTCACCCTGCCTGAATTGTGAGAACCAAGCCTCACCTCTGGCGGTTATATCCTCTTCAGAGCTGGAGGACATGGCTAAGCCCCCTACACCGAAGTGTACATACTTCAATATTTCACATTGCAGTGACTCTGATCCTCTGTTGGATGCCAACAGTGTCAAAAGTAGCAGCAGTAGAGGGGATGCTAGGAGGAACAAGGAACCTAAGGTATCTCCAATGGGCGAGTCTTCTAAAATGTGGGCAAAGAAAAATGGAAGTATGTCTTCATTCGCATCTGTTGAGTTCAAACTGCCTGATGGAAAAGTTTATCCTCAGGAGGGGTCAGGATCTGGTAATAACAGATCGAATCAAGACACTCAGGCAGTACGAGAAGAGGAGTCCAGGGAGGGGATAAGTTTCAGGTGTGGGCAGCACTGCCCAATACTATAGTTCAGCCCGTTCTCATCCTTTAGCGTCATATAGAACGCTATATGCAAAAACGGCGCTATACTACGCACATGGCACCCTTTATCGTTAATATAACACGCGAACCCAAGACGTTATAAATCCTTTAGCGTGAATATGACACGCACACCCTACCCCACACCTAAACTTAGCCCTCACAGCGTGTGTTATATTAACGATAACGGGTGCCATGTGCATAGTATAGCGCCGTTTTGTCATATAGCGTTCTATATGACGTTAAAGGATGAGAATGCGTTGTATAGTTCAAAAGGGAAAATATACCAGACACAAGAGCTGCTGGTATTGTCAGATTTCAGTTATTTATAGAGGTTTATATGCTTAAACTGTCTGAACAGCACATGTAAGCACTGCAGTAATGAGACTTTAATTTTCACACTTGGGTGCCTGCTGGACATTAAGCTTTCAGTTATAAACATTTGAGTGTTTTAAACGGTTTTAGGCTTTTTCAAACATGTCTTTTCATTTCACAGGGGCTATATTGCACAATTGAACTGATTTACTTGAATTTATTGAACTTCCTAAGTGGTATTTGTTGTTGCTCTTTCTAATGTGGGCCTGTATCTTATTTGAATAAGATGTAGAAAAAAAAAAAAAATCACATTCAGCCCCAAAATATGCTTGATTTTTTTGTTTTGTTTTAGAGGTGTAGGGACTCTGGCATACTAATATAATAATAATAATAATTATTGTTATTATAAATAAAAAAAAACAGGTAATGTGCAAGTTTAAAACAACATGCAAAATACCCTTTTGAAGGGTGGTCTGCTGAATGATCTCTCAAGATGTGTTGCCTCACTCTTTGAACCACATTTCAATGTGGATATTGAATTAAATCCCTAAATCATACATTATATATAGTGATTGCTGTTACTTTAATTAACGTCATGTGGTTAATAGGAAGTGTGTGAACAATGCTCAGTTTTCTGGCATTTTTTTTTTTTTGGTAAATTTTGCACAAAAATATCAAACTGACGAAACAAATATTTATGTTTTGTATATAGTTTGTTATTTTTTAATGCAGTATTAAGATAGCACAATATCCTGGGAAAGTGCACAATTAAAAAAAAATATGATTGTGCATGATAGCATGTCATCATTATCACATTAAATGTGATTATTTTTATTGTGCTGATCACTCAGAGATCAAATAAAATATACATTAAGCACCTCTACAAAGGATACATCTTATTAAATGGTATGCATCAATTACATCGATATAGGTCTAATATATTTATTTCAAAAGAACACAAAAGCTGTTGTTAAAGGTGCTATATGTAACTTTACTTCTAAAATGAATCCTTTTTTATTTCATGTGTGTGAAGGGCTTGTAATCACACATTAAAATGATCCAATTGTCGGAATTTGCCATTGCCTCTGAAGGCCAGTATTCCCATTTCTATGTGAAGTCTCCGGGTCGGATTTTCTGCGAAATCCATCGGATGTGCCGTGCATGCGCTCCCGAGCCTCTCTCCTTTTCATATACAGTCTATGCGACGGCACTGCAGCTAACGACGCGGAGTCTGATAACACCAAAAAACGGCCTGCCTCCAGCACAACACAGACTCCAACACAAACTCCATGTAAATATAAAAAAACTAAATAAAAATGTATCTCCTGAAACTCGTCAGGCCAAACGTGAATCGGATCGACTTAGGATGAAAACAAGGATCAACATCGGCAGAGCATTTGAATTATGGAGAGACCTCTGCAATTTTTTTGTGATAAATTGAGTTTTCAGATATGCTGAAATAATGGTAAACTGTAACGAAATAGCAAGAAAAACCACAACATATAAGGGACATGAAATGAACACAAAAGACTGTTTCAGGATAATAAAAAGTAGGTGCTTCAGGATTTAACTTTTATTTAGATCTACTGTCAAATGTGACTCATCCCACTACTATCATATTGTTTATAATACACATTTCCAGACACGTTTAGTAATGTTACAATCTTACTGTTACACTGAAATTGTTCAGTCTAGTTCACTGACCGTTTTCTTTATCATATTCTACAATCACCTATGTTGACATTGCTGATTGTGAAAGATATTTTTATTGTAACGTTGCAGTGGGAGTTTACATGAGTTTCCAGCATGTTGTGTGATGCTTTCTCCGGTGTGTTGAAAGTCACGGTGTGGCCGTGTACCATGAGTGCTCGCTCGTGTTCGCGCAAGAGGACGAACGCTCTTGTAAAACTTGGTTGCAATCTGAAACATCACTGATAGAGGCCACTAAAAATTACATATAGCACCTTTAAATATACATGGAGACATCCTCAACTGCTTGGCATAGGCTAATTGAAACTCAATGTAGCTACACACAGATCAGATTTAACATGTTTTACAAACAGATCAGATAAAGACCAGAAATCACCAAAACACATTAAAAAGAGATGTAGCAGGACTCATTCTGAGGGTTTGTGGATAAGAGGACAAATTAGCTTGGTTCCCACAAAACTGTGTCGTTAAGCAGAGTGGTGGTTAAGGAAAAATTGAACAGCTGAACTTGACTTTAATGTCAGTATATGGGAAATGTTATGCTTGCCATATAATGTGATTGCCTATATCAGAACCTAGACCATTTTGGCTGCTATCCAAAAGGTTTTGATTTAATAATGCAAATGGTGAGCTACTTTTTTTTTTCTCTCTTTTTTTTTTTTTGCAAGAATGGAAAATAATTATTATTCCATTTGGACAAACGTGTTGACATTTAACTTTGAAATAAAAACATGGAATTGAAAATTAAATATTTGTTGATGAGATTTGTGTCATGGCATTTTGCTTGGACATGAATTGTAATTAATAATAATATAAATAATACAAATATTGATGGGTATACTGAGTTGTTCATGTATAACAAAGAAAATTCCACTCATTGCGCTCCATCCCAAAGAATACCTAACATTTTGCAGCTGAGCTCCCAGAGTTTCTCAGCCATTTCATCATCTCTAGCAGCTCTGGTGCATCTTGAAGGTCTGCAGTTGCTATAGAAAATGAGTAAGGAATAGAGAGGACAAACAAAAAAACAAACACAAAAATTAATTCAATTTATACGCCGGTCAATTTATATGTGACGAGGCCTCTGCAACTTTGTTACCTGTAGTAACCGCCACTTTCTGTGTCTAGTTCTGGTTGTACTGCGCAGTAGATGGTAGTTTGTGCTCCTTGCACTGGGGTCTTTGTGAAAGGTCTGACAACTTTCCACATGATTAGAAGTCCGAGATTCATGTGTCTTTTAAGTTCTGTTCGCACAATTCCTGGATGGACTGCATATGCTGTGACACCTGTGTCTGCGGATAAAATGTGATGATAGATCAAACAGTACTCCCAAATTTGCCCTATTACCCTTTAATTTCCCCATTTATTTAATCTTCCGTATTTTTAATGAACACTTACCCTTGAGTTTTTTAGCCAAGGAACGGGTGAAAAGGATGTTGGCCAATTTACTCTGACCATATGCCCTCCTACTGTGGTAATTCCTTTCACTATTGATATCATCAAGTGTTATAGTGCCCCAACTATGAGCCATGGAGGAAAGGTTGATGATTCTTGAGGGCGCAGATCTCTTTAGCAGATCAATTAGCAGGAAGGTTAACAGGAAGTGACCTAAGTGACATCAATTATGTCTTACATTTATATTTACTATACATTTATGAGTTTGCAGGATTAAATATGCAGCAAGACAGGATTTTAAAGTTGGAACAAGATAGTTAGGATATGCAAAGGCACAATATTGTTCAAACATGCATAATAATGTTAAAATATAACATTAAAGAAGCGCACAGAGGTCTGAATGAACAAAAACTTTACACTTTACCCAAATGGTTGACACCAAACTGCATCTCAAAACCATCTGCTGTTTTAGAGTAGGGACACATCATGATCCCAGCATTGTTAATGAGTATGTGGAGTGCTCTCTCCTCTGAAAACGAGGAAGAAAAGAGGACTTTAAAGGGGTGGTTTACTGCTTTTTTTCTTTGCATGATTGTGTTTATGGGGTGCAATATAATATGTATTTGTGTTTTTTTTTTTGATAAATTTCACCTTTATTGTAAGCCGTGTTCTCCTCTGTCATTTGAACGACCGGTTTACTTCCTGATTCTATGAAACCACTCCCTCAAAAACAGGCAGTGGGCTCAGATTGGTTAGTTTGGGCTGGTGTGTTGTGATTGGCTAAATTGTGTAGTGCATTTTGTCCGGATACTTCACGCCCATTACCTTTATTTATTTATAATTGTGTTGATACTGCAGTACCAGTATGAGCCAGAATCAGACCCAGAAAGTAGCGATGAAGAGAGTCAAGCAGAACCTCCCTAAACACGGCTCTTACAAAATGTTTCTGAATGGTAATTTGCCTATAACTTTATACACGTTTGTTTTCGAACTGACTGGCTACTGTATACACAAACAGCGTTGACATTGGTTTACGTTCTTGATCAAATTGAAAAATAACATCATAAAGTATTTACATACATGAAAAATACATTTACAAAATTCCAAACAGGTCCAAAATGTTTGTACGCGTTCGTCGTAGACACAAAATAGCATAACTAAGTGGCTAATCGGATCCAGAACTCCTCCCACCTTACATATACCTAAATCTACCCAGCTCCACCCCCTGATCACTAAACCCACTCCTAAACCTACACAAGTCCACCCCTCAGATCTGGATACAACTCCGCCCACTGGATCTCGTGTACTGCAATGAGGTGCTATACTGGAAATCGCAATCAACCACCCCTTTAATTATATTTTTTTTTGTAGTCTGTTGTAGGAGGCACATTGGTATTTTTCAAAATTGTTAGATCAAATACACTTAATCAGATTTGAGTGTAACTGTAAAACTCTTACCATTGCTGATTACCTCAGCAAATTCTCTGATTGACTTTGTGTCAGATAAGTTTAGTTTTTTTATCACTATATTCTGGTTCCCCGAGTCCTCCATGATCTCTTTACGTGCTCTTTCTGCTTTTTCAAGGTCTCTGCAAGCCATTATTATCCTGGCCCCTGTGGAACAACCATGACTTTTATCATTGGTGTCCAAGAAAGATAAATTTGTGTACAATACATTTCATTTTTTTAGTTGTTTGGGAACCGCAATTGAGAAGACAAAAAATAAGATAAATGTGATACCGCGTTTTGCAAGGTCTCTTGTGGTTTCTTTTCCAATGCCAGTATTTGCTCCAGTGATAATGACTGTTTTGCCATCGAGTCGTGTATTAGATGACCACTGGCCACTGAAAAGTTCTCTGTAAGCAGAAATATATTTAAAGGGCAATGTACAAATGTGTACTTCCTTCAAGAATCATTTATTAACAAGAGATAGAACAAATAGTGAATAGAAACGGAAATCACAATAAGTGAATGAGTAAATGACTCAATGAAAAAACAAACAGTATTTAAACAGTGGCAGGTCCTATCTGGTCTTAATGAGTATGTAAAATAAACAATTATCAAATTTTTCTGAACTAAACCAAAATATCAATCACTGTTGCAAAATAAATAAAAGTTAGACTTAGAGTATAGGCTTATATCTTTACTGCTATTTTAGTTATAACATTTGTGCGTTTACTTAAAAAAAAAAACAGAAATGATAATTATAAACCTACCTCAAAGTGTATATGTTGGGCATCTTGCTCAATGCAAATATGCTCTAAAGACAACACATGACTTCCCTCTGGAGTTGTTCACAGAAACGGCAATAAAAGACAATGCATTGTTTAGCATGAGCCACATGCAGAACGTTGGTTTGGATTAGAAATTGAACTGACTAATCCAAGGCTAATCAGTTTAAATCACTGATCTACTATTAACTCAGCTTGAATGCATTCCTCACTAGATTCTGGGAACTTGCTGCATGTTTTGAACCTATTTATGTTGAATTTGAACAACCTAAAACATACATCGAAATGCTCAGAAGTGTGGATTATAAAACTATTAATTTAGAAATATGAAATTACTAACAGCTGAGTCAGATTATATTAATTCTGTTGTAAAGGAATATGCAATAGAAAGGGGACAAATGCTAGCCTGGATGCCAGCCCGAACTCCGCCCACAACATTTTTTGGTCGGGAAGTTCGGTCTGGACTCGATCCATTGAGGAGTAATTATGATCAGTCAAAAAATGATGGGGCCAATCAAATTGCCGAGGCGGGCTTTATACGATGATGGACAGATGATCTGCAGGGACGTAATCATCACGTTATCAAAGAGCGCTTGTCAAAGATGACTGCAGGTGAAGAATTGAGATGCATAGATTCCGCTGTCGCGTTTTTTGTAAAATATATCGACAGCGCATTCATTTTAATAGACAAACAGAGAATTGCAATCAAGGCATTTGTCGATCGGAAAGATATTTTTGGTGTCCTTCCAACATGATTTGGGAAAAGTGTAACTTATCAGCTGGCTCTGACGGTCGTTAAGAAGATGGGACGTAATGAAAAGACTGTGGTCGTTGTTGTTTCTCCTTTGGTGGCACTCATGGAGAAGTAAGTAAAGAAGCAACACTCGTTATTTAACTTCTAAAATAAATAAAGTTAGGCTACGTTTTGTATTTGAAAACTGCGCTATGCAAAGGCGTTGACTTATGCGTTGCTAAGATTGGTTGTAGGTCTGTCCGACTATCCAATTGAGTGCAGAGGTTTTTTTTTTTTTCCTGTTTCGGTTACGACACGCCTCATAATCAAAGCCCAACGGAGGAGTTTCAGACTCATATTCTCTCTTGAATATGAGTATGACGAAGTCAGGCTAGACAAATGCGCTACACTGTAAAAAAAAAAATTATGATTTGTTATCATAATGTTTCTTCGTCTGTCAAATCAACTTACATAATTTATGTGGTTCAGATAACATAATATTTTGAGTTTCTGATTATTAAATCAATCTCCTTCATTGTATTAACTACATTTTTCATTTTCAATGAACTTAAAGTCTTAAGGCAACCACTTAATTTTTTTAGTTAAACCAACAATATTTTTTACAGTGTATCATTCAAGTTCTATCAAACCATTCAAACATGATAAGATACAAAAACTTTTTTAAAAAATCTGTACTGACACGTTGTCTGTGAATTTCCTGTGAATGTGTGACAGACAAACACACATAGAAAGCCTCTCCACACACCAATGTAGGGCTACCCTGCTTCCCTCGGATGAGCACACAGAGTGCATCGCTTACTAACTCCAGTTCGCACACACAAATATTCGAGTCAAAGTACAAGCTCTGTTAGCGAAGGGCGCTGCAGCGAGTTCTCATGGCCTGCAGCGAGTCAGGCTTTTACAGCTGCTACTTCCTCATTCCAAAAGAAGGATGGCGGCCTCAGGCGCTTTGATAAGACTTGCAGATTTTCCCAGGGGATTGTTTTTTATTAGTGGATCTGAAGGACACATACTTTCATATCCAGATAGTCCTTCATCACAGACCATTCTTGAAATTCATGTTTGAAGGGGACTCTGGGTCCTGACTTGAGCCCATCTTGTTGGACAAACCTTCTGTGTTGAATGAAGGTGTCGTGCCAAACTCCTGAGGTTGTCCTTGATTCTGTTGTGGTTGAGAGAGTCCTCTCTCTCCTGAATGAGCACATGGCTGGGTATGAGTCAAGGCCTGCTGCCCTGGGGTCTGGGGTCAGGTGCAAACCGAACGTACTGAAGGAGAGAAGGCCAAGAGAAGGAAGGGCTTGTCGACAGGCCATTTTTAAAGCTTGACAAAGGTCACACCTTTCAGGGTTACCTCAACCATAAAGAAAGGGGAAATTTCTAAGCAGGAGATACATATGTGGGGAGGAATTATGACGATATCTCAAGTGTGGTTAGACAAATGCCTTCCCTTTTGTCTCAATTAATGCTCAGCTATATATATCAAACACACACAGCATTCTAAGAGAAGGTGATGTACATTAAAGTGTGGATAGGAGACATGATACAGCTGGGGTTACATTTACCTTTGGTTATACATACCCTGGTATCAAATACATAATATATAAAATACAAGACTGAAAATCATTCACACAGTTTCTGGGATGCATGTTTATTTATAGATCAGTTTGTCTATGATTAATGCAGCAAAGTCTGTATTAAAGGCCGTTTCTGTCTTCCCCCATCGTCTCTCTCATGTGGCCACATTTTTAACAGCAATAAAACCAACTTATCTGATCATGGTCATGTTAACTAAAATCTTTTTTGCCTTTTTGGGGGGATGGGACCACAGATCCCAGAGTGAGGTAAAATATGTTTACTTACTTTGCTTAATTTGTTTACTATAATTCTCATCCCAAGATGTCATCTAACTGACGCTTTTGACCATATGTCAACATCCAACCTTTTAGGGTACCCTTTAACGTCAGTTAGTTGACGATCCTAGGGCATCATCCAACTGACGCTTTACCTTTAGCGTCAGTTAGATGACGCAGGTAGATTTAGGTCTGGTGTAGGGTTAGGATTAGATAACGTCATCTAACTGACGTTAAAGTGTACCCTAAAACGTCGGATGTTGATGTATGGTCAAAAGTATCAGTTAGATGACGTCTTGGGATGAGAACGGGCTGATTATTTACCACCACGGTACACCACATGTACCAATGGTGGTACACGCCACGTCTGATTTGTCTCAGTCGTTACAATTCTCATAAGACTGTTATTTTACAATATATCCTAGTAAAACTAGGTAATATAATAATAGTAGTATGGCCAATGGTGGTACACACCAATGTTTTGTGATAAGATCAAATGCAGTGCATGACCCATATTAAATAAAATATTCATTGTTTCACGGAAAAAAAATCTACTTCTTACTTTTAAAAATGTACCGTTACTAGATGAGTGCATTATTGAAAGGTAGAGAGAAAAAGAGAGCAGGAAGGACAGATTGGGGAAGAATATATTGCAATGTAGTATGAAACTGGCTAACTTCCTCATATGCTGTCAAGTTTTTTTTTAATCTTTAACCTCTACTGTGGCAAATAACAGTCAAGAGGTGTTTCCAGAAGGCTCTGGAGGCTGGCTGTTTGACACTGACAGAAGATTTACACATGAACTGACAAGCTGACATCACATCATCTTCAGCTCTCTTTAAACCTACAGTGAATGGATGAACTGCTTCTGTTACATCAAACTGTCTGTCTGCCGTCTGCTGAAGTACTATTGATATTCAGTATTATATTGATAGGGTAAAAGGGTAAGTATCTGCAATATGTTTTTTTCTTTGGAATCATTCAAAATAGTTGTTTCAGTATTATTTTGCAGAATAATCCTTTAAATAAAAGTTATACGAAGTTACATATTATTTTGTAAAAAAAAAAAAAAAAACGTTATTGCAATATATATGTAATATATATGTAGTCTGTTTTACAAATAATAGGTACAGGCTGGCTACCTTGACCACAATTTGATTTAATTTGTGCTTCCTTTTAAAATTGAAAGGTGTTTAGAAGAGTTACTAGGGAAGTGTTTTGAAACTTCTGCTAATATTACAGTGTGAATGAACTGCTAAGTTCAGCTCATTTAAAACACCACAGAAGGCCAGATCTTCAATTCATTCATCACCTTTACAGGTATGAAATGAACAGGCTATTGGATGTACCAACATGTATTTCAAAATTGTAGAAGATCAACATTGATAAAAAGAAATGTGATGAATATATCTCTTTTTCAGGGCAAAACGTTTAACCAGGAAAAGAATTGAAAAAGGTAAGTTTGTTCTATTTCACCCTAAATTGCATAACAATACAATTACTAAGATTATTTTCTCTGACTCTTTGTTTAAATATGTTTAGTATTATTTTTTTCTTTTCTTTTTTTTACTTTTTGAGAGCAAGTAAATCCAAAAATGACTCTTTTTCAAAGCAGTGTCAGACATGATCATAAACAACAACAACAACACAAACCACACTGGCCTGCCGGAGGACTTCAGAATTGCTCTTCTGGTCTTATACACATTCATCTTTCTTTCTGGGACTCTTAATGTTTTACTAATATCCTGTATGCTACAGTCACAAAGACGTCTATCTTTCACCAAAGTGTCTGTGATAAACCTAATAGCAGTGCACTCCATTTTCCTTCTCACGGTGCCCTTTCGCATTTACTATTATGCTTTTAATGAAGCCTGGATTCTGGGCATGTATTTCTGCAAAATTGTCAGTCTTATGGTCCATGCTCACATGTATCTCGCATTCATCTTTTATGCCTTTCTTCTTATTGTGCGTTATGTGGAGCAATCTGATACACAGCACAGGCTAGAGTTTCATCGTATCCTTCATGCTACGATCGCAAGTGCAATCGTTTGGTTGGTCATATTTGGCTCTATGTTCCCAGTAACTATGGCTAAATACGGAATCGCACAGAATGATTCCACTCAGTGCTTTCAATTCGGTCAGGCTCTCCATAAGCCTGCTGTGAAGACGTTAAACTATGTTATTTGCATTGTAGTGATACTGGGTTGGAGTCTGCTGGCATTGTTCCAAGTTTACTTCCTGCTATATGTGAGAAAGAGATTTGGAAAGGCCATGTGTCAACATCAACAGTTCTGGGCACAATTGAAAAACATTGTATTCCTGTCCATTATGTTTTTTTGTTTTGTGCCCTATCAAGGATTCAGATTATATTATGTGAGTGTATATGGCAATACTGAAAAACTTTCTCATATAAATGAAATTTTTCTAGCTGTCACTGCTTTCAGTTGCTTTGATATGATTATTTTTGCTGGTAGAGATATATGCAAACGTATTAATTCAAGGGGATGGTGTTGCGGTTTATAAGAACTATGTTTACTTTATCTAGTTTCTATATTGTTATTGATTTAGTGAATTTACTTTCATTTTATTTTATTTGTTTTTGATGTGTTTATGCCTTATAACAGGGGTTCCCATTCCCAACCTTTTTTGTGCCAGGGCATAAAATTGTCATTTTTAATTGGCTTTATGCCCAGCTGCACTACTTCCTGAACTTCAGCCAGCTCCTTGTTTCCTGTCTGCCATTATTGGTCAAATTGATTAATTCAGGTGTGCTTGACCTCAGTAGTCATGGCAACAATAATCAGACACACCTGAATTAATCAATTTGGCCAATAATGGCACACAGGAAACAAGGAGCTGGCTGAAGTTCAGGAAGTAGTGCAGCTGGGCATAAAGCCCATTTTAAGATGCATCGTTTTGAAACAAGATATGACGCCCTTGCTGCAGTATTTCACCACAACGATCACACAATGGATTTGGCGCTACGGAATCGTCTGTTGCCGTAAATCCATACTTAATATGAGGCATTATTTACAATTAAAGCTCGACTTGCTTTTCCTTTTTTCTCTGGTCTGGGGACCGATGGTTGGGAATTGCTGCCTTATAAGCTTAAAACTATTGTCTTGCAAGTCAGAATGATTGGAAAATAAACTATATACTGTATATGTATTGAATGAAGCAACATTCATGTGTGTTTAGTTTTATGTTTTTTTTTTTTTTTTTTTTACTTGTGGAGAACTGAGTCTGGAATAAAACTGTTAAATAGAGTGATAAGGTTTGGGTGTGAGTTCCTCATATATCTAGTGTTAACCATAAAGTTTACAACAGATCCATCACTGTTTAGTGAAGGCCATGGCTTTAATGTGTCACACAAAGATTAATAAAAGAAAAGAAAGTAAAAGTTGCCACACCACAGCTTCAGACAGCAAAATATTTAGGCCCATTTAATGTTCTCTACACATGTGACGTTTCGAGCCCATTGGCTCATCATCAGACAATGACTCACCCATTTGGCTCGAAACTTCACCTGTGGTTTTCTATGTTTGGAGCTGTGATGTGCTATTTTTTTTCCTTTTCTAAAAATGTGTTATTGCTTGAGCACACTCTGGACCTATTGCCAGTTTGATGTGCGCACTTTGTGTTGAATCTTTGTAAATAAAATAACACCATTAAATAAGTCAAAGTAATAGGCTATGTGTGTTGCGAATAGCCAGACCCAGGGTTGTTAAGAGTCCAACCACGTGTGTAGTCGGTTGGTGACTAAAAATTACATCCCTGCACTAAACACTTGGCAAACCCAGAAGCCACTTCCAGTAAACATGTTTAATTATACATACTGTCATACCATAAAAACATTATCATGACCGATCATCAGCACCCAATATAAATTGCAACACAGCAGATATGGTCTCTCTTAGCACCCTGGTGGCTAGTGGTCAACGAAAATAAATATTTGTCTTCTCATAAAAAAAAGCTTGCAACATAACACAAATTAATGTAAAACAAACCATCACCATAACACCCCTGTATTGTTGTAATGGTTTTTTAAAGGCATGCAGAACTTTATAGTGTTGCACACTTGAAACAGACTCGGTCTTCTCTTTCACAACATTATTTTGCCAGTTCCGTTGGAATTATTTTTTTTTATACACGAAGCAACACATCTTCACACGGCAGCAATATAGCCTATATCACTTCACTTGGCTCGAGCTCTCCACAACGCTACCGCGCTGGCTCAATGACATAATCCTAACTGAACTTTCACCTTTCAGGAACATCAATCTTTAGAATAATATCCAGAATATTTATCAAATGAAATTACCATGAAATTATAGTGATTTCCCTTACATTATTCTAAACAGTCCCAACAATAGCCTGTAACTTTTAAATAGACTGGAAAATGATGGAAATTGAATTATTTAGCATGGTTTAAATCATATTTATCTGACCGTTATCAGTTTGTAACAGTAAATGAAGAAACTTATCGATCAACAAATTCAGTATGGGGTACCACACTTCTAGTACTAGGACCGTTGCTGTTGTTCTTGGGAGATTTCATTAGGAAGCATTAGATTAGTTTTCTCTGTCATACCGATGATGCCCAGATGAAACTTTTCAATTCAAGAAATTAACGGAATGCATAGCTGATATAAACATTTGGAAGACTAATTTTCTATTACTTAATTCTGAAAAAACAGACTGGCACCCACCCCAACGAAGTGGAAGTGCAAATCAGAAGTGGAAAATGTTTGTCAAAAACTTACATTTACACACAAACTGACTAGAAACCGTCATTTTCATACGCCATCTTCTCAAGCTCAAATGTCACAGAATGGAACACATAGGATTGTGGGATCTCAAAAGTAGCGAAGGATACTATGCTGCCTTATAAAATCGATGAGATGAAGGCATCTCAGGAGACAGAAAGTGAAGCTAACATTGGATTCGGAATGAAGGTGGGTTATTAGATGAAGACAGGATTGATGCTTTCTTTCCTTGGAATCCAAGGAATTTTTACGTTTTCGAATGCAGCCTTCTTGATCTCCTCCACGCTCTCTAATATCCCGCCTTCATTAACTGAAAATTAATCGATAACGTATTGTGATTGGATGGTAAGTTTGTTCTTCAAAATATGACGAGATTGGCAACCTTTGGCTATTCTCGCGTGACAGATAACTGCTAGTCGACTCGCTTATATGATTACCTAGCAAGGAAATTTTAGGAAAGAAGAAATACGGGACATGATTTTTTTTTTTCATAATAAATCGGGACACTAAAAAAAAGCTAAAATACAGAACTATCCCGGGAAAACGGGAAGTCTAGTCACCCTATCTGGATAACAGCTTACAACACCCTGTCTAATTCATTTAATGATATGATAATATTCCTGATAGGCTATTTCTTCAATGAATTGATGATATTCTATTAAAGGGTTAGTTCACCCAAAAATGAAAATGAAGTCATTAATTACTCACCCCCATGCTGTACCAACCCCGTAAGACCTTCGTTCATCTTTGGAACACAAATGAAGATATTTTTGATTAAATTTGAGAGCTGTCTCACTACCACATTGGCTGCCTAGGGACTGGCTCTTGACGGCCCAGAAAGTCAATGAAGAAAATGTTTAAATATCCCAAGTGACTACCGTGGCTCAACTATAAGTTTATCAAGCGACAAGAATACTTTTTGTGCGAAAAAACAAACAAAAATAACGACTTTATTCGACTATTCCTTTTCTTCCTTGTTGGCCTGAAACAAGACTTCCTTAGATTTCCACGACGCATGCGCGAGAATTGCGATCTCCTTCAACTACTTCAGTTCAGTTCTCGCACATGCGTCGTGGAAATCTAAGGAAGTCTTGTTTCAGGCCAACAAGGAAGAAAAGGAATAGTCGAATAAAGACGTTATTTTTGTTTTGTTTTTCGCACAAAAGTATTCTCGTCGCTTGATAAACTTATAGTTGAGCCGCTGTAGGCACATGGGATATTTAAACATTTTCTTCATTGACTTTCTGGGCCGTCAAGAGGCAGTCCTTTAGGAGCCAATGTGGTAGTTATACAGCTCTCAAATTTAATCAAAAATATCTTCATTTGTGTTCCGAAGACGAACGAAGGTCTTACGGGGTTGGTACAGCATGGGGGTGAGTAATTAATGACTTAATTTTCATTTTTGGGTGAACTAACCCTTTAACATAAAGCTTTAATAAATGGAATATGCAACTATTTCATATCTGAATATGAAACGTTTTCTCTAAAACTTTCCCTACATTGACAGATGCCCCAATGCTCTCAGAGGGCTTTTCCCATGGTGATTATTACATTATCTGTGGTGTTCTTTCGGCATGCCTAATAAATCTATCGAACGTCTCTGATGGACATGATTTTTCCCTAAAATACTGGAAGATGCAGTATATCTAGGAAGTCACATTTCATGCACATTGATGCCCCTGAATTGCCTTAAAATATGTTGTAAAACATCTACTTGTATCAATAAATGATGGGAAATTAATTTAAGTATGACATGGGCTTACTGTTTGTCACAATGTTTTCAACTCAGTCCTACTGCAGACAACACCACAGTCATCTGCCTCAACCAGGATGGTGATGAGTCTGCATACAGACAAGAGGTAGAGCAGCTGGGTGTCTGGTGTAGTCATAACAACCAGGAGCTGAAAATGCTCAAAACAGTGGACTTCAGGAGGAACACCCCAGCACTCCCTCCACTTAGGTTTCTGTACCACCATCTCTCAGGACCTGATGTGGGGCAATCACATTGTCTCGATTGTAAAAAATAATAATAATAATAAAAAAAGCAGCAGCTGACACAGTTCTACTGCAGGACAGACTCAATCCGTCATTGAGTCTGTCCTGCAATTCCCTTATTACTAACACCGGCCACAACTTATTTGAACTGTTGCAGTCTGGATGGCGCCTCAGATTACAGGAACTACTAGAACATCTAGGCACAAGAACAGTTTCTTCCCACTGGCTATTTCCCTCTTGGAACAGCTAAACACCTTCCAAGTGCAATACCCCACTTTTCTGTGCAGTATCCTTATAAAAAGACACATTTATTCATATTAATTCACAATGTATGTTCATTGTCTGTAAATGTTTATTCTGACTAAACCTGTCTTTTTTTACTTAAATGTTATTATATGCCTTGTTATATTTATATTTGTGTCCTGGAAGCTTCAATACCAAGATAAAGTCCCTGAGTATGCAAGCACACATGGCAATCTTATTCTGAACAATTTGTGTGGTTCTAGCCTTTTTTATTTATTATTATTATTATTTTAGCTAATAACAAGTCTAATGGAGATCCATATTATTTTGTGTCATTTCATTGCTTTTATAAATAAAATCATAGCTTTATTTTGCTGGTTTTGCTAGCTTCTAGGTCTGGAGGTCCCAGAATTATTATTATTGTTATTTTGCAGTGGCATTATGAAGCCAACATGCATTGGATTATGAATATGACTATGATTCTGATTGTGTATCCAAACAGAACATTCATATTCAAATGACAAATTGTAATGGAATTGGAGCTAATTGATTAAGGAACTAAGTCTGTGCCTTTTCATCCTCTTCAACTCAACATTCACTGGAGTGAATGAATGCCTGTGTCCACTGCTCCAGAGCGGAAGTACCCCGTCCAGACACGCTGTCTCTCTCTGTGTTGCTTTGGCTGATGGCAGGCAGAAATGGGATTAACAGTCTTTTCATGGTGCCTCTCACATGACATCATGCTGACATTTGGTCTGGGCATACAAAGGCGATCTAAACTGATCAAACAGAAAATGTCCTTTATCTGATTGTCCAATACCTCCATTAACTCCCCATGCCTAAAAAAAAAAAGACAAAACATCATCCAACCATGATTCATGTTATTATAAATATATTAGTTTAAATCTAACAAACATTCTTAAAATTATCTTAAAAAACAAATGTGGGGAAATTAGCTGCACATGGCATGTCCACCAACTGCCCATATTCTCTGAAATGACAGTCTGAAGAATTTTGCACACAAAACTGAAAAGTAGCCTATACTTCTCAGTCTGGCAAGCTCTAATCTGATTGGCTGACAGCTTTCATAGATAATGAAACACAATTTTTTTTTCTCAGTCTGCCTGGAAACCAGGGCATATTTGTGTGAAAAAAAACAATCATCTTTTTTGAAGAAGAACTAATAACTGGATTTGTTAGTTTTAGACTCATATCTAGGCTATGCCTTGAAAAAGACGTTTATTCAAGTGTGCTATTGGTATACTTCTTTGAAAACTAAAAAAAAAGTCTAGTCTACTCCAGTCTACTTTTTATGTACTTCTCAGAAATATACTTCGAATTGCACTTAAGTATACTTGACTTATACTGACAGAAGTCTAAGTATATTTGGCTTATACTTGTTGATGGAGATATGCTTAAAAGTGTATTCTAAGTATTCTTGGCTTGTACTTGTGTTCACTATGTTGATTGATTAACTTATTAAATACTTTTAACGTGATCATCAAACATTAAACAGCGCGTGAATTAAAACTGCTTAATGTTAACAAATGAAATAAAGCGTAACCCATGAAGAGAAAATGACAGTGAAACTTTGGGGTTGTTGGACTCCATCTGTGTTTTGATCATCATGATCAACTTACCAACATTCAAGTGTTAATAAAAAAGCATGTATGAAGCTAATATATATATATATATATATATATATATATAAATTAAAGCACAGTCAAAAGTATTTTTTGAAGTATAAAAAATAACATGTCAACATGGTAGTATAGGCCTACTGCAAGTGTAAAAATAATATATAAATTGTTAACTATAAGTACAATGTCAAGTTCACTTAAAAAAACTTTCAGTACACTACTAGTTTAATATGGTAAGTTTTTTAAGTGAACGTAACATTATACTTATAGTTTACCAATTATACCATTTTTGCTCTTTTAGTGTACTCTCAGTAAATACTAGTTTAGTACCTTAATACTGCAAGTACTTTTTTAGTGTAGCTACTCTGAGTAAACTACTAGTTCAGTAGTTTTATACTATAAAAGTATAGGCTACTTCAAAGTGTACTTTCATAAACTAAAAAATATTTTAACTAAAACTATTTTTGGGGGGGCCAATTTAGTCCCGAGCAGTATTAAAATAGTACACTTACAAGTTTGAATACTACTTTTTTCGTAAGGGATACTTTTTATGTCTGAAATAATCAATTCCTTTTGGTATTTTTCAGGATTTTTTAATCAAATTTTTAGCGTTCAAAGACATGAATGAATCGTATTAAGAAATATATTCGATTATATAAAGCCATATTTGTCAACTTGGAAATTGTACGTATAGCCTAAACTAAACCTGGTCCTTTTCCGACCCTCTGTTTGGCGTTCAAACGGGAGCATAGATATGTAATTCCACACATGACCGCGAGATGTCGCTGTGGGAAGCGTCGTCATCACTGCAGCAAGGTACTTGTATGGGGATGGTCCAGCAGGGAAGAGGAGGAGAGAGAGAGCGAGAGAGAGAGAGAGAGAGAGAGAGAGAGAGAGAGAGAGAGAGAGAGAGAGAGAGAGAGAGAGAGAGAGAGAGAGAGAGAGAGAGAGAGAGAGAGAGAGAGAGAGAGAGAGAGAGAGAGAGAGAGAGAGAGAGAGAGAGAGAGAGAGAGAGAGAGAGAGAGAGAGAGAGAGAGAGAGAGAGAGAGAGAGAGAGAGAGAGAGAGAGAGAGAGAGAGAGAGAGAGAGAGAGAGAGAGAGAGAGAGAGAGAGAGAGAGAGAGAGAGAGAGAGAGAGAGAGAGAGAGAGGGCGCTGCTGCTGCTGTGTCTGTGGCTACCCACCGCAGTTTTCCGGTCTCCTTCTATCCACACGATTTTCCTTGGATACCTAACGGATGCTATCCTTTCCTCGGCACACCAGCATCTCTTCTGTTTTCAATGCCATGCGTTGGGAATGATTTCCGTGCGTCGCTCGCTGTAAATTGTCGGCATTAATCGGGGAAGGGAAGCTAGAAGAGCGTTGTTCCTTTGGATATTACACGGTAAGCGCAATGTCATTCCAGTTGCATTTCCAGTTGTCACATTCCCCACCTACAACCTCGATATCTGCCAAGAAAAAGCTCGAAACAGTTATGAAACCCCTGGCACGCGTATTAACAGCGCATGTTATGTGAGTTTATTTGCTTGTTGATGTCGCCGAGTTTGTGTTTATAGCGGTTTTTATCGCATTTAGTGCTCGTATTCACAGCGCAATGAGCGCAAGCTGGGAACTGAAAATGGAATCCATTAGAGCATCATTCTCCATCCAAGACGGGTGGGGGGGTGGGATGGCAGGAGCAGAAAACCTATTACTTCCCTATTGACCTAAATTTCAATGATGTATTTATAAGATTACACCAGTCCACGGATATGGCCGCTGCTTCTTTGTGTAGTTTTACAGCATGTCTTTCAAATCGTTATAAAAACCCAACTGTCAGTGCATTTTGCTTGTGAAGAGCCGTTTTCGTTTCGTTTGTGTCCATTCATTTTGAATTTCTTGATTTACTAGCTCGTGTAGCCTCGGGTTTTTTGACCGTCTGTTAGTGAAAATTTCTTTAGAAAACATTGTTTAAATTGAGTATGAAAGATGAATACAGCTTATTAGTTTAGGTGTGCTGATGTGGAAATGGGAGGGCTGTATGTGGCTAGACTGGTCGCCTGCTTTCTCTGCACTTGCTTAGGTGAGGCCGTCTTGGAAGAGAAGAAACAATAATTCAGCTCATAGTAGCTTTTAGGCCCTCATGAGTTTATTTGTTGAATTTTGAATAATGTGCTATCTTTTCCCACACATGGCACATGTAGGCTATGTTATCAGTATGTTGGTGCTCTAGATGCAAGCAGTTGTTAATGGATAGAACTGACATTGATGGATTTTATTCTTGATTTTTTTTGTCAAATTCACTATAAAAACCTGGCTTCTGTGGTTGCAAGAACTTTACTGTAAAAAATACTGGGATATTTCACACTGGAAATTCTGTAAAATTCTGGGAATCCCCAGCTTTACTGTAACTTTTTATTTGCAACTATTTTTTCTTTTTTTGCAGCCACAAGAAGTACTTGTGGCGAAGTGTAGTTGCAATGGTTTGATTTATCGATGCCATAAAATTATGTGAATTTTCACGCAAGTACTTTTCTGCTGAAAAATCAAGAGGGATATTGAGAGAGAGAGAGAGAGAAAGAGAGAGAGTGAGAAATGGAGAGATATTGAAAGAGAGAATATTGATTGTTCAAGGGATCGGACATTCTCAGGTTGATCATAAATTATACATTGCACATGGAATTTTTTTTTCCAGTGCAAAAAGGTTTCAGCACTCTGGCCCTGGTATTCACCATTTTAATGTACTGATACATAAGAGTGTGCTCTCAGGGAGCAACAGTGCATGACTGTGAAATATTGTATGCATACTAGTATTAACCTGCTTGCTATATGGCTGCATATGATTTAGAATGTAGGAGCTTTGTATGCATTTTGTAACAGGTCACGTACACTTGAAGACCTCGCTGAGGTATCTCACTGGAGAAATAGACGAGCAGCTGAAAGCAAACAAATTATTGCAGTATACATTCAAAACACCCATCATCATTTATAATGTTTGCAGTTGCAGTTATATGTTTTGTTCAAATGTTCGAGATACGGGAAAATTACATGTCTTGATTATGACCTGACATTGCCCATCATTGGCCCTGCAATTTCAGGATAATGACTAGGTAATATATAGCTTAAATTTGGTGCAAAGACATCAAACTGTGCAAAAGCAAAGTGCTGGTATTAATTATTAAAATGGTGCACTTTCAACAGATTGAGTGCAGTGGTGCTTATAATAGGCAATTTGACAATAATCTTTTGTCATTATCTCAAAACCATCACTTTTAGGTTTTTAACATTTTTTCTGTTCTATTTGATCGTTGTTCACTTATAGAGGTAGTTTTAAATGCGTCATTTCATGTTCATTTAGTAATAGACCTATTGATAAATATCCGACTTGACTCCAGCCACTTGGTATGGACTGACTCAGTCTCCTCTTTAGATAATGACCCCAGAGACAAAGCTGTTGATGACACAGCTTTGATATGAGCATTGTCTTTGTTGTCATCTGTTGTCTCATGACACTCACTGGCTGATTTGTAGTTATATAGTTGACATACAGGAGGATATGAGAGTGCAAAATCATACATTTCTTTTATATTTTCGTTTTCCCTAAGAACATCTGCAGAATATAGGCTAGTGACTTGAAATTTGATGAATCTTTGATCTCTCATTTTGAGGCTTGAGGTGTACACCTAATTTTTAGCTAAGCCAATATAGAAGTTAAACTCAAAGGATGCGCAAGAGAACAGATTAGTTAAGAGTTTGAGTACACGACGTGTGCATATATTATTAGTCATTTTTGAAGATTAATATCTCACTGTAAAAAAATACTTAAAAAAGTAAGTTAGAGTTACTGTGTTGAGTAAATACAACGAAGGAAATTGATTTGATAGAAACTCACATTAAATCTACTTTGATTTTACAAAACATAAAAAGTTGTGATAACAAATCATGAAAATATTTTTTGACAGTGATAAATCTGCCTTAGAGGGCCACTGTAAAATATGGCAGTCAGTATTACACTGTATTCAGAATTTTACTGTGAAATCATTGTAGACTAGCATTTTCCTTCATAACACAACAAATGTATATCATTTACAGTAGCTGATTAAAAATATTTATTACACAGCTCTTTGAAATTCTTTTATTATGAAAAAAACTTGATTATTTTTTACGTCTTGTATTACACCATGCCATCTTGCATCTTGGTTATTTAGTAAAAAAAAGGCCTCAGAGGACTTCACTATTCAAGTTATATTAATATAACATTGCCTGTCTTGTGGCTAGGCCTATAATAATTGTTTTGTACATTGTAATAGACTATTTTTTTCTCTAGTGGAAGCTTTAAGATAATACATAGGTAAGATTATAATTTCCACTCAAATCATTATTTAATGCCCACAAATTTATTTATTCAGTTTGTAGTTGTTATTGTTTATTTTGCAATTATGACCATACAGAATTATTTAGATACGATTTTGAAATCGAATAGCCCCCCCCGCCCCCTTGTTAAATTCCTGTGTGCATTAAGTTGTCTTACTGTTAATGTGGAGCCTCATTTCCCATTATTGCCTTCCACACAGATCAAGTGCTTGAGTGAGGGATCTTTACCCAACTTCATTTAGCCAGTGTACCATAGAAACATCTTCTTATATGCACACTGGTAATGCACTGGGGAGCTGCCTTGCTTGTGTAGCCTCTGTCAATGCTCCAGAAAAGACTTGATAGGAGGGCAGAAAAAACATTATTACCTGACTGCCTGGATTATGCAGACCTGGAGTGAGGAGAGACAAGCTGTGCTCACTGAGCATTTGCATTTATGGTTAAGGAATCCACTGACACATGAAATACGAAATATGAGAGACAGTGGGGCCCTGGGTTCCTATTTTTAGATTTGCCAACCAAAATAAATTCAAAAGGAAGGTTATAGTGTTGTTTTTTTGTTCAGATGTCATTATTGTTTTGTTTAAAGGATGGTTTAAAGTTCCCAACCTAATCCGTAATAGTTTGCTTTTCATTTGAGATATCTCGGATTTGCTAAATGAGAATTGGGAGATTATTTATGCAATATCAATTCATCTGAATGATCGTTTAGTATATTTTTATAGGTCAGTGGTATAAGATTACTGTCAGTCAAATAGCCATTATGAGCTTGCTTTTGCAAAAAGTGTTACTCTTTATGCGAAATATGCCATTATACTATGGTATATTATTATTAGAGGAATACTTCATGCTTTTGCATAGTGACCATTCAACTGGACAACTGACCACTGGCAACCACTGACCACTGTATTGTTACAGTATATAGTAAAACAATATAATTTAAACTTCAATTCAATTATGCATTTATTTGTTAGGCATCCATGTCATCTACAGCCAACCTCTCATGCACAGAATACTAGGCAACTGTTAAATTATTGAAAAATATTAAGCAGAGTTACACCTAGTGTGGTGTGCATTATTTTTCAATAATTCATGAGCCAATTTTTATGCTTTTACCATGGTTACCACACCTCAAAACTGTTCAAATGTTTTAGAGAAAGACCTTTCCATAATATATAAATGATAATAATTTAGTTGGTAAAACATGGAAATTGTTTGCCTTTGTTATTGATGTATTTTGTTTCGTAGACTAAAAAGTGAAAAATAAATTGAGCTTGTGTTAAACATTTAACAAAAACCCTATTCCGGATCTGGGTTCTGGGTTAATTTTGCTATAATTACTTCTCCTGTTATTAAAAATACTTAATATTACTTCTTAATATGCTCCACAATTTTGTATTTGATCTAATAACCTTAATTGTTTTTCAGAATGCATAATTAAGATGCTGCATTTGTCACAGACCTGTGATGGCAAGCTTTATCACTGGTTAGAATAAAAATATTTGATTTTTGATTTTGACATCTCTCAAAGTAAGATAATTGAAAAAAAAAAATGTATTAATGAGAATTTTGGGTCCTGCTATTGTTTGACCAGTAGGGGTCCCTTTTAGCCATCATTCAGCGGCCAATTATAGAATGTCGGTGAAAGCAATATGAAATAAATGCAGAATGTGGTCTTAAACTAGCTTTTCATATATCAAACACAGCAAATGGGCTGACATGACACAGTGAACATTTGCAAGTTCGAGGTCTTCATTAGATTCATTTTCTTTATCCTTGAGGAATAACACACTGCTTTGTCTTGGAGACTTCAGTGAGTGTATTACATTTCCACTGTTGCCACTTATACATAGATAACACTAGTAAACACAGCTTTCAGCAATGTCAACTCTCTCCAGCAGCAAAGTCATTAATCCCATACTAGGTCAGGGCTCTTACTGAGCCAACCATTTCCACCCAGAGCTACACAGGCATGGCAGAAATGTCCTCGTGCCACGCTTGAAAAATCCATGCCGTATACTGATATCCCATGATGCATTTTCCAGGCAGGCATACAGCAGAATTTCAAATACATGTCAGTTCTCTGGCATGTCACAAATCATCAGTAGTTTCCTTCATGGAAGTTGAAGGTTGCAGACATATTTGAAAAGTTAATCATAAAGTGAAACGTTAACATTTTTTTTTATCAGTGAGTTAGAAAAGAACTAAACAGAGAGTTTTTATCTGTTTTTATCCAACTAGAGACTGAAAAAGTCAGCAAACGGATAATGGATGGACACCAAATGGATAATTGTTTCAATTATAGCTCTTAACGGGCACAGGCTTTACCTTTAATTTGCTGGGGAAAGAGTGGAAGAGGTGGCCATTGAAAAAAAATAAAATGTACTCAAACATCAACACCAGAGACTATAGAGGAGAAAAAGCCCTAATAAGCAGTAGGGCCTGTTTGATCACAGCAAGTCTCACATAATTACTCTTTATCATCGATGTCACGCTTAGCTGTCCTTTGAGAACATGATCTGAGAGCATTTTAATTGCTTCGCATTTGCGCTGTTTCTTAATGTATCATTGACATTTTAGGCAAGGAGACATGTCTTGGAAAAACTATACAGTTCTCCACCAAGACTTTTGCAGACAGTTAATTAGCTCTAGAATGTGCAGTGATATGACATCACCGAGTTTTTGTGGTGGTCATTCTTATTTAAATTTAAATGAATGCGTATCATACATGTACCATACACTTCTAAGTCCACTAAATGTTTACAGCAAAGACACGGTTAATTAAATATACCTTTCGCAATATAAAAGACGCATTATCTCCAGTCTCTTTTCGGTGCTTTGTGCAGGAGAGCATAACGTCATCTCCCAGTTTGCCAGCCTCACAGAAAAAGAGATTAGTTTCCTTTAAGACCTTATTGAACATTTTAATCTTGCAGTGTGCTCAGAATTTTATTGCCGTTTCATTCCCAACCTTGTCAGTCGTGTGTCGAGACAATAAATAAACAAATATGTCTGCAGTCAGAATACAAAGGACCGATTAATGTGTGTGATTTAATGAAGCTGTAAAATATTTGTTTTCCCATCCCTCTGCATATGTTATATAACTTAAATATTTTGTAATAATTCTAATTTTATTTGAATGATTTCACATGAGATTTCACATAAATATTTATCTTCCAAATGCTAGCTCTTAATGAACTGCCCTTGCTTTCTTTGTCTCATTAATTCCAGCAACTAAATAAAGCCTGATTTTACACTAAAAATACTGCTGGGTGTGTAAAAGCGTGTGAATGTGGGTGTGACTGTAAACAGAATATGTGCCTTTTGTTTATGCATTTTGATACTTTAGTATCCTGCGGGATCACATGACTAATCGTGTACCTTGGATCACAAGTGTGATGCCTGCCAATAGCAACATCCGCCGAATGAATGAACACCACCATGTCCTGTGGGTTTAGGTAGATGCTTTTTTCTGAAACATCTGGCATTTCACTGGGTGATCAGATCTTGGGAGTAAGTCTTCCGAATCTTGCCGAAAAACAAAACGGGGATGTCCAAGGGGAGGAAGCCGTTGTCAAAAGCATATGGCCACAGTCTTAATGGGATGTTAAGGGGAATGAAAATGCAAAGGCAGGGCAGATGTTTAATGCAGAAAACAAGATTAAACAGTAAAAAAAAAAAATATATATATATATATATTTGATCAGATGTTTGGACTGAGGTTTCTGCGGTTCTGATTTTTGGTTCATTTCTGCTGGTTTCTGTTTTTGTAGATACTGTTGCTATGAGTTGTATATAATCCCAAAGGACAGAAGATGCAGCAATTCCTTAGGGTGCAATCACGAGACTCTTACACCATCATGAACCTACACATGCAGCAAACACAAACTCTAAAGATAGCATTCTGAACGCAAGCTGAAAGATAGATATGGAGCACAGCGCAGACACTATTTGAGATTTAAAAAAATAATAATTTTATGTTCATGCAGATTTAGTCAAAAATAGCCTAGTTTTTTGAATCATCAGTGCAAAGCATCTTGAGAAGAATTAGCTGCCGTGTGCAGCATCTGATATGATCCACTGTAAGTCTCACGGTTGCCTTCTTGGAGAGAGACTGTCATAATGGATTGATATCACTATGGTAACAGGAGCCCGTTAGCAAGCACAAGCATGATGTCATAGACAAATTAGGCATTCAGACATGAGCCCCAATAGAGAGATCCTCCTTTGTTGTAGGGCTTTCAGCGATTATCGGCTGACATTAATTATGAACATTTCACAAATTTGATGAATTTATATCAATTTCCCCTTTTCGGCTATTTGATGTCTGCAGCCAATTTAGTGAAAAGGCTTAAAATGTCTACATTCACCTCAGTGGTTTCACACAGAAGTCATTGTGGAAGCACATTCAAGTACGTTAATCCAAAAATGTAGCTTTTGTTACTTTAAATGAAAAAGTGCCATTGAGGAAGTGAAATGGGATATAACCGCTTGTTGGGAACAATGGCACTGTTCAATTTGTTTAGTGTTTGACAATGAAATTGAGGTTGTGTTACGGGACTCTCCCGTCTACTGTCTCGAGCCTTATCTGACAGGTCAGGGGCCGTTGTGAAAGACGTTTTAGTAAAATTACAGTTAACATTCACTGAGCAGCAGGCCTGTTTCTAAGGTAACTGTGGCCTTGGAGTGATTGTAGCAATCATGAGACTTAATACAATTAGACTCTTTTACCTGTTTCTCAGTAATGCCTTTCTTTTTCTCTTTTTCTATTAAAAACACAGGGTGTGTTCAGGTGGTGATCTTCTGTATGGTCTATTCAGTATGCTAAAAGTTTCGCCATTTCCTTTTAAGGTGTAATATCCTTGCGAATCAGAACCGGAGTACTTATTATATATTAAATGTTCATTTGGATTAATGCATCCTATAACTCCCCTAGCTGATGTATAGTGCTTCCACGGCACAGCCCGTTTTTAGTGCTCCATCCAGTTTCAGCAAGTCTTTACATGTCCTAAAGTGAATGTCAACCGCCCCAAAATAAAATTGATTATTGGGCATTGATTATTAGTTTAAAATCGCTTGAATGTTTAAACTGGTAAGACTTAAAAAGACATGCAAATGGTAAACTTCATTCATGATGCACTGCTGGCCCGATTGTGCAGGTAAATATTCAGCCCGTTCTCATCCCAAGGCGTCATTAAAGGATTAGTTCACTTTTGAAAAAAACTTTTGCTGATAATTTACTCACCCCCATGTCATCCAAGATGTCCATGTCTTTCTTTCCTCAGTCGAAAAGAAATTGAGGTTTTTGATGAAAACATTCCAGGATTTCTCCATATAATGGACTTACATGGGAACCAGACGGTCCAAGGTCCAAAAGACAGTTATAACAGTTTCAGATGCAGCTTCAAATGTCTTTAAACGACACCAGACGATGAATAAGGGCCTTATCATACGAAACGATCGGTTATTTCAAAACTTATTCCAAAAATGTAACTTTTCTAAGGACAATTGCTAGCCTTGCTCTATTCTGTGAGGTGCGTTTGTAACGTCACGTAATACACAATTACGTTCAAAAGGTCACGGGCGACGTAGCCAGAAGTACAGAGTCAGAGTGTTTACAAGTTGAACGCATAGGTTGAACGTGCAAACTAACTCAAACGCCGTTTACAAAAAAAGGAATTAAAAAGGTAAAACAACGATGTCGGACGATTTTGATTCTGTACTTCCGGCTACGTCGCCCGTGCCCTTTTGAACGCAATTACGTATTGCGTGACGTTGCAAACGCGCCTCACAGAATAGAGCAAGGCTAGCATTTGTCCTTAGAAAAGTTACATTTTTGGAATAAGTTTTGAAATAACCGATCGTTTCGCATGATAAGACCCTTATTCATCGTCTGGTGTCGTTTAAAGACATTTGAAGCTGCATCTGAAACTGTTATTAACTGTCTTTTGGACCTTGGACCGTCTGGTTCCCATGCAAGTCCATTATATGGAGAAAAATCCAGGAATGTTTATCAAAAAACTTAATTTCTTTTCGACTGAGGAAAGAAAGACATGGACATCTTGGATGACATGGGGGTGAGTAAATCATCAGCAAAAGTTTTCAAAAGTGAACTAATCCTTTAACACCACTTTTGCCAAAGAGTAGACATCCAACACACATGGCACCCTTTAGCGTCAATATGAGACGCAGATATATATGGGGCAGAAGGCGCCTCCTAGTGGTCTAACACTAACCCAGACCTAAACATACCCATACTCTGTGCATGTTATATTGACGCTAAAGGGTGCCATGTGTATTAGATGTCTACGCTTTGGCAAAAGCGTCGTATGTGACGCCTCGGGATGAGAATGCGTTGGAATATACCATCATGTCACGAGTCCTGAACACGAGTATTATCGTGGCAGCGCTTGATTCTTGCCTTGCACAACACATTTTGAAAGAAGAGTTGGAAGAACGCTTGCGTCTGGCAGATTCGAGCCTCGTAAACGCATACAAAATGTCTTTCGTCCTGTAGGCATCCTGGAGAATATTTCTGTTCATCCTAAACACATTTTCTATCGTCCCCAGGACGACAGAATGCCGTTAGTCTCGAGCCTGTGTAGTGTGCTAACAAGTACACTACACAGGACACAATAATGAGTAGCTCAGTTACGTTTGGCTTTACATTACATTTGCCATTTGATGTTGGGCAATGCAGGGCTACGTTCTTTCATTTAAATAAAAAACCCGTAGCATCATGTTTACACCATTGGTTTACGCGCGTCACATATGGCTTGTACGTTTGCTTCATGTCATTCGGTGTTCACGCTTGGTAAATCCGGTATTAAAGGAGAACTCCGGCGAACAATCAACCTTTGGTCTAATAAAATATCGGTACATAGTCAATCGTTCTCTGAGATTTGTTTTCTCGATAATCGAATAATCAAGACTATTTTTTAAGATGGCCCCTGTCTGTATACACGAAGTGAACTGTCTTCATAAAGTATCTTCTTATTAAATGGTCTGTACACTTACAAAGTTCCCAATGCTTCGTTTTGCATGTATGGAGCCTCAGTATGTTTCTGTGTTAGTGTGGGGCTATTTTGAGCCTTATTAGTGGTATAAACTAGCGATTTCTTTTACTTAGTCAATGCCCCCATTACTAGCATTATACGGTAAACAGTTTTTAGAGATAAAACTCTTTACAATCGATTATCATGAAAACAAATCTCAGAGAACGGTTGACTTATGTACCGATGTTTTATTAGACCAAAGGTTCATTGTTCGCCAGAGTTCTCCTTTAAATGGGCAACGGGCCTGAATATCAACCATTTCTATAATAATAATAATAATAATATTAAAGGGGTCATGAACTGGCTTTTAAAATCTTATTATATTGTTGTCTGAGGTCAACTTATGACGTTCGCTTGGTTTTTGCATTCAAAAACATCAAAGTCAGGGTTGCCAACTTTTGAGTTTTGCTTGGAGTGAGATTTTTTTTTTTGGGGGGGGGGGGGGTTGTCACAAGATCTTGTAGGGCACAATGTATAGTTTGTCCAATTTTAATTTGGCATTAGGCTAACAGTTTTACTGATTAAAAAAACAGAGACCTCTGTCCTTCTAGGGGGGTTCGGGGGCATGCTCCCCCGTAAGAAAATTTTCTACATTTTTAGGTTAAATGCATCAATCTGGTGCACTTTGAGAGCTTAAAATTAAGAGTTTTAACCGGCTTCAAATCATGAACTGTGACATTCAACAAAGCAAAAGCCTCGACTTGTACCTGTCCTGGACATTAAAGAGGGATCAAACATCTTTTTAGTTATGATATAAAGTCTATGATATAAAGACTTTATGATATAAAGTCTCAGTCGCTTTTAGGATGCCAAACGATTATTATAATAATGTAATAATGATTTATATAATTATTCCTATTACGTAAAATCCATATAGGCCTTGTTTATAAATGTAGGCTGCTGTATAAATGAAAATGAATATTTCAAAAGTATATTTTACTTACACTATTGTATAGGAAAATTACAATAGTTTTGTCCTAATTTCTTCACTTGCAAGAAATAAACCCTTGAGCTTTTATTTTGGAGAAAACACCAGATGAGAAGAGAGAGTAAAAGCCGGATTCGAACTCGGGTCGAACGCGTCAAAGTTTGCTATCAGCACCTCACGCCCTCCCCCTACGCCACTGTAGATATTTAGTGAAAGATATCTTTTTTGCTAAAAAGACAGGCACGTAGTGCAAATGTTCGTTCTCAACTCACGTTCAAGGTCATAGGCAGCGCAGCGTCTCTCTGTGCATCGCAAAAGCCCGTGTTGACAGTTTGTTAATATAAAGCGGGAGATTTTTGCTCGTGCCCTGTGGGTGTTGTAGCCTAGGCAACTGTATCACGTACCGTTAGAACTGACGCGCTACTGCGTTCTGTCACATTTAAAAGCGCCAAAACGCTCCATATCAGGAGTAAACTTCTCTGTAGTCTGTCGGTGTCGGTGTCATCTTTTTCCGCGATTTTTCTCTGCGTCCAATCAGTAGTTAAGAGCCTGAACTTGCTTATAGTAATACAAAAAAATACAGCCCAGAAGAATGTCTAATTTAGCGTGAGATTTCTATGTTGAGCGTGAGACCGTGAGATTGAGGCTGAATGCGTGAGTGTCACGCCAGATGCGTGAGAGTTGGCAACCCTGCAAAGCAGCACGTTCTTTACTCTTAATCGTCTGCAAATCCAGTCTTGTTTACAAAAAAATCCTCAGTGAAATTAAGCGAACAGACGACGATGTTTTACCCTCATCAGCTGGAACGTCATTAATTACTCACCCCCATGCTGTATCAGAGCTTCATAAAATTATCAGCAAGCAAGAGCCATAATCGAACATGGGTCTCTGGCGCGAAAAACTTGGGGGGGGGGGGGGGGGGGGGGGGTCTCTTGTAACGTAAAGAAAGCTAGCCGCGGTTGGCACAGTTGTAAGCGGCTCGTCCCCCATACAGCGCGACGGCAATGCAGCTCGTGAGAGGGGGCGGCGGTTTTAACGTTTCGAGTCGGGCACGCAGGGTCGATAACGGAAGCCTTTCCGCAGAAGTAAAATCAGCCGTCGGCGAGAGAGAGCTCTGCGTGTTCCAGTCCCAGACAGAGAGCGCAGAAGAAGGCGGTTTCCGGCGCTGAGAGGGGGGCGGCATGAGCCGCAGGTGTGCGGGCCACCTTTAAAAAGACACTCGCTGCTCTTTTGTGAAGTCATACAAACATAATACACATGTAAAGGATACGTCGCCGGATGGCTGAAGGTGGCGAAGACGGCCGGCTTCCTCAGACTCTGTCCACGCTCGCTAAGAGATGCCTTTTCGGCGGCGACACGGCTTCCCCTCGGACATCAGCAGATGCGTAGAGCCTCGCTAAAAAGACGAAAATCAGAAAACAGCGGGCTGCGGGAGAGACTCGGGTTTTTATAAACGCGGGCCACGCCTGTTTTGGCGGGCTTTGACGCAATGAGAGCGTGTCAGCCTCTCATTGGCCGCGAGTTCAGCCGAGTCCTCTCATAGGCTGTAGCAGTTCTCTCAGAGCGAACCAATGAGCTCGCTGCTAGTTAGTCCGCTCATGGTCTGCAGCCAGCCTGCAGAAGGTGAACTGAAGGTGAACTCAACTGCGTTGGCAATGGATACAAAAATTTAGGATAATTTTTTTTGGCCTCAACTTCCCGTAGCGTAAGCTAGCTTACGCAATACTAGAGAACCTCTCAAGAGAACTAGTCTTTAGTTACATCACTGTTGCTGTATTAGTGATGGGGCTTCATTTTAGTAGTGATGGGCAGATCGAGGCTTTGTGAAGCAATGAAACAGTTGAAGCAAATGTGCTATGTTGTTTCGAGGCTTCGAATCAATCCGACACCCGTCTCCATGGTGACACCTAGTGGTCAATTGCAGGTGTTGATCTGAAACAACCTTTACAACAATGTTTTTTTATTATTATTATTATTGTATTTTTTAAATATATGATGCTTGTAACCTGTAGTCTCTTCACATTGCATAATGTTATTTTGGTCATGAAAAATATTAATAAAACAAATCAAGCCACAATGTCTCACTTTCTTATAGATTTTTATTTAAAAATATTAATTTATCTTCTGTTCTTTCTATTAATCTGTCTATATTGTGCACACAACAAATCAAGCCACAATGTCTGACTTTCTTATAGATTTTTATTTAAAAATATTAATTTATCTTCTGTTCTTTCTATTAATCTGTCTATATTGTGCACACAGAATGCCTATTCTTAAAGTCTTGTGCTGTTTTATGAAGGCAAAAAGCCATTATTTCGATTTTAGTTCATTGGCAAAATATAATGCTATAGACAATATATATATATATATATATATGAGAAGAGTTCAGATGCAAAAGCCTCTAAATGCCATTTGAAATTTTCTTCTTTAGTGATGATTTTTATCAAACTTGTATATTTAAGTTCAGTAATTTCACTTAAATAACAATTAATAGGTAATCATCATTGCCATTTAAGTGAAATCACTGAACTTAAATATACAAGCTTGATAAAAATGATCATTCTAGAAGAAAATTTTAAATGGCACTTAGAGGCTTTTGCATCTGAACTCTTCATATGTATGTATGTACTGTATGTATGTATGTGTGTGTATGGGGGAGGGGGGGGGGGTGTTTTGAGGCCTGTCAGGCCTCAAACAGGCCTGTCACAAACAGTTACAGTGGCGTAGATCATAGAGCATGTAGCCCTTGAAAGAGCAATTGATGTGCTCGGCCTCGAGTTCGAGCCTGGCTTTTGCCGAACATGAGATGTAAAAAGTATAAACTAACATTGTCTCTAGCGTTATATTGCCAATGAACTAAAATCGAAACCATTATATTTTTGCCTTCATAAAACAGCACAAGACTTTAAGAATGGGCATTCTGTGTGCACTTTGCTCACGCGATCCTTCCCGACCGACCTATCAATCAAACCCTGATTCGGCTGAGCACTCCACCTGATGAAACACTTAAAGCTTCATTTAGCCTTTGTCACGTGACTGTGGGTGTTTTGAATCACGCTTCGGATCAGTGTTTCGAATCATTTTTGCTTCGGGATCTCGCAAAGCTTCGGAACGTCTGTTTCGCGTCAGCCATCCCTACATTTTAGAGATCATCTGAATGGGTAAATTTCTAAGAGTACACAATGGGTCAAATATTTCTGGTTGTTCAAAGTTTGGGATCAGTATTTATTTCTTTTTTGAAAGAAATTGTTACCTGTATTTACCTAGAAGACATTGAATCGATCTAAAGCGACAGTAAAGACATACAAAAAAAAAAAAAAAAAAAAATTCAAATAAATGCTGTTGAAGATTTTATTCATCAAAGAGTCCTGAAAAGACGAATCATAGTTTCCACAAAAATATCACCACAACCGTTTCATTGTTTCACAACATTGCTAATAGTAAGAAATGTTTTTTGATCAGCTTTCATCACAGGACTAAATTACATTTAAAAAAATATTTATAAAATACAGTTTTATTATGGAGTACATTAGTTAGCTAAGAAATTTTGTTTTGAATCACAAACCTTGATGATGTAATAATTGTTAGACAAAAGTAGGTCAATGAAGAGACTGAGAGAGACTGAAAGAAACTGAGACTGTTAATTAAATATGTCTAACAATTATTACATCACGACAAACAATCAAAATGTAGATAAAACACTTTGATTAGTATTATGGCAGCTGAAAAGTGCTGAACCACACATTGTAATTAATGTAATTTTAACTGACAATCTGTCTTTGTAAATCATCTGTTTAAACTGGTTTTAAATGGATTGCTCTAGTGACAAAAGCCTTGCAGAGTTTGTCTTAACTATAACTATTGATGCTATTGTTTTGGTTCACAGAAGTAATGCCAGTACCAGACCAGCCCTTTGACACAGAAAACTCCAGCATGTTGAGCCCGGTACTGAACGCCTCCAATGGAGATGGATCTGAGACTGAGACCACCTCTGCCATCTTGGCTTCTGTTAAAGAACAGGTGGGTACTTCATGCCAAACTACTGTGTATTAATTCTTACAGATTGTCTCTGATAGAAGGTTATGTTTCTCCTCACACTCATAGTCTGAAGTTATATGGAAACATTCATTTCCCAACAGTTTAATTAGAAACTCTCTGAATCTTTATATACCATAAACAGTAATTACACAGTACCATACCAGCCCTCAGATGAACTGCATATGCCATCTGGGTTAAGGAGCCGCAAGGTTTGATGGGTTTTCGCGTGAGTCATTTCCATCATCTCGTGCTACCGGTTTCATTTAGCGCCTTGTGTCTAAATTCACAGATACAAATGGTTTTTGACGGTCACCACACTGCAAATGTGCCGTTGCGCCTCAGTATCACATGGTTTTACGGACGAGAGGGAATAGTGGATGTAGGTTTTTGGGCTGTGTGGTGTAAGAAATGTGAAATATTTGACACGGCATGTTGCAATCAGGTCTCCATGGCATGCTAGTCACTACGCTGCATCGCTGCAGCTTATCTTTAATAAGACTGGTCACCTGCTTGTCAGCAGATGGACAGCTTCACAGACATTGGCATAACCTTATGATAAACTGGCATGATCTCACAGGAATAATGACAGGTGATTGTAATTGCTTATGCCCTCCTGTCAAAAAATAATAATTTCTGTCGTTTATGAAATGATTTATTGGATTATTGCATGTCAGAATTTAGTGTCTAATAATGTATAGTATTTCTCACTTTCACTAGTTTGCATATATATATATATATATATATGCAAAGTGAATAATGTATATGTCTATATTGGCTGGAGGCCATTTTTGAGTCATTCTATGTGTAGATAAAATGGATTGTGACAAGCCCTTCGAATCCTGCTAGCGTTTAGCTCACACTCCTGCTTTTAACTATGGAGCAGAAAACAAGAGACATGCTCTCAGGGTTGGAAATCTACATGGGAGTGTTAAAGTAGGCCACAGCCATCGGTTGCGCTGGGCCAGTCTAATAGCTCTCCTATCAGAGCGAGAAAAACTTGTCTGCCATCATTTTTTTGATGCTTTTCACTAGAGGGTACTGGTGGACAGGGTCTATGACTCTATGCTGTATACTGTGTTTCTCTCTGAGAGAAAATTCAAAAAGGTTTTTGGTACATAATGGCTACCGTAGATGCAATGCGCATTTGAAAAAGCGAGGCGCTGGAGAGCACAAATACATTTTCACTGCTAGATGGGACAAATTCCTACACATTTTCCCTTTAATGTTAAAATTACAGATTTTTAGTCAGATTTGTGACATTACTGTTTATGTAATGCTAAAACACTGCAGTTCACTTTCAGAATTTAGGGTTAGTTACACTACTGTTCAAAAGTTTCGGTCTGTACGATTTTTTTGAAAAAATTATCTTATGCTCAATAAGGCTTTTACTTGATCAAAAATGCATTAATGTTGTGAAATATTATTGCACTGTAAAATATCTGTCTTGTATTTTGATATATTTTAAATTGTACTTTATTTCTGTGAAGTCAAAACTGATTTTTTTTTAGCAGTCAATATTATTCTAGTCTTCAGTGTCACATGGTCCTTCAGAAATCATTCTAATATGCTGATTTTAGCTCAAGAAACATGTCTTTTTATTATAATTATTATCATCAGTGCAAATAGCCTGCCTTGTAGGTAGAAGTTATTTACACTAACTCTGTCCACCAATATCTGGGGTACCAAAGTACTAAAAACGGCTGTAATTTGTCAGCTTCAGTGGTGTAGGGAATAATGTGAGTAGAAGATGGCAGACACATTTCTCCATTGCATATCAGATTGGAAAGGAATTTATTTTCAATAAATATGAAGCAAATATGTGAAAAGTGGAATTAAAGTGCCAACCAGTTGTTTAATAATAAAGTGTTTATCGGGTAGGGATAGGTCTAGGGAGCGCTTTATTATCCTAATAAGGCGGCAGACTGAGGTACAAATTGTATCTAACTACTTGTTGCAAAGAAAACACTGCTATTTTTACAGTGTAAATAGAATCTATTGATATTTGCACTTAGGGTATAGCATCTATTGCTAAGAAAATATGCTATTTTCACTTAGTATTTTTTTCACTTTTTTTACACTTTTGATCAATTAAACACATCCTTCCTTTCTCAATAAAAGTATTAATTTCTTTGAAAAAAGAAATCTTTCCAATCCCAAACTTTTGAACCATGAATTGCTACTCTCTATCAAGGGATAGTATTTTAGCCCCAGCTGGTAGATGCCGTAACTACACCATTTGGCTTTAAAAATTATATTTCTCCATCAATGGCCATTCAAAATGTGTTGTTTTTGCTTGTCCCGATCAAATGCATTTATTTTTTTATATATTCAGACAAAAGAGACCTTTCTTGCTATTGCTAATCAGTGGTTGGTAATGTTACCAGGCAGGGCATTCATTTTATAATTTGTGTATATTTTATTGGACAAAAATTTCTTTTACAAGAAAAATCATAATTTTTTTTCTGGTCCATTTGCCAAATGAGAAATATTTTACATAAAGTTTTTACATAAAGAAATATTTTACTAAAAGTGTTTTATCAACATTTAGGAGTACACTAGCATCAAGAAGACCAGAAATGTAGCTGAAAAGCCAAAAACTCATATTTTCATGATTTCGTGTGTTCTGTATGCATAAACAACATCCATGTTTCAGTATGACCTTCTGTGTGTTTTTCAGTATTTTTTCACGTCTGCTTTTTATTATAGTCATTTTAAGTATCTCTGATTCAGGATACTGTTATCAAGTGCAGCTGCCATGATATCCGTTTCAAAATACACTGGAAATAAATGTTTATCATTCTGCCACTGCTTGTCTACTGCCTCAAATTATGATAAATCACCATTTTTTTTTTGTCCTCCACTAGATGGCAATCTCCCGTTTTGGAGGCATTTGGTAAAAGTGATTTAGACAGAGGTCATGATGCAAAATTCACAGAATAAACTGAACTGTTAATCTAAAACCAACATAGATTATACAGACAAAGGATGCTCTGTAGCACTGAAGACATGTCTCCCCTCTGCCATGTATAAAAACAATGTACCAAAATGTCGAGGTCTCTTGTACATGTGCTTTGTATGCAGTTTTCAAGGTTGCACGTGCAAGCAGAACACAGTCCCTCCTGTATACGACAACTCTCTCCCATAATAAATTCTCCTGTATCACTTGTGCTAAACAGAATCACATTCACTGGTCAATCAGCAAGGGAGAACATGTTTAACAACTTGGACTTATATGCAATGCTCACAATATGGTAAGAACAGTAGGTGCTGCATCGGCAGTATAAGATCAATGAGTGGGATTTCTTTTATATAATGAACACTTAATTTTATTATTTCCCTTTGAGTGTTTCTTTTTCAGACTATGTTGAAATAATTATTATATTAGTCATATTTATAAAGTACAGACATTCTATGTTTAATTAATTTTCAGAAGTGGTGCTGTAGAAGCTTAGCTTTTAATTTTTCTTGCTTTTTATCCCTTTAATGTGATGTTAATTAAAGAAATGTATCTTAGTGTTGTTAAATTGACACATTAACTACTCAAAAAAAGCCACAGGCATGTAAAGTTTTATTCTGAGCATGGCAAGGATTCTTTGGGGAAAGCGTCAGTGTTTGTAAGGGGTACAGCTAAGGTCGAATATTTCTTGGCATTTAATTCTAACTCTGCATTTTTGGTCATTATTTTAGGGAAAGTATGATAATCAGCTCATTATATCTCCATCCGATAGGAGTGATTTACTTTAGCCAGAAGTGAAGTCATTTAGAATTTCCTCAGTCACATAATTAATGTCACATATTCAATCAAATAAAGCTGTTCTTTTAATTACTTGCAATATTCATAAATGTGTTGAGTTTGTTTTGAGAAATTAGCAAATTATTAACAAAAAAGATGGTTTAAGTTTATTTGAAATTTATCCTGAGGTCTTTTGAAAATATTCATTTTTGCTGTAATTTGCAACCAGGAATACGTGTACATTCATTTGAGTCATTGGTGCCTGTAACACTGCATGGTGCTCAGTCAGTTTGGTCAGGATGTGGAGTGAATCTGGACTCATTAAACCCTGTGAAATTATAGAAATTGGGTTAAATCCTTAAAGGAACTCGCAAGGCGAACCCCAAATGACATTTTGCAATCAAACGGACCAATGAAGAAACTTAAATGTCAATCTTTGTCCTTAGGGCGCAATTAGGCATTTAGGCCAGAAGACCACATTCAGCTCTTGAAGCGGTCAAACCAATTTCTCTGTCCATTGGATGTTTATTTTTTAGCCAAATAGGTTTAATGGCATTTCATTAAAACAACAACAATGCATTGAATGCTAAAGGATAACCATTTTTTTTGGTCCAGGTGACTCACTGAGTGCTTTCCTGTCTGTACGGAGTGCTATATTTAACTAACTTTTGTGACAAGTGGAAAGTGGAGGCTACTCCCCGCTCAGGGAGCCTGTCCATTGCAGGCTACTGAGGCAGAACAGCCTGTTAGGATCCCTAGAGGAAGCACAAAGCTTAGCATTGCTCAGTGGAATGGTGCTTTTTTACTGCCAGGACCCACAAAAAAAAAAAAAAAAAAACACCTCTTTCTCTCTGGCATTCTACGACCCTTTCAATGAGACCCCACTTCTCCCCCTTCTCCTCTTCAGAGTGGATCACAGATGGCGTCAGAAAGAGGGGAAGAGTTTAGGAGGAGGCGGAAGAGGGACTCGAGGGCAGTGGTATTTGGCTGGCTGGCTGGTGGGAGGGACCCTTTGTGATGCAATGTTGCATAAATAATGCCAAAGGGGCTCTAAATTCACTGTTGCCATGACGACCTTTGTGCCTGACTGCACTCCACTTTTTTTTCCCGCTGGAAGGCAGTCACTGCCACTCTTGTAGTTTCTCTAATGACTTTACTCTCTTGATAAGCAGAGATGAACGCAGTCTAGTGGGATAGTGATAGTGAGCCAACATTGCTTGTTCTCAGCACGGACGGACTCTGGAGTATGGTACATGTGCCGGTAAGAACAGTGTCATTTTATTTGTGAAGGCAACAGGTGTTATATTGTGGGTAGATGGAAAGCTGGAGCAGCTTTTTTGTTGTTGTAGATTTAGAGTCTAATCAGTTGTTGTTCTCTGTTGGTGGCTCCATCATGAACTTGTTGATGTGAAATAAGAAAGGTCAGAGATTATGCTTGTTAGAATCATAATTGCAGAGTTGAAATGAGCATGTTATTTAGCAGAAGAGCTATCGCTGTGCAGCTTGCCTGTTTGATGCAAATGCACAGAGATGCGTCTGCCATATAGTCGTCATTAATTGAAACCCTAGACGTGTATGATGGTTGTTGAAAATGCTGCAGTTAGCGCCTCTTTAGTCGTCATGGTCCATAGAGCTTTCAGCAACACTCTGAATGGATATTTTTGTAGCCTTCATCTGGGTTTGTGCCCAAAATAGCAGGTGATGTGTTCTGGAGCTCTCTTAGCATTAACCGCTCTAGGAAGAGTGTCTTTGACCTTGTGGCTGAGTGAACTCATTTCAGCCTTGTCACAAAAGAAGTGGGAACGTTGCATTGACTGTCGTAGCCCCGGGCACAGGCACATAGTGCAGTGTTTCTGACTGGATTTTCACAGTGATTACTTTAAAGAGGAGCTCTGGGATTTCATCTCTGATTTAGCATTGACAAGTTTGTCATTAAATGTAAAGCAGTGCATATCTAATTGAGTGGAGAGAAAGTGGTGCATAGTGCTGGAATGGTCCAGTGACTATGAAAGTTCAGAAGGCTGCCATTGAATATCTGGAGAAACTGTCGAGTAGTTAAAGAGAATGTATGATTTCATTTTTAAATTATGTATGATTTCATTACTTTGCAAACAATTAGCTCATTATGGCCAGGGCCCATAATTAAGCATATATACGCCACTGCTCAAAAGTTTGGGGTCAGTAAGTTACTATTACGTTCAACCAGCAAGGACACATTAAAATGATCAAAGGTGAGATACATTTATTATGTTACAAAATATTTCTATTTCAAATATTGCTGTTGTTTGAACTTTTTATCCATTAAAGAATCCAGAAAAAATGTATCATGATTACCACAAACATATTAAGCAACACAACATTTTTGTAACATTATAATAATAAGAAATGTTTCTTGAGCACCAAATCAGCAAATTAGAATGATTTCTGAAGCTGAAAAGTAATAACAAGTAATATTTGACAATATAACTTTTACTATCGTCAGAAATAGTGTGGCTCTTGTCCAGCTCTTTTCCCCCCTTCAACTTCATAGAAGCCAAAATATTTCCACACGTCAGGTTTTAATGAGGGTGTTTGGATTTTGCGCTCAGACATCGCGTCTGTTATGTGTATGCCACGGATGGACCGTCTGCACTTCCGTGCTTCAGAGTTCCGTCTTTTGCGTTCCATCAATATTACGTTAGTAAGACATTAGGTTAGAAACTGTATCATCAAGATTTTGTATATTTGTTTTGTTGGTTTTACTAGGATCATTCCACATACATTTCTCTATATCGATTCCTGGAGAAGAAAAATAAAAGGTAAATGTTGTCAGAAGATGCACAAGTCATGAAAGATGTTTTCTTTAGTGGGTGGTTTGTATGCTTTTGATTTACAATTGCCTGCCTTTCTGATGTCAGCGAGGGACAGTCATTCTTACAGTTTGACCGTGTTTTAAATCGCAGTTCCTAATCAAGTTTTTGGAGACAAAAGTTTTGTGTATGTCAAAATGTTTGAATGAATGCAAACTCATCTTTATCAATATGGAAAGAATGAGTGAGAAGGAGTGGCTGAACACAGTGAACAGTTTCTCGACATCCTACAAACACTCTCTCTCTCTCTCTCTCTCTCTCTCTCTCTCTCTCTCTCTCTCTCTCTCTCTCTCTCTCTCTCTCTCTCTCTCTCTCTCTCTCTCTCTCTCTCTCTCTCTCTCTCTCTCTCTCTCTCTCTCTCTATATATATATATATATATCCCTCTCTCTCTCTTTCTGTGTGTGTGTAGTAGTTACTGGAGAATGCTATACACAGAATCAATTCAATAATTCCTTTAGGGCTTAACACATATGCTCTGACTGCTTTATGTGTGCAGGAGCTGCAATTTGAACGACTGACGAGAGAGTTGGAGGCTGAGAGGCAGATTGTTGCCACCCAGCTGGAGAGATGCAAGCTGGGATCTGAGACCGGAAGCATGAGCAGCATAAGGTGGGTCTAGTGGATTGACACCTCTCAGTTACTCAATCTGTCTCATCTCACAATCACCACTTAAACCAGCTAAAACCATCTATCTTTCACATCCCGCAATCACCCCTAGACCTACATCATCAAACATGTCCATCAAATGCCATTAAAATCATGTTTTTTTTTTAATCTGTGAAAATATCTTAATGTCCTTTCCCAGCTTATTCTATCATGCATATTTCAATGTAACCATATTCAGAGGAGACTCCATCTCTTTGAGTAAACTCTTTCAGTACTGCTAAGTAAACAAAGGGTTAAGTTGTCACAAGCTTTGAATTCAGCCTGTAATTAAATTCTCAACAGTAAACGAGAACAGATACAATTATAAAACAGACTATGGATTATATGCAATCAGTTTGACCCTTCAGAGGCTGATAAGTGCTTCTAATCACTGTTTACAGCGATCGAATGTTCAAATTGAATTGAATTGCCCCATTGTATTATCCTCTTGTTGCTGCGGAGAATATTTTGTGTTTATTCATCAAGCCTGAAAACTCAATAAATCAAATGTCCTTCAGCTGTTCAGTCAATAAGACTCCCACGTTGCTTGCTTTGTCAGTTAGATTTTGTTGTACAGGATGATATCAGGTTTAAAGTTATATATTTGAATAGAGGGCTTGACATTAACACCCATCCACCAAATGCGGGTGGTTTTCACTGCGGATAACGCAGTCACTTCTATTAGCCACTTTGGCGGATTTAAATTATATTTAACATACATTTTTTCAATCTTAGTATTTTAAAAAGTCTTCTGAGATGATAAGCTAAGTACAATGTAGTGTTGTCAAAAATATAGATTTTTCGATACATACCGAAATATATCTGAAATGTTCCCAATACTCATATTCCGTAAAGTTAGACACGCGATACCAGCTGCACTTTCTCGCTCTCATCTCATCTCTCCGACAGCGAGTTGACGGACACACCCGCCTCCCCTCACTTACTGTTTTATTTGCTCTGCCTCCGGATAAATGTTGTTGCTTATATGGGGCTTGAATTTCGGCGTGGGATTTTGTGTATTGTGCATAATTTTATTCATTCCCGCAGATTCTAAAACCAAGTATATAGCTATATAAAACAGTATAATGGGTCTGTGCCTCAGGTCTTAAAGTGACATCAGCCTAATACACCAGGGGCCAAATTATGAGATATTAAAAATGTATTTTCCCCATGGTATCGATGCCAGAATTGTGGCCAGTGAAAATGCTGAGTTGCTAGTAAGTTTAGAATCCACTAGCCAAATTTGCGAATGAAGCACCGTTTCCATCCAGTGAGCAGATGAGAGCAAAATTGTCACTTCTTGATAAACTGGCTCTAAATATCACAAAATATTGGAAGTTGCTGCTGTAGGAGAAGCCACTGTTTATAATAATTTTGTACATAATAAATGACTTGCGCCTTAGAGTGGGCAGATGAAACGCAATAAAGTTATCTTACTTTCGGAGGCGGAGACCTGCTGTTTGGGAACACAGTCATATAAGACAGTTCTGGGAGGAAATTATACCGAACCGCTTTTGACCACAGACTTTGCTCAGTCATTTCTGAACAACCAAAACAGTGCAACAAGATCTGTCAGTTGGTTAGTCAAGTTATGTTGTTGCAAATCTCGTCTTTTTTGACGTACATCGAGGAATTTATTCTGTAAATGTGTTTCCATCTTAGTTTATGCGCATGTTTTCTTATCGGATAAAAAGTTTATCTGACTCAGTTGAGTGCTTAAGTTTTTTTCTGAGCATTTTTAGAATTTATACCCATTTTGGTGTGTATATATAAATATATATATGCTATATATATATGCTATATATATATATATATATATATATATATATATATATAGGTATAGGTAAAATAAAGACATTTATAATGACTTCAGTGTTGTTGATTTTACCTGTCTTTCATTTTTGATGAAGCTCGATGAATGTTCTTGCATTTTTTTTTTTTTTTTGCTGGCCGTCATTTAGTCTTAAAGAGTCGGGCTAGGTCAGATCTCTTCTCAAGACAAATACAGCTTACAGACAGACAAGCAGCTCAAGGCCAAAATATAATCTGCTAGACAAATATCACGGTACTCAAGTAATCGGTAATCAAGGTTTGCATGGATCTTGATTGCTCTCAGTTCATGGTTATTTTACTTTGTGCACTTTTTTGCCATTCACTTCAACAGACATACTTTCAGTGATGTTGCTACTAAATGGTGTTCGATTTCAATTGCATAACAATACAGATACAAAACACGGCACTATTATGTTTCTTTTTTTTTATAAGGTAACGAGCTGAAATTCAGCATCAGGAGAAGCACCATGGGCTAAAGAGAGCACTTTCAGCCCATGACCCACTTGTTTAATGAAACATGGGTCTTTTCAAATAGCACTCCATTTTGAACAAAACATAATGCTGGCCTAGTTCTTCAGCTAACTATCTGATACTCAGCAAAAACAAATCTTTGATTACCCGATATGCAAAATGCCTCTGCGGCAACAGTGGAAATGGCACGTGAAGTTGTCTTATTTTCTCTTGTCGGACCGAACCTTGGCACAGCGTCAAACATCTGCTGCTCTGAGTGAGGCCTTTGACTTTGACTAGACGTTTACTGTCGAGCCCTATCCGGTAGCATGGAGTTGTCTTGCTAAACGCTGTCTGTCGAGCACAGCGAGGAAGTATTAAGCCAAAGCTGTTTGACTGTTTTTCTGCCAGATTAGTCCACCAGTCTCCTGTGAGCTCGGACTGCGCTGGCACTGTACACATCTACAATGTGTGCCTCGAGGAGAGATAATGCTCTGTTGGCATGTGGTGTAAATAAGTTGTATTGAGGAGACAATGTGTTTGACAGCCCTAATCTCAGTATAGTAAAACGGCAAGTGAGAGCTACTGGCTATACATTTGGCAATGGGAAAATAGTATTATTAGTATTCAATTCGTAAAGTATGTATTTAGCATTTGCTATATGTAGAAACAATCTTTTTGTCTGTTCCTGCAGCTCAGTTGGTAAAGTTGATGCTAGCAACATTATGGGAATGGGTAAAGCGTGTACCTTGATTACAATGTAGTCTGCTTTGAATAAAAGCATCTGCCTAAATGTAAAAAGAAAATCCATGAATGTACGTCTAGTATTAGATACCCACTTTGCTTGAAATTGCATGTGAAAAGAAAAGAAAACATTGAAAGGCTTTTCCATTGAGAATGTACTGAAATGCATGATATTTCTCTTCACCATATAGTTGCAGAGGATAAATTGACGGAAAGTAAGATGGTGGGCTGAATTTACTAAACAGTTTTGTGTGTGTGTGAGTGTGTGTGTGTGTATGCAGTAATTGAGCACAAAAATCTGCTACCACCAGCAATCTACTTTAACCTGGCTTTTAAGTGAGCTGAAATAGCGGTGCATGTGTAAATTAAGTCATGAGTATATCGTTAGTATGTAAATAAAGTTATCGTCGTTCTTTAAATCCTGGCATGCAGCGTAGAAGAGTGTACTTTAAGCATACTACTCTTTTTGCATGCCCTTTTTTGCATACTACTGTATATAGTATGGAAGTAGGCATATTCAGACTATTCGGATGTTATTGCCAGTGTTTTTTTTGTTTTTTTTTGGTACAACACAAGTCAGTGGGGTCCAATGTTGTTTTAGACCCCACTGACTTTTATTATATGGACGAAAGCAGTTATTAAATTCAATTAAAACAGTTAATTTATGTTAATAATGTATTAGTAAAGGTTGAAATGAACATTTACTAAGATTAATAAATGCTTCAGAAGTATTGTTCACTGTTATGTCAGTTTCACTGACATGGCACAGCGCAGATGAACACAATGTTTGAGGAGATTGTGAGGCTGTCAGTCACTGCGCCGGTGTGGATATTGGCATTCAGAAACACAGATTATTCTTTTTGGAAGTATGACCAACATAAGAATTTTCACTGGAAAATGTCATCTGAACTAGTAAGAAACATCTACTTTTGTTTTGGTTCTGACATTGCAGTTAATCACGCTGATTAAATCTAACAATCGCTTACAAGTTATCATATCACACAAAACCGTGCAAATTATACTTTGTTCTCAAATTGCTAATGTTAACAACGTAAGCAAGCCACTCTGAAGTCCGAAGTCTTTTGCATTTTACAGCGGGTGAATCAGTTGTCATTGGTGATTGTCGTTTGAACCTTTCTGAATCCGCCATCAAATTGATAGGTTTAATTATATCAAGTGCTGTGAGAAACGGCTATAAATCTCCACCTCCAAAATCCTCACACACTCATAGACTACTAGCCGAGACTCTTCTTTATGTGTACAAATGTGATGTAAAGACGCAAAGACATGCTTGAATCTCCCACGGAAATCCACCAGCACCATGGAGTTAAAAGCATTATTACAAGGCAAGCAGATAGCGTTGTTGAACACTGGCTGGTTATGTTTTTTCTCATTGTATATGATATATATATATATGATTTCTCATATGTATTTTAGATAATTTTATAACCCCAAAAAGCTACGGACTGCAGCTTTAAATAATGTTAACAAATGAAACCTTATTGCAAAGTGTTACCAAATATTCTTCAAAATATAATCTTTCAGGATTTTGTTTTGTTTTCAACAAGCACCCATTGAAATTTATCCTGTTGAACCCTTCTCGAAGGGACAGGGTTGAGTAAGAAACCTTCCCATCTGCCTGTGCACCCAGGGAGTCTGTGCTCAGACAATCCCTCTCCATTCTTACAGGATAAGAAGCATATTAAGGGTGTCTAGTGCACTGGCTGACTCACACTAAGTGTCTCTCCATACAGTACAGGGAATACAGAGCATATTGATTTAGCAAGCAATCTGTCTGGCTTAAGAGGTGATGAAAGCTTCTTCTGCTGCCCAAGTTCAGTTATATGCATGTACTGTTTGACTTTAGTCTAATCATGTAGACTTAAAGGAGAACTCTGGTCAATTTTAACATTGAGCTCAGTTTTGTCAGTACAGACTAAAAACGACAAAAATTGGTGTTGTGTTTGCGCGCGCGATCATTGTTAACTAAATGATGTTCAACATCTGATTCAGATGAACTATCCATTTGAGCTGATATTGACAAAACTCTCGGTTTAATCAACGAATTTCTTATTTACATTGTGTTAGTTATGATGAAAGCATTTGTTAGTGTGCAGAAATCGGGTTAGAGATACATTTTGAAAAGAGATCACTGCAACCTTTCATGCCATGACCTAAAAATAGTGTTATAGATCTAAATATAATGCTATAATCAACAGTTTTCAAGATTAACGTTGACTGCTATAATAGTAAAAATGTGCTAAACGTTTTCGAGAGTTCCACATGTAATAGGCTACTAGCCATTTCATGTGTAAAGATGTCAGCCAATCACAGCAGTGGGCATTTACACTGAAGTCTGTGTAGCAGCAGAGTGTTCAAATCAAAGGGCTGAAATCAGGGTAGGAAAAAAATTATGTAAAAAAAATCATGCTAACATTATAAGTGCACACCAGGAAACATTAAAAAACAATGAAACACTACAGTTCATGACCCCTTTAAATAAACTGGCCTAGCATAGTGCCGATCTCAACCACAGCGCCGATCTCAACCACTGAGTTCCCAACATGTGACATCACTCACACTGTCAGCCTAATGACCCGCCACATTCTCAGATGCAGTCGAAATAACATTCCGTCCTTTTAGAAAGCACACTTACAATTGGAAATGAGTGATTGATTCTGTAATTGCTTAGGCTAACTGCTGTTGTATTAGCCTTGTTACTGCACACTGAGATCTATTTTTTTTTTTTAAATCCAAATCAGTCCGGAAACTTCTTTTGAAACATTTAAAGTAGAAATGCAGTGACTGTACCATAGTTACTGAATATTACCCAAAGTGTAACTGGTATTTGTTTTGTCAACTTGCTCAAAACCATGGATTGCATAATATTGATTTGTATTGCTTACTAATAACACAAAATAAAATTATTTTACAAGAATACATTAAATTAATTATAATTGATCAAAAGATACAGTAGACAATTACAACATTGCAAAATATTTCTATTTCAAATAAATGATGTTCTTTTGAACTTTCAATTAATGAAAGTGTTCTGAAAAAAAGTATTTTTTTCCCACAAAAAAATATTAAAATATTAAGCTGCACAACTCTTTTCAACGTTTATAATAAGTAATGTTAGTTAAGCACCAAATGAGTATATTATAATGATTTCCAAAGGAAAACTTGACACATAATATTTCAAATTCACAATATTAAAGTTTACTGATGTGAACTTTTTTCTTCTAAAGTCTCAGAAGTGAAGACCAGGAGACTTGGTTGTAGTCCTTGTCAAGACTGATTAAGAGAACTTTACATTGCAAATGTTATACATTTTTAGGGGGAAGGATTGATTTACATCTAAAGGGGGAGAAACAAAGCATGTAAATGAGCTGCGACACTGGAACGCACTGAGATTTCGTGATTTCATCATTTATGAACTTTTTCAATATGAAATACTATTGTATTAGAATCTAAATTAAACATTTCAATAAATCTGTAATGCTAGATACCCATGTTATACATTTTAGGTAAATAAGTTACCACAGTGAGTTGTTACTATATTAACACTACTGTAAATTTTCATGAGTCAGTTTCAAGACGAGAGACACTTTGTGGCAGCCAGGGCAGCAGAGGTGTCTGGGGACTCCTGTTTATGTTACTCTGATTTGTAGTGAAAGTGTTTTACCTTCATGTCATTCATAGTAATAAACTGTAAAAGAGAGTTCACCATCACAGAGCAGCTGTACAGCATCTGTATCAGCACCATCCATTGCTTTCATATCCTCTGACAGAATTCTGTTGTGAGAAAGATGGCCATGATTCAGCACTTCAAGAGGGGATCACTCATTATGGGATGATCTTTCGAACTAGGATTGAAATGTATTCCTTTCTGAGGACTGTTACATCTCTCTTGATTTGTAGTATTCTATATCATTCCATGAAGAGTCCAAAAGCCCACACAGCATTGTTTCTGCTTTTCTCATGTTTTTGATAAACTGACTTTTTAAGGACTGGTATGCTTCGATTGTCAAAAGTTCCTCACAGAAAAAAATCATATAGCTTTAGAAGACTTGGAAAATGGTACTTTTGTAATACTTTTATAGTCATTTTGAAGCTTTACACTGACAGCTCACATTCTCGTTCATTATAAATAAAGGAGTGAGTAGGATCGTCTTAGATCAACAGTTTGTGTTGTATGGAAGAAAGAAAGTCTGAATTTACAAGTGACAGATTTCTTTTCTTTTTAGGTGGTCTAATCTTGAAACCCTAATGACTAAATGGATTAAATAGATTGTTTCAGTCTGCCTAGCTGAAATGTTTCATGATAAATTACTCTCCATGTTACTTATCTCACATACAGTACCAGGACTAACAAGGACGATTTTAGTCATGTAGAGTTTAATAATGGGTGGCCTGGCTCTTACAGATGAGTGCCTCTGCTCCGCACTCATTAATACAATCACGTGAAGCCCTTTCACATGCTTTGTCTGACAGCATGGCCTGAAGACATGGGAAAGTAGTTAGCCCCACCCCCTCGATCAAACCAGTTAGTTTCATGTGTGTTAGTTTCAAGTAATGTTACTTTTAAATTTCAAGACTATTTGGGGTGATATTCTTCCTTTTAAGCTGTGTTTATTTTTCATTTAAATTCCTTCTCTATATGATATATATTTAGCTTAAAATAGCAACCAACCTCTCTTTCTTGATGGCATGCGTCTATCTTTCTGTTTGTCAGTTGGGAGGCACTCATTGATCCCCAGCGGTTTAGGGATGGCCTCCCTCTTTCACTCTTTTCACATACGTTAGCAGTGAACAAAAGCCGCTCTCAGCTTTGTTCCAGCTTTTCATAGCACACTTTCACTCTTTCACACCAAAATCTCAACTTTCTTTCTCCTATGACAAACCAAAGCAAACAGGCTGTAACAAACACACACACACACACACACACACACACACTTGCAAGTGACATTATTCATCAATTTAGCATTGGTTTGCAGTTTCTTGTCACTTTGTTGTTTGCAATCCAAGAAGATATTTCTATCTTATGAATAATTGTAGAACAGACAAAGAAGAACAATACTCTTCCAACACAAAGTTTTAATAATAATCCAAATAACTAGCCTCAAGCTGAGCAACACACACTAAACACAAACGTTACTGGACACTGAATGAGGAAAAGATATGACTTAAATAGGAACTCAAGCAAGTCAATCAATGACACACTGCTGATACAAACAAACTCATAATGACAGAAACCATGACAATCAAGGAGTGGCGGAACAAAAGGAGATAGGAGAAACTTAGTGAATGTAAACTAAAAGTCCATGATTAATAAACAAACTGAACATAATGGTGACAGTAGATAATTAAATTTACCCAGAAGGAGGCAAAGAACACTAAATCAGAGTGCTAATTGTAATGGTCGAAAATCACATTGCTCCAAATGTTTTAGCTAATATGTTGAGTCAATATGGAAATGGAGCACATAAAGAACAGTGATTAACTACTGACCACACAATGACCCACAGCTGTGATTGCCTCATCTGTCATGTCTACCATTCTCAAGGTAATTATCTTGGGAGAGAAAAATATCTTCATCCCAAAAGGCTTCAATAATCCCCACTCATTCTGTGCCATCAATGTGATGTTATCTAGCCAGATGTCTTCGAGAGGGATATCACAATTGTCAGTCTTATAGCATTTTGTGTCGCAGGCAGTCATAATCATATCTCACAACTGAATCAGTGTTCATCTACCTTAGAGGACTTATTTATTTATTTTGCTTGTAATTACCGGACATATTTAGCCAGTAAATGTCTTTTATAGGGAGCTATTAGGATGAAAACAGTTAATGCTTGTTTGAAAGCAGGTCGACACACTCATTAAAACGGGGGTTCGTCAAAAAATGCCTTGTGACTCATCTCTGTTACTCACTCTCAGGGAGCCTGTCTCTGTCTATGCATTGTTTGCAGAAGAATCGGTGATGAATGGGTTTTAGGAGAACAACGCCGTGGCCCTATTAACATGTGGCGTTTTGTTTTCTTCTGCGATTCGTCACCCCCCCCCCGCACAAACACAGACAGACTCACAAAATGAATCCTTACACACTCGCCGGAAGAAAATCAATAGAGTGATTTAGCAGCTGCTGTAAGGATCCAAGGACAATGGGTGAGCGTTTAGCCTCCTGATAGCGTTATGGGTAAGGCAGGCCAATACCATGTGGTGGCAAACACGGACATTGATTAGGGGTATGTGACTTGACGTTCTTCCTCAAGCCTTTATTTCCACCCAATCCATAATCATCATAGCTACGGTTTGTGTGTTCTACAACAGAGATGATACTTCATTGATCGAGTTATGTGATTCAGAAAGCGTGCAAATAGATTTATGAACTTGATGGGCAAACAGCTTATGGAAGACAAAGTATTTAATTGGTAACAGCACATCGCCAAAAGTATTTTGGTGTCCGTAAGATTTTTACATTTTTTTTGAAAGAAGTTTCTTACTCGCATCAAGACTGCATTTATGTAATAAAAATTGAGTAATATTGCGAAATATTACTATGTTTTCTGTTACTGATTCCAAAGTTATGGCAGATGTCTATTTCAGTTATATCCCTTAATAACAGGTGCATAAAATCACGCTTACAGCTATACAATCTCCTTAGACAAACATTTACTGTAAAATTGGCCCTTCCAAAGTGACATGATCCTGTGCAGAAAGCAATAAAGGAAATGTTCACTGAGTCTGAACCATTGAACACAGTTGGCATAAAATGCAAACTAGGCCCCATCATGCCTGACCTTACTGATGCTCTTGTGTTTGCTTTACCATAAAAAAAATAATATAATCACTTCAGTGTTTGTGTTGACCATGCATACAAATCTATTCTATCCTTAATCCTACAGTTCTGCGGATGAGAAGTTTCGCTGGAACAACCAAGGTAACTGAACTGTTTTCTTTCTAAAATGAGAATGTTATTTCTCTTCAGCACATTTTGAAATCCATGATTTGAAACCTTACAAGAAGGTGAATGTTGTATGAAGAGCACCTTCTGAAATGCATTTTGAAAGTTGCCATAATCTAACTGCCCACGTGGTAAACCGTTCATGTCAGAGTGAAACATGTTGACTTTTTGACTGTATCGATTGTGCTACAGCAAAATGTTAGCCAAAGATGACAACCTCTGCCTTCCTGAACATAAAACACAGAGGAGAGGTTGAGATTGAAGAGCAGGAGAAGTGCAGCACATAAATGATTCATGAGCTTGCGGTCACGCCACACTCTTTAAAATACTGGGTTCTTGATGAAGAATCAAAACAAAACCAGATTAAGCATCTCATTTTCATGCAGGAGAAAATGATTTAGTGGTTTTCTCAGTGGATGGTTTTGTACTGTAAATTTGTATCGTTTTAGTTCATGCCAGTTTTGGCCTTCAAAATAGGACTACCACAACTACATTATAAAAAAAAATTGTAAAAAGTTTGAGATACCATTTTATTCAGTATAATTTAAGGCCAATTCACACCGAACCGACAGATGCCGACCAATGGCAACAGAAACTTGGTCGGATCAGTGTTACCCCAGTCGGCATCTGTTGGCATTGGACGGCACTTGTTTTCATGTTCAATCAGCGTTTGTCGTGTTGTGGAATGTCTGAGAAGTGACATACTGTAATCTGGTGATTATGCACATTGGTCACTGTCTGTAAGTACAGTGTGAATTGGTCTTATTAGGTCAGATGGGGTGTTTTTTTTAACATAATACATATTGTCACAATGCTTTGGATACAGAGATCAAATACTCAAGTGCTGGCTTTTTTCATATTTCTTTCAAATTATTTTTTTTTAATCCAGTTTTTATATAAATGTTCATTGGCTATTCTATATGAATCAAGTAATCTGCATAAATAGCATATGTTTGGTTTTTGGTCATAAACCATTCTGTAAATACAAATATTTTTACTGCATTTTTTATTCAGATGTACAGATTTCAAAACCTAAATAAAACATTGATTTGAACATGTAAACATCTATAAACCTAAAAGTTACCTCTTATGTCTTTGTTCACAGACGGACAGAAGGACATAGAGGAGGAGCTTACCACAGGTCTGGAACTCGTAGATTCCTGCATTCGATCTCTTCAAGAGTCTGGTATTCTGGATGCACAGGAATTTACTGCTGGCGAAAGTAAGCAGCACTTTTTAATGCTGGAAGTTTAACACAATTAAGAAATTACTGAGACTGAACTATGTTAATGACTCCTAAATGTTCTTATGAAGAGTGGTGATCTTAAGCTGAAATGATTGATAATTGACATTCTCTGAGAGTTCTTTGTCAGAAATGCATGTGTAACAGCCCCATAATATGAGCTTGCAGGTGTTGCTCTGTAGAGTGTATTGACATGAGCTTGCTTTAGTCTCCAGTTTTGTGAAATTCATCAGTTAACCTCCCTATCTCTTATTATGCATGCTAGTAGCTTAATGCATGAATTACGGGTAATTTCTCAACAGAGTTTTTAAAGAAACAAGTATTCACCTGGCTGAGAATATCAGACGTCATCTGAACTGATTAAATATGATATTTTTCAAAGGTGCTGTACTTCTAAAGTCAAATATACATTTTAAAGTGAACTATAGTTACATTTATCTTAGGGTGTATTCACATCTGCCTTGTTTGGTTCGATTGAATCGAACTCTAGTTCGTTTGCCCCCTTGGTGCGGACCTTTTGGGCAGGTGTGAATACAGCAATCGAACTCGGGTGCGGACCAAACAACCGAACCGAGACCCAGCTGAAGAGGTGGTCTCGGTACGGTTCCAACCGAACTCTGGTACGGTTCGTTTACGGTGTGAACATGAACCGACCCAATTGCAAGAAAGCACTGCGTCGAAAGAGAATATTGCGCGTCTTTCTGCGCGTCGTGTGTGAATGTCTAATCGCGCAAAGATGCAAAAAAAATATCATTTGCAGTTCATAAAGCATTTGCAGTTCACCACCTTTTGGTGGTGGTTGGCGAGTTTCCCCCTTAAAGCGAGTGCCTAGAAAAATTCTATATGTAATGAATTATCATTATTATTAATGTAATGATAGTTACAACACAAGGATGATGATGCGTTAATTTACGTTAAACTGGACAAACTTAATCGCAAGCGTTAACATTGACAGTACTTGTTAGTACACAATAAGAATCTCATTATTTGAATGAGTGAACATAGCCCTTCTCTATGAATGAAAACTTTATACCTTCTCCGTCTTCTGTGCAGTGCCACTTGTAACGCAAAGTTGAGATGTTGCCCAGAGATAAAAAAAAACAGAAGGTGGTCGAATGAAAAGATGCACGAGAGACGAGAGTTGTCGTATTTCCCCGCGTTTATCCACAAGTTTCCTACGCCCCACGAGGCCTTGCGTCAAAAGTGGGCGCGACTTCCGGTTTGAAGTAAACAAAGCGCTACTTGACATGCTTGACACTCGTTCATTCAACAGTTGACAGTCATTCAAGTTATAGAGATCCAAACTAGCTAACGATGTGGGAACACAACCTCAACGAAATTAAAAAGGGTGAAATAACAGTACCTTTACCCTCCGCAGTAGTTGATTGGGAGTATTATAATAATAATTATTAATAATCAATACTCATCAAGGCATGTTGACAGTTGTGCAAGCTGACAAACAATTAAAATAAAAAATACACACTTAGTCATTGTGCTTTGGAGTTTATTCAAAATTATAAATGAATGTGCTACTTGAATACATTAACTGGCACATTTGGTATTCTGTCAACACAGGCTTTGATCCTGAGTTTAGGTGTAACATCAGTAGAGAACAGCCAAACAAATGCTGATAGAGTTTATAGAACATTAAGATTTTAAACAAATGTACACAGGATGATTCGTTGTCTTTTGGGAGGTTGATGGAAACTTCAGTCGTTGGTAGGATCACTGTGATTTCGTTTTCAGCTTATGTTCAAAACAATCACGTTTAAGCCACTGAATTAGTTTAGTCCGGTTATACGCGCGAACAGCACATGTTGTCCCTGAGCTCCGTAACGACATCTCTCATAAAGATTGGCGTCTTTAAATAGTAAAATAATTCTCAGAAAAACAGCTAGCCTCTTCGCTAACTAACACACAAAATACCATTGGAATGCTACTTCCGCCGCCTCACCGGAAGTTTCACCCACTTTATTTTTTACAGGAGCGCCCCTCGGAAACTTGTGGATAGAGCCACTCAAACGTTACACTCGTCGTCTTCTCAAAATCCGAATTACAACTTCGTATAGATGACATTGTATCATATGATACTCATAGTTTCTTCATATTGCGTTTGTACAGAATTAACACAAAATTAGTAAAAGAACAAATATTGCAGTATGAAATATATGGAAATATCTCCATGCTGAGCCTTTTTTGCACTTCCTGATTTCCCTTGAGAATCCTTGTCCAATGAATGGACGACCTTAGCACACGTGTGGTTTGGTTTACAAATTTTGGTTCACTTGCAAAAAGAGCAGTGTGAAAGCGAACCGTACCAAAAAAAAAATTATAATAATAATAATTTATTTGGTCTGGACCAAAGCAAGTGAACTATGTTTCTGATCATGGCTCCAACAGACGGTTTTAATCTAGTTTTAATTATTACTGATAGACTGCACATAATTTTCACTAGCCATTGTGTCAATACCTGACTAAACTAATTAATACAACATTCAGTGTTTGACAGCTGTACGTAAGCAAACTTAAGTACAGGAAACTTGAACCAAAGCAACATAGAACATGACATATTGAGAAAACTGCTAAATAAATCAGTGCACATGGATTCGTAATGGTTTTTAATGAATCATCTTACAAGACAGTACATTTTGTATTTATTTACTTGCTTGTAGTGGTTTCACTCTCTCTAACTTTGAGTTATAAATAGAATTCAGGTGAAATATTTATCAGCTCTGATCTAAAATGCAGGTCAGATAGTGTGCCGATAAAACCCTACACCCAAAAAGATAAGTGACCAGCCACCTGGACACTTAGTCCACCAGATAGTCCACCACACTACCACTCTGTATGGCAGCAAATGGCATCTTAAGATGTCTGAGACGCTTGGGTTGAGACTGGAGAAGGGCCAGAAGCCTGATAATGCATTTATGAAACTTTTATCTTTTATTGTAAATGTGCCTCTTTTGAATTTGAAAGTGCCTAAAGTGGTTATAGTAGTAAACCCCAGCCATTTTCAATAACCGCAGTCGGCCAGTTTCTGATATTACTGGTTCAGCTGAAATGACCCAGTTATCATCTTCAATGGTTGTGAAGTCACTCTGTTGTGTGTGTTTGTGCGTGTCCATTTATGGGAAATCTTTTCATAGACCACAGGCCTTTATTGGTTGTCTTTTAATCTTCATACTTGTGGCTCATTTGTGTTTGAAACAGCATCACAGATGAAAATATAGCATGTACATATCACTAAAATAAGCTGTTTAATAATTTTGATTCATTTTACAGCATGTTGTGGCATGTAGATGTTTTGAAAACAGAGAATAATGCTAAAGTCAGGCTATTTCAACTTGGCATCTCTTTAAAAGATGCAACATCTTTGGGTGCTGTCAAACATCTTCAGAAGAGGAGAAACATGCCCTGACAGTGCACCAATAAGCTTCAGATAACACGACACAAAACCACACACCATCATGATCGACTTTGCTGGTTGTCGGAGATTAAATGGCATTTAAATTCATGTCTTTGCACACAGGTGATATGTGCTGCTAAGGCAATGATTACCAAACGGGTACAAACCACAAGGGTACAGAAATTTGGATTGTGCGTTGTGCTTTAGGGATGAAACCAACAATAATTTTGATGCTGATTTATTAATCAATTATTCCTTCAATAAAAGTTTTTAATAATGTGCACTATTTTCAGAAGTTTGGGGTCATTAAGATTTTTTTGTTTTTAAAAAGATGTATTTTATGCTCACCAGTAAAAACAATAGCTTTATGAAGCATTATTACAATTTATAAAATAGCTGTTTTGTATTTTAACATATTTCAAATCAATGCTCAATTTTCAGCACATTAGCCTTCAGTGTCACATGATTCTTCAAAATTCATTCTAATAAGTTGATTTGCTGCTTAAGAAACATTTCTAAGTATTACCAATGCTAAAAAGAGCATCTATTTTTCCTCAAGATTATATTTTTTTTTGCAGCATTATTAGTCTTTACCATCACTTTTGATCAGTTTAATCGATCCATTGAGAAGAAAATTATTAATTTTTTAAAAAGATAAATCTTACCTCACACTTTTGAACAGTAGTGTACAGAATATAAACTATAAATATATCAATGTACACTATATGTACGATTTTAAGTGAATATGGTAAAAGGCTATTTAACTTCCAACTACTAAAAAAATTGATTTGCTTGTGAATGAGACTTTTAGCAAAGTGATTATAATATAACACGCTTCTCTATTATTATTTCTCTAACAGTTTTCTTGTTTCACTTATTAAATATCTCAGCCAATCAAACTAAATACATTTATAAAGCAAGTCTCTACAGCTTCTATAACTACTTCAGTTGGTGAGTCAAACATCAGTTGGTTTTTCCCCATCAGAATGATTTTTTTGTTTGTTTGTTTCAAAGTGAATCATGTTTATAGTGTCAAGTTTACAAATGTATATGATAATTCTGAATGATGAGTTCAAAGGAACACCTTTCTAAGAATACCTGTGCCTTATTAATGTGGCCGTTGGTGACATACTGTAAGACTAAACAGGACTGGGAATCACTGCTATTTGGTACAGTGTCAGGCTGTCAGCACAGGAGGGCAGAGGAAAGAGAAGGGACTGTGATTTCGGTTCATGCTGACCCCATTTCCCTGAATGTGTGCTCATTGAGTGTCTTCCAGCAGTGATTAATTATGCATGCCTTTTCTGTCCATCTACTCACTGTGAGGCTTGAAATAATGAGCAGTATAAAAGAAAGTAAAACAGAGAAAAGTAGTGTGGATTGAGGCTGGAAGACAATGAAAGAATATGAGATTAAATGGTAAAGCAATTAACCAATTTTACGAAGGTAAAATGAGGTGAGGAGGAGAATTATATGGACTGAGAGGAGAGGGTAACAAGATTTGCATCTCCTGAAGGAAATACCTGAGCTTGCAAGGCTGCCAAAGAAATAACGTTTTATGCAAGTTTAGATTTTAAGCTTTGAATCTATGTAAATGTAATGCTGGTTCATGCCGATTTGACATTGTCATGGTGGCAATCATCATGCATCTTGTTTTCTTTTGGCTGCACACAAGAATCACCAGTCACTGTAAAGGAAGTTAAACATGGTTAAATATATGCAAAGATGACAAAACGTCAGATGACAAAAGACAATTCAGTATTCAAATTAAGAAGATCAACTGCAATTCTTCATTTCTGTTGGATATAAACAAGTGTTTGTCAAACTAATAGTATTTCTCTTCCTCTCAAATTCCTCCTTCACAGGACCAGGCATCCTCTCTCAAAGTGCTTTGCAGCTCAATAATCAAGAGGGCACCTTTCCCTATCCAGTCAGTTACCATAGCAACCAGACCCTGGCCCTCGGAGACCCGTCGGCCTCCCAGCCCCCGCGCAGTGGTCAGGTGGGAGGAGCCTTACATAGCTATAATCAGGTGGGGATTGATCTCTTTTTAAAAACTCTTGATTTTGACCCTTTTGTCTTAAACTGTTATTTACCACCTGTTTTTACGAGAAGACCCTCTGGGGGAATTCACTAAGGATTAAGTCTGCTAATAGTGCCGTTTATGTACATGTGCTGCCTTCATTTATTTAGTGTCTGATCAGTGTTCATTTTCTCACCTTTTGTTCTGTCATGGCCTTTGTCATTTGATGAAAATATCCTTTAAATTTAGTCAAAAAATTGATTTAATTCTCATATTTATAAATTTACTAATTTTTACTCAGTCTAAAATGGCATCTAATTTTAGAAATTTCAAATATTTTATTTATTAAATAATTTTATTTAGACAAATAACACTACATTTTTAATTTTTTTGTTAAAAGCTGATCCATGTTAAAATTTAGCACCACAATTTCTCTAAAATCAGTGTGGTATTATTTCTCTTCATATTTTCATCTGTAGTATAATTTAATTAAAAATTGTTCATCATGATGCACGTTTTTCATTTTAGTAAACAAACATTCTTGTTAGTAATTTCATTGGCAAGATTAGCAGTGTAATGACAGTGACTCAGAGTGTGTGTGTCAGGTTAAATTTTTAATTATGATTAACACAAAAGAGTTAAGGGAGATACACGTTTGACAAGTTGATGTATTGTATGTTTTTCGATACCTAAAGGCAGAATATAAGATGAAAAAGTTCATTATTTTCAGTACTCACTTAAAACCTCCCCCCAAACGAATCGCTTGACGTCATAAGAGGGAGACGTCTCCCCAGGTCGCTGAGAAAGTGAGTTTGTGAGTGATAATTGGAGTGATTGAGCAAGAGAATTAGTGTTTAGGACATTTATTTATTTATTTAGTTATTTAAGTTAGTTGGTTAGGTATACGCAGGCGTATTTTCACGTTGGTGAATTACTGCGTTTGTGCTGGGTGCAAAAACACCGTTAAAACCGCTCACAGAGTCCACTTTTCCCCAAAAAGCAGGTCTGTGTTCCGTCAACTTTGTTCGGGACCAACTTTTTCATTATATATATATAATTAACCTGACATAGACACTTTGCATAGATACTCATTTGCATTTATTCTAGACTGTGAGGTGTTTTTCTTCTAAAATTCCACACACTAAAAAGTGGCGCAAGCATTTAGCAAATTCACCCCTTTTTCCCTTTGAAAATGTCATGTCGGTCACCATCAGTTAGCTCATAGCTCCTACATTAGATGAGTGAAATTCTAGCTCTTTACATGTCACTTGCCTCCAGGTGACGTCTAATCGTGTTGCCCAGCTGGCTGCCAGAGAGACAGCCGCCCGGGCCCATTCTCGAGACTCCTTTGCCCAGAGTCATGGCAGTGCATTCCACATGCCTGACGATCCGCCAACAGCCCCTGTAAACTATTCCTGCTCCACTCTACCAGCCCAGCGAGTGAGCTCTCCCTTTTCCATGCAGGCTTTGGGCTCCCCCTCCAAACTGCAGAGGCTGGGCTCAGCCTCCGACATGCCCAGCTACGCCACTCTGGCACGGGTGTCGTCGCCCAAGCAGTCCCCGAGCCGGCTAGCCAAGTCCTACAGCACCAGCTCTCCCATCAACATGGCGGTGGGAGGAGGGTCGTCCGCTTCGCCGCTGCACATGGTCGGACCGGGCAATGGCTCCAGCTCGTCTCCGCTACACCAGCTCAGCGCTGCAGTAGGAAGCTACGCCACTCTGTCCCCCACCAAGAGAATGCTGCACACCACCGATCAGTACAAAATCTCTCATGATCTATACGCCAACGCCACACTCCAGAGACCTGGCAGTCTGGCAGGTCAGTGCTCTTTGCCGGATACAGACATTTCCGTTTAGTACTAGCACTACCAAAATCACGTAATCGCTGGTTATTTTCACTCTTAGCGGGTGTTTGTTACCATTAGACGTGGTGATAAGAAATTGGCACTATTGTACATTTATAGCATATTTGTGCTTGAAAATCTGCCTTTGTCCATGATGCAGGTTCTAGGGGTTCGTACAGCAGTCAGCACAGTCACCTGGGCTCAGAGCTCAGACCCCTGCAGTCTCCTGAGCACCACATCGACCCCATTTATGAGGACAGAGTCTATCAGAAAGCCCCCCTGAGAAACTTCAACCAAGGCCAGGGTAAGATGGCAGACATCAGGTTCTCTAACAATTTAAAGTCAACATATTTTCATCTAGATGGCTCTTGTACAGACTGTGCATTTATGAAATAAGAGGCTTGTTTCAGCTTTATTTTTGTTCAGAATAGAAGTGTTTTCCCAAGTGCCCAATTAATAGCTGTGAGCAACCAGACATCATCAGTATCAGATAGTAACAAGTTTTGCTTTAAAGGTTTTAAAGTAAATGTACTTGCGTTCACATTTTGTTTTATCAGTTGAGCTGGACGTAATATATCATTCCAATTATAAACCATAAAAGCACAGACTTTCCTGCACTTATATTACACTTTTGCAGGCTGAATGGGTTTCTACTTGTACAACCATAACAAGCAGGTATGCAAGGAAAAGGAGCAGTTCAGTCAAAAATAATTGACTCATTTAATCACCCTCATGTTGTTTCAAACCTGCATGACTTTCTTTCTTCAGTGGAAAATAAAGGAAACTATTTTGAAAAATGTCTGTTTTATAAATATATATACTGTATATATATATATATATATAAAGATCCCTAACGCTTTCAAAATATTCGCTTTTATGTTCCACAGATGAAAAAAATTAATACAGATTAAGCATGGCATGAAGACGAGTAAATGGTATTTTAAATTTTTGGTGAACTATACTTTGAACCTTTGTCATCAAACTTGTGCACCTGACTGGTGTTGAAAGTCAACATCAAATGCTGTTTGTTAAAACTTATTTTTCTTCCATAACCATAATGCATTTCCGGGTCAAACCGAATATGGATTATGCTGTGGAATATGGTATGGATTCAGAATTGATTGGTTGTGAAAATTAGACATTACATACCAGCAGTGGTGGAAAGAGTACTGGAAAAATACACTTAAGTAAAAGTACCATTACATTCCAAAAAATGTAGTGCGAGTAAAGTAAAAAGTTGAAAAATTTTAGCTTTCTAACTCCCATCTTTTTAAAATCAAAAAAGAGAGAAAAGATTACTTTTTATATTTATAATATTGTGTCTAGATGAATCGTGCACACCAGGCTTGTGCAAAAAAAAAAAAAGTGTTGACTTTAAAGCGGGAATGTTTCCAGCCCGGCTCTGAGCTCCAGTCAGCTGGAAAACTCTGCAGTCAGGAAGAACAGCCCTCAGTGGTGGTTTCTGGGTAGCTATTCAATTCTGAACAAAAGCAGGCCAGAGAGAAAAAAACTGTTTTGCATTGACACTCAGACAAGCTAATAAAGCACCTACTGAAGAGCTATCATTATGGGTCAGTTTGTTATTTCGATGGTTTAACATCCTTTCTGTTTTGTTTTGCTCCTTTTGTCCTCCTCCTCCTTCTCTCTTTTGATTTTAATACCTGGTCAACATGTAATGTTTTTCCCACCTTTTGCTGCACCCAAAGTACCAATGAACCAGTTTTGTGACCAGGTCCTGAACTTTCTGCTCTGTCCCTACTCTCCTGTTGTAGCCCCTTCCTCTCCTGGTGTTGAATCCATACACTTGCAGCGCACTGGAAGCCAGAACGCCACGGGAACGTTCCCCCGTTCTGGCTACGCTACTGGCCCAGGTGCCTCCACCGCAGACTATGCCAACCCCTATCGTACACTACAGTTCTGCCCCTCCACAGACTCACCCTACAGCAAATCGGGGCCTGCTTTGCCCCCGGAAGCTACCCTGGTCAGGTCGCCCTCCGTGGACAGCATCCAGAAGGACCCCAGGTGAGTCCTTCCATTGTCTAATACATCTTGAAAGAACGGCACACGGAGATCTGACCCAGTTAGTGAGAATTAGAGCCGAATTGACGTGCTGTGTGATTTACAAATCAAATAGAGCTTCACATGCACAAAATGTCAATAAAGACATTGTTGGGGAGAGTGGTGGAAGCTGTGCCACTGTTAAGTTTAATTTGTGCTTGGGCAAGGAGAAATGAGAACTAATACATCTAATGACATTTCAGAATGTCTAATGGCAACTGTAACAGAGCCATGGTATGACTTCTCCAAAAAAAAAATGTATGTGAACCATTTGCATTTTTTCATAAAACGGCCAAATGACTGTCACTACGTATTTGAATTTTGTGAAATAATTTCCGACATTTTATAAAATTATTTTTATCGAAATGTTTGTCTCTTGTATTTGGTGGTAATGTTCACTATCAGTATTACAAAGCAACTGACAGACTTTGTCCCAGAGATATGGTACCGTTCAAAGGTGTAGGGTTTGTAGGAATGTTTTATGTTTTTGAAAGAAGTCTCTTATGCTTACCAAGGCTGCATTTATTTGATCATACTGTAAATACTGTAAAAACAATACATGGAAATATTATTATAATTAAAATAACTTTTTTTTTCTATTTTTGCAAAGATGAAATTATCTACATTTCAACAGAGATTATTCCAGTACTTCAAAAATTGTTATATTATGGTGCTTTGTGACTCAAGAAACATTTCTTTCTATCAATGTTGAAAACAGTTGTGCTGCTCATTAAAGTGTTTTTCAGCAGAAATATTTTGTAACCCTTGAATATCTTTTTCTCTTTTTATCAATTTAATGCATCCTTGCTGAATGAAAGTAAAAAAAAAAAAAAAATTACTGATCCCAAACTTTTGAACGGTTATGTACCTAATTAATCTTTTACTAAAAAAAATCATAGTTTTATACAATTAAAATTCATCCATGTTTAATATATTTTAAAATTAAAATCCTCACTATTTATCTTCATCTTTCAATCACCATCAGCTGTATATGATTGGCTCTTTTCAAATATATGGTCACATGTAAAAATAAGCAAATAAATAAATGTGCAGTTTGCGTGATTAACGGGGTGACGCATCTTTTTCCACTCTCCTCTACAGCATGAATCAGACTTCACATGACCTCACTTCCTGTAGTACCTCAGATTGCCTGTGTACTGTATACTAACAAAATCCAAAATCACAAAACCTATTGCACATTTGTCACAAATTAAACATACTTCAGGAATGATTGCGCATGATTTTATAGAGAGGTAGTCAGTTCCACCTTTTCACTCTATCTTTATATTGGTATTAAGCATATTTTTGATTTTATCTTGTGACATTAATTTGATGTGCTGAGAGGCCATTGACAATCATCTCTTGTGAACTAAAGTACCTTATGATTTCTCTTTTTTTGTTTGTTTGCTTGCTTTTTCTGCTGAGTTGACCTTGTTTTAGTTGATTTTTGCCATCCCTTCTGTTTAACCCTCATTCTTTTGTTTTTCTCCCATGTCTACTCACTGCTAGTGGTTATGGTGGAGGTGGTATGACGTGTGATGCATTGCATTTACTGGCTGCAAACAAATGCACAGATATGCACAGACAATTTGAAACTGTTTCAGAACTTGTCAAACAATGTCGTCTGTTATGTTTGGTTGTCTAATAGTGTTTGGTATATTAAAGGGTGGGTCTGGCAACCATACCGGCCGCAGTTTATCCCCAAAATACTTGCAAATTAAATGTAAAAAAACAGCATTTGGTTCAACTAACAAAATAATTGGTTTCAAAATATTGTATATACATAAGGCACGGCATTATAACATATTTTACATCTTATGAAGAAACAGGAACATCTAGATCAGAGGCATTCAAACTTTTTAATGACACCAAGGAACCATAAATGTGATAATCGCTGCAATACATTTTCATGTAAATAACAGTTTTTAATGTGTGAAATATTTGTACATGAATTTTAGTCCTATTGCACAAGAAACACTATTAGTGCTATTACTGTTTCCAAAATTAAATAGATTTTATATATTCTCATGTTCTTAGGCCAAAACAATAACAATAATAATAACAACAATAATAATAATAACAATAATAACAAATTATTTGGACAGTTTTTACTTTGTATTGAGTTGGCAACATTTTTTTCTACTCACTGTTAAATTAATATTGGACATCTAAACATTAAAAAACATTTTCAATTCAATTTAAATTAATGTTCAGGTTTTTTTTCAATGGAAAGATTTCGAATCAGTCTTTATAAAGCACAATAAAAAAATAATAATGATTTCGCATTGTGTTATTTATTATTGTAGTGTTCAATTAATAATTTACGGTTGAAAACCCCTGATCTAGATGATTGTCTTGAGAAATGTATTGGATTTTTTTTTTTCTTCTAAAAGTAGAATGCAGAGGAATGAACAAATATCAGTATTTGCACTGACTGGAAATGTGAAACCTGATCTCACCCACAAATAAGCTATTGCAGGCTATGCTGTCTGGTTCACACTGGAATTATATGGATGAGAGTTATTTTCCATTATGTGAGACCCCTCTTTAATAAAAACCAGCAACAAATAAGCTTTATAGTGCATGTTGACAGTCAAATGTGTAATATGTTCATGCAGCAGCAAGAAGACAGCTAAACGTAAAATTATTATTTTAAAAATGTCAAATCCCTTTGTCCTAGACACCTACCCTGTCTCTCTCTCTGCCTGTCTCCTGATAGGTACGACCCTGAATTCCTTGTCTGGAATCAAAATCAAGCCGAGCAAAGAATGACAAAGTAATCCAACATTTATTTACATTTCTACTCATCCACAAAAGCACTGTTCTCCTCTCTACTCAACATCATATGCCTAGGCAGCATGACTGTGTTGAGACAAGCTTTGCTTTACAGAATATGTCAGAATATGTTTTGATGGATTTCCTTCCAACATTTCCGCATTGTGTTTACAAGAAGAGCACAAGGCCTTTATTCATCCACAGAAAGGTTAATTTGTGGTCTAAAGTTGATTGATCAGATTAATGGAGTGATAAAATCAAATAGTTACATTAAGAACATATGTTCTGATCTCTGTTGGCTTTTCCAGGAGTGATAGGTGACTTTCATAGGTAACCAGAGTTTGTTCATTGCTGCAAAGCATCACATTGTGTGTGTGTGTGCGTGTCTCCTGTTGTGTTGTTATTCATCGTTTTGTTATCATTTTATGTTAAAGCATGCTTATTATCCTTTTTTACTTTTATTTTACACCATTGTCTTCTTTTCAATGCAAGCAACAGCCATAATTGTATTGTTGTCTACCACATTGTGCATAATTGAAGTAGCCTACTGTATTGGCAACCAAACTTGTTAACAAGGAGATGGATATAGTTAGGTTGACATTTTTAAGTGTACTGAGTGAGACTACACTTGCAACATCTCAAACATTTACTGGTAGACACAGTTTCTGTCAAAATAGTTGCTACAATTTGTGTTAGTACAGTAAAACTACAGTAAAAGTGGCATTGGAAAGCATTGACATGAAATGAGGAATGTTATGAATGGCTCATGAATGATAACTGAATGTTCATTCAGTCAGTCAGTCCACTTTTATTATATTATTACCAAATAATATTTCAAATAAATAGCTTATTTTGAACTTTCTATGCTTCAAAAAATCCTGAAAAAAAGTGTCATGATTTCCACAAAAACATTTAGCAGCACAACTGTTTTCAACATTGATAAAAATAAGGAACGTTTCTTGAGCACAAAATCAGCATATTATAATGATTTCTAAAGGATCATGTGACACTGAAGACTGGAATAACGGCTGCTGAAAATTCAGCTTTGCCATCCCTAGAATCTTTTCATTCCAGTATAATATAGTAATATATGATTTATTTGACCATTTTGTGGAAATCAAATTTATGTGACTGTTTTGTTTAAAAATGCCAGAGGCATTTGCCTAGTTGAGGCATGTGGAAGCATTAATATAGTCTGATGCTGAGAAGTGGTTGATTCTCTGATCTGTGCTCTGAGTGGGTGGCTGGAGATGAAGTGGTCACTGAATGTGACAGAGACATTTCCTGACCTCTCTCATTGCAGGCAGTTCAAGCCGCCTCTCAGGACCATTCAGCATGTGTGTGCTGAATTCACAACACTGCTGACCACAATTTCCTAAATAAGGGGTCAACTGCGGGTCGCATGTTCACACCTTAATAGAGCTTACCTCTCATGGCTGCACACATCATATTTATGTGACCGTTAGCAGCTCTGAGTCCCCCAGTTCCTCTTGTGACTGTCAAAACAGTATATTATGGGCTTGTTATTCTGTTGGGTGAAAGCTGTCAGAATTAGCCATCTGTAATCTCAAACTTACTGCTGGTTAATTGCCCCACACAACATGATTTACTGAAGTAGAACATACTTGATGTTGGATCTGTAACAATATTACCTAACCCATAACCTGCCCTAAAAAAATCAAAAGAAAATTATATATTTATACAAACATTGTTCAGCCCTCTAAATGTATCTCAGGAGTGTTGTGTATGACCAAAGAAGAATGTTAATCAAAGGGCCCACTGGGGGAGAAAATGATGTTCTCGGATAAATCATAAAAAAAAAAAAAAAAAAAAGAAATGGCAATTTTGATTTCATTGCAACTTTAAATATAAAATGTGTAACTTACAGTATACTGTATGGAACTGACATCCATAAAGTTAAACAATAACAAATGTTTTTCCCCAAACATTTCCCCTATCTTCCATTGGTTGGACAAGCAAATAATCTCGCTCCAAACTCAGGGTCAAGCCGGTATTGCTGTGTTGTGGGAGTCAGTAAAAGGAATCGGAAAGATTCTGTCAAAATGTAATCACAATCATGTCCTCAATCATGTTTTTTTCTTTCGTCCATAATATAAATGACTCAAAACTATGTTGTTTTGGACCCAGTTGACTTTCATTGTATCTACCAAAATGGTTATAAAATTTCTCAAAATGGAATGTACCACGGAAGAAAAAAGTCACAGGTTTGAATTGAAACGACATAAATTGAGTAAATTGCGACAGAATTTTTCATTTTTGGCTGGACTATCTCTTTAAGTTGCGATAGAAAAAAAGGTATTTCAACATCGCCTTTATCCATGACCCCGCAATTCTTGTTGAATCTATTTTGTATGTGCACCATCATTGATTGAGCTGAATTGTTGTTACAGTGCTCGTTTTCTTTCAGACAAAAGCACGCCCCATAATGGAAGTGCACGAAGTGCATGTTTCATGTGCGTGAAGCTTATTCAGCGCTTTACTCGTGTTTGAATAGGAAAGCCAGGGAGCAAGCCGAGAGGACAGAGGAGCTCTATGCTCATTAGTGTGTTTGTTTTAGCAGTGTGCACGCTTCAGCAGCTAAGCCAGAAGCTAGAGCTGCGGTGATTACATGGGCTGGTGACTGGTCTTATTTACTCTGCTCAGCATGTGTAAGTTCTTTATTCATCTGCCTGTAATGCCAGAAGCTAGTTGTATGACATACAAACAGGCCTGCAGTGTGGCAGTTGTGTTGGCGCTGCACACACTTTGAACATGTGGCACGTATTAATGCCACTTCTTTCTATGAACAAGACATGATAGTGAACGGACTAATTGAGCAAGAATTTCCATGTATTAATCACATTTGTATTGCGGGTTTCATTACTTGTAATGAAACTTCAAAAACAAGGCCTTGCTTGATTTCCTAGGTTGTCTATGAAAGCCTGTAGAGAGACTATAGAGGCTTCCGTTCAATCAATGACACATGAAAGGAAAGCTACACAATGTTGAGGATAATGCCAAAAGAGCTATTCTGTACTGTAATGTGGATGTATCATAAAAAGAAAAGGGATTCATTCAAACTATAGTCTCACATAGCCAGATCTATAGTCGTCTATAGTCTCAAACATAGGATAATCATGCATAATATCATAACAGTTTAATGACCTCACATGTCAACAAGATGGCAGTTAATTGTTGCAAACTTATCCACATTTCTATAATCAGATGCTTTCTTAACTTGAGCAGTTGAGACTGAGGGGAAAGTTTGCAAAACATATTTACATATTTAAACTTGCTAATGAAATCACTGCCAAAAACATTTTTACTCATAAAGAAAAGCATAATGGAGATTAGATGAAAAGATACTGTGATGATAATTAAACAATTGTAGTTAAATAATATAGCAATGCAAAATATCTCTTTAATATTTTTTGTATTATTGTATAATACTGTTTACTACATTATAATGTTGCGATACAACATTAAAACTATTTATTTTAGTTGTTTTATACTATATAGTACTATACATTTATATTAGCCATTTATCAGTTATTGCCCATAATATGAAAATAATTAATGTCTTATTGTATAGGCCAGAATTTCAATATCGACATATAACGAAATACATACTGTTGACGATCATATACTGTATAAACATCATTATTTGTAGTATAAAGATTTGAATTATTATGAAGAAATAATTTAGAATAAATCCAATGCTGGTGATTGCCCCACATTAACTGATTACCAATAAACTGACATTTACTTTTTTTTGAAGAAAGATTCTGTGTACATTTCACCTAAAGACTAGCCTATATTAGATTTACCTCTGCTGCATCCCTTTCAAAATATCAATCCATTCGCTCTATTTCTATAATCATGTTCAGTCAAGCATCTTGAATGCATAATTTATGATGCTTTTATTTGGCTGTTTTTTTATGCCACGAAACATTCAGTAGTCCACAAGGGGCTTATCCTCTTCTTCCTCTGGCCCCGTGGGTTATTTCAGCTTTTGCGCTGCAGCATGAAGCTGGGTTTTGTGGTGTTAATGTTTCAGCTATGGGGATGAAAGATAGGCTCACCTGACTGAACCAGAACAAAAGCTTAAACAAAGACCTGTCACAAACAGGAGAGTTTGTCTCAATCCGGTGAGTGCTCAAATGTTACATCAAGCTCTGCTGAAGATTTTTTTAGGCTGCATGTCTTGCAAATCTTTTATAAATCCATGGACAACAAGACCCATTTTCACTGCAAATATTGGCAGATATAGGCACCATCAACAGTCATACAACCTCACAAATTCGAACACTCTCCATAGGCAGCAACTCTGTGCACCACACAAATAGAGCCTCCCACAGAACACTAAGTTGATCTCAATAGAGTTTTTGTAAGCCAACCTAGCATCATCTTGCTTCCCAATAGGATTTTTCCATTGGATTTTTGTGTTATCACAGAAAATAAGCTCTATGGCTTCTTACATGGCTTGTAAGGTAATCTTTTCATTTCTCAATTGCCTGAATAAAAAGCTAAAGTGAAGCTATAAGAGAACTACACCACAGCTGGCATGGCTTTAATGTCACCATTACTATACTTCCGACAATTATTTCAATCTATATTTAAAATCTTCAAGTTGGAAAGTCTGGTTTAGAATCATTTGCAGGAGTGTGAGTAAACATGACAAGGCTGTGAAAGCGGACTAGTAAAAATATGAATTTTCAAAAAAGTGGGTTAATTCTTGTGTATTTCATGTAGTTGAAGAAAATGTGTAAATATCTCGAGATTGTGTTCACCACAGACCTTAAAGGAGTAGTTCACTTTTAAAAAAACTTTTGCTGATAATTTACTCACCCCCTTGTCATCCAAGATATCCATGTCATTCTTTCTTCAGTCGAAAACAAATTAATGTTTTTGAGGAAAACATTCCAGGATTTTTCTCCATATAATGCACTTTACTGGTAACCAAACTGTTCAAGATCCAAAAGACAGTTTCAGTGCAAAGTGCAAACTGTTCAAAGGGCTTTAAATGATTCCAGACGATGAATAAGGGTCTTATCAAGCGAAACAACAATCAGTCATTAATTTTTTTTTAAGTTTTATAAGAACAAATGCTTGCCTTGCTCTGTACTGTGATGCGCATTCGTGACTCTCCTATTTGAACTCGTTCATCAAAATGAAAAAATCTTTTCCTGAGTCAACTCTTCATTTCATTCATTGAATGAACCAAATGGCACGAAAAAAGATTTGTTCATTTTGATAAACGAGTTCGAACAGGAGAGTCATGAACGTGCATCACAGAACAGAGCAAGGTGACTATTTGAGCTTATAAAACTTATATAAAACATTATATGGAGAAAAATCCTTTAATGTTTTCATCAAAAACCTTAATTTCTTTTCGACTGAAGAAAGAATCACATGGATATCTTGGATGATATGGGGGTGAGTAAATTATCAGCAAAAGTTTTTTTTTAAAGTGAACTACTCCTTAAAATACTCCTTTAATTCAGGCATTTAACCAAAAATCCATATAAAAAACCTTTTGGGAAAAATGTCTACTTGATTCTGGGTTTTAGAACTGCAGTACTCTATATTTGCATTTTCTTAAGCTAACTGGATTATCCTCTAATAAGCCTAAAATACATCACATGGCATGCACACATACTGTATTTGGTAAAATAAATACATTTTTATTTTTATCTACTTTTCAGTATTGAATGAATTTCTCGTCCACCATTTTGGTTTCATTTTTTTTTCACTGAGCAATGAATTTCCCATCGTATCTAGAAGGACACATGCTCACCCTTTAATTCTCCTGCTTTTTGTTAAAGTCTGTGTGCATACCTTAAACTACTGTCTATGTATGTACTCTAGGTATTTGGAACAGAGCCTCTTTCGTTTCTGACTGTTAAAATGAAGGTCAATGCTTAGTTTAATTGTATGGTTGGATCCTGCAGGTGAAGTTTAAGGGACAAACGGTTTATTAGTAGACCAGCCACCCACCCACAGCATCTCTCCATATAAGACCACAAGGGGTGAAATCACAAGTCTGAGAGCGCACAACGAAAGAGCTCTCTGTTTTCTGTAGCGTGAATGAGTCACTTCCCAGCCAAATCCTTCTCCGGCGTTGGCAAGGGATGATGTTTTTTTGGAGGCCTGGGCTCTGAGCAGACGTTTGATTATTCATGTTTGGTGATTAATGGTAGGTTCATCCCTGCTTCAGCGGCCTGTCACAGTGACTGGAGCTGTGGTGGGGGGAGTGGCTTCACCCAGGCATTAATTGCCATAATGGGGAGGTTAAGGATTTGGCTGCCAGTGACAGACTTGACAGAGAGGAGGGAGTGTCACCAGGCTGCAGCAGCTTGCACTCTGTGCGTGTCCCTGTAGAACCGGCCTGCTGGGGAATGATTCATGTTTAATGATGCGAAAGAGGACGAGTAGGGTGCCATTACTATTCTGACTTTAATCATAAATGATATAGTCTGTTTCCAGAGCAGCAAATATCTAATAAATCTGTGTGCCTTGCTATGCACATTTAAATCATTACTACACGTTTAGTCCTCATGACTTATGTATGTATTCCTTCATGCTGTGATGCGGCATTATCTATAGATGTAGAGCAAAACTGCGACTGCCCACTTCTTCAATGGTCTTGGTAACAAAGATATTCCCCATTCCTTTTCTACGTTAATAAAAAAAAAATCTTCAATGACACAATCAACTCGCTCGCAGTTGGAAATCTGGAAAAAGATAGTTACAAGTCTGTTTATCCACCTTAATTTTCAAGTAAGCTATTTTCTGTGAATTTACAATTCATTAGCCACTATAGGTAAACAACTAGAAGAATTACTAGTGTGTTAATGATTACAATAATAATTAAACACTGACAGTCTCTTAAATGCAAGTTACAAAGCATTATTTATTGAGCTGCGACTGTTTATTATGGTTGGATTACGTTATTGTGTTATATTATCAGTATTATCTTTAGCTGCTTACTGTCAAAGCAGCTAGCTTTAGCTTTTTGTTTTGCTAAACACAAATGTCACTTCTTGAAGAACTCAGAAGCTGGTAAAGCATTGGGGCCATGCCTTTTGCTTTATTGCCGTCTATAATTACATAGGGGTAAACATTGAGTGAATAATTTCACTTTAGTGCACTAGTTAATTAACAGTCTTTTTAGAGCCTCTGTCAAAAAATGTACTTTCACTAATTAACCCAGTGTTGACTTGCGTGACAGCACCACATTGATTACCATATAAACTTCATCCATTTTACAGCCATTTTTGTGTTACGCTCTAATTACTGATTTACGCAAACATGATCAATTAGCCCGCTCCTGTGATTAATGACAACTTGCTGTCATTGCATCTAATGCATCGGAGAGTTTGTGGGCTGTGTGTTGGCCAATTCCGACTCTCCTTAATGCACTTGGTTCCCATTTTTTTTAAATAATGCTCTCAACAAAGGAGTTTAGTGAGATGCGATTTTAAACATGCCTTCATTTCTCAAGGTTAAACAATGGTAAAAAGAAACAAAGATACACTGAGAGAAAACTAAGTGCCAATCTTTCAGGATTATCTCCTTTTTGACCCTTTCCCAATGGATCCCATTCTTCTTTTCATGACCGCAATTGCCCTCTCAGGTTTACTGGACATGCTGTAATAAATGTTTCCCATGGTGCCTCTTACCCATAAATGTTTGTCCATCTTGTTGCTTTTTGGCAGCATTGCATTTTCTCTCTGCCTCCACCAATGTCTTGTTCTTCCTCTCTTCTCTTCCATCCTTCCTTTTGTTCTCTTTCTATCATTACCACCTCATCTCTTTCATACAGGATCACATCATTTGAATCGATTCCTCTTGTTTGACAGCCTCTGAAATGGTAGTAGCATAGAGACAGAGTTTTGCTGGTCTGAGAAAGAGAGGGAGAAAAAGACATGAATGTCAAACACAATGTTCTCCTCTCTTGCCTACATGTGGTATTCATTTTTTCACAGCAGACATCAGAATGGTATGTTGAATTTGTTTTTGCTGCTTACCTAAATCATGGTGTTGACTGATATTCAGAGTCGACAGACTCTGGGGTTTAGGAAATGCAGATATTCTCCTATGGGGTTCCAGGCACCTTAGGACTGCTCCAGGCAATATCACAGCTGTCACTGATACCCGCGATAAAGCCGACATTTCTGTGAGAATGCTATTGTCTGAATGGATTACCCATGATCTGGCGTTCTTCTGCGGAATGCATGAAAATCAGAATTCTAAAAATGATTGTTGACGTGTGGTAGCTGTAAAACCTTTGTTTCTCATTTTTTTTCTCCTTACAATCACTGTCATACATCATATTTTGAGGTTAATTTGTTCCCATTGTTTAGTGGCAGTCGTTTCTGTTAATTCGTATTACTCAACTATTTTCAAAGGAGAAAAGTGACAGAGGGAAATCACAGATGTTGGCAGAATGTTAGTGTATGATGAATTTGGTTTAATTAATTGTGAAGAGAAACATTCAGAGACTCCATAGAGGAGAATTTAAACAAATGATGTTTACACACCATAGAAGAGAAACATGCTGCTATATTTTCTGATAGACACCTTCACAAACATGCTTTTTTAATGTTATATTTTTTCTTTATGTGAAAGAATTGTTTCTCCGTGTTCACTTTTGAGTGTATATTTCCCTCTTTAGGGAATTTGGCTGGAGGGATCCTGAACTGCCGGAGGTAATCCAAATGCTGCAGCACCAGTTTCCATCAGTACAGTCCAACGCTGCCGCCTACCTCCAGCACTTGTGCTTTGGAGACAACAAGATCAAATCAGAGGTAACTCCTGCATGCCAACATCAGAAACATTCTGCATGTTTTGCATAGGCTATGGACTACATTCTTGCAGTGAGGATTTCAGCTTCATTTGAATTTCCGTGCTGGTTCAGGCTGGTTTATGTTGGTTAGTGTCATTCCAGCTCAGTGGTTTTCAACTGGTGACCCAAAAACATTTTACATTTAAATTTATACACTCACCTAAAGAATTTATTAGGAACACCTGTTCAATTTCTCATTAATGCAATTATCTAATCAACCAATCACATGGCAGTTGCTTCAATGCATTAAGGGGTGTGGTCCTGGTCAAGACAATATCCTTAACTCCAAACTGAATGTCAGAATGGGAAAGAAAGGGGATTTAAGCAATTTTGAGCATGGCATGGTTGTTGGTGCCAGACAACCCAAGTATTTCACAATCTGCTCAGTTACTGGGATTTCCACACGCAACCATTTCTAGGGTTTACAAAGTACCACTGTACAGGCTGGTGGTGGGGGTGTAATGGTGTGTGGGATGTTTTCTTGGCACACTTTAGGCCCCTTAGTGCCAATTGAGCATCGTCTAAATGCAACGGCCTACCTGAGCATTGTTTCTGACCATGTCCATCCCTTAATGGCCACCATGTACCCATCCTCTGATGGCTACTTCCAGTAGGATAATGTATCATTTTTAGTCTTACTGACACCAAAACTTTAAACAATACTGTACATGTTTATGTATACGTAGATGGTTGACAAAAGAAGTCTTGTTGATTAAGATAGATAAGCAGGTTAGGTATACTAGATAAGCTGACTTTTATAAAAATGTGTTTTAATATTTGTGTGGCTCTGTGTATCAGATACGAAGGCAGGGTGGGATTCAGCTGCTGGTGGACTTGTTGGATCACCGTATGACTGACGTGCACAGGAGTGCCTGCGGCGCACTTAGGAACCTGGTTTATGGCAAGGCCAATGACGATAATAAGATCGCCCTGAAGAACTGCGGTGGGATCCCTGCACTAGTGCGACTCCTGCGCAAGACGACAGATGTGGAGATCAGGGAGCTGCTTACAGGTGCTCTGGACATATTAAGCACATTTATTTCTCATTCCTTCTCCTTTGTTCTCTGAGGTGACGTGATACCTGCGAGAAGTAATTTGTAATTTGTTTGTCCACACTGAAAGAGGAAATGCTGCAGAACTTAAGTGCACCTGGGAAACTTGTACCTTTGAGTCAGGCATTCTCCATTACGACATGCCACACATTCAAATTGGAAACATAACACGGAAGTCACCTAAACCTGAGGTTTTAAAACCTGTCCTGGAGCTCCCCCAGCTCTGCACATTTCATTATATTATATTATATTATATTATATTATATTATATTATATTATATTATATTATATTATATTATATTATATTACAGTATATTATATTATTCTCTATATAGATTAGATGAGTTTCCACTATACTTCAAATTGACACACCTCTTCCAACAACTTGGGAATCATCTAGAATTGCAACCTTTAAATAGGACTCTGTATGGTAATTCATATGCTCAGAAATTTGAATTGCAATATATCCAGTTCCACTTTAAGGGCACTACTTTTCAAGTAGATTTTGCATGTATGAAAAGAGATATTGGACCAATGAGATTTCACAGTGGGCGTGAACAAAACATCCTGTCTTTTTTGTCTGGCACCTGATTAGGACGTGATGTCTAGCCATCTTTGACTGCGCTCTATCTTTTTTCCTCACCACATTTATTTGCATGTTCAGCATACAAATACATTGCACATGAACTTTCTGTCACTATCTCTGACTTCCTTATAATTGGGCCCATTTTTTTAATCAGCTCTCCTAGAATCATCCGCTTGTTACTGTGGACCCCACTACCCATTAAATGATTTGTTAATGATCTCCTAATTGGTTAGGGCTATAATAATTAAGGATAATACCAGTGCTTGGCATAGCCTCTTTAGGGAATTGTGTATAATGAATCTTGACGCATTGACAAAAGACAAAGGCTCTTCTAAATCCCCTATAGAAATATTCCCATTACAGAGACAGTTCCTGAGAGATGTCGGAAACATTGGGCAGCAATTTGCTTTTTGAGGCATTTCATAAATGTCAGATTTTTGGGAGACGCTTCAATAAGACGTTGCGGCTCCCTTGTGTTTCAGCCTGGTGAGCAATCTAAATGTCCATCAGTTGAAAAATCTCCATCCTCCTGAATCCAGAGCTCGGAGACACATCTAAAATATTTCAAATTGAATATACTGTAGGAAGAACGAAACTGAGTGGCACTTGCTTATTACAGCTCTATGTCTCTGTGTATGTAAACACTTTAGATGAAACATTTAGAAAGAGAAGCCATTTGTGCTTTTTCAAAGACAATTAATGTTTAGAGAGCGGTTCTGAACAGAAGACAAAGCGTTCTCTTGCCAGTCCGTAACAACCCCCCTCAAGCTACGTCTACGCAGACCCCGGTCGACTGCCGATTGCTGAAACCAGACATATATGGGCCTGTCGTGACTGCTAGGGCCTGTTTGAGCTCACAACTCTTGGTTTGACAGGAGGCTGCATAAAAACAAGTCTTTGATGTTTAACAAACAAGATTGGATATTATAAGATAAGATACGTTTAAACTGGCTGGGGCAGAGCTGTACACCATGCTACTGTAGCAATATAGATGAAGGGCCTACAAAAGTGATCACTTGTATACTGTAGCATGATTTTCTAATGAAAATTATAGTAATATATTTATTGCTTGCAAAAAGTTTGTTTTGTGAGAATGCATGGCCAATTGAATAGCTGTCAATGGTGAAAGATAGTTTAGTAACGATGTAGTTAGTAAGTTACTTTGAGCCCTGGGATGTAATGACCTAAACAGTAGTGAGACACCCAACAAGAAGCCCCCTGGAGTTGGATTGAGAAACGCTAGATGTTTCTTGTCTCTGCTAGCTATTATAGAGTCCCACATAAACACACAGTCATTTTGGGGGATGCCACACGGCAAACTCGCATCAATGGAGGGTACCAAACAAATGGCAGGAAAACATCCATAGGCAGTATTCTAATCTGCATACTTCTACAGTGTAATACAAGTATGTACTTCACTGGTGATGCCAAAGTACATACTTTTGAATATGTAGCAACATCATTAGATGTATTGGACTCTTTGGATGTACTAGCTAGCATGTCATACACTTACTTTTTAATACCACAGTCCCCCATTGCCTTCTGTTTGAGCTTGCTTGTGAGAATTAAAATAATAGCATTTATTTAATTAAATAGCAATTAATAATATAGTGATTATATTTAATTAAATATATTTAATTATAGTTTATTTATATAATATAATAATTCATTAAAGTGCATTGTTACTTAATGCACACTTTTGGCTTTTTGTGTGTGTGTGTGTGTGTGTGTGTGTGTGTGTGTACAATTTGGGTGGATGGTATGATAGAATGTGAATGAGGAGACTGGAAGACTGGAAGTGTGAAATTTAACAAAGAACATACGATATAATTAGCTGGGACAAATTTTTATACCCTAGCAGCAGGGAGGAAGAACAAAAGTGTTTCTTTGTACACTGAATCAGTCTTGTGAAAGGACAAATATTATGCAAAATTAGACACAGGTTAGCCATATTCTACATTCTAGAAGTTCACAGTCAGTCTTGATTGTGATGTAGCTTGGACCACACAATCTAATGTTTATACTAACAAGAACTGATGAGGACTCTTGTGAAACTTCAGAAATTATTTTACTTGAGGGCTCTTGACCAAGACCTCATGCAGTATGCATGCATGTTCTTTGCTTCCTGCAATCAATGCTTTTAATTATATATATAGACAGTATTTTTGCACAACATAAACTCAAGGTGAAAAAGGGAAATTGTAATCTCTGTATCAATATAGTGGGTGTATACTTCACCACTGGATGAAACGCTTTTTGGTTCATAGATGTTGTTCTTGTAAACAGGTGTGCTGTGGAACTTGTCCTCTTGCGATGCTCTGAAGATGCCCATAATTCAGGATGCTCTGGCAGTGCTGACCAACACGGTCATTATTCCTCACTCGGGCTGGGACACCTCACCCCACCAGGACGACCGCAAGCTGCACCTGCATTCCTCACAGGTGCTCCGCAATGCTACCGGGTGCCTCAGGTACAGCTCCTAATTAATGCCAATCTAAGTATCAACTATTCAAAATCTATTGTTTTTCATTGATATACAGGCACAGTTTCTATATTTGCTCTTAAGAGGCTTAATCTTCACGTAGAAGCAATTGTTTTATCATAATTGTTTGATAGTCATTGTTTTATTAGGTGATTAATTAAGTAAGAATTATGCAAATATTATGTTAATGCCTCAGAATTTCCATCTTTCAAAATGACATGATGAATTTGTGTGCCTTCAGAAGTGTCACAGTATATTGGGGTCTCAGTGGGCAAAAGTACATCTCTGGATAATGGCTCTGTGCTTCTGTGTGTCAACCAAACACATTTGTGAAATTATAGCTTTGAGGCTTTTCTTGGAGTGATATCTTAAGTTAATTGATTTGAATGAATAGATTCAGTTGCTTTTGATGAATTTGGCCGGTCTCAGACTGCATGAAACCATTTTGTGATGGAGCTCGTTCTGCCACTTTACTAGGATTGTATTCTGGCCAGGATTGGTCTGATTCAACAATAGGATTATGTCCACTGTGACTGTGGATCTGGTGGCATGCCAAAACCTTGCCCATGTCCAATGCTCTTTTTTTCTATTATTTTTAGATTCTCTTTAAATATAGCTTGATAAATAACCGGTTAGCTTGCATACTCTACACAATCAAGAAATAGGTTAACAAAAAAGCCGCAAAAAAGAGTCCAAAGGGGTAAGATTTGGATGGGGGGGATAGTGTGGCTAGTGTGTGGTTTAAAAAGCCTGTCTAGTCTGTCGATATGTTTGACTGTTGTATGTTGTGGCTTTGTCTTTTTTATCTATGTGATGGTCACATTACACGTTTAAGCTTTTCCATCACAATGCTGTTGATATTTTGTTGATTATCTTAATATCATATTTTCCAGCTGCTTTCTATTTTTTGCTTACTAAATGTGCATTTTGTTATCCCTTAAGCTATTTGGAGCTCACTGGAAACAACAAAAAAATCTGCAGTTACTTTTGGAGCGCAGAAACTTTTTTTACTTTAAACTCAGCTTGACATTTACAACACTTTACATTTATAGCACATACTATATGCATATACTATGCTCTCTCCCTCTGCGCATCAGCGTTCAGGTCTGAAGCAGCAGGATTGTAGAAAGTGCTGAGTCACTCTTGGATGGCTGGACTAAGCTCCCTACGCCCAGCGTGATAATTAATCTTCTTCATGGATGGCTGAGGAACTAGAAGTCTGATTGAATATTTAATGGTTGGACACAGTTGCCACACCACCTGCAGCTGCCTGAAACACACAGATCTCTTAGAAGCTTCTTACAGAGAGAGAGAGAGAGAGAGAGAGAGAGGACAGGATGTGGTCTTTGATTTCTCACAAGCACCTTCTCAGATCAGACTTCCTGATTCAGGTCTCCAGAGGCTCTAGCTCTTGGGAATCTAGGCTTGTTGCTTTGAGGCATGTTGCTGGTGATTCATAAAGCTGATGGGATTTTTTTCTTTGCTAAAATACTTTCTCGTATCACAGAGTTGACTACTCAGAAAGTATTAAAACACTGTTATCCAAATATTATTCTGTCTTTGTGAAAAGAACTTGAGGGGATTAGTGAGTTAGTACTCATTTCCATGAAAAGCTTATTGATTATGAGTATTGACTTGAAGCTCAGAACTGCCCAAACATAATCAATGATGTCTATAATACAACATGTGTGACATTGTATGCATGTGATGTGTGCATTCTTGTGTTCTCAACAGGAATGTGAGTTCAGCCGGAGAAGAAGCACGCCGCAGGATGAGAGAGTGTGAGGGGCTGACTGATGCGCTGCTTTATGTCATCCAGACAGCCCTGGGTACCAGTGAGATCGACAGCAAGGTTTGACCTTTCCCTCCCCTGCCTTTCTACCAAAGTTTTATGCATTCAACGGAGCACCACAGAGAGTTCTAGCAGGTTTAGTTGAGTGTTTTTCACTCCCGAACCATTTTCAACACAGCACTTGAGTACTTTTTCACTGTTAAATGTTAGATGAGAGTGAAAACACTATGCAGAATATGCAAAAACTCCTCTGTGAAAAAAAGCACAGTTCTGTTGTAAAAAGGCCTGTCTAGACCAGCTTAGTCTCAGACGGCATGCCCACAGACCACCCACAGTCCGTTCACTCAACATCTGATGAATTTCTCTCACAAAACTAGAAATCCCTTTCCCTAATCTGTGCTGCATTTCCCAAAAGCCAACTATGGATGCAAGTGACCAACATAGTCCAGCGATTATGTGTTCCCTAAGACCATAGTTCCATAAAACATTCAACTTTGTAAGTTGTGTGGTTGGATTTACAGCTCTCAACCGTGGTTCGAAGCATAGTTTCTTGTTAGTCAAGTCACCTTTATTTATACAGTGCTTTTTACAATACATATTGTTTCAAAGCAGCTTTACAGTGATAACAGGGAAATAATGCAACAAAGTTTGTCTTGGCTGTACATCAGATCTTGAAGAAAGTAAGTTCAGTGATGGTTCATTTCTGTTGTAAAAAAAAAAAAAAAAAAGTTATTAATTTAGTTCATTTATCTATTCAGCCGTTCTGGAGACAGCAGTGATGTCATTATCCAGCTCAGTTCGGGTTCTCATACAATGGTGTCAATGCAGACAGATCAGTAATATTTTTGTTGAATATTAAGAGTTCCCAGCTAAGCAAGCCAAAAGCCAAAGCTTTTGGCTTGCAAAAACAAACAGTATATTATGATTCAGGCAGTATTACAAGTCAGAAGTCAGATTGAAAAGGTAATCAGAAATGTTAGTATGACACATTTCTGATTGGCTGACTTTCCACAGCTTTTAGAAGTGAGTCCACATTCACAGTCCACACAAACAGTGATTTTGAGTATGAAATAATTGGATTTTCCAAAGTTTTACAAGGTAATAGCATTGAATCTTTGAACAATATTCAGTGAAGCCATTAATTCAGTTTTGAGTTTTGTTTAAGGCTCTTGATAGCAACTCATCCTCTAGTTAACTGAGCAGAACTTTATATTACAATTTATGTCTGTAATAAAGGCTGAATTTTTTCCGGAATTCTGATCACAAAGTATATATTATTTTTTCTGATGTATTCTAAACAGCCGTTCACCGAGACTGCAGGACGCAGATTTAAATAAGTTTTTTACATGCTGTTCAATATTTATTGTGGTATAATATTTCAGATAAACCCATCCTTAAGTTTCCCACGATGATTTAGCTACATCACTACACTGGTCAAGCAGGTTTGCCTGCAGAGATATCTGATTTAACTAGCTTGTGCAGCTTACATCAAGCATAGCCCACCTAAATATAATTAAAAACCATTTTGGATGCTTTTAAACAGGACTTTTTTTCAGCAAGGGCAATAGACAATGTATCAGACAGACAGTTTAGGTTTAGTTTCAGCTCCTTTAATTGCTTTTACCACCAATAATGTTGTACAAAACAAGCTGCAGTTGTTATTAAGAGAGGTTTATGGTAATTATACAGATAAATTAATGCAGCGACACACCTCTCTATTTTTTTGAGTCCATGTTTTGTTTGATTTTCAAGGGGTCTCTGTTACTAGCATAATACTTTGTGAGAACAAGTTTGAATGAGGAAAAAAGAGTGTCACACTTTAATCCCTCTGAAAGCATTTACAAGATCAAAGTCGTCCTCTTTGTTTTTCCTGCCTCACTGCTCATGACAATAGGATTAGTTCTCCAGTTCTCCACTGGAGTCCCTCCAAAAGACTAATCTAACAAGAGACTATTAAGAGTTCAGAGCACAATAAATGCACAGCCTTCACAAAGAAGACAGATTGTCTTGCAAACAGAAAAAAGACATTCCGATATTTACTGTGTCAAAGTAAAGTCAAACTTCTGGAGGTGTGTTAATCCGTAAACTTTCTTTTTTCCCACACTGTTTGCGCGTCAAACGTGCCCCCTTCTAGACCATCGAGAACTGCGTGTGCATCCTGCGGAACCTGTCGTACAGGTTGGCGGCAGAGACGTCTCAGGGGCAGCAGATGGGATCGGAGGAACTGGACGGGGTTCTGTGCACCGATGCCAGCGGGAAGGATGCGGAGAGCTCCGGCTGCTGGGGCAAGAAGAAGAAGAAAAAGAAGAGCCACGATCAGGTGGGCCGGGGTTTTTATCCCTGCAGCTGCTGGCAATTAGCATCACTTAGCAGCATTCGCGTACGGGTCGCCTGCGTCGACACTCGTCCTACTCCAGTGGATAATTATGTATTTTCCAGGCTGATTTCATTTAGTTTCTGAAAACAGATAAAGATAGGGGCATCGGGAGTGTTTGTTCAGCATTTGCATGGGATGAATAGCGAGGTAAAAGGTGGCATTACTTTGCATTGTGACTTTTAAATAACTTAATTGTCTGTGAGTCATCTGTTCTTTTAACAACGATGCAAATGCACATCTGGCTGTGTGACAGTTTGTCCTGTCTATTCAATTGCTCTGCATCCTAAACAACTACAGTAGTGAGCGTTAAGCGTTGCAAAAGTACAGTGTTATTTCCCTTTGCCTTGGCCACTTTAATTATCTTGGAGTGCCTTGTAAACACTATAGTGTATAATTATTCCGTACAGTGCTATGATCATCTAATCTCGTGCAATATACATTAAGTTTGAGTCTGACACATAACATTACCCAGTCCTGTTTCCCCCTCTTCTCCCCATTATTGCCTGATGTCTTTATAAATAAAAGTGGACAAAAATAAAATCGCATCTGGCACTTTCCATGAATAGGGTACAATTTGGGGTCCTATTAAACTTTGGCACTAATCCCATGTGTTTTGTTGTGAAACACCCTCCATCCTTTTTCTGTCCCATCTGCACTGTATCAAGCAATCATACAACAGTGTCATAATTTTTGCTGAACTGATATCCAGTTCATAATTGTTGTAAAAACATACACTAATATTTAAAAGCTTGGGGTCAGTAAGATATTTTTAAAGTAATGAATACTTTTATTCAGCAAGGATTCAGCAAAAGTGACAGAAATACTGTATTTACTATTTCAAATAAATACAATTATTTTGGACTTTCTCTTCATCAAGAAGGAGAAAAAAAATCAGTTTCCACAAAAATGTTAAGCAGCACACATTGATGATAATAATAATAAGAAATGTTTCATGAGCAGCAAATCAGCATATTAGAATGATTTCTGAAGATTCATGGCACTGAAGACTGAAATAAAATCACCAAAGGCATTTAAAAATATATAGAGATAAAATATAAATATAAAAACTGAAATAGAAGACAGTTATTTTAAATTATGGTAATATTTAAACTTTTTTAATAAGCACAATTTGTTTTAATTACAAAAAAAAAAACATTATTAAGTTATTATGTTTTTGAGAAATGCAAGTTTGTCAGTATTTAATACCCAACCTATGGTCCTAAACTTGTGTCCCTGCCATGTGACATTATTAAAATTAAAAACCCTGTGACCATTTCTGGTATAAAATTGTATTTTTATTTACTTTTTTTCGGTAACACTTTACCTGAAGGGGTGTGCTGCATAAGACTGACATGACACCTTCATAAACATGACATATGTCTTGAATATGAAGGATGGTTTATGCAACTGTCATTAAGTGTCTTTCACTCAATAATGACATTTTGAATGCAAATATGACATTGTTTAAGATGTCTTTGTTATGACATCTTGACATAAACCAATACATCACAACCTGCAGTGTCTTTGTCATGACAACTTTAAATTATATTAAAATTATATTAAATTGTCATGTGCACCAAGATACTAACTTGTCTCCTTTGCTGCGGGCAATGCCGATGAGTTTCTCAATGCCACAGTTGATGATCAATATTTTCTGGCAGTTGAGCACCTTCTTTGTTTGTTTGACCATTCTTTTTTGGTTCAAGCTCTATTTTATACCTTACTTGTGGAAGGTTTCTGTACATGATGTATTTCTCAGTAGTACAACTTATAGATATTTTGTCTCGTGTAATGACACTTGTGTCTTTGCTTTCAGTGGGATGGTGTAGGGCCTTTCCCAGACTCCAGTGACCCTCCAAAGGGACTACAAATGCTATGGCACCCATCCATAGTAAAACCATACCTCACTCTGCTGTCTGAGTGCTCAAACCCGGACACACTGGAGGGAGCGGCTGGGGCTCTACAAAACCTGGCAGCGGGTAGCTGGAAGGTAGGCCCCACCTTAAAACCTGTGAGTAACCCTGCACCTGAAGAGCCATGAACAAACCAGACTGTCTCTGGCACACACACACCACCATTATGACTGACACAAATACCCATTCATACCTCAAGGTCATGGAGTTAGAGAATATGGTGAACTTTTATCAAGAACAAAGTCTCTTTTGAGAGTACATAAAGAGCGTAAGATATCTTCAAATGGATACAACATAAGTCTTGAAAGTTTATACAATGACTCAAATATTCTGTGAAATTCTGCACTTCACTTCTTCTGTTGTCCTCATTTTCTGCTCATTTGTTACAGAAAAGGGAAAACAAAAGTGGTGTGACATTACGCAAAGTTGACACAAATCTGATTTGAACGCATTTGTTCAGTTGATGTATTGATAATCATTTTGCGGCACTTTTTCATTTTCTGTGCCTGTAGTGGTCGGTGTACATCCGTGCTGCTGTTCGGAAAGAGAAAGGGCTGCCCATTCTGGTGGAGTTGCTGAGAATAGACAATGACCGGGTGGTGTGTGCTGTGGCCACAGCTCTCCGAAACATGGCCCTTGATGTCAGGAACAAGGAGCTCATAGGTAGGTTCGAGACATGGAAGTGTATTTGCCTCAAGCTAACATTTTTCTCTTTGACTTCAGCAGAGCCGAATGCACCAGAGGTACGTGTACCTCTAAATTACTTTTAAGGCAGAGGCCTTTCAAGATCTATTTCTTTTTGTGTGTAAGTGTGTGTATTTGTTATGTGTGTATCAGTGTAGCATTTCTAGTCTGCTATTGCAGTGAGACGAGGTGGCATTGTTTGAAAGGCTGCCCACGACACTAACAGACTATTGATCTTTTTAATAGTTTGTGTATTCTGATGGGCCCCCGTGTCTCCATGGCAACCGCTTGCTCTCATTCAGTCTGGTCTCGGCCCTGCGCGAGTTCGGCATGTGAATCTCTTTTGAAATATAGGGCAAGAGGAACGGTGTAAAATGTACAAATGTCAAGACGCCGGCACCCTCGGAATACTGCGGAATAGAGCTGTTCAAATGTCCTCCATTATATAAGGAAGATCAGTAATGAAGCGGGCAAAGCTGCAAGTGCACATGGGAAACTTTCTTTCATGTAACTTCAATGCATACCGGTTGAAAGCAGTTTTGTAGCACAGGTTGTTGCAGAGAGAATTAGCTTCCCAGTGGGAATGAGTATTTTGCGGTCACGTTAAGGATAAGCGAGCTGCTGGGTATATCGGATGCTTTGGCATTTCCAATGCTGCAGTTGTTACAGCCTTGAGGTTCGGCACATTTAAAAAAGAGCTTTGCATGCCCACGGTACTATCTGAATCCAAAATCTGCATGTCTGAAAAGACCTCTGGTTGTCACACCTCCTCTCTGACTTTTCTTTTCTGTTCATCTCTTCCACGCAACCCAAGGCAAGTATGCCATGAGGGATCTGGTCCATCGGCTACCGGGCGGCAACAATAACAACAGCACCGGCACCAGCAAGAGCATGTCCGATGACACCATTACGGCGATCTGCTGCGCTCTGCATGAAGTCATCACGAAGAACATGGAGAACACCAAGGCCCTCCGTGACGCAGGCGGCATTGAGAAACTCATCGGCATTGCCCGCAGCAAAGGAGACAAGTTAGTATCTTGGTGCTCTGTGAAATTATAATGCTCAATAGACAAAATCAGATTTATTATATTCTACAGAATTAGGCATATTTATATAGGCAGAAAATGAGTTGATAAAGGAAGAGAACATGCTGGACTGGATTGTTTATTATGAAAAATGAAAACTTGTGACAGTGTGAAAAACAGCTCTTGCCTTGAAGGAAGCCAAGGCTCCTCTCAGGAGATATTATGAGAGATGGAAGTCCAGTAATTCTATTGGGTTTTGTGAGCTATTGTACTGGATCAGTTTACTCTGAAAGTGCATTACAAGATAATGTTTCCTTTTAGTTCTTATGGTTAACATTCAATGCCGTTCAAAAGATTTTTATGAATACTTTTATTCAGAGAGGATGTTTTAAAGTGATCAAAAGTGACAGTTAAATACATTTCTAATGTTACAAAAAAAAATTCTATTTCAAATAAAAAAGAATTCTTTTGAACAAGAATTCTGAAATGTAACATGGTTTTCACGTAAATATTGGTAACAGTTTACAATAAGGTTAGTTTATTAAACATTAGTTAATGTATTTACTAAAATGAACTAACCATGAGCAATATGTTTGTTACTGTTTTTTGTTAATCTTTGTTAACGTTTGTAAACGTCACAGTGCATTAACTAATGTTAACACGATTTTAATAAAGTATTAGTAAATGTTGAAATTAACATTAACAAAGATTAACAAATGCTGATGTAGTATTGTTCGTTCTTAGTTAATGTTAACTAATGTAGTTAACTAATGAACCTTATTGTAAAGTGTTACCTTAATATTTAGTAGCACAGCTGTTTTCAACATTACTAATGATAAGAAATATTTTTGAGCACCAATTCAGCATATTAGAATAATTTGACTGAATAATGAAGTGCTGAAAATGCTGCTTTGTCATCACAAGAAAATTTTAAATATATTAAAATAGAAAACAGTTTCAATGTTGTCATTGTATATTTAATCGATAAATGCAGCCTTGGAGACCACGAGACTTCTTTCAAAAGTCTTACAGACCCAAAAGTGTTGAACAATAATGTAATTTAAATGAATCTCCTTAGCATTTACTTTAGATGTTATTGTGTTTATCATTCTCATTTTTTGAGAGATTTTGTGCCTTTGAAGTAGCTACACTGCTCAGTAGAGAAATCTTTGCACAAATTGATCTGAACTTAAATGCATTTTCACTGAGATATTTATAAACTGTGTCTAGCCAGCAGATGAATTCACCTTATTATTTGTTTATATTGCTGAGAATGTACTTTGTTTATAACTATTTCAAATAAGGCTATGTACTCTTCTATGTTTCCCTGCAGACACACACCGAAGGTGGTGAAAGCGGCTTCTCAAGTCCTCAACAGCATGTGGCAGTACAGAGATTTGCGAAGCCTCTATAAGAAGGTAATGCATTCTGAAGACCTCACTGTTCTCATATCTATTACATTTACCCCTATAAACTTGAATAGGCATCAGAGGAGAGAGAGGCTTTTTGCTGCCGAATGGTGTAGCTATACCAGCAGGTGCTAACTGGTACATTCTGACCACTTGGTTTATTAAATTATTTTAAAGGAATTAAATTTTGCATGAAAATATGCATGACAAATAGATGAAAATCAGTTTGTTTGTTTTCCATCTGTGTCTGTCATATACTTGAAACCAGGAGGTTTTGATGAGTGTTGTTTCAGGATCAATCAATGATCATGTTCTTCTTATTTTATGACAGGATGGCTATTCTCAGTATCACTTCATTGGCTCTTCATCTACAATTGAGAGAGACAGACAACGACCCTATTCCTCCTCTCGCACCCCATCTATCTCTCCTGTGCGGACTTCACCCAATAATCGATCAGGTGAGAGACGCTCCACTTTTCTCCATTTTGACAACAAGTGATATCATTGATTTATCAAGGAGACTTTATCTCGTTGCCGGGAGTAGATTAGAGGAATAAAAAAGCACTTGAGATGATCAAAACTACTTATTTTTTAAATCAGTTGGTTGCATAGCCAGGGTGTTGCATGAGCGTCAACTCATCAGTTTGTATAATAGAATGGTGTCAGGTGGACGGTGTGCATCAGGATGGAACAATCGAGACACACGGAACTATTAACTAACCACAATGCTTAATGTGCTCAAAAAAGCCTCTAAAACAAGTTGACCTTACTAATCAACTAGTCATTTGTTGGAGAATTAGGCTAAGCTACATTAATCCAGATACATTTGAAAACGCCATTTTCGTTTTAAAAAGCTCCTCGTTCACACTGTCCAAAAGTTTCTTATTAGAACATGAGAAAATGCTGAATTCACCTTACTGCACATGTGTAATACCTCATAAAAGCGTAGCTCGATAAGAGAGATCAAGTTATTTTATTCTTCTGGCAGTATTATTTTATTTAGCAAAATATCTCATCAAGGATGCACTCAGTCGCCATTATATGTTTGGTCAAAAACGCAACCGCTCTAATGTTTTGCCACAGATTTACAAAGTAACATATCTTTAGCAACAATGTGAAAGTAAATAGCACATAACAGGCACAATAGAGGCACAAACATACATAACTATGGGTTCAATACGCGTCACATGACTAAACATGCGTCATCATTTTCAAATATCTTTGTTGTTACGGTCCACACTACAATATGAAAACGGTGTTTTCAAAATTATCCACTTGGGAAAGCATTTTCAAAAACCACCGCAGGAGATAAACAAAATGGGGAGAAAAAGACGCGCTTTCAAACAAAAACATATTAGTGTGGACGCCTTGTCATAATGGCCGTCAACTAGTCAATCATAATGACTAATCCCAAAGTAGTACATTAACAGGACAATAAAAAATGGGGCCATGCCATTATGTGATCATAGAGGGAACAGAGCTGTCATAATCAGGGAACATCCTGATATTTTTCTATTTCCAACTGATGGCAGGAAGGAGAATGCAGTACTGTCTGTCAGGGCGCCATGTGTATCCTAATTACACAGTGCTACAGAAGAGTCTGTTCTGTTAAATTAACACGCTTTGTTTTGCAGGCACTGTCTGTTCTCTAGTTGTTTCAGATATCAAAGATTATATAGTAGATTCTCCATTTGCACTATTTTTTTGTTTAATAGTGCTATGTCATCTCCAGTCTGTGAGAAATCTTTATTTACAATGCTCATTATGTTTATTCAGGGCAACCTGAATATTAAGTGCTTATAATGTCCTCGCATATCATGCGGAAAATAAAAAGGGGGCATATTTATTCTTCCTGCTGCTTGGGGGGATGTGGTGGGGAACTATCCCAATTGAGAATATCACACCTTTTAAATTGTGCAAGTTGTAATTGTCAGGGTACTGAAAATCAGTACATTTGCAAGTAAGATGCCCATCCTGAGGAGTAGACTGTGTCCTGACTGACAAAGTCATGCTGAAAAGAGCTTCATTTACATCCAAATAATTAAATAGATGATGGCACATAAGTAACTTTTTTCCTAATGTAATGAAATGCTTTTGTTGTAAAATAATCTTTTCTTTTAATAGCTGAGGACATTATTGGGTGGTTTCTTCAACTGTGGGCCATTGTATATTCCAAGGGTTTTATTAAGACTTAACTTTTTGTTATACTTTATGAAAGTCACATTAAAACTCTGGAAACTTTTTATTATTATTCATTTTTGATTCTTTTCAAAAGAAAAGAATGTAGAAACGTTATTGTTTTACCCTTGCCCGACTTCAAAACTATATGAAAAACCAGCACAAAAATAATAATTGCTACAATTAAAAAAAGAACAGAATAAATACTGAAAAACCATCTCAGTATTTATTGGGTGAATTATAACAATTTTTATTGAAATTACAGCAGCTATGTTGTATTTTGTGTTGTCACATTTCCTCTGCAACAAATGTATATAATTAGAATATAAAACTTATCATATAATGTCATTAAACTGTGATTTCGTGTTTTCACTTTGAAAGTTCGTATGATATTTTAAATGAATCCCATTTATAAAATGTTTTTTTATCTTCTATAAATCACATCTCCTGACAGAAACATTTCCTAAACACAAAAGTTACTAGAAAGGTGAAATAAATGATTGTCGAAGGAACAAGTAAGAAGCCGAGACAAAACCAATCAATTACCTGACCAATTCCATTTAGCAATTAGGAGCTGAGCACTGGCACTTCAGAGAATTACTTCATTACAGTAAATGAGTTTTTTATGTAAAATAAAAGATCCCTTGATGGAATGAGATCTTATTGTACTTTTAAATGCGTCAAGACAAACAAGGCTGTTTTCCGCCCTCACTCATTATTGGTTGACTTGTCATCTTTTTTAGCAAGTGCCCCCACCTCACCTCGAGAAATGATGAGCTTGAAGGAGAGGAAGATAGACTATGAGACAACTGGAACCAATTCTGGTTACCATGGAAACAAGGGAGAGCACACCTCCAGAAAAGATGCGATGGCAGGTAAGGCCGCAGTTCGGAGTCCTCCATCGGGAGTTTAAAGCTTTCATCAAATGACTGACTGAGTCGACAATGATTTTCAGGAAAACCATCAAATATACCGGTACCATAAAAGAAGGCAATGAATTACACCTGAGTGCTGTAATAGGTACATTATTAGTAACAGTGTAACACTTTTATTTCACAGAAAGATGTGTATCTTGCCCTTGAATCTTGGTGTAAAGTCCTTTACCTCAACAAAAGTCATGAACAGCAATTCATATATCTGCTCACTTGTTTCAGACAGACGTCTGCTGTACCTGTAGAAAAAGTCAAAGTACCTTCACTAATTCACTGTCTCCGCAGCTCAAATCTCAAGTGGAACATCTACACTGTTCAGAGGTGCTTACATGTCTCCGGGTGATGACATCAAACATAACCAGGTGAGGTCACCACAGATCATACAGAGTTGTAGTGATGTGTAGATCATAGTGATATTTTGGTAATCCTTTACAATAAGTTCTCATTACTTAAAGGGATAGTTTACTTTGAAATTAATTTTTGATACGTTTTAGCTTACCTCAAGGGCATCCAAGATGTAGGAGTCTTTGTATCCACAGTATTTTCAATTTTTATATTTTTAGGTCAAACCGTTCTTGTCTGTCAGTCATATAATGGAAATCTATGGGGTCTTCCTCAAAGAGCATACACAGAGAAGTCCAAATTAAACATGATTTAAATGTAAATGTAAGTAAACATTGATGGCCTAAGACACGAAACGAGTGGTTTGTGTGAGAAAAGGAACAGTATTTATATCGTTTTTACCTCTTGTAATCACAGTCATTATACTCTGAGGTATATAATATAATTTCAAAGTGAACTATCCCTTTAACGTTAGTTAATGTATCAACTGACATTAACCAAAATGAGCAATACGATTCTTACGGTATTTATTCATCTTTGCAAACATTAGTTAGTAAAAATACAACTGTTCACTGTTCATGTTAGCTCAGGTCAATTAAATAATATTAACAGATACAACTTTTGATTTTAATGTAGAAGTAACTATTGAAATTAACATTAACTATAATTAATAAATGATTTAGAAGTATCGTTTGTTCATGTTAACTAATATGTAGTTAACTACTGTCAGGAAACAGAAACTTATTGTAATTTTTTACTGATATTTTTTATGTCAAAAAGAGGGGATAAAAACAACGACAGACAATGTCCTCACTCAGTCAGAATATATATATATATATATATATAACCAGCTAATATAATTTTTCAGTTCCTTTTTGCTGTGAATGTAGTACTCGAGTCTTTTTTTGATTGCGCTGTGGGGTTACCGAAGACACAAAAAATAATGTTGGGAAACACTGGTTAAGATGAAGCACCTTTTATATAACATCAATTTTTGCTTTGTAACTTTATTACACAGAGGTGAGGAATGTTCTTGATTTGAATTGTAAATCAGATTTTTAGTTTCTGAACTACCGCATAACACTTCCCAAAACAGCCCTTACGCTCTCATTATTTCTGTCAGGTCTCCGCTCAAGGCAACCCTCCAGAGGCCTACCCTCCCTTCCAGACTCCCCCAGGAGCCAGCTTCGAGGAGCCGTACTACGAGGACCAAGCGCATAAACGCCCCCAACCTGCAGCCGACGGCACCATGCACCTGGGACTGAAGTCCACGGGGAACTACGTGGACTTTTACTCGGCATCCCGCCCGTACAGTGAACTCAACTACGAGACGAGCCACTACCCTGCCTCGCCAGACTCGTGGGTGTAGAGGCACAGAGGCAGGCTGGAGGCTGGCCTACGAACACCATACACAGAGACCAGCCCAGCATGTGCATGAACACTAGTAGACATCTCACACACGTAAACCTTCAGTTCGGTTCACTGCTCGCACCACAGTGGGCTGCCACTCGGCCAGTGAGCGAGGATAGGAAAGTGCTTGACGAGAGAGGATTTCGAGAAGCTCAAGGAATGCATTTTACCGAACGGACCACTTGAACTTTGGTGTTTTTCGAAGCAGTGGAGGGAATCGAAATGTAAACGGGAAAGTGGAAGAGACTGTATGTGGCGCAGAGATGGGACATTTACGTGAAGCACAAGAAATCGACATTCGACACAAGCTAAGGAAGTAGTTTTCACACATTTTTTTTGGACATTTCTTTATGTTAAACCATGCTTTTATGGAGTGCTCTGTTACACTCTTAGCCTTTGTATATTTTACTTTGTTTCTTTTTATTATTTGCTTGTTTTTGTACCTCCTTTTTAACTTCTTAAGTATGGTGTAAAGTACTTGTTGTATATTACAGATGTAGATACAAGGTGCATTGTGTATATTACGCAAAGACTACTGTGTCCTCCCATGTGGCTCAATATATCATTTTATTTTCCTGTATTTTAAAAGAGAGAGGAAAATACACTCACTGAACTCCAGCGTCCTGTTCTATGGGTAAGAAAAGCATATAATTCAGAGGTGTCGTTTGCTCTAATGTGTTTTTTCTCCGTTTTCCTGAGGAAACTAATACTAATAACTGACGACCGAGCATCACTGCCTGGACAGGGTTTCCACCAATAACAAGAACGTTTTCAGGCCTATCTGTCAGTTTGTTTTCTTTTTTCCCCAACCGTACTGACATGAAGACTGGTCATTCCACAAGTCGTCGAGTAATCTGTGCTAAGTTATGTGCCAAATGTGGTAATCCCTGACCCAAGGGGTGCTGTAGATCCGCCGTTCAAGTTACATTTAACGACAAGTCACTGGTTCTATCGACGCCTGTTTGTATATGCTTTTTTTTTTAAATGTGTTTCAACGGCATTCACACACTGTAACGAAAAACGGAGGGAACACGGTCTTTGACAGCTACTTCCCCTCCAAAGATGTACAATTAGTTGATTCTGTGTTGTAAAATAGACATTTGCAAAATCTGCTTTTTTTCTTCCAGAAAAATCAGTGGTTCTTAAGCTCATCGTAGACATATCTGTCAATAGAATATGGATATATATTATATAAATACAAAATATATATATACTTTTTATGTGCAGATGTGGATGTCACATAACGCAGAAACTGCAAGGAAAAAATGCTAGTTAAAAAAAAGCATAGGGTTTTGTTCACCTTAATTTCTAACCAGATGTTGACCTCCTGTTGTCATGTTGTTGCTGTTTCAAAGAGGTGAGACCAGGGCTCAGTAAGGGCAGATATGAGCAAGCTTCTAATATTGACTTGAAAAGGTGCTAAAACAATGCTCTAACATTTGTTTGGCCTATGTTGCTAGCTTTTCTTAATGCCTTTTGAATGTTTCATGTCCTTAGTAAAATGGATGCCACTAAAATGAATAGCTTTGATATAGAAGGAGAGCTGTGCGTATAGACACGCCTCTTGATTTTCATTTTTTTTTTTTTTTTTCTCTTAGGTAATTTCGTATACCTATCTCAGGTCATCTTATTGCAGGAGAAGATGGTGAGCATTCCTCTATTGACTGAATGGAGAACAAAGAATGACACTACCCTATAATTATTTTGTGATTTTTCCAACCTTAAACTTCAAATCTAGAGGATTTAAGGAAGGTATGAAGCAAGCCCTGGTCTTCCCTTCATGTCAATTTACACTTAGAGGTAATTGTCAGATGCAAGGATTGACTATGATCCCCAAACTCACATATCTTCAGCACCATCGATAGTGAACGTCTGAGAACAAGCAAAATATCTGTGAAAAAGTAGACATATCAGACAACCTGTATTGAAGATGTAAGTAAAACTTTTTTTCTGTTGCTAGACAAAGTGTTTGAGAGAATTGTGAACCTTTTTAATGCCAGGTTGCAACTGCTATATAAACTAATGGAGAATCACTGTTTTGTGATTTATTTCGTTCTGTGTCTGAGTTATTTCTATCCTATATTGAGGTTTTTCAGGGCAGATCTGACATTGCCATACCAGATTTGTTTTAAAATACACTTGTATTGCATCCAAACCACTTTTATCTAGAATGATGCTTTCAACACTTTTAGAGCACTGATATTTCCATGCAGGGGCGCAACTACCCAGTTTCAGAGGGGTATGCAGCAACAATTTTAGCGCTTTTTTTAGCGCAAAATTGTCGCTTATTAACACAATTAAACTATAGCTACTCCACCTTGATGATCCCCCCTAAGAAAACTATAGTTTTTTAGTTTTTAAAATTGTTGCTGCATACCCCTCTGAAACTGGGTAGTTGCGCCCCTGCCTACACCGGCTACACATTCAACACTTTCAAGAGCGCCAGAACTGGTTATCATAATATTCCTGTAGTGAAACTCTGGCAAAATTCTGAAAAAAAAAAAAAAAAAAATGTCTGAGGTGTTTATTTTCTTCTGTGTGTGTTCATGGAGTCTGTATGGTAAGTATTTTTATGGCTTTACTTCAGTTTATATTATTCGTCCACACATTCCTCTGCTCGTAATATTTCCCATAAAATGTATGTTTTATCAGACTAAAATATTTTTGAGTTCATAATGCTGTTCTGAACGTTCCCGATTTTCCCTTCCAATATGAAAGTTTTTAAATATTAAAAATTATTGAATTGTACATTGAAATAAGTGCTTTGAAAATTTGTTTTGCCCTGACAGTTTAGTTCAAATAGTTTAAATATGGCTAAAAGCTTCGTTTTGAGAAACTGTTTCTGTGTGTTGTTCAGGAGTGTTTGGTGTTGATGCCGTGAAGTCAGTGTCAGTGACTGAGGGAGAATCTGTCACTCTAAACACTGATACTGAAATACGGACAGGTGAACTGATAACCTGGAGAACTGGACACAACAACAGTCTCACTCTCATAGCTAAAATCAAAGGAAATAACTTTGAGAGATTCAGAGACAGACTGACACTGGATGAGAAGACTGGATCTCTGACCATCACACACACCAGAACCACTGACTCTGGACTTTATAGAGTATCCAGCGACAAATCAGAGCAAACTAGCGGTTTGAGGGGAGTGGTTAAGCGTTTCCCCACCCCAGCCGTTGGCTTTGCCCCACCCAAGCTGTGAAACCTACGTCATCAGAAAAAGAAACCATTCCAGACCGGAAGTAACTTTTCAGATTTTGATTAAAGATTACCAATAAAACATTTTTTTTTTTAAATATATTTACTTGCACGGATTAATTGTTCACCACAAGACTAGTAATATGCACTTACAAAGTAAATAGGTTCAATTTTGATTTCACGGGGACTTTAAGGTTGTCCGTACATCTAGACGCTAACCGCGCGTCGCCGTTTACATCGGGATATTGCAATTCCATGTATACAGGAGAAACTCTCTCTGCTCACGCATGTAAACGGGTTATCCCCAGGGCTGGACTGCATTGACCCTTCGCTAAGCCCCGCCCTCCCTAGTTACTGTTGCTACGCCTGTCAAGCTTTCACGGCTGGCCCATCTAGTGTGGATGCACCCGGTGTCAGACATTCCCAATGAGATAATTAGTAATTTTCGGCGAACAAGTGAAATATCTGAGAGCAAGACAAAAGGGACTACAGTATGCATTTGAGGGATATATTCAGGACATTATATGCAACCGATTAGAGAATAATTTCTTAAAAATTGAAGTTAAAGCCTAACGTTATAGTCCCAGCGCAAGCAGCAGCGCGCTGAGTGAGCGTATGGGAAACACAAATTGAGGAACAACTCTATGTTCATACACAGCAGGGTATGTGAAAATAATCTTAATAATTATAAATCAAACAGCTTATCAATAAATCTTGTGGAATAACACTAATACCGGGAGAGCCGCGATCGGATTGGGTTACGTTAAGGGGTAACGTTAGTACGTCGATTAACAAAATGCTGAAATATATTTTAAAGTATGTCAGTCGAGCCTTTGTCTTGTCTTTTTAATCGTCTTATTTTACGTAATATCATTATGACCAGTTTTTGTTAAGCATGTCAACATTTACCAGAATGGGTCTCGCACTAGATGCTAGATCACGCCAATCATTTCTCCCCTTGGCTTTTAGATTTTCTGGAAAGAAAACAATTCCTCTCCCCCATCAAAACTTTTAGTATACCGGTATCAGATTTGCACAATCCATACGCACAATGCTTCAGCATGTTCCCTCGTTCGAAAGCTTGCCAGACCTCCCGTGCATAGTTACGGTTGCTAAGACATGATTGGCCAGTGGCGGTTTTCGGGCGTGGCTTAGCGAAGGGTCAATTCGGGCATTTGCCCGATGGGCCGACGTGCTTTGTGGGCCGGTGGGCGGATACATCTCAAACTTTATTTTTTTTTTAACTGCCCATCCAACTCGTGTCAGCGGCTCATTGCGTTTAGTTTTAGCGGCCGCGGCGCTGGGATCTTTGTGCCGTTGAAACGCATCGGACAAAAAAAGTCCTTTCTCACAGACCGGCCCATGAAACGGAGATCAGCGGCCCATTGGTTATTTTCTTGATTGACACTGGGCTGGTCCAATCACATCTTTAATCGCCTCCCCCTCTGGGCTGAGCGAGCGTGCAGTGTCAGTGAGTATCTGTCAAAATAGTCAGAGCGAAGGAGAAGAAACGTAAGGAATGTGCAGAGAAAGGGAAAGAAAAGAAACTGCCTTCAGTGTCTGATGAGGGGGATCACGAGAGACATTAGTGAGTGTAGAGAACTGTGGTAAGCAGAACTAGGCTACTTTCAGAACACCGGGCAGCCTGTGAGGAACCCATCACCCAGTTATGCATTATTTCCACGTCTGCATATTTGACAATTACGCATTTTACTAGAATTATAATTAATTAATTAAAAAGACCCGTTTGTAAACCATGTTTTCCGCCAAAATAAAAGCTGAATGCCGTTTCCATCATAATAAAAGATAATGTGTTTATATCTCTTTCAAGTTACAGAAATTAGTTCAAAGGTTAGGAACATCTTATCTTGTGTTCTTGGAATCTGAATTTCTGGACCTGTCCAGTGACTACTGAGAAAGATCAGTTGACAACAGGGGAAAGTCCTTGGGGCAGCACGGAGAGACGGCTGACAGGAGGGAATAGACCCCTTTGGGACAGTCATGGGTTAGCTTCCCATTTCTGTAGTTTCTCATGCTTCGCAGTATGTTGGAAACACCCGCCTTAGCTACAAAAAGGCAACATATGAGAATACCCCTAGAGTCTGCGAGAGCGGGGGCGGAAGAAGACTCATTGACTGATACCATGGTAACGACTGGACTGGAAACGACTACGAGTAATGAGAGCACAGCACAAGAGAACACCACAGCAACTGTCACAAGTTCCGCTGCAACAGCTGGCCACAAGGAGATGCAGGTATGTGTCTGCGGGTGGAGGAAAGTTACATCATACCATGGGTTGAGGATCCACCAGGGGAAGAAGGGGTGTTTGGGTATAGAGAGACAGAGGCCTCGCATTGATCACTTTCTGCGAAAGCGACCAAATCAGTCGAGTGAAGCACAGCAACTGGACGCAAACCATAGTTTGCAGTGCATCAGTACCGCTGTCATGGAAGATGTAAACCCAAGCACCGAAGTAACAACTGAGGTGGAACCAACAACAGGAGTGGAAATCACCCATCCCCCCAGACCTGTAGTCGAGAGGAGACTACTAGGGCACAGACCGTGTGTGAAGTGGCCTGGTGCCAGTGACAAGAAGCTGTGGGAAACAGTGAATACTGACCTTACCTTGACCCTCGAGAAACTTCGAGGCACAGTGGAGAAGAAGTTAGAGAGCATGGGCAACATCATTTATGAGTACGGGGTAGAAAGCTTTGGAGTGCAAGAGGCAAAAGGCAGGAGGAAGGTCCCAACCCCACCAGTTTCCAGGAGGCAACAAGAAATCAAGCGCCTCGTTCAAGAAAGGAGACAGCTTAAAAAACAGTGGAAGAAGGCCTCGGAAGTAGAAAAGGAGGGCATAGAGGCACTTCAGGCTGACATCAAAACCCGGTTGGCGTCTCTCCGTAGAGCAGAGAACCTACGGAAACGCAGAAGGAAGAAAGAGCAAACTAGAACCCGTTTCTATAAAGATCCCTTCAAGTTCCTTAAAAGTCTCTTCACAGAGGAAAAAAGTGGAGCTCTAAAAACAACAAAGAAAGATCTAGAGGAGTACCTGAGAACAACAAACTTTGACTCAAAGCGACATGAGCATCTGGCCATCCCATCAGATATTCCACCCATTGAACCCCCAGAATATCATATTGAGACCAGTCCTCCGACATGGAAAGAGGTGGAAAACATAGTTCGACGGGCAAGAACAGCATCAGCCCCGGGGCCAAATGGAGTCCCGTACAAAGTGTATAGGAACGCACCAGACGTCCTGAGGTTCCTCTGGAGACTTATGAGAACAGCTTGGCAAAAGAAGAAAATACCCAAAGTGTGGCGCAGGGCAGGCGGGGTCCTGATCCCTAAGGAGAAGGATGCAGAGACTATCAGCCAATTCCGCCCAATCTCCTTACTGAAAGTCGAGGGTAAAATCTTCTTTAAGGTCATTGCTCAGAGGATGGCCGAGTTCCTTCAAAAGAATGCGTATGTCGATACATCTGTACAGAAGGCAGGAATATCAGGGTTCTCTGGCTGCTTGGAACATTCCAGCATGATCTGGCACCAGATTCAGATGGCCAAAGTGGAGAAAAGGGACCTCCATGTAGTCTTCTTAGACCTCGCCAATGCATTTGGCTCTGTGCCCCATGAACTACTGTGGTCTGCCTTCAGATTTTTCCACATACCGGACACCATCACAACCCTGGTGAGGTCGTACTTCCAGGATCTGCAGTTCTGCTTCACCACCTCAGAGTTCACCACCTCATGGCAGACCCTGAATGTAGGTATAATGGCAGGGTGTACCATTTCTCCATTGGCATTTATAATGGCAATGGAGGTGATCATCAGAGCCTCAAGATGGGTTGTTGGTGGACAGCGAGTCAACTCTGGTTACCGCCTCCCTCCACTCAGAGCCTACATGGATGACATTACAACATTGACCACCACTGTTCCATGCACCAGGAGACTGCTCAGAAAGCTCGAGGAGAACATCAGCTGGGCCCGTATGAAGATTAAACCATCCAAGTCACGCAGCATCTCAATTGTGAAGGGAAAACTCTCTAAACTGAAATTCTTCATCGGGCATGATCAAATCCCAACAGTGTCTGAGCAGCCAGTAAAAAGCCTTGGAAGGTGGTATGATGCAAGCCTGAAGGACAAAGACCAGGTGCAACAACTGCGCAAAGACATCAGTAGTAGCCTACAGGCCATCGACAACACCCAGCTACCTGGAAAGTTAAAGGCCTGGTGTCTGCAGTTTGGTCTCCTACCCCGGGTGTTGTGGCCCCTAGTAGTGTATGAGGTTCCAATCTCAACAGTGGAGAAGATGGAAAGAGGAGTCACAGGATATCTAAAGTGGCTCGGAGTTCCACGATGCCTTACCACCATAGGCCTCTATGGAGATGGTGTCCTCAAGCTGCCCCTCACCAGTCTAACAGAGGAATTCAAGTGTGCAAAAACCAGGCTTCAGATGACGCTGAATGAATCTCGAGACCTAGTGGTGAGCAACAACGCACCGACCTTGGCAACCGGGCGCAAGTGGAGGCCAGGAAAAGCAGTCCAGGAGGCAACAGCAGCCCTTAAACATGCTGACATATTGGGTCATGTTCAACATGGGAGAGGAGGCCTTGGGCTAACTAGCCATGCTGTTTGGAGTAAGGCCACTGCACCAGAGCGGCGGAAGATGGTAGTGCAGGAAGTACGCCAGCAGGAGGAGGCTGCAAGGTGGGCAAAGGCAGTCTCTCTTGCCAAACAGGGACAGTGGACTCGATGGGATAGTGTGGAGAAGAGGAAGGTCAGCTGGAAGGATCTGTGGGCTATGGAAGCGAGGCGATTGAGTTTTTCCATCAGAGCAACATATGACGTCCTTCCAACACCAGTTAATCTTCACCAATGGTATGGTGAAGATCCGGAGTGTGCCCTCTGTTCCATGCCAGCCAACCTCAGGCACATTCTCACAGGGTGTAAAACAAGCCTCACCCAAGGACGCTACACTTGGCGTCACAACCAAGTTCTAAAAACCCTTGCGTCCGCCCTGGAGAACAAGCGAGCTGCCACCAACTCCCTACCACCCCCAGCAGCATCACACCCCTTACGGATGACTTTTGTCCGTGAAGGGGCAAAACCACCAAAGAGCAGCTCTACACCTTTAGATCGAGACCAGCTGCGCTTGGCCCGCGACTGGAAAATGCTAGCTGACATTGGTCGGCAACTTGTGTTTCCTCCAGAGATCGCAACCACCACCCTAAGACCTGACATGGTGCTCTGGTCCCGTTCGCTCAAGAAGGCCTTCATTATTGAGCTCACAGTACCCTGGGAGGACTCAGTAGATGAGGCTTATGAGCGGAAACATCTGCGCTATGCTGAGCTAGCTGCCGAAGCACGCCGTCATGGATGGAACACAGAAATCCGACCAGTGGAGGTGGGCTGCAGAGGCTTTGTGGCAACATCTACAATCAGACTGCTTAGAGACCTGGGAATTAAGGGCCAGAGTCAGCGTTCGGCAATCAGAGCTGTATCGGAGGCGGCAGAAGTCAGCAGTCAGTGGCTCTGGATAAAGAGAAAAGACCCCAGCTGGGCCCCGAAGTGAGAGGGTCATGAGGTATGCGGTCAACAATGTTTGACTCAGGGAGGAGGACGCCCCTGCCAAGCATAGTCCAATGGGATGTTGCCTGTCAACAACAAGGCAACTCCCATGTCTAATTGGGAATGGGACGCAAGCGCAGGTTTGATCACCCTGTCGCTGGCCGCCTTTGGAGAGGGTGTATAGTGTGAAAGGCCGAAACACCCTATGAACCAAAGGTACACTACTGACGATGCGATCCCCAAATTTATGAGGCTCACTGTTCATGAACTCTTGAGAGTGCTTGCACAAAGGTTAGGAACATCTTATCTTGTGTTCTTGGAATCTAAGCGAATTATGAAAGTTGCTTTTATTTTTCAGAGCATGTGTTTTACAATATATGGCTATAACTGTCATAACTGTCAAAAGAGTTTTGAGTTTTTCTTTGTTCAATTTGCACACTGAATATGCCCCCGAACCCCCCCTAGAGGGACAGAGGTGCACTGACCAATACTATAAACATCTTGTGAGAAAGACTGGTATGTTGCGTATTGCCAATGCAATTGGAGAATTGTATTTTAAACTTAATAGTTATTTCATCTCACTCATTAGATGGCGTTGGTGGTTTTAATAGGAGTTGTTGGTATACATATTCAAGGGTGTCCACAGTTCAGTTGTGTTTATGTTCATATGTAGTGGGCCAGTCTGGGCCAAAATGCCCGGGCCGATTTTTTGTCCCAGTTCTGCCCTTTATCCCTAATGTTTCAGAAACCCGAAAAGTGACCTTAACCCGACCATAACCCGAAAATTGGCTGCATGTAAACGTAGTCACTTTCATCAGAAAGATTTTTTTTTTTTTATTGTAGAAGTTAGTGCAGCACCTTAATAATGACCGGATTTTTGGTTGAACCCTTAAAGTGCGCACTCACAGTTATATTTCAGGCCTTAAAAAGCTGATATGTGGAAAGTTTGTCAATTTCCTCCCTTAAATGTTGGTATAACATACTTGCTCTTATCATCTGTGCTTATCTGGCCGGTAAGTTAAAGTCTAATCAAGTCTTTTCATGGTTTCAGATATATTTTGGTTTGGAGATTAAATAGCCTGTTTAAAATTCGTTGGAAGATTTTCATGCGCCAGTAATGTCATGGATTACGATTAGTAATATGATATTAAAATAATTCGAAATGCACTTAATTGCTTAATTATGTCAATGGGCTCCTGCCTGTTTCGTTCACAGGCTGATAGCATCATCGGATTGCATTGTATGACACCTTAATTACAATATTAATTCTTACACTTGACAATGCAATTCTCTGTTTTTTTTTATTAAAAACTTGCTGTTTTGTTGACCCAGCAGGGTATGCGACATGCAGAAGAAAATACTGGTGCTGTCTCACTTTTGCAAGATCAATCAATCTCTAATAAATATATAATTTTTTTTTTCATTTTTGGGTGAACTAACCCTTTAAGTGCTTGACCTTTAGAAAAAAGAAAAGAAAAACTGGAGTTGGGCTATCCAAGTTTTCAACTTGAGCATGTCTCAGAAGTTCCTGTTCAGCTTGTGTATAGTCGTCAGCAGAGAGTTCACTTTCGTCTGCCGCCCCATGAAGGGAAATAGCAGTAGCCTTAATCAGATCTTGAAGTGAATTGTATCGAGAGATATCTGGGATATCAGTTTGACTGGAGGATAGCACTCCACAGAAAGTATAACTGATGTCTTCTTGGATGTCATCGCTTACAACATCATGAGGCTGTTTGGGCCATCAACTAACTGACTGAGTTAAGAACTGTGGACCTTGATTCCATCGGCTTTTATCCGTCTCCTCTGGTATCAGCTTTGAGATATAGCCTGCCTTTTCAAGTTTCTGCACTTCTTTAACATACACTGAAGCAAGATCTGTGTTCTGCAAAAGGTGTTTTTCTGTGCTTCTTAAATGGGCTGTTACTGCTTCTTTAGCTGATTGCAAAGGTGGAAGATTTCTTCTTTGGTGGAGAGGTGTTGCATACCTTTGAATGTCTCCGACTGCCACCCTGATTGTTTTTCTCCTCAAGAATTTGCACCGCTTCTGTGTCTTGCCTTCTGCGTCTCACTCCTATACGGAAGTGTGTCCATTTGCCACAATTTCTGTACATTGTTAAAAAGTTTGGCTTCTGCTGACAAAGGGGAGGTTAATAGACACTGTTGTGGTAAGAGATGAATGGCAAGGAATTTTGACGGGCCCTGCAGAGTCCACACGAGTCTGGTTTTCACAGCGGCAGGACCACCAGGAGGTCCGAGACGTACTGGCTCTGTAGCTGTGATTAAATGTGGATAATCTGAGCCAATGATTAAGAGTGGTTGAGCCTGCTGCAATGAGGGAATGGGCAGACCTTGCAGATCTCTGTATTTCTTCTGCAGCAACTTAACAGGGTAAGTGTGTTTTGCTCACAGCCACACCTAAAGCACTTCTGATTTGACTTGAGCCAAGACTCCACTTGATCTTGATTCAGCAGTTTGAAATTAGCGCACTGATTGAAGTAATGCTGCACACAGTTGCAGAAGGGGTAGTACTTTGTTGGTTTCTCCTTCTTGACTGCTGTAACACTTGCTGGTTTACTCTGTTCTCCACCAAGCAAGACAGTAGCAAATCGTTGAACCGGCTTGCAATTCCTTTGCTGTTCTCTCTGTGGCTGAGAGTAGGCTCTGCTTACATTACAAACGTATTGTGACTCATCCTCTTGTATTCTGAGCTCATATTCTAGCCAATCGCTGAGTTCTATCAGTGTTGGAACTGGGTTCTGAATGGGGTTAACAAACCTTCTGAAGTTTGCTTTAAGATCATGAGGCAATTTGGCAAGGAGACGTTAAACATGTGACCCACATTTGAGCTCTGTCCATCCTTTAGCTCCAAGTTGGTCCAGCATTCCAACTAATGCACGCACTTTGAGGGCAAACAGTCTAAAAGATTTAGTGTCACCACTCCTGATTTTTGGGCCATCCATCAATTCTCCAATTCTTTGTAGTGCGAGTTGATGTGGTTGACCATAAAGTGCAGTTAGAGACCTCATGGTGTTGGTGTATGGGTACCTGCCGTTGACGTACAAGTCTGCAGTGAGCAAGGCATTCTCCTGTTTCAGATGATCAACGAGTATTTGGTACTTGAAACGTTCTGTAGCCTCAGCAGGTAGCAAATTCTCCAGTGCAATTTTGAGTCGTGCAAACTCTCTAGGATCTTCACTGAAAAAAATGAGGAATGGTGGGAATAGGACCTCTGTAGGTGGGCTCTACATGAGGATATGGAAGAGAAGGAGGGCGCACTGGGTGGTATGGCTGATATGTCTCAGGCTGAGCGTAATCTGCGTACTGTCGTGGGGTCAAGAAGCTTGATTTGTCTGCCGGATTAGGAGCTGATTGACCATAGCTGTCTGAGTGTCTCTCATATGCATGTCTCTCATGTGCACGGTGAGCTAATGCATCCCTTGAAGTAAGTCTCTAATCTCAATAGACTGGACTTGTAGCTGGAATCCCATGATAAGGTTGCTGATAACCATATAGTTCAGTGGAAGGGAAATAGCGGACCGGTTTGCAGTTCAGACTTTGATCTTTATAAGTCCCATACGTAGCTGCTGTCTCTCGACTGTAGTCCTGAGGCATAAACTGCGGCTGAGGGATATTGGTTGCGATCTCTTTGGTCATTGGACATAATGTTATGGCCTCTGTGGTCTGTTTTGTAGTAACCACGTGGTCTATCTATGTGCCTAATACCAGGTTGAGGATATGTAGCATCTTCTTGATGGGCTAGCTTGTGTTGGGATTGAGTTGGTTCATAAGAAGAGAAAGGATGACTTGAAGTTAGCAGAGTTGCTGAGCCTGGTAGTCTCAGGTCTCCTAGGTTGTCAGTGAGATAATCAATCTCTTTGTGACTGACAGAATGAGAATGCAGAACGTCACCTCGTGAATCTACAGGCAGTGCCCTCATGGGCTGAGTTGGATCGTCTTGATCTCTAGGCAGAACTGGCCTGCCCTCAGTGGCTGCTGTATATGGACTTGAGGAGAGAACTCTCTGATCTGCATAAATTCTTCGCCTTGGAGAAGTCCGAGTACAGGGCATTGGCCGCGGCGGTTTGTTGGGCCAGTTGCTCCCCTCCAAGAGATATAGAGCTTTGTTAGTAAAGGACACCATTGCAGATTTTGACACCATTACATCTGCGAGAGAAAGTCCAAACAAACAGAGAAGAATATTAACTTTGTGACTTAAAGTGCATGTCTTGTAAAGATGATAGTATATGGTTCAGATCAGCCAATAGCTCACCTGTTCCCTCCTCAGTTTCATTCACATTTACAAGAAATGTGTATTGCATTTGGTCTTCAAATTTGGTGTTGAAAAACACTGACGCATCAACAGTGAGAGAGGCATAGCCCGTGGCATTCATCTGGTAGGAGAACAAAGATACAATTAAGTCAACCACAGGCAAAAGAAAAACCCTCAGCAGTAAGGCAGGAGTCACACACCTTTGCGGTTTGAGTCAGGCACAGTCTGGTCAAATTATGAAGCAGACTGTGTGGAAATGGATCACGGCACACTTCCACTAAGGCTTGACCAGGTACAGGTTGGCCATATGTATATCTGGGAAACATCATAACAAGATAAAGAACTGACCAACCACAAGACAAGAAAATAAATCATCACTCACTTGGCACAAGACTCAACTTTCAGTCCCATAATTGCAACGCTGTAGGTCTGCGGTGCGTTTACGGTCACGTCAAACTTGGGCAAAACTAAACCAGAAACAAAGCGCTTTAGATTAAGGCCCCAGATCCGTCATTGAACTTCCCTTACACAACAACTTACCGTATTTTTTGGACCTCAAAGACTTGGGAGACTAGTGCTGGGACTCTTCACTCCATGGTTACTCCATTCTGCGGCGCCTAGGTCTTTGTGTCTGATGGACGGACAGACGGACGCACGCACGCACGGACAGACGCACGCAAGCACGCACGCACGGACTTCCGACCGTCATATTAAAAGCCTACATTTTTTTCATTTTATCTTTAAGTCATTTACCAATTTCTAGAGCAAGAATCAAACTAACAGACGTACCGACACTGAAGTTGCGATAAAAATTCAGGCCCTTGTACTTCAGACACTGGGGTAAACTGAAGTGGCATTCTAATTAGAAGTGCCACACACTGAAATATTCAGATTAAATGCCCAAACAAAAAACCTGATTGCTGAAAGGCTGTCTGTGTGCTTCACTCAGACGTCTTCCTGGCTCCATGATCCGGACGCTCTGATCTACAGCACTGAGGCCACACAGAGATCCTGCTTGAGCAGAAACCATCAGAACGTTTCCATCCGCAGGAACAGCCGTAGCTGGAGAAAACTGCAGAGACACCTGGAACAAGGACCAAAACGCTGTAGGACATACACCAACATTACCAAATTGAAAAATAGCCACATCATACAGTACCTGATTCTGCAAATACAGATCGGTGTCAAACGGCACACTACCAGCAACTATATTCTCACTGGGAAGAACGCTGTAGACCAGAATCTGCACTACTGGAGCCATATCGACGCTGACAGACAACTGGAACGTCACAGAGCCACTTGTGACTGCATCACCAGCCTTTGCTTTAACCGTCTGAAATCCATGGAGGACAATCACTCCTTTGGATAAAACCTGACAGAAGACATAGGTGTGCAAGTTGCAGAACAAACAGACCAGCAAACTTAACTACAAAAGTTATGTCCACTCACCCTATAGATTATGTCAGCACTGTAGCTACCAGCCTCTCCAACAAATGAATACTCCACGGTCACTGGAAATGAAACACCACATTTGAGCGGCTGATTGATCTTCACTACAGTCAGTTCACTAAACAATAGGTTGTCGGGAGAAACAGGTAGGAGAAGCTGTACAAACCTTGTATCTGTAGTGAAGTATGGCGATTTATAACCATAAAAAACCTCTGGATTAGCACTCGCCTGGGGAAGATCAAACTTAATCAGTATCATGTTAGAGAAAGTCTTAAGTTTTACAAAATACAAGTCGTACCACCAGATTCAGATCAGCCTTAAGATTAGCACTGTTTATGGAGAACCCAGCCCGTCCATTCTTGATTGTGGTTAGATTAAACAGCAGTTTGTTGGGCCAGTTGCTCCCCTCCAAGAGATATACAGCTTTGTTTGTAAAGGACACCATTGCAGATTGACACCATTACATCTGCGAGAGAACGCACAAACAAACAGTGAAGAATCACACACCTTTGCGGTTTGAGTCAGGCACGGTCTGGTCAAATTATGAAGCAGACTGTGTGGAAACGGATCACAGCACACTTCCACTAAGGCTTGACCAGGTACAGGTTGGCCATATGTATATCTGGGAAACATTATAAAAAGATAAAGAACTGACCAACCACAAGACAAGAAAATAAAGCATCACTCACTTGGCACAAGACTCAACTTTTAGTCCCATAACTGCAATGCTGTAGGTCTGCGGTGTGTTTACGGTCATGTCAAACTTGGGCAAAACTAAACCAGAAACAAAGTGCTTTAGATTAAGGCCTCAGATTTGTCATTGAACTGCCCTTACACAACAACTTACTTGTGTATTTTTTCACCTCTTGGTCTCTCTTTTCAAGACTTGGGAGACTAGTGTTGGCATTCTTCACTCCATGGCTACTCCATTCTGCGACACCGCGGCCTAGTCGCAGTCGCCTAGGTCTTTGCGTCTCACTGCCTCATCGCTTCTCTGGCTACGTGCTGTGCTCCACCTCCATCACCTCCGGTAATCCCCTTGGTAATGTTGGGACTCTTCACTCCATGGCTACTCCATTCTGCGACGCCACCGTGGGATGCAGTCCTGACTGTGGGCTGGGTCTCCGTCAGCTTTTCCCTGCTCAAGGCCATCCCCCTGGCTGTCACCATCACCTGCACCAACCTTTCCTCCAACTACGGACGGATGGCCGCCGTGGGAAGCAGTCCTGACTGTGGACGGACGGCTTGGGTGGGCGGATGGACGGACGGCTTGGGCGGGCGGGCGGACGGACGGCGGTTCGGGCGGGCGGGCGGACGGACGGCGGTTCGGGCGGACGGCGGTTCGGGCGAGCGGGCGGACGGACGGCGGTTCGGGCGGGCGGGCGGACGGACGGCTTGGGCGGGCGGACGGACGGCTTGGGCGGGCGGACGGACGGCTTGGGCGGGCGGACGGACGGCTTGGGCGGGCGGACGGACGGCTTGGGCGGGCGGACGGACGGACGGCTTGGGCGGGCGGCTTGGGCGGGCGGGCGGACGGCTTTGGACGGCTTGGTGCAGATGGTGGTGACAGCCAGGGGGATGGCCTTGAGCAGGGAAGGGCTGACGGAGACTCAGCCCACAGTCAGGACTGCTTCCCACGGTGGCGTCGCAGAATGGAGTAGCCATGGAGTGAAGAGTCCCAACACTACCAAGGGGCTTACCAGAGGTGATGGAGGTGGAGCACACCACGTAGCCAGAGAAGCGATGAGGCAGTGAGACACAAAGACCTAGGTGACCGCGACTAGGCCACAGCGCCGACCCCCTGAAGTGGAAGCAGCGATCCTGAGGTTAGAGGCTGAGCTGCAGCAACCATAGATGGAGGTGGAACCTGGGGGAGGGCGGAGCTAGTCAAAGGCGAAAGAGGTGGAGAGCCGTAGGGCAGCAAGTCCATGGCGAAGAAGATGTAATGTCCAACAGAGGGAGGCTGAATGGCCGAGGTCCACGCTGGAGTCAAGGGTGGTAAGAGAGCACAGCAACATTCTCACTGGGAAGACCACTGTAGACCAGAATCTGCACTGCTGGAGCTATATTGACGCTGTCACTTTGTTCACAATTGGAGTCTTATCAAAACGAGTCACGGATATCTGTTAGGAATGATCAAGGTTAGGAAAGGGGAAACAAAAAAAAAACACATGACCATCATCCATTTGATCACTGGATGGCAAACAAACCAAGAGTAGTAATGGTGTTAAAGGAAAGCTTCAATGGTTCACAAAGCTTATTTTCACCATCTGTAAAGTTTAGTAAACAACTTTGACACAAAAACAGAATGCTTCTGTTTACTTCAAAGCTGGTACTTACCTGGTTCTTTAAGTCCATCAACAGCAAAGAGAAAAAGGGTGAAAATGAGCTTCTTCCAAACACAAATCTCCCTCACAGCCATGAGGACAGATCACCCAAGACTAACCCTTATCAAGCCACTCTTCAGACTTTAATATGTCAGGAACGCATTCATCTCGTTAATTCAATTAATTAAACACCACCTGGCAGTAATTAATGTTATCATTTGATTAGGAGCTCCAACTGTCATTGATTTGAAACACGACACATTATGGAGGTTAGCGGACGAATTTTCTAGTTGCCATATCAATACTATAGAATTTGAAAAATGTATAAGCTCCATTGGAACAGCAATACCAGTGTTTCTCACAGGACTTTAGGTAAAACTGTGGTAGGTGGACCTCTGTTTCTGTAGGGGGGTTCGGGGGCATGCTCCCCCGTAAGAACATTTTTTGTTCTGTAATGTTAAATTCAGCAGTCTGGTGCACTTTGAGAGTTCAAAATTAAAAGCTCCAACCCATATTCAGGGTGCAAATTAAACAAAGAAAAATTTGAACCTCTTTTAATTAGTGTCTGTCTACATTACACTACTACATAATAATAGTTATAATAAATTCCATAGTAATAGCCATAAAGGCTATTGTAAAACAAATGCACAGAAAAATAAAGGAAACTTTCATAATTAGTTTTGCACTAATTTCTATACTTCATAAGCGCACAATGACATGTTTCATGGGCCAGTGTGTCAGAAAAAAAAAAAACTAAAGCTGACTTTTTTTGACCAATGCATTACACCAGCACAGCGCCGCCAATTAAGCAAAAAACAAAACAAAAACAAACAACAAACAAATGTATGAGTTTTGTGGGCCGTTAAGACAAATAAATTAAAAAAGGATGTATTGGCTGAAAAGCACGTCGGCCCAGCGGGAATCTCCCGGTAGTCCCGATGGCCACCGAGATAGATGGCCTACATGCCTGGATGTTACATTTTAAATCCTACCTGTTGGCTTTCAGCAATGCATGCAGTTATTTCAATTTACATGCCATCTCCTTTTCTCTCTTTCTTTTTCTATTTTTAGCCCCACAGCATTTTGTTTTATCCATCTTTTTCGACGACAACTGAACTCACTACTTGTACCTGCTCGCTCAGCGCTCACGGCGCCCCCCGCCCGCTCGCGATATTACCCGCCCCCCTTCTCCATGAGGGCGCCTACTCTAGCCTGTTAGTCCTCTAAAATTTTATATAACATTAAAGGAATGCAGAAATGATTTAGAAACGCACAACGGCAGCTACATATAGAAATACAATATAGCATATATATAATTTTTTTTTTTTTTTTTTTTTTTACCATCGCTTTGGCGCCCCCCATTGTGCTGCGCCCCTATGCGCCGCATATAGGCTATAGCGCATACCCACTTTTTGCGCCACTGTTTCCATGTATTTTGTAGGCTATTGATTTAGTCAACAGCATTTATTGTGTTTCAGACATCAGAACTAACACATAAGAGATTTCTGTTACCTTGTACAGGCGTGACTTTTCAATTTATTGTATTTTTGATAGAATTCTTAGATAGCTATCAGAGGCAGGCGGGCAAGCTGCGAGCTCCTGTTAGGGTTTCATCACGACAGTTTCATTACCATTTTCCCCACAGAGAGGCATTTTGACATTGACAGGGTATGTGTTTCTCACTTCTGTCCTGAGAACCAGTCTACAGTATAAAAAAGTGTGGCAGGTGCTAAACGACATCTCATGCCTACAGCTCTGAAACACCAAGCCCTTCACGTCCATTCATTTCAATTTCACCAATGCTTACGCGTAAGTATTAATCCATCTACAGTTCAATTTGATGCATAGAAAGGTGGTGATGATGTGAACTGAGTGTTCAATTTTATCGCTAATGTAAGTGTGTAAGAACATGTCGTTAGATACGGATATTAATAAAGAAATGCTATGTCTGGATTGTGTGTTTTGAGAACATGAAGCCTTACCTTGACTGACTAGAAGAATGTAGGACTAATACTGACCCCTATAGGAAGTTTACTGCCACTCTGCATTGCTGTGACAGGTGCACCCCTTGTAACTTCGACTGCTTTGTTTCGTTGTTAAAGGATTTCAACGCTATAGTTTGATTCTTTGTCACTGACATGTCTAAAGGAAACTTACCTGATAAAAAAAACATTATCTTCCAAATCTTCCCCAATATGTGACTACATATGTCTCTCTAGCACTGTCTTTTTGTACTGACTATATGTTTCTCTTTACAAACTGAAAATTCACCCATTTTTCTTTTTATTTTAACCGTTTACCTTTTATCATTACTTGTGAATAATTTCATTATGAAATTAATTCATCTCCTCGTCTGAACACAAGAGGTGCTCACTGCAAAGCCAAATGACTTCCAACCTAAATTAGGTTTAGGGAGGGATAGGGTTTGGTTAGGTTAAGGTTAGGGTGTGGCATCCATAGACCTTAGACATACCCTTCAGTGGGTTGTACTGTTATTTAATACTTCAAATCTTCTGACAAAACACAGCAAAAATATATTTCCATGCAATTTCAGTAGACAAAATAACTCAATAAGGCATGAGCTGTGGAAAATTATTATTGATGTATAAGCTTTATACATCTTTATTTCTCTTTTCTTTTTTTACAACAGGCACCAACACGGTAAGTCTACCCCTCACAGCCTCGCTTTCCTATCGGTCATGGCGCTGAACAAGGTATTTTGGCTCGGAACATAAGTAATGTGTTCTCAGCACCCGTTTTGACTTGTTAAAAAGTTAAACTTTTACAAAAGACACTATATCTGTTTCGTAAGACAAACTGGACTAACCTTAAAAAAATAAAATAATGACAATTAAGAGAATAGAGCTTTTCCAGGTTTATAGACATAGGCCAGTTCCAGGGCCGCCATAGTGTTTTCTGGGGCCCCCAACCCCCAATTATCTTATTTTTTTGCCACATGTAACAACAGTAATTATCAAGCATAGCAATTAATGCATATACAAAAAGAGATAACAAAAAACTAAATTTGAAAGTTTATTAAATGAGTAAATTATGCATTTATAACTATATACAAATAATGACATACTGTAGTACAACACCATTGTTCCATCTCACAGACACTATTTAAACTCTGTCTGGATGTCTTATAAACTGTTTTATTGAAATAAGCTGTCAACTTGCAATTTCCGTTGCTCTGATTGGTTGTATGTCTATCCAATTAAGTGCAGAGATATTTTCTTTCCTGGTTAGGTTGAAACACGCCCCATAATCACAGCCCAATGGAGCAGTATCAGACTCACATTCCGACTAGTATGATGATATCAGGCTAGCCTAAAAGAGTAGAGTGTACAATTTGTCCTGCTGACCCTCTCACAGACCACAAGCCTTCACAGAGGAAAACATCCTTAAAAAAACACTAAGGCATCAAAAGCCACATCACTTTTTCCTCCCGACAGGCAATCTCAACCTATTCATCTCTTCAGCTTTCTTCTTTTCCTCCTTCAGAGCTTTGTACCTCCATTTAGGGATCTGTAGGTGTAATGGGTCTTTTGAAGTCCTACTAGGCGGACGCTCCGGTATGAATGCAGGGGCAGGAGCTTTACACAGCATGACTTTAGGCACCACTACTCCAGGACGCACACTGCTTCTGCGCATCAAGTGTAGGGGCAGCAGGCTACTCCTCCTCAGAGCCATGGTGGAGGCCATCGCTACACTTTGCAGTAACTGTGGCTGCAGACTGGCACGCCGCTCCTGCTTCTTTGGCACCAGCAGGACCCTGGAGTTCTGAAAGAGCCGCTTGTAGTTGTTGAGGCGCTCGGGCCCCAGGTTCTTCAGTTCAGCTAGACGCTGTCTACGGAGGATGTCCTGTACGGCAGGGCGGCGTTTTCCAACACACGGAGGGCTGCCCGGGCACACGGTGTGGCAGGCGGTGGCTATGAGCGGGCTGGCCAGCGCCGTGGTCATGCGTACCATATAGTCCATGACACCTTCCTCTACGGGGTTGGTCTTCATGCTAAATGAGAGCAAGTTACTGACACACTCTGAGAACTTCCTCAAGCAGGACTTGGGCTCTTTTGATCGAGCCACCAGTTCGCTTAGCATAGGCCACTCCATGTGATAAGAGTCACAGAACTGTTCAGCACAAGGCTGTTCCATCAGTCGGGACATCAGTTTGGCGGTCTCGTAGCGGCCCGTGAACATGGCCCATTCATGTGGGGTCTGCTTACGGCCAAAGTCCCTTGCTTCAATGTCTGCTCCTTTATAAATAAAAACATCAGACAAAGGGAAAATGAATGTCCAGATGAAGGAACAAAATGGAAGGTTATTATGCATGAACTAAATTAGGAATTCATATGAATTTTTCAGCTGATGATACTGTACCTGTCATCATGAGAGACCGCACGCATTCGGCTCGACCCTGAATGGCCGCTTTCATCATTGCAGTGAAGCCATGGCAGTTCCTGCGTTCAGTGTCAAGCCCGGGAAAATAGTTCAGCAGGTAGTTGGTAATCATACTGTGACCTATAATTCAGAAGAAGATGTAGAATACGTTTACGTTTATGCATTTTATGCCTTTATCCAAAGCAACATTTTATGAGTTCATATGAAGAGTTCAGATGCAAAAGCCTCTAAGTGCCATTTGAAGTTTTCTTCTAAAATGATAATTTTTATCAAGCTTGTATATTTAAGTTCAGTGATTTCACTTAAATGGCAATGAAGATTAACTATTAATTGTCATTTAAGTGAAATTACTGAACTTAAATATGCAAGCTTGATAAAAATGACCATTCTAGAAGAAAACTTCAAATGGCATTTAGAGGCTTTTGCATCTGAACTCTTCATATATTCCCTGGAAATCAAACCCATGAGCTTGATGTTGCTAGCAACATTCTCTACATTTTGAGCTAAAAGAATCCATAAAAAGCAACAACGTTTTAGGAATTAGGTGATTAGGTGGAATTAGGTGATTCAGATTTGTCTTGGCACAGCTACTAGAAGATTTACAGCTGTCAGACTGTCGTCAAGCTCAGTTTGAGCCGCAGTCACTCAGACATCAGGCAGGAAGTGCAATAATCGGGTTCAGGCTTCTCAGTTCAAATCAATGGGGTCACTGTGTCCATTTCTTTTACTGTCTATGGAAAAAAACTGGCAGTGATCTCAAACTCAATTCCTGGAGGTCCATAGCTCTGCACATGTTTTGCTCCAACCCTAATCAATCACACCTTATCCAGATCCATTGAGCTAATCAAGGCCTTCAGGATTACTAGAAACTTCCTTGGTGTGAGTTGGAGCTGGTTTGAGCTAAACTGTGCAGAGCTGTGGCCCTCCTCCATGAATTGAGTTTGAGATCACTAGTCAAGGGAGTCAGTTAATGTTAGAATATTTTCAACTCAAACATGAAAGGGTTAATATATGCAGAATAAATGACGCTGGCTTATATTTTCATTATGTGGTTACCTGTAGTTGCATATGGAGTGTTTTAAAAGCTGTCGAGTTTAATTTAAGTGAGTTCTCAGTGTGTATTGTTCATAGATGGTATAAAGTTAAGCCACCTTAACAATTTCACATGCCTCCTCAGTCATTTCATCCTGCAGCCGGCCTGAACGATGTTGGAATCTTAAGTCTTTAAGTAAAGACCACACATTCTCTTTTATCATGCTCGTTTTGTGATCTAGTAGGTCTCTCCATTTTCAGTCAGCTGTTTAAATAGTGTGGTGGTGGTGGTGGACAGTGGAAGCGCAACTTTGGGCTCGGTGCTTGAGGTCCGAGGCAATGGGCTATATGCACGCATAAGTTCCGCATTTGACGTAAGGATGCTCGTCCATTTCCGGTTGTGTAGATTAAAGCGGAGGAAAACCGGAGAAAACGGGATTCTTCAATATTTACTGTCCTCCCGTCTTTGAAATGAAACGTACATACGTTTAGATGTAATTTTATATATAGTTATGTTTATTTAATATAATTTTAAAAAGAAGCATAAACACAACGAGGGGTGTCTGTTTTATCTGTTTTTGTGACTAACGTTTCATTAGTATAACCATGGAGTATAAAATTCAATATAAATTCTCGGTATTGCATTGGACTCTATGATCGGCGGAAGTTATCGAGCATCCTTAATCCTTCACCGGAAATAACGCCGTGCATAGAGCCCATTGGCACGTTGTTAGCCCCCTGGTTCGCATGGGGGAAAGCAGCTATTTAGACCCTTTCTTGCAAGCTCACATTTATATATGCCTCCATCCAATCAACAACCATTGAAGTGAACCAAATAATTATTATTATTATTATTATTTTTTGGTTCAGTAATCTGTTTCACTCGGAAAGCCTATGCCATAATACAAAAGAAAGGATCTCTCGCTACTTCTGTTCACAGGTAAGTGATAATATTTGATTTGCTCTTGGTTTTATAGAAGTCAAATGAAGGCCCAGGGGGGTACACTGAGGGTTATTGGTCGTAATTATATTGCCTTTAATAGATTAATTGGTGTCACTTCCCTTACCTGCTTGTGCAGCAGTCATGAGAGCAGTGTTCCCTTCATTATCCTGCCAGTTCACGTCCACATGTGGACACTGAGAAAGTGCAATGACCACATCCACGTAGCCCTGGTAACACGCCACTATCAGACCTGTCTGTTAAGCAGTGGAGAGGAAAAAGATGAGTTATCTACATAGTAATTTTCCTGAATGTCCATCATTACTGCAGAAGAAGGTGTTGTGCAAACTGCAGAGGGATTGAACCCTGCTATATAGCAGTTTATTGTAAATGGTAAATGGACTGCATTTATATAGCGCTTTCATAGACCTAATGGCCACCAAGGCGCTTTACATATTGCCTCACATTCACCCATTCACACACTCATTCATACACCGACGGCGGTGTCAGCCATGCAAGGCGCCAGCCAGCTCGTCGGGAGCAGCTGGGGTTAGGTGTCTTGCTCATGGACACCTCGACACTTGGTCAGGTGGAACCGAGGATTGAACCACCAACCCTTCGGTTTGTAGACAAACCACATGAACCACTGAGCCACTGCCGCCCCATTATTGTAGGCAGGGATTGTTGCAGGGTGAGTTTCCAGATCCATCTTTGGAGGAAACACTTGGGTTTAGTGGTCTTATTTATGAGGTTGATGAGCTCTTGATCTTTAAAATAAATGTGTCAACTGGTAATTAGAATGGCAAGTGTAGCCTATGCTGTAGTAAGGTCAGTCAATATTACTGGAATGTCACCACTGTGCATTTATATGTGCATTTAAGGGTGAAATGTGTATTTTATTTCCCGGAAACTTCCCCTCATCTTGCATTGGTTGGACATGAGATAACCTCACCCAAAGTCTATTAACTAATTTGCGAGTGTTGCTCAAACAAGCAATGTTTTGAATACACCTCATAAGCCAGTGTTTACACTATTCTTGGAAATCGTCTGGGCAATGACTGGCTTAAAGGGGTCATATAATGCCATTTTCGTACAAGTTAATTTATAGGTTCTAAATGAAAAGTTTGTAAGATTCAGACAGATCATTAACTAAAAAAAAGTTGGTTTAGGGTTTAGTTACCTTTTAAGATAGGAACAAAGTACACATTCAGACTAAATAACACACTCTAAAAAATGCTGGGTTGTTTTAATGCAAATTTGGGTCAAATGTGGACAAACCCAGCCTTTGGGTTAAATTTTTAAATAACATTTTTAACCACACGTTTGGCTTTGTCCATATTTGACCCAAAATTGGGTTAAACCAACCCAGCATTTTTTAGAGTGCAGTTATGCTGTAAATGGAGAATAATTGTTATTTGTAACGTATAACAGTTAAGCATAACAAACTGTACAAATGAGCACAGAGACAAATGCAGTGCAGGGGAGACCTGCTCTTTGAACGCAAGTAAAATCTCAATAGAATTCTCAATAGAAAACTGAGAAAGTAAAGTAGACTGAATTTTGCATTTGAGGTATAAATGATGATTATATCAGAGTTTCCAGCAAGAGATTCTGCCAGTCCTGTTTTCTCTATTGTAAATTATATGAATCAGATTACTGAGACTCTTTGTCTTAAATGGCTTTGGGAGCCCCTGGCTCAGCTTGAATAGTTATGCTGATTGGATTAGGATTTGTATCACTCTTAGTCTTGGGCAGGTTTCTAAACCGGTATACTTAATTTACCTGCTTTGTTTAATAGTGTCTCATCACAATGTAAATCCCCGCCCCTAAATATACATAGATTACAAGGGAAAGTTCCCTTAGTCAGACTTGATGACTGCAGCTACCACCAGCACAGCTCGTGCTCTCAATAAAGAATCCTGCTGAAGGACAACAAGTCTCCTGGTCTTTCCTTCTATGTTTCCTGTACACTTTAGAAGAAAAAAAAAGTTCACAACGGTACAAAGCATCTTCTTTTTCTTTTGTGTCTCCAGATTGAGTGCTTATAGAGCACTACAGGCAGATGGTAAGCCCATAAAGGCTATTAGCTAAGATTTAGTATGGAGATCCCTCTGGGCTCAGAGCGCTTGACTGCTGGCATTTATGGTGCTAATTCCAGAATAGCAAGAAACTGAGTATGATCAATGCTATAATATAATCGATATATGCAACTAAATTAAAATATCATTTAGGACTAGTTTTCTCTTAGCCGCCATTAAGGATCTTTTGCAAATATATATATATATATATATATATATATATATAAATTTATCTCTTAATATAAAGGTTATTAATAGGCCGAATGAGATAGCATGAGCAATTTCTACCTATGACACTTCATAGGGATCACATCAGGTCAACACAGCACAGTCTCACATGCGAAATGTCATGCTGTCGTAGATGATTGTGAAGAAAAGCCTCTCTAACCTCCTAAAGCTCCCCCTCTGGGGATCAACAGAAGTTCAGCTGTGGAGGTGATTACAAACTCTAAGGTGAAATACAAACTTTAAGCTATCAAATGTGCATCCCCAGTCAGCAGGTTTCCTGAAACTAAAATCTCATATTTTTTTGTTTAATTTTCAGCACTGTGAAAACAGGTTGAGCACTGCCGAGACTGATAAACAGGATCATTAAATATAAGTGCTTAATGGTGCTGTTTAACTGTGCTACACATAATTTCCCCAGTCCTAATGGTGGTAGAATAAGATTTGTATTAAACAAATGATCGGGGATTGTGTTAGTTGAGACGAGACATTTACATGCAAATGGGTCGTAGAGTCTTAAGGAGGACTGCATGTCTTTAACTGCCACACACACAGCCTGCTGCGTTGGGGAAAACAAGAGCCTTTTTATCTCTGTGTGAGTAACCGTTTGTTTCTGTGCATGTATGTGTAGTTTCTGTTTGTGTCCCGAACATTGAGTTTTCAAACTGTGTTGCTTAAGAGTGAGTCACAAACCAAGCGTCCAGTTCGACACATTCTCATCCCAAGACGTCATCTAACTACGCTTTTGACCATCCGTCAACATCCAACGTTTTAGGGTACCCTTTAGCGTCAGTTAGATGACGCATGTAGGTTTAGGTCTGGGGTAGGGTTAGGATTAGATAGCATCATCTCACTGACGTTAAAGGGTACCCTAAAATGTTGGATGTAGACGTATGGTCAGTTATATGACGTCTTGGGATTAGAACTGTCCAGTTCTATTCAGCAATGATGAACGGTTAAAGGGATAGTTCACTTTGAAATTAATTTTTGATATGTTTTTAGCTAAGATGTAGGTATCTTTGTTTCCACAGTATTTTCAATTTTGACATTTTTCGGTCCAACCGTTCTTGTCTGTCAGTCATATTAATGCAGGTATGGGGGTCCACGTCAAAAAGCATGCACAGAGAAGTCAAAATTAAACATGATTTAATGACTCGTAAATGTAAGTACACATTGCTGGCCTAAGACACGAAACGAGCGGTTTGCGTGAGAAAACAAACAGTATTTATATCGTTTTACCCCGCGTAATCACATTCACGTCCAAGTGATATGAATCAGTTGTGCAATGTCCAACTGAACCGAACTGAATCATGTTCAAAGTTCCGCCTGAGGTGATCGCTTGCGTGTGTACGTCACGCAATATTTACACGGAGATTCTAAGATTTACCTTTTTCTAAACATATTTAGATATACCGAAATCGTCTTCCATTGCGATTTTCTATATCTATTATGTTTAGTGAAAGGTAAAACTTCCGAAATCTCTGTATAAACAAAGAGTGACGTAGGTGCACAAGCGATCACTTCCGGCGCATGCGCAGACTGAAGCGCCTGTGCCATCAGATCAGTTTGACATCGCTGTGGTAGTACGAGGTAAAAACGATATAAATACTGTTCGTTTTCTCACACAAACCGCTCGTTTCGTGTCTTAGACCATCAATGTGTACTTACATTTACGAGTCATTCAATCATGTTTAATTTTGACTTCTCTGTGCATGCTCTTTAAGGTGAACCCAGGGTGGACCCCCTGAACCTCCATTATATGACTGACAGACAACAACGGTTTGACCGAAAAATATCAAAATTTAAAATACTGTGAACACCTACATCTTGGATGACCTTGAGGTAAGCTAAAACATATCAACAATTAATTTCAAAGTGAGCTATCCCTTTCAATAAGACGTTTATTAACAAATTCAATGCTTGTGCCAAGCGGCAAAGTGCACCAGAGAATCTTTTTCAATATGGTCTCAGTAGCAGCAGAAGCACAAAAGAGGGGAGCAGGTGATGCTTCATTTATTAAAGGTTCTATTTTTAGGAAGACCGACACGTTTAGCAGTAGTCAGTGCAATTTGAGTTGAAATGATTCACTGAGGAAGGAAGTCATCTCAATTCTCACATATAATTTACCATGACAAGGTGGCAGAGTCAAATTTAGACTTTTATGGCCTGCAGCTAGACTCCCTTGAGTGGAATTACACTTACATTATAAGGTCTGTGCTAAATGGACAAATTAGGGTTTCTCTCCTCTATTATGACATGCCGGAGAAAAAAAATCCCTGTCTACTGTCTAGGCAGAGCCCTGCAGTATTTTCACATCTTGGAGAGCCTTTAAAAGCTCATTCGTGATTATGATCTGCTTGGGCTGCATCTCATGCAATTCAAACTCCGGGCTTTGCTGGCTGGTGCACCCATTATATTTCGGCTGCAGATCACAGTCACACCACAACTGGACATCAAGTCAAGACATAGATTTGAATTAGAAATGTCATGAATCTTTTGTGGACATTTTCTGTACACACAAAAGTGTTATTTTAGCTTTATTTTTATACTATTACGTTTAATTTTAGTTTTAGTAATTTTGCTACTGTGCTTTTTCCATGGACACCCTTGTAGCCCCTTGGCCACCCATTTTTAAACTCCTGGACTTGACAATGAGCCATTTATTTACATATTGTGATTGTCATGTCAGTGAAAACCTAACTACAATTTAATATTTTTAGACTCGATGCAATTTCATGTCAAGAAGGCACATGTTTTACTTACAGCCGCCATCCGAGCCAGATGTCTTTTCTTATAGATTTGCCTTTAATGTTATATGGATGAAAGTCTCAGCCTCGCTTTTGCGCTACATCGATATTTATGGAGGAAGGAGACAGCCGCCTGAGCTCATTCCCTGAGGAGCACTGCGTGGATCATTCATGTTTAAAGACTCTTTGATATGATAATAGCCTTGCATAAACATGACACTGTTATCACCGACATTGTCATAACTGTAAGCTTCTCAGGGTTAAGGGGAGTGAAAGCCCGTCTCCCAGTCAAGAATGGCATCCTTTAAACACATGATTTAGCTGAATGGATCCTGGAAAGTAACATGTTCATTATTCCAGTATTCAAAAAAATCAAAGCATGGATGGTAATGATAGAGATTTTCTCACACTGCATGAGTGTGTTCCTGCAATTGAATTCTTAACTGAGAATGTTTCAACTGCCTGTGTTGCTAAAAATGAAAAAGACTAAAATAAACATAAGACCACTTAAAAGACAAATGTGAGTCTTAATATTCAGTGACAACTGGTGTTTGATCCACAATCTTCTTTGTGAAATTGAAAATAACAAAAGAGCACTACAATATTTATATCAAAAATGTTTCATTTTCTATCAGTAAGTCATTTTTAGCTTGACTTTCCTTAGAAAAGTGGAAACACTAAGAGAAAAAAATTGAGCACCCCGACCATCAACACTGATTTGACTAATAGGTTGAGCTTGGGGCCAGCTAGTTTGGGCAATGATGATAGGGGGTGAGAGTGTTTGGGAAACTTTTTAAAACAATAATTTCTGTGATTCAGTTTGGTGGCATTGAAATTACACATTTCCCTTTTAAAACATTCAAAAGCTAACTTACTCTGTTATTTTTGTCCACCTCTCGCACCTCCTCCTCCGTCACCCCTTGTCTTATCAGGATTTTGACAATGATGGCATTGTTAGTGCAGCATGCTTTGAAGAAGCTGAGTGGTTCGGGGCTCTCAGGACCCAGAACTCTTTCGAAGTTGAGCGAATCATCAGGTGGGTAGAAGGAATCATCCGACAAAACGCTCGTGTTATCCTGTAGTTTTGAAAAGTCCAACTCCTCAAATTCTTGGTAGATATCGTCGTCGTCATCATCATCATCAGAAAGATGGTGGTCTTCATCATCTGCATAATAAGAGTCATCTGTTGGCTCCACAATAGTGGCGCTCTGTATGGAGGACTCCTCATTGTTCCAGCCTCTTGCTTGGTTGACACTAGTGCCATTTTGGTGATCTTTGACCAGAAGTACACCCTTCGCAACACCATTCTCAGTAATTAGCACCATTTACCTGTCCGACAGGTGGAACACAAAAACAATAATCTTGTAGGATCCAGAATGAAACTGTCACATAATGAATGGCAATCCTAAAATCCAGTTATTGACACAAGAAATGAAGAACCAGAAGTCATAGAACATTTAGAATGATCTTTTCTATATCATATCTGCTGTTCTTCAAGGACCAGTTTCTGATTATAATATACATACCCAAGCTTGTTTTGTTTTTCACCAAAACTATCCCATTTTTTCTTCACTGGACTTGTTCTGTGAACCAATTTGACTGTTGTTGGAGAATTCACCAATAGCTCAAAGTGAGGATGAAGGACTTCCATCGGAAATGCATGGGCACTGTTTCGAGAGAAGCCTCCTAATCGCCTTAGTCTTTTTCTGTCTGCCTCTCCCCCTCCTTCCTGTGTGCACGTGCTGAACGGTAATCTTACTGTCCGAGGAATCAATGCAGCACATTTTCCAACTGATGCAACACGAATTTGCATCAGTTACACAAAACAGTTCTCAACACAACTGATGCCTGTTAATGTGCGGAGCACTTTTATATCTTTCAGGATACGAGTAGTCCTGCTGTGTACCATTATTACTCTTATCGCTTCTATTTTTAGCCGACTTTGATACTCACAAGCACATCCAGAGCGACTTTCCACACTTTGATAGCCTATATTTGACTGTGATCAACTGTTGTCCACACAAGCCTCCTCAATGGATTAGTGGAAGGTTAATTGGATGCAGCAGAAATAACATTTTGTTGTGGATAAGCTGTTCTCTCATTTGCATTCTAAGAAAACAATAACACAATAACATCACTTTCAATGTTTTTGGTTGAACTAAGACTGCTGTTTTCTGACTACTCTGTAAAAAATTGAATGATCAATAAGTTATCACAACATATGTTTTTTTGCATTGCTTTAACTCCAAATAAGTTAAACTTATTTGTTGTAATTTGTTGAATCTTGCATATATCAAAACAAAAAAGTTGAGAATTGCTTAAGTCAGTCTAATGTAATTTAAGTTGAAATTACTTAAATTTTTAAGTACAATCAACTGGGATGTTTAAGGCAGCAACATTTTTGGTCTTCGGGCTTTAGGATGATGTATTAAGATGTTTTGTACTGATATTTCTTGTTACAGCACAGGCCGTTAAATTATCCCAGAAAATGTATATAGATAAACCTGCTTAATATCTTTACAAAAGGTCACGTGATCTAATATTTTCTAAAGGTAATATGGTAACTGATTTGGCCAATTATATTTTATAATGCCAGCTTTCAGCTAAACTCAATTTAATTCACATTTACTTGTATAGCACTTTTCACAATACATATCGTTTCAAAGCAGCTTTACAGAAAATGCATGTGTCTACATTACAGTTTAGTTATCTGTCATCAGAGGTGACTGTCTATTTCAGAAATGTATACAATCACACAGTTAGCTAACAATGTATTAAATTAAGGCAGAAACAATGAGCTCATTTAAGTAGGCTAATTAGGCACAAGTAAGCTGTGATTATAATAGAAAATTTAGGATTGGTTCATGTTGATTCAGAGTTTGTGTCATGAGTTGGAGTCATCTCTTCACAGGAAACTGAACTTAACTTAAGAAAACATCTACAAAAGAAAAATAAAATTTCTCCAAAAAGGTGGAACAGTGATAGCTTGTCTTACATAGGGATAAACTGTCATGGTGAGTTGAATAATTGAGGATGCAAATATTACATTTCAAATATATATTTTTTTTAGTGTTTTAGTATTATTATAGTATTTTTAGTGTTCGTTTTAATTTAATTTGTTTGAATAATTTTGTTAGGTGCTTTTAGCATTTTTTTTTCTAATTCTATTTAGCTTTAATTTATATTTATTTCTGTTTTAGTAATGCTTCAACTTGTTAGTAGCCAAGGCAACATTTCTAATTTATATATTTTAAGCTGATTTTTTCATCTAGAGTTTGTATTTTATTTAAGATTTAGTTCAATTACTGAAAATGTTTAGTAGTTTCAGTTACAACAACACTGATTCATAAGACCTTTACAACTTAACAGCACTGTATTGTGGCAGGTCATTCTGTAACTCAGACATGACACATCTGTTACATCACCGTAGACTGTAAAAGATTATGTGACTGACCCACAAGGCATATTAAGGCTGAAGGTTATGAACTTTGACTGAGCGTCCAGATTGTTAACTGGACACTCACATGCGTGTATTTACAAAAGGATACTTTTATTTTGCTGTGTATTTAGGAATACAAAATGTTCTGTACAACCATGCCAAACAACATAATATGCTGCCAATGCTCACATCAAACATCAAACAAACTAGCCTAATTCAATAACAGGAAACCATAGAAAGTAAAAGCACTGGTAACGAACCAGGAGTCCTAGAAATTTGTTGATCTACTTGTGTGCACCATTGATTCACAACATGCCATGATTCTACAGATGACTAGGACAGGACAAGTGTACAGTTTGTACTGAATGTATGAGAAATTATGCTCAGCTAATAATGATACATATAGAGATAATGTATCATTAGACATATCAAAAGTCTCAATATGTTACAAAAACAGAAATACTTGTGGTCTTGTCCTGCATTGCTTTTGTACCACCAAGTTTTAGCTTTTAGTGCAGTTCTCATTGTGTGAGTAGTCAGTCTTATAAATCCAGATGCTGCAAACCCCATTACTGTTATACATCAAACCTGGTTAACTGAGTCGTTTGTATAATAAACATCTTTATATCACACTTTGTAATAAACGGATATCATAAACAGTGTCTCAAAGTTGGATTAAAGACACAAAAGCACTGCGAGTACCACACTTTGTGATTTAATATTTGTAATAAAAGTTTTCAACGAAAAAAACAAAAACAAAAAATTATCTGCCATTATGAGAATGTAATTGTTACAGCGAGAGCCTCCTAGCAGGAGGTTTGAAAACATTCAGAAATACTGAATACTTCTCACCAAAACATGCTATGAAAAGGCTTCGTAAACCAGACACGACGGTGTTTAGTGCTGGACCACTACCTTTTTTTTCCTGGATTCTAGCTGACCTCAGAAAACTAAAAGAGGATATCAAATCAATGGCTGATCAAACATGAAAACGGTGTCACTAGTTGCACATATAAAAATAGAACATTTTCCTTTCAGAGGAGCGCAAGCTATCAAGAAGCATACAGTATCCAGTTTCAGTGTAGTAAGATACTATAAGGTCACTTATAGAATCTCTCAGCGCTGATTAACACTATCTATCTATCTCTAAAGCCATCTGAGACAAATTCTTCGGGAATCGTGAACCTGAAACAGACGCGGCAAATCTGAAATGGAGAAAAACATACACAAAGAATTGAAAGGTTACGTTATATACAAACGTGTTGTCGAGGATCTCCTCCTTACCTACAGACACGAAAAAGACTTCTCTTCTAACAAATGGAAGCAAGAATCATAAACCACACGTTTCGACTGAAATCTGATCAGTTTGATGAATTATAAGGTAAGGACTTAAAATTTTGGTCTAAAGGGTTTCTGAACTATTGCTGCTCTTAAAAAAACGCTTTATTCATTAAAAAAAGCAACAACCTGTGTACGTGCCAGAGTTACATCTATGAGAAAGTGTTGCTAGGCCATGCTGAGCACAAGACAGACATACAACGGTCGATATCAACTTGAACAGCAGACAAATATGCTAGCTCAACCACTGACGAAATTAGCACTCTAAACGGTCTTCTAAACTACTCGAAAGGCTTTTTCAGAGTTGAACGAAGAGCTAGCAGGCAGAGGTAGGCTTTGCGGCTCACTGTGAGCCATAAACACTACCGTCAAACTATGCTTCGTCTGCTAGATACCGACTCTGCTTCGGTCTTCTTCTTGAACAACAGTCGTGCACAAACTGTTGGTGAAATGAAATTCCCTCTTTTCCACATGACAGGAAGCAGATAGGTGTTGCGTAACCGCTTCCATCCACTTCTGCTTCGCACATAAAACTAGGGGGGTTAAAGCATCGAGAAATAAAGGTAAGACACACTGCCAATTGCACCAAATCAAACGAGACACCCTCTCATTCAAAAACCTCAAGATCATATTTCATTGAAAATTCAAAACTAATAAATAAAAAGGTACTAATGTGACAGTCCAGCTCCATTGTGACACAGACGTTTGTCTGAGAGACATTTCAGCTCTGGAGTCTGAGTGGCCTCTCCATGAGATTGGTGAAAGGAACCATGTGGGTCGAGTCCTACCACAAACAAATCTCCACAAATAAGGTAACAACAAGATTTAATAAATTAATACACATACTTAATCTGTTTTTTGTTTTTTTTTTCTTTCTGGGTTTTCTTTTCGAAGCGAGACATTCTTTTTAAATCCACGGTTGGTTGGCTGTAGGGTTTCCATCTTTCGCCCCATTTATGTACATGGCTCTTTCGCCCCTTTTTTGCTGGCAGAGTCAGAGAGGCCAGTTTTTAGTCTTAGTGGACGTGATGGTTGTATGGACGCATACATCACGGGTAAGCAGAGGGAGCAGGAAAATTAATTCAGTCGTTCACGCATGCTCACACATGCTCGCTCAATTACACGCACACACAAAACCATGACTCCAAAGCAATCCCAAGCTCTTTACTCCTGCACTGAACTGCTGTGTGTGGTAGTGCTGGCCTTGCCAGCTTTTCGTTCATAGTTCACAAGTCTCTGTCCAACAAGGTACCTGCGTGGACGAATAAAGAGCAAGTGTCAAATCAGAGCAAAACAAAGTCCAGATAAACAAGGCTGTAAGTATTATTTATTCAAACTGGAGACAAAAACGCTACCAAAATTGTATTTTTATTCAAATTATAGAACAATACTATAATACTTACCGGTACAAAACAACAATCAGAATTTACTGATTTAACTAAATCTGAATTTTTAAATGATTCATTATTTCAATTAAATCTATCTATCAGATTAGTTCAAACATTTGGCGTCGGTGTGATTTTTTTTGAATGTTTCTGAATGTTTATGCTCACCATGGCTATAACGTTTCTGTTAAATAACTGTTTTCTATGTAAATATGTTATAAAATGTCATTTAATCCAGTGATGTTAAGCTGAATTTTCGGTATCATTACTGCTCAGAAAAAAATATTTCTTATCATAAATGTTGAAAACAGTTAAGGTTACACTATTTCGATAGTATAGACAGTCTGCTAACTATTAGTAACTTTGCAACTAGTAGTACACTGTTAGGTTAGGGTTTGGTTTGGTTTAGTCAACATGAAGTTAATTCGTAGAATGTCTGTTTAGGACCATCAAAATAAAGTTAACAGATATTAAGAAGACAGTCTACTAATACTTCAAGGAAAGTTAGTTGACATGTAGTTACAAAGTTACTTATAGTTAGCAGAATGTCTAAAGTGGACTATCGAAATAAAGAGTTACCACAGCTGCTTAATATTTAGGATAAATAAAGGATGAATAAAGATTGTTTGTAACATTATGTATTTTCTCTCACTTTTGAATGGTAGAGTAAATGAGTGATACACCAATCAAAAATGCTTGCAAGGTACAAATGTCCCTGAAAATGTAATCTACAAAGCAAGTATTGGCTCTGAAAAAATAAGTTAATTACTGCTCAGGACTCACTTGTCATTCTTGATGTGCTCATAAAGGCGCTTGAATTGTCGGATTTGGAAAGAGAGGATACCCATCAGCACCACTACCATCAGAAGGAAGGGGTAGATTCTCCTCTGCACCAAATTCTGCATCTCCATAGTGACCCCTATTCAGAGAAAGAGCTGGTTAGAATAGGTAAGAGCGGTTAATGAGCATGAGAGAAGACCCCTGGAACAATCAAAAAGGATTTTGATTGATTTAATTAGGTTGTCCGGCAGACAAACAGAAAATAAGATTTAGTTTAAGGATATCTTGCATGCCTCAAGGAGGCCAGGTGTATTCTCAATGTTCGGTAGCTCCGCCAATGAGGATTTGATTTGATCTTTGTTAACCATAAAGAGAGGTCTCGACCTGAAGAAACGGGTATGTATTGCAAACGCCGCTACACAACTTCAATATGCAGTATGAAGGACATCTTACTGTTCAGACATCAACAGAATTTCGTACTTAAAGAGCTCAAGTAGTCATTTACAATGCATCTGTCAAAACTAAACTTTTCCCCCATTGATTAAAGACCCACAAGAGTCCCACGGGATAAAGCCACGCTGAAACCTCTTTAAACTATTAGTATCAAACAATGTTCAACTGCAACAACCGAGTCAGTTGTTCTGTGAAATTGAGGGTGAATAAAGAACTTTATACATACTTTATATATGTAGGGGTCATTTGAATGAATAAATAAATATGGGGAAAAATGTTTTAAAAATACATAGATAAATTAGTAATAAGCAAATGAATTAAAAAAATCAAATTATTTGAACAACTATAGAGACTTAAATATATGATACAGATCAATAGTTCAGGCTCAGAACTATTTTTCATGTTTTTGAAAGAAAAAACACCTCACCACGGCTGATTTTATTTTCAAATAGAAATGGAAATATTTTGTATTAACATTATAAATGTCAATTAAAGTTAGTTAAAAAGTTAAAAACCCAAATACAATAAATGAGAAATCCTATAGACCCCAACTTTTAAATCGGAAAATAAAAAGTGTTCGTTTTTTGAATGAATCTTATTTACAGTGACCGCACCAAACTTATGAAACTTAGAAAGATAACAGATAAAGTGTACACAAAATACAACAATGTCCAATACAAAATTTTATATGAGAAACAGAGCTTTGACGCTTCTACCCACCAAGAAGGGGGACGATGCCTACAGAAATCACGTAGGGAATGCAGAGAGAAAGCAGCAATACAGCGATGACCGGGGCCGCTAACTTCCTGATGATGAAATGAAGGTCAATGTTCCTGATTCCATTGGCATACACCTAAAGAGTGGTAAATCATTCAGTTAGTGTGTGTATCCATCTAAAGTAGAGCGGCACGATGCAGGATTATAAATTGAGAATTGCGATTTTCCAGCAGAGATCACGATTCTGAAAAGACAACTTAATAAAATAGAGTAGAGGTTCTGACAAAATGTTAATTGCTGCAATCGATTTAAATTGTTTAAATAATCTGAATTATATTTTAAAAAATGGTTTGAATGATTGATTCAATGACTTCACTTGTTTCATAACTGGATGAATCAGCATTTTTAACAAATCTCAGACATCAGTGTTTTTATCCGATTCCAAACAAAACTTTTATTATACTAAGAATATTTGTATAACAGAAATTATGAGATTATTTGAAAAGATAGCTGGTTAAGAGGTTTCATACCAATACATGATAACTACTCTCTCTGGCTCATCAACAACGCAAAAAATGACTTGAATGTTCCGGTGTGATTTTGTCCAAGGTTTAATAGTCACGTTGTTGTTTATGAATATGATCGCATGGGGGTTTGAATTAATTTAACGATTAATCACGCAGCTCTAATCTACAGTAAAGCATCTAGAGACTTAACAGCACCAAACAACAGCCACTAACCTGCTCAATAACGGTCTTCAACCACCACTGGGGACCCATGAGGGTGATGGCAGCAATGATTTTGGCATGCAGCACTCCTAAAGCCCAGTCCTTAATGATATAGAAAAACAATTAAGAGTCAATATACCTCTGTGCTCAACTTTGCACCTGTGGAAATTAAATTCTCCAAACAGGATGGATTAGATTTAGTAGGGAAAAAAAAATTTCTTTTTTTTTTTTTTAAACTGCCTCCTACTGGCGTAAATCCAAACAAAAATCTGTTTTCCTGTTCATCAGTGACACAGCTCTATAGCTCAAACAGAGAACAGTAGAAGCACAAAGAAAAGCTGTGTCAGATCAATACTGACACACAGAGGACATGTCAGATGAGAATAATGTCATTTTTAAACTCTATTTGTGTATAAAGATCTAACAACACTAATACACCTGGTGGAACTTTATGCACTGGGATCATCAAAACTTTCTCAAGTGGCATTAGACTAATAACACTCAAAACTGAGAAATCTGTCATTTATTCACCCCCGTTTCAAATGTTTTTTTTTTAAAGTTTTGTCTAACAAAAGAATATCCTTTAAAAGGCCATTGGTTCTTTGTGACCAAATGCAAACAATGTCATACAAATTGCTTTTGATACTGTGGATGAAGAGAAAACAGAAATCTTTACAAATAAACCTTTTGTGGTCCACAGAAGAAAGTCATATGGGTCTAAAACAAGATGGTGATTATATGATAGATTTGTCATTTTTGGGTGACCTGTGTCTTTAAAAGCAGCACCCCTAATCAAGCTTTACCTGCCAGGGGTAAAACAGAGGCGTCTGATCCAGCGGCACTCTGAGAGGAGCTACAATCACCAGCTCGAACAGCAGTCCCAAGAGCAGAGGGATCACTCCAGCCAACAGCACAGCCACAATCAGAGTCTTTAAAATCTGAATCCACACAGAAAACACAAATCACCAACACGCTTCATTAGGGAATCATCTGTGTCTTTAATTTACTTAACATGTAATAGCAAAAGTTTTTAATTCCTGTTTGTTAACATTTTTTAAATATTTTTCTTATTCCTTAATTGTTGAGGAAATATTTAAAGTACCCCTATTATGCCATTTATTAAGGCTCCTAATTTTGTTTTGGAGGTATCCTACAACATGTTTACATACATGTACATCCAAGGTAAAAAAAAAAAATACTTTACTTTTTTCAGCATCGCCTCTTTTCTCAGTGTCTGAAATGGTTCGGTCAACGATCAGTACTGATGGAGTCAGTTTTACCATATTAACTACAGCCACAGTACACTTCCTTTGGAAGTGCACACAAAGTGGGTTTGCTTTCGCAATGTAGTGAATCGCGTCTTCTCAACACGTCGACAGCACAAACCAAACTCTTCTAGACTACAGTTTTTTTTGTTGGTGGGTCAAAGTAGGCATTGTACACGGGCAGGCATTATGCAAATGTGTTATAGATTGGTGTCAAATTGAAATAAATAACACAATAACTTTGTAAAAGATCAAAGTGTATGACAAATATTCGCAAACATCTAAATTACACACTACATGAAAGGTAATATGTACAAAAAAAAGCACAAAAGGGGCACATTATCCCACAATGAGGCCAATGAATTAAGTACCATGAGGGTCCACTCCTGAACCTTGAGAAGGATTACTCTACGCCCCTGAGGCATCCAGGCCAACAGCACTGTGATCGCTCTGATGGAGAGCCAGCACACATACAGCCCACATGCTGCAGTGTACAGCTCATGGATCTTAGCACTGCCCGTCCAGAAGGACATCAGCCAGCGTCCAGTGAACACTGCCATGAACACGGAGGAAATCAGTAAGACAAAATGTACCTATGCTCTCTCTCTGAAAGCATAAAACTTATCAGTATGAAAATAAGATGAATAAAGGTAAAGGAAAACATTGATTTAATAAGGGATAATTATTTATTTGTTTAAAAATGCAGTTAAATAAGAAATATGAAATCTGTCATCATTCAATGCTGATCAGTTTTCCATGCAGTTAACTAGGGACTGAATCTTCATACTTCACAAATAGCTTTAAAGCACCATTAAAAAGATCTATAAGACTACTGTGCTTTAAGTCTTATTCACAGGTCCTTTTTTAATCTTGAAAGCTTGTCATTGTAATTAATGTCCACTTTAAGACACACTTCCTTTTGGAAGAAATGCAAGTCTCACAAGTTTGGAAAACAATTAGGGTGAGCAAATGATCAGAAACCCCAATTTGTTTGGATCTCACCTGGTAATGTGAGACACACCAAGCTGGCCAAAAGCAGCGTCAAGCACATGAACAAAATCAGCAACACAATCTATAGGGGGCATAAAGAGGAAAATAAACATTAAACACCTTTAATCTGAAAATCAGATTTTAAAAAAAATCATGACATACACTAAAGACATATGGCATACCCTCAGAGGGAATTTCATAGGCCGGTGATAGGGCTGGAAGCCCACAGGGCCGCCCTGCTGCAGTATGGCCTGGTGGGCAGCGTGCAAACCTTCTCCCACCACAGGAATGGCATTGTTACGGGCCTGCTGGTTGATGTTGTTGGCTTGCTGGTTGGCATTGTTCTCATTGTCTTCCTGGTCTCCCAGCAAGTAAGAGTGCAAGTCTCTAAAAGGTGTGGCACCAAGTAGATTGATCGAGATTATCATCATGACTTCAAGATTCAAGAAAGGTGTAGGCACAATGTAAATTAAAGATTTATTTAGAGATGTGGACAGCTTTACTTATTTTGGATTTGTAATAAGTGCATTAACTCTTTCCCCGCCAGCATTAAAAAAAAAAAAGTTGTGAGCCACCGCCAGCATTTTTGGTCGTTTTCACAAAAGTTTCAAGGCCACCAGAATATTCTGTAGTATGAATATCTGAACATACAATATATCAAAAGAAAGAACAGACCCTCTGCTTTTAAACAAAAAGAAAAATATGATCAAAACATTGATTGGGTGGATCGAGTCCATTAATACCCCCAAAGCTTCACAGTCCTATAGCACTTCCTGGGGCGACATATCATTCAGTAACATTAGGCCATTTTGATTGCATCTGCTTACATATGAGTTCGCTTGTTTCTGCTTCTTTGTCTGCGTTTTGATCTGGAGATACTGTACTAATTAAGGAGATGCGTAATAGTGCCCCCTACCTTATAACAGTGATAACACGGAAAGCCGTAAAAACTCATTGGCAGGGAAGTGTTATATCATGAATGACGAGATAATTGTCAATGGCAGGGAAAGAGTTAATTATAATGGAATGATATTCCATGAAGCATCAACTGCTATTATAACATCAACAGAAATATTCAACAATTAGAATGTCATAATCGTGCTGCCCTAACACAAAGTTCAGTTCCAGTGACTTAAGGACAACACAGAGAGAATCAGGAAATGTTGTCATTTCAGTTCACGAGGTTATCGGATGTAATGGGCAACAGGGTAAATATGGATGTGAGACTCACAGCAAATAACCAGCGGTCATGGTCCAGGCTCGTACCAGACCTTTGAGCCACTGTCGTGTATGTCCCTGTTCCAACAGAGCAGGAAGAACAACCTGCAATAACAGCAACTCCAGAGACAGCTCACTCACTGGAGCGTCGCTGAAAAAGAGAGAGAGTGAGAGAGTGAGTGAGAGACATAACAATTCTATATAAAATACTGGCGTCACTGTTTTCACTTAGCAATAGTGCTGTTCAGGAATAGCAGTAATGTGGAGGCCACCATTAAGGCTAAACCCTTCCCTATGGAATATCTAATTGGTTTTGAAGGTCCCCTGACATGAAATTTTCACTTTCTGAGTTTTTAACATTAATATGAGTTCCCCTAGCCTGTATATGGTCCCCCAGCAGTGGCTAGAAATTTCAAATGGTGTAAACCGAGCTTTGGCTATCTTTCTCAGCCTTTGAAAAAAATGAAAGGAAAGGTTAACTCCCTTTTCTCTGCTTTGTCTGCCCAGAGAGTTCGGCTCGCCCATGAGACAATGAGCTAGGAAGTACAAACGCGCGAGCGCGATTTAAGTTTTTCCTCGGGAGATAACATGGCTTGCAAACGAGCGATGCATGGCAGTTGATCGGTGTTCGGATGGATAAATGAACACAAAAGTATTTGAGTTCCATCATTTCCTCAACTTGGGCCAATACAGAGCTGGCCTCAAAGAACGTCTGAAAATAAATCATCGAGCCATGCAACAATTTCAGATGTGTAAGTTATCCTAATTGTTCAATTCTTCAGTTACACTGAATCCCACAGCAGGCGCCCTTCAAACAGTGCGTTCAAATCAGAGGCTAAAATCAGGCTAGGAAAAATGCCTTTTATTTCTAAATTATGACTATTTTTGATCTAAAAAACATACTAACATTATAAGGGCAACCCAGGAAACATTATAAAACAATAAAATAATCAGGGGATTTAAAAAAAAAATGTCACGGGACCATTGTGAGTCATCTTAGCAGATCTGTGGCATTTTTCACCCCTTACAACACTCATTTGGTTGTCTTAAAATAAACTTGTCTGAAAGTCAAGGTGTGAAATAGTTATTCAATTAAATCCTTTCAATTCTTGAATATAAATATTTAAAAATAGAACTTAGACTACTTGTATGTGCGCATGAGCTTGTTGTGCAATTCATTCGATAACAGCTGTGGTGTTCTTTATGTAGCAACTTGTTGCTGCTTTTAAAGCACAAAATTTCAAAATTGAGGTATAACAGTGTCATTTGTGTGGAACAAAAGGTTTTTTGAAGTGTGGTTAACCACATACTTTAAGGACCATTCACACTAAGGACACGGACTATAAATTCCCATTCCAATGTTTGCTGCAAATATGTTGTCTTCTGATTTAAATGCTCAAGCTCTTTAAAGTAGTTGGATTCTGATTGGCCGACAATGATTTTATCATAAATCAGCTGGGGGAGAAAGTCGTTCTGAAAGTTACTCCAACTATAATGTCCGTTATCATTATAGTTGTGGTTTGGGATTCCCTATTCTCATAGAATTAGAATGATTATTAAAACTTTAGAATTACAGTTATCAATATAGTAATATAGTTATTGTCTTTGATGTGAATTCTGAACATCCTTTTTTTCTACTCATAAATCAAAAAAACATTCTAAAAACTCATTAGATATTCCAGAGGTAACCTAAGGAGTTAAACTGCATGTCCAGGACAAAGAGAGTACAGGATGTTTTGTAGCATAAAACTAAAAACACCACTGCATAGATTCTGCATTCAGAACTGAAATTTCTGTTCATTTGCTTACCCCCATGTTGTTCCAAATTTGTATGACACTTGTTCTTCTGTGAAACACAAGAGGATATTCTGAAGGATGTCTCAGTGGTGTTGTTTTTTGTCAATACAATAAAAGTCTGTGCTGTTTTGGACTGCACTGACAATCACTGCATACAAAAAAGTTGAATCCTTAAATCAAAATATCTTCTTTATGTTCCACAGAAGAAAAAAAGTCATGCAGGTTTAGAAGTCCAAACATCAGCTTTCTCAGTCATTATTTAATATTTAAAAAACCCCAATGGCCTCTTTCCACAGAAGTCAGAGTCATGCCCGCAACAAACACTACAGCGGTTCAAAGTACTCTCATAGTGACGAATGTAAAGCTCAGCATTGCTGACAAAACAGAAAGGTTACATAGGGTAAAATACACAATACAGAGTGAAGAGACTTTTAATGGCATTATTGTTGTGGACAGCTCTCTGCAAGATCAGACTGAAGTAAGGTCTGCTGGGATTCTGGGAATGATGACATCAAGTGCAATACACCTCCCAAATGATACAACAGAGAGTCTTGGCAGTTGGCACTCATTAGGTAACAAAGCAAAGGTCTGTCATGATGACAGCAATAATTAGCACTTCATATTTATGGCCCTTTCTTTTAAACATGATGCCACATCAAGAGAGAACTTTGCTTCTACTGGTTGTAATCTCTGACCAAATTTAAAGCACAAAACGTCACTTGTCCGCGAACTCTGAATCACTTTCTCTCCAAAGTTTAGGCAATTACCACAAGGCACATTCAAGTTTATGACTTCTCATTTACCTGTAAAGCATCACATTGTAGGGAAGAAATGAAGGGAAGATGTGTTTGATTATCCGGATAGGAAGCCACAACATGAGAAGAACGATTGAGCCAAAAACAACCTGAAAAGAGAGCAAAGACTTTACATTGAAGACCATGGAATCCAGAAAAGTACTAAAGAAAAAAGAAAAACCTTTGCCTTTTCTTACAAAACTATTGCGTTCCCTCGAGAAACTTTACATTTGCTTGCTAAAGCAATTAAATATGGGTTTCATCCCACCTAAGTTAAGGGCTCCATGGCAGAAAAAGAAAAAAAAGTGCAACATTTACTCACCACTGATAGTATGAATCGTCTCAGGTGTCTGTATATTGGTAGGTGAATCATTTCCTGCACTGGGTTAAAATCTGGATCGTTCAGATTTCTCAGAAACCACAAGACTCCAGGCCTTAGAACCTGAGCGATAAAGGAGCAGCATCTAAATTCCCCAAACATTTCCGGAAATATCTTTCTTTTGGTTAAACTGATACAGAAATGCTCACCTCTCTGAGCAGAAGAATAAAAGAGGCAAAATAGAAGACGTAGACCATCCCCACCAGCCAGTGAAGGAACATGGTGGTCCCTGGAGCGGATTCAAAACTCAACTCTCTGTCTTTCAATGAGGCATCAAACATTTCCTAAAAAAAAGGTAGAAAAAAAACACTAAGGTTAAGGTTCCTAAACTAAACTTACCAAAAACATATAAAATTCAAAGATGAAGCAGAGATCACTGACACTGAAGACAAATTAATGGGAATGATAACTGACTTTCTGTATAACTGAGATATTACAGACCTCGTTGGGCCAACATGAACAAAAATGACTGAGTGCATCTTAAATTAGTATGATAAAATGAAACTAAATACCAGAGAGCAGATATCAAGCCACCAGCCACAGATGAGGGGGAACACGCCAATCTCTACAACTACTAGAAGAGAGACCTAGAAGGAAGAATTTAATATTAGACTCAAAGTATTACTGCTATCAAACTAGTAAGCCAATATAAAGACACAAACACACACATAGTAGCATACATACTGTAGGTGTATTAGGCCCAAGCCTGTAATCTAAGCTTAGATAATGTGACCTAATTATAGCAGTAGCATGACTGAAAACACAGCATTAAAAGGTAAAACCCAAAGATCTTATTCAAAACCAGGTGTTACAACTTTAAGTAATTGGTCTCGCCCTTTCAAACGACTGAAAAAGTTTAGCAAACAACACATGCCAACTGCTGATATAACTGACCTTTACCACAATGTAGCAGACTCCTAACAAGCGGCGTGATCTTTGAAATCTCACCAGTGCTGCTAATCCCTGAGATCTGAATTAAGGAAAGGAACATCAAGGGCCGCATTACAGAGACTTCCCATCTTAAGATATGAGAAGTTCAATGTTGTAAACTAAGACCCTAACTGAAATAACTGTTACTAAACATATGATTTAGTAACGAGTTAATGTGCAGTTAACATTAGCGAAATTTCAGTCAAATTTTGTGGGAAAAAAGGTCCAATGTCAATAGTGTAGTGATGTATGCAGAACAGGTCACACAGAAGTCACTTTCAAACCAGGCAGCTTTCTACAAATTTATACAATGAAATTTAATACAATGCAGAATCTGCTTGGGAAAATGTATTCCTATGAAAATAACAGGATTCTGCCCACAAATATTTGCTGAACAGTGGTAAATGTGACCACATCTTTAATATTTTTAAACTGAAAAGTTGTTTTAACTAAAAAAAAGTAATAGTAGTCGTTTGTTGTGTAATTTCCAGGTCTTGAAGATATGTAAACCCGTGCAGGCTAGTTATGTTGATTGGGATTATTTTATTCCAGGTGTTTCTGAGTGTGGAAGGATACATGACACACGATGAGTGTGATGGCTAAAAGGACATATCCAACTATGGTGGTGATGAGACCCTCAAAGTGTGAGGCACGAACCTGAAAACAGATGAAAGATTGTTGTCAGTGTTGAAACAGTGAGTGTTTACATTAAAATCTTTCAATCAAGCTGGAAAAAAGGACCCAAAACGAATCTGATACTCACATATTCTTCAAAACCAAGTCCAACCACTGAGAAGTGGCCAATATGGTAAGGACAGAAAGCTTAAAAAGAGTTGATTTTAAGAGTTGAGGTTTGTAATTGGAGAACACACAGTAAAAGTTGTCATACTGGTGAACATTATTGAATGCATGTTATAATCTGATTGAAACTTAAATGCAGCTATGCTTACCAAACACCAGTATGAAGAGTGTGTTGAGTGAGACCACCCAGAACACATGCTCCTACAGCAACAATAACAAAAAAAAAAAAATCCATTGATTTTTCTGTTCTCTTCAAGGAGATTTTTATTGAGACTCATGTATAATCACTTACCAGGAAAACCAGGGACCCATCAAGCCCAAGCATCTGAACAAAAAGGGGAAGAACAGGTTTAATGAAGAACTTTCTCTGAAAGATTTTGGTATGACGTACAATATATGGCACACAGGTCTCACCCTTTCCCAAGTGAGCTCTTCAGCTGCCCGATCCCATTCCAGAGCATTCCAGTTCATATCATCTGTACAGAACACACACAAAACTCAAGTTCTAACTAACTACAGTTCACCACCAGTCAACAGTTATACCCACTTAAGAGTTTCTAACTTGTTTAATTGAAGCCTTCGTACCCTGTGGCCCATTGTTGGCATCCGCTGCATCTTCAGCTCCTCCATCCTCCTCATCTTCATTATCGAGCTCCATCTCTTCCGCAGGATCAGCAGGGAGATCAGGAGCCTCAGCAGCTGCAGCGTTCTCTCCTGGAGGTTCAGCCGGGGCCGGGATGGGCTGTTCAGCACCTCCATTACCCTGGCCCGGGGCCTAATGGATAAGATATCACATCGATAATGAAGAAAATCGGCCGGCTGACTGGAGGCAACGATGATAGAGTATCTAAATAATAGGATTTGTAAAGAAGTAAACTGCATCTGATTTAATTCAAGCAAGAACAAACAACTATTCTGGTAAGAAAGCAGTCTCTAGAGATTCAGGGGATAATGTGGGACTTGAAGTTGACAGAAGGTCAGGCAGGCTACTGTGCTGTGCTCAAAACAAAATGATAATTACAGTAAGTAGGAAGCAAAGTAAACAAAGAGGTCATGGCGCAACCTGCATAATTGGTCTCTGAAGAATATCAAGCTTCAGAAAGTTTCACTGACATAAACCGCAATAAGAATGTAATTTTTGCTCTCCAAGGGAATATACGTTCACAAACATAACTTGCCTGTGTGGAAACTTGGGTGTAAAATTACATAAAATAGCAATACATTTTTTTGGCCAAAAGAAAAAAGAAAAAAAAAAGGCTGAACCTGTGAAAATATTTATATTTTGAGATAAGTTTTCTGCACCTCATAATAGCGTGCCAAAAAAATCTGATCTGTTTGGAAAATAAATATTTAAAGTTATTATAAAACAACGTGCATTAATACACTTTAAAAGTTGGGGGAAGAAGGATTATTTTGAAAGAAATTGACACTTTTTTTCACACACTGAAATTTATGTATTTTATGGTTTCCACAAAAATATTAAGCAGCACAACTGTTTTCAACATTGATAATGCTACAAAATGTAACTAGAGCAGCAAATAAGCATTTTAAATTGATTTCTTAAATATTGCGTGACATGAGTAACGGCTACTGAAAATTCAGCTTTGTCGACAGGAATAAATTACATTATATATCTTTTTTATTGTTATAATACCCATGGTGGTCTTTCAAAAAAAAAAAAAAAATTAAATTAAAATCATACAACCCAAACTTTTGAACTGTAGTGTAGATGGTTATGTAATAATGACAAGTAAAGTAAAAACAAAGTGTAGTTATACAATTGTATTAGTGTATTACTATTGTATTTTCTAAATGATTTAAATTTGAGGGTGATCTGCATTCAGTCTGATGAAAAGCGATGTGGATATTCTACCTCATTGGGCGGTCCTGCTGCATTGGCAGGCTGCTGCTGGTTCTGCTCCAACCATAAAGGGGCTCCACCATGAACAATCTGCTCTCGCAGCCACACCAGACTGATAAAGGCGCAGAGAGTGCAGGTCACAACAAAGCAGCCCTGCAGACAGTCAGCCAGCAAGTTCTCTCTGCAGAGGATGGACAAACGCTGATCATCACTTCTGAAATATCCAACCATAACAATTCACCACATCCACAGCTAAACCCAAGACCGCGGAGAGGATCAAAATAACCCATCATGCTCAGAGTTCACAATGAGCCGATCCGTAATTTAAATGAATATTTTAAGAAGAAAACTTGAGCTTTCCTGTCTGGTACGTACGTGGAGAGCATGTCTAATGGCAGAGTCAGCAGGGAGCTTACGGATCCAGTGAACAGACACTTATAGATGCGACCTAAAGGAAAAGGTGAGCATTATATGAGCAACATATGGAAAAAGACAACGTACTACTCAGTAAAGTCACACACTGTGATCTATGGGCATCACTTACATGCTGTTAGAGGTACAACCCCCAGCCAGGCGAAGGCAACAAGCGTGTAATGAAACCAGTATCGGATTGCCGTGCCTATACTGGTGACCAATCCTGCGAAAATGTCTTGCACTGGCAGCCGTGAAGGCATGTCTGGAGAGTAAACTGAAAGGAAAAGAGATCAGGATTTTAATACATTTTATATCTATCATAGATAAACATTGTAAAGGTTTGTCATAAATGAGTGGAAGTGCAGCATTCAGTACTGAGAAATATGGATTTTAAACTGATTTTATTCAAATGTAAGATGCTCAAAATCCTTTGCAACTATTTGAGTGCAGGCTTGTTTTGATTACTAGTTTATTTTCACAGATGTTTAATATACATCTTGCTCTCAAATCATGTATCAGAAATGCCTCATACCATAACTCTACAAATAGAAGTACAGAAGAAGCAGAAGTGTCCCAAGTGTGTCATCAAAAACTTGAGAATCAAAATAACAATTATTGTCTACATAAACACAGATGGGAACATTTGAGAGCAGAAAAAAAATGTTAACAAGTATACATTTAGGATAACAAGGATACGTCTAAGGTTATGTATCACTTGAGCATGGGCTGCACGATTTTGGGGAGAACATTTTTATATTTTTTTATTTTATTCAGTTTTGTAGGGCTGTTCCAATGTATATATTATACTATGTAAAACCTATATTATGTATTATATATGCAAATGTATATATTAATGACAATAACAAAATAATAATAAATAACATTTGTAGTATTATTATTACCAAATAATAATAATAAAGTAAGAAATATTACCATTGTAATATTTCACTGTAATATAAAAGAGCATTCAAGAAAAATAATTTTTCTTAATCGTAATAATTTTCTTTTTTTTTTTTAAAGCTGCAGTTCGTAACTTTTTTTGTGTTCAAAATGTAAAAAAATTACCTAATGAGCAAGAACACCGTGAATCCATTTTCCAAACTGTGTTTTTGTCTTATCTCGAATCACTAAGGTACACCAATAATAAATGTTTATCTTGACTATTTTAGGTTGGCTTGGGTCAGCACCTTTGCGGAGCAGCGCGTTACCTTCATGAGACGTCATTGACATAAACAGAGAAGTAGCTTTGGCTACAATGTTCTTCTGCAAGACTGTTTACTAACCGCTAGAGCGGCAAAAGTTATGGACTGCAGCTTTAAAATTGTAATAAGACAGCTGTACACTACAACTGTAAAATTACAATACTAAAATACTTTATATATGGTTGTCTTCATTTCTTAATTTTCATACATTAAACCATTAAACGACAGGGACTCCAAAAAGCTTCTCTTTTATTGACCACAGCACTTTTCATAACAAGTTTAGGAAGATAGAAGCATTTTGTGACCCCAAATGAGTGTTATAAGTAACCTAAACAGAGCACATGCAGAGATGAGTTCATGGGGAGCATCATTTTCTGTAAACTGAGCCGCTCTTACACACTGAAAACACTGGGTCATGAGCTGTATGTGTGTAAAATAACAGTGCAAGAAACTGGAACTAATGGTTCCCAAAGTGCCTGTGTTTAAATTAAATTAAACGCTTTTGTAAAACATAGCCCAAAACTCAATTATGACATCTTCATTGTAGTAAAGCCCAAAAGCCATGCAACAATGACTCGCTCTGGCCTGGGTATAAAAACCTTGTTTCACCTCAGCAAATATCTACGTCAGACAACACGAGTGTCGTGCTTTTAAATCACATGACTCAACCCATAGAACCCTATCGCTCTGAAGCACACAATCACTGCTATTGAACAGGCCATTCGTGGCCGTTGTGACAATATAGAGCTTTGGCTTTACCTCCCCTGAAGAATGTAATGAGAGGGGTTTACTTACTTGGTGTGAAAGCAAATCTGTGCTTGCATAATTCACAGTACTCTTTTCTGCTGTGTTTAAGCCACTGCACCAAGCTGTGAAAACACAAAAGGAAGCAGGCATGAGAGTGATGATCTGACGTATGTGAAAAAGCACTGAAAATCCAGCTTCATTTCCCACTTACACAGGGGAAGAATAACAACAGCTGGAACTCCATAGCTGGTTTTACCATTACATTGACGAGGCCCCCTGAGCTCATAAATTACAGCTTGTAATTTAGTCAAATGGGTGCTGCTGGCTCTGTCTATTCAGTAATCAAATTATATATATATATATATATATATACACCGGTTTCAGATTTTTTCTTTTTTTATATATATGTATTGCCATTTAACTGTTCAAAAGTTTGGGGTCAGTAATATTTTTTTCTTTCTTTAAAAAATCGAATTAATAATATTTATTCAGCAAGCATTATACAGTATTGATCAAAATTGACAGTAAATACATTTCAAATAAATGCTGTTCTTTTGAACTTTCTAATAATCAAAATCATCAACCATGCTTAATGCCTGCTCTTGTTGGCTTGTAAGCTTAATTTGTAAGAACAGTAAGAACAGTGTAAAACCACCACCTTCTTAAATTGCAAGTGGTTTCAATTTCATGCTGTGCCATTTTTTTTGCCATTACTGACTCGTCACTCCTGACTAGTTCCTTTAGTTTATTAGGAAACCTATTATTATTACTGCAGGACATAAGGTTCAGTGTAGTTAACTGCTCAAATTACATCTTCTGAATTTTATTCCACTCACGATAAACTAATAATAAAGTGACTTTAGGCATGATGAACCAGGTTTCATTACTGATTGTGTTACCTCTAATATGACACTTTGGAAGACATTTCACATAGTTTGAACCAAAAGCATCTCATTAAAAGAGTTATCGCAAAGGGAATACGACACTGAACGAACAAAGCTCTTACCATTCTTGGTGGATGAACTTAATACTTCCAGTACACACACAGGGATGGTAGAGGGGTTTGTCTTGAGTTCCCTCAGATCGACACACCCTACATATATCAGCTGCCAGAAAAAAAGGGCAAAATAAACTTTTTAAAAAGAAGTTTAAATAGCCTAACACATTCAATTAAATGAAGATGAATGGGATATGAACGTTGCAACAAACCCAGACTCTACTATAACATGAGAGAATGCGAGTTATGAAAAAAGACTTTATTATTTTTTATATAAAAAGACTTAATTTTTTTATGTTTTATTATTTTTACTGACAAATACAAAACAAGGTCGATGCAAGCACGATTATGGCTTTCTATCTTGCCAATCAATCTCTGTACCCTCTTATATTATAATAACTGTAGAAACCCTGACTAGATATAGTAATGAAAAACATGACACCTATCACTCTTCCACACATAAAGTTAAAACAATTATCGAGCACTCACTGCAATGTTTCAAAGATGATATACGTGATTTGACTGACTGACCTACTAGGTTGAACGTGTCATCATATTTCATGTGCGTTTAAACCTGGCCAAAATATGCGTGAGTTACAGTTGTTATGATAAAGGCTAAAACTGGTAACATGACTAATGTGCTTTTAAACATTTCCATGACACGCTGTTAAATCAAATTAATAGTAAAGCCATCTTTATGTGGACGTGCTCGGAGGATGACAGCTGTACTAAAGACCAAGCTGGCAGGGAATCATATAACTTAGCTTGTTAGCTTGCAAAGGCCACATCAATTGCATATTTGCAAGATGGATAGCAGCTATTTGGTTGAGCGCCCTGGCTAAATAAGCACATAATGATAAACACACTTTTCTGTCAAAGCCCATGTACAAAATCAACGACAAACAGACAGCAGACAGATTGCCTCGTTGTCTAGACAGCTTACCTTCTTCGGCAGTGTCCATCTTGTACGGTGACGCACTGTCCTCTTTACAGTCAACACATAACACACACCGCGGAGCAAAACACAGTATCAGCTCACAATTACGCTAAAATTAAACATGACAAAATCGATCCAAGCATGGCCGGTGCATAATCTCAGACCGGACACTATTTATTCGTGTAGTGCACACAAACAGCGCTGATCCAGATACTTGCTGGTCGACTATTTTACACTCGGCTGAACATGTTTGTGGCCTCTGGATCCGAATGGGCTTGTGCTTTGGTTTCGATTTACGACAGATCATCGCGCATGCGCAGAGAACGCTACGACACTTTCTAGCGTTTTCCGGTAGTGACTGCGCTGGATTGTAGAACATTTTCATATCGGGCTCTGCTACTGCTACCACTCGTATGCATAATTATGTAAGCGAATTTGTAACATACCACCCTTAATCTTTGTATTATTATTATGAATACAAGGCCGAATGCGAGGCGAGCATAAACTACAAGAGGCTTTGTGGTTTGCATGTATGTTAAGGAGGTAAAAGGGATAGAACTGTGAATCTAGTTACACACCTGGGCATGTGCAAAACACACACCTTTTTCTTAGCTACTTTTTAGTAGTAATTCATGTTTTGTATGGGTGCGTTTGTCCCAACAAAGCCAAGTTTATTTGGTGGTGTGTAAATAAATCTTTCTATATATAAAATCCTTTTCTTTGTCACAATAAAAAAGCTGAAAGAATAGATTACTTTTGTACAAAAACAAAGGGATATTTTATTATGAACACCAAAATAGTCTGAATTTTACAATGACATTACAGAGACGAAATGTTTGTCAATGTTGTAAAGAAAGTAGTATTTGTTTTCCTAGGTCATTGCTGTTGAAGACTTATGACATTGTCTTTATCATTTCTGATGTGTGGTTTGAATGTCTTGGCATTGTAAACCCACACTGAGTCAATTCCTTCTCCAGCTACATCATCAGGAGTCCAAGTGGGAAATGGAAAGCGACAAGCTACTACTTTAGCTGAACTCTGGAGCTCTGTTTGGAGCTTGACTTCAAGCTGCTCCATCTGTGGAGGAAAAAAAAAGTTAAACAATATTTGTCTGATCTTAGATTAGATGCATTATCGGAAACACACACATATAGATATCAAATATACATCATATTACCATTTGAGGAACCCCAAAGATGACCACGTTGGAATACTCTGAAAAACTGACCTATGAAAAGAGTTTAATGTCACCATGGAATCAAAATGGACAGTTTGTATTTTTTTGGATAAAGCAGTATTTATGATAAATGATACATCCATGGCTGTGCAACACTTTATTTTTGTAAAAATTCATGTGTACACATAATCTTTAATCAAAATAACTGCCCCTCCCTTTTGCAACAAAAACTCTTCTCTGATGATGTGTTTACTGGCACGAGGGCGGGACAACCTGTCACTCACATGAGATTACAGAAATAGCAATCACAAAGATCCAATAAGTTGTGGACACCTAATTGGACAAACAAGTCCCGGCCTAATTTTTTATTATTGATCATGGACTATTGATCTGTAGATGCTTAATCAACTGATTAATAATACAAAAGGAGATCCACATTTAGATTATGATTGACCTGTTCTTACCTTCCAAAGGTCTGAAATATAAAAAGATGTGCTGTGATGAACACCTTCCCTCCAGGCTTTGTAGCGGGAGTACCAGACCAGCCATGGGTTCAGCTCAAAGCCAACTGCCTTGAAGCCTCTTTTTGCCGCAGCGATAACCTACACCAAACAATGCAGGAATAAGATTTTTAGGAGATTTTGGGATAACTTAATGGTTCAACTATGTAACAATTAACTAACATCACAATGCTGTAATTTAGTTTAATGACCATGATATAACACGCTACTGAAGTGGTGGGGTGTAGTGATTGTTAGTGCAAACTCCAAATCAAAAGATGAAAAGTCCAATTCAGGAAACTCACTATCCGTCCATCTCCGCTACCGATATCCACCAGGGACCCTGATCTATTTTTCAAAACCTTTAGAACGTTTTCAACTTGTGTCCTTGTTGCAGGTACGAATGGGAGACAAACTTTCCTCAATGCTGGTGTAATAAACGGCCCGGTGACTGCATACAGAGCGACCAATGACCCTCCGACGACACAAGTTGCAATAATACCGATTCGTTTTTTAAAACCACCTTCACTCGCTGATCCCTGTTTAAAAGTCTCTGAGCGTAGATTTAATTCTGTGCCAGAGTCAGACATCCTGAAATGAATCCACTGACCTCCTTACTGAATTCCCAATGACAGCTGTGAGGTCAGATACGCAATGAGCAAAACATTTCAATAAATTAACAACGTTGCCATGATATCTATGTGAAAAAATATGGAAAATATAGGCTACCAGCATAAAAGTCTACTGATCTTCTTCTTCTCTTAGTTAATGACGGATTGCAAACAACTTAAAGTGCATACCGCCACCTACAGCACTGGTATGTGTAACATCATATCGCTCAACCCTACTCTCATATTCTTTTTCTCACGTGAAAAGGGTAAGTTGATTCCTTATATCAAAACAAACAAAAAATATATTACACGTTTTTTTGAAATTTTTTGTTAACATGGACAAACGGTGCATAATATAAAGATCTAAACATTGGGTAATGCATAGCAGGTGAAACTGTTTTTTTTAATCTTGTTGACATTTAACTGTAAAAGGCTTAATGTTAAGGTCTGAATGGAACCCATTTAGGGTACCCATGAACATTAATACAGGAAAAAGTACTTCAGAAACCAGCCTTTATTAATTATTATTGCAGAGATGGGGTACAGCCCTTTTTGAGTGGTGAAAATTCCTCTCCTGCAATTACTTTGTAAGTCAGTGGGAGGCACTATTATGCGGCTCAAAACTCACAGCATCTTATGGTTGCTACTATCAACCTTCAATGGCATTTGTAATAAAACATCACTTTTAAAACTTATTTAAATGTTATGACGAGGAATACACATTTGTAGAAATGTTTACATGTGGTACTTATGACCACATTAAATTGCTACCAATAGGTGAAGAAAGTGCATGTACATGACATTTTATAATGCAATAAAATCAGACTGCATAACAACTGTGTTTGTTCGTAATTTTATCAGTAATGTGAAATGAGAATTAAAATTGAAGGGTAACAAAGTATAAAATAAGCACATGTTCTCACACTGGCATAAAAGCAATGACTATACAAATAAATGAGGTCAAAGTGAAAAACAATTAAATTAAACCACAGTTCAAGAGAGAAGCTTGTTACAGATCCCCTAAAAACAATGTTAAATATAACCATAACAGCAATGACAGGATTTTATGTCATGTTTTAAATAATACATGAAACAGTATGCATCAGGTACTGTTGAGAATCTGAAAGAGGACCCAGGCACAGAATAGCTGTGAAGAATAGACAGGACAAGGAGAGTTCATGTGAAACAGTTCAGAGAGTAGGGCTGACGACACAATGAAAGGCAAGGAGGATGACCAATGAAATCAGTCCTGGATGAAAACAGGCTTGAAGAGGCAGTACCAGGTGGAATGATGGTGAGGAAGACCAGGCAAGAACACAATGAACCAGAGGCTTGATCTCTTAGCTGTAGCACCAGTCTGGCTGAAACACAGTGAATGTCAGTGGTCAGGAATTCTAAGGATGCAGGGCAGGGACAAACACAACTCACAATGAACAAGACAAGACACAACAAGATGACAGGGCAAGACAATAGAATATTTCAATAAGAAATAAAAAAATAAAAACTATAAAGACTGAAACAGAACAATCACTAGTGAAGCAAAACAAAAGAAAACTAGGAATAAAGTTACTGAAACTTGCAATCAAAAAATAAAACAAGAATAAACTGACAGGGAACTGCATGTAATAAGAGTCCAAAGAGATAAATAAAATCCAAAGAGACAAAAACAAAAGACTAAAATTAACTAGAATAAGACTGGAAGGGGGAAAAACACAAAATGATACACTAGATCTAAAAAAAACAACAACATAGAAACAAGAACAAACCAGCAAAGACAAGAAGGAAAAATGCACAATATAAAGGGACCAGAGCACATGAAGATCAGGTAAGTACAATTAGTGAAATGAGGACTAAACAAGGTAGTGTGGTAACAGGAAACAAGGAGGCGGGACAAGAGAAGCACATGGCTAACACAAACAAAGACAAAGCCATGTGCACAAGACAAACAAGGAAACAATGAACAGTGACAAAATAGACAAGACTGTCATGGCGGGACCCTGACAATATGGATCTAAACTATTTACAAACATATGCAATGATCCTCTGTCCTAATATAATTTTTCGACACTAGGAGTAAAACAAAAGTGCATTACAGTCATCAAATTATATGGAATAGACAGCAAGCACAATATTTTAGGCAAAACAGGGAAAGAAAGCTGACAGTAAAACTGTGATTGATGTTCCTTTATGGATGCAAAACGGTGATTGATATTCCTTTATGGATGCAAAATGATGAAAATAGAGTGACTAGACAAGGCAATTTTGTCTGTCAACAAACAAAATACTACAAATAAACCCAAGACAAAAGACAATAAAGAAACAATCAATCCGAAAACTGGGCTGGTGTGCATGGAAAACCATCAAAAGTCATTGGATATTGACCGATGCACAGTTCTGTCCATTGCAGCTCGCCCGTGGCTGGTGGTGGGCCCGTCATAAAATTCATCATCCAGGTCGCACTCTTCAGCCCCATCGTGCGAGTAGCTGTGCTTCATCACCAGAATATTCCTGCGGCCAGTGGGGGTGGCTTGCATAGGGAACTGGGGTTGTACTGACGTCTCCATCTCTGAGAGAATGGCAGCAGCATCTCGCAGGCTGAGGTCGGTGCGGCTGCCTCGAGTGCTGGACACCGCCGAGCCACAGTGGTGACCGTGGACGCATTTGGAGGAGGTGCGCTGCAATTTGGGGAAATCCTCAGGTAACACCTCATCATCGGATGAGGTTGCTTGCCGTAACGTGCACAGCTCGTAGTGCGGGGGTTCAAAGGCCTCGTGAAGCAAGGTGGGGTCAAATTCATCCCTGCGGATTATGTACTTTTTCCGTGGCTGTTTTATTTGAATGATTATCGACACGGTCAGCAGGATAATCACCACTCCGCAGGTCACTCCAATGATGGTTACATTGGTATTGTCAAGGCTGTCCAGGATAGTGGCTTTTCTTTTCTCTGTGTGAGAGGGGCATGATAACTTTATGAGGTATAGTGTTTTGAATTTAGAAAATAATTAAAAGACAAATAATTAAAATAAAATACACAAAAAATACACTAATATTACAGCATGAACAGTAATATGGTAAAATATTATTACAATTTATGGATCAAGAGGTGTAGCCTACTAAAAAAGGGATAGTTCACTCAGAAATGAAAATGCTGTCAACATTTACCTTTATGATTTTCGTTCTTTTGTGGAAAGCAAAAGCATTTTTTTTTTTATCATTCAATTTTATTTTGGACGCCAACTGACTTTCATTGTATGGACAAAAACTGTTTTTTTTATTTTCCACAGAAGAAAGAAAGTAATATAGGTTTGGAATGACATGTGGGGGAGTAAATTATGATGTTTTATTTATTTTTTATTTTTTTGATGAATATCCCTTAACTTTACATTAGCTTTGTAAATACATTTGCAAGTATTTCATTTCGGAGTATGTGATTATATACCTTTGCAACCATTCTCATCCCAAGGATAGACACAGTTTTGGATACCATTGCACACCAACGTGTGGTTAATACACATGTTGCTATGGCAGAAGAATGCATCTCCTTCACATGGAGCTGAAGAGCAAAATGATAATTATAGAAACCACATGAGACACTAACATGTCATGCAGTTAAAACTGCTGAAGTGACTCAGTACAGCACTCATAATGTGTTAGTCCAAATATGTAGATAAAATAAGAGGTAAATCACAACGTTAATGCTAAAAAGCAAGCTATATGTGCTACTGAAATGTGTTAAGATGATTTTATGACTCACGCTCGTGGAAGGTGGTGAAGAGGATACGAAATCGGCTCCTGCGGCTAGTCTCATCGGCCCACATGCGAATCACACCTAATGAAGTCACCAGCATCACGTCATTGGCCACCGTGCTGCAGAATTTATTCTTCAGATGCTCCACCGAGCTGCTCCCATCGTACACCGCCACAAAGTTACGCTTGCACTCATTCGAGTTCTGCATCTCATAATCCAGGAAGCGCAAATAGATCTGTGCAGTAGACACATCATGCTCAAAACTAGTTTACATACACCTTGTAGAATCTGCAAAATGTTAATTATTATTTTATTGAGCACTGTCCTGAATAAGATATTTTACAATGCGTTTACATATAGTACACGAAACAAACAAACAAAAATGCTGAATTTATCAAAAGTTTGCATACCCGTGTATCTTACTGTGTATTGTTACCTGGACGATCCACGGCTGTTTTTATGTTTTGTGATGGTTTTTCATGAGTCCCTTGTTTGTTCTTAGCAGTTAAATTATGTTCCTCAGAAAAATTCTCTAGGTCCTGAAAATTCTTCAGGTTTCCAGCCCATTTTGCAATAGATGGATCCATTTTGAAAAGATGGATCTCAAAACCATACATTCACTGTTGGAAAGGGTCATCAGGCAGTTTAACTGCTCAGGATAAACAATGGACTCAAGAACAAGCATCAAAAAGGTTGTGAATCATCCAGGTAACGAGAGTAAACTTCTGAACAAGGTCATTTTGATAAATCCAGCTATTTTTTGGTTTTGTGGACTATGTGTAAACATCTTTTATGTAAAATATATAATTCAGGACAGTGCTAAATAAAAAATAACATGCAAATTGTATGATCCCTCTTATTTTGTTAAAATAATTCACATTCTGCAAGGTGCATAATCTTTTGAGCACGACTATATATTGACATTTGTTTGTTTTTATTTTATTTATATTTTAATTAGACATAATGGAGAATAACAGGATATTATTGGAAAAAGAAGTGTGGAACAAGATAAACCCTACTGAAAAGACTAGCTTAGACCAACATGTTAGGTTTTAATTGAATTGAATACAGTTGTGAATGGAGGTTTACCTTAGAGCCAGGAGGACCTCTTATGAACCACCTGCAGTCTACAGCCTCTGTCTGCAACGCTTTGCTCTCTTTCGCAACCATTGCAGACTCCACAATGCCCTCTGGCCCGCTCATCTCAAACTCACAAACTACACCATGAAAACACAGCAATGAATTGTGAACTGGTTTTCATATCCAGAGGGTAAACTTGAAAAAAGGAAAATAAAACACTTACATGGAAGAGGTGATGGAACTCCAAGGTCCTTAAAATCAGGATCTGCAAATATATACAGAGGAGAGTGAGTGGTTAAGGATTTGAATAAAGCCTTGATCTGTTTACAAGGTCAAAATCACAAGTGATTTCAAATTCAATTAAGTAGCTTTATACAAATTATTGTCCTAAATTTCAAAATGAATGGTTGTTGTAAAGATCTCTGCAGAGCCGCGTGAATTTAACAGTCATGCTGTTTATCTTCAAAAAAAACACTAGTTCTCCACCATCATCTTTCTGCAAAAGTTGGTCAAGCAAGGAAAGTCTTGCTGGTTGCAGTGTGCAAAATGGTGTACTACTGACCAAAGGTGTAAGATTTGTAAGATTTTGTTTTGAACAACTGTTTTCAACTTAGATAATAATACAAGATGTTTCTTGAGCACCAAATCAGCAGAATCATTTCTGAAGAATCATGTGACATTGAAGATTGTGTAATAACACTGAGTAATGATTTGGAAAAAATCAATAAATCTCATTTGTCACATTGTAATAATGTTTCACAAGATCTTTTTTTTTTTTTTTTTTTTGTCTTTTTGATTCAATAAATACAGCCTTGGTGAGTTTAAGAGACTTTTTTTTAAAACCGACCCCAAACCTTTGGACGGTAGGCGCCATTATTTCTTCCTCGGAACTATTTTAAAAACAGATGTTATTTCGTTTCCTTGACTGTTTCAAAGACTAAAACAGATAAATGAAACACATGGTTTACTTCCTGACCTTAAAAAAAAAAAAAAAAGTATATCCCAGCACAATCATTTATTTTCTTTTTGCCTAATAACTGAAACATGTAGGATTAGGGAATGAGAATGATGTCCTGGGGCTTGAGTCATGATTGTACATGGATTAATAATCCCTGCACCAAACTCGCACAGATTAGACTGCACCGCGTGAGAAAGCAAATTAAATATGATGTAGGTGTTTTTACAGAAGGCTGTTTAATATTTTTGCACAGTATTTCAGGTTTACTGTAAAAAGTTAATAGGTTCTGGCCAGTTTATAATGTAGATCAGTTTAAATCTAGATCTAATCTATCATTTGCAATAAAACTCACTAGGATATTTCAGAGTCCTTTAGAGTTTCAATCTAAAAATCATTCAGGGATTCGCCATAATCCTCTCGTGTTTTCTTACCTCTGGTACAGCTTGGCTAAGATTATTCTCATGATGATATAACAGGACGCATGGATGTAGGTCAATAATAAATCTATGATTTATGATGTGCAGGATTGTATTTTATTTCAGTATTCCAGAAGTAACCTAAAATCATTGATTGTAAAATTAAAATAAGTTTACCTTTCATTTTTTAGCTTTCTGCAGTGTGTAGTAGATGTCATAGTGTTTGGCTGTGATGCATGGATTTTGTGTTGGACTTTATTTAGGGCTCTCAAAATTCACAGTGCTCAGGACAAAAACGTTATTGCAGGTCCCCCTCCACCAGGACCTGGCAGGTTCTCCCTCATGTCCCTGCTTCATTACCCAAATACTGCTTACCTATCTGTTCACTGTTTATTAGGCCGCTGCGATAAACACGGGTGTAATCAGAAATTTAGTTTAGCCTAACATCACATAATTAGGGAGCCCAGTTTAGTCAAGACGGACATCATATCTGTCTCGAACCTGAGTCGAATCCAGTCAAAAACACTTTTTTTATTTTTACTTTGAATGATGTGACTATGAATTCAAAAATATTCTGACAAAATATTTATGACCCTTTTGCAACCCAACAGTAATGCATACTCTATAACAAATTATTTTGGCCATCCCATACGCTCTAAAGACACTGGCATTGATGGTTCAAAAATAAAGACACTGGCATTGATGGTTCAATGAAGAAACTTGATCATCAATGAAACATTTCATTGGACATAGTTGACATAGTATGTTCTTCAGACTAAGGAAAAAATGGTTCTTTTAAGAAATGTTCACTAAAAGGTTCTTTGGGGAACCCTAAATGTTTCTTTTAGGGCATCACTGCAAAAAAAAAAAACAACTTAATTTGGAATCTTTTGGAACTTTTCTCTTTTTTAGAGTGTGGATTTTCAATAGGATTTGGTGAAGCTGAAGCAGGAGGACAGAGCTCAGGGCATGGAGCAGACTGAGTGTGCTCCTCTGAAGACAAGCTTTCATTAACTGGGATCAGAAAAATCACAAACCTCCCCCACTCAGCTGCTGCATGTGTGCCTGCACTACAAATGCAGAGCCATCAGACTTGAGCACTGAACACAGCATTTACCAAAACAAGAATGATTCTTACTAATAAACAACCAGTCCCAAACCAACATTCTAACTGTGTATGCGTTTTGTTTTGCAATAGAGCCAAAAGTCAAAAATATGCAATTCCAAACGTCATTTAAACCTGTAACATGCTGAAAGAATTATTTCAGATTTCCAGGTCGCTAATCAAAAAAAGTTAATTTGAGACAAGGATCATATGGCTCTTTGTACAGATGGTCAGATGTTCTCCCACTGAAGAACAAGATGCTCCATGGACGCTTCTGGACAACATGATCATCTGGTTTTACAAAAACTTGTATAAAAGAAATGGATATATAATTGGTTGATACAGACATATGCATATACTCAGGCCTGGCACTGGATATCCCTGTGCCATCCTTCCGGACCAGGCCCCCGTACCCCCAAACCCCCCACAGCAACCCTCCCCGGCGCCGGACCACAACCATATAATCATGACACAAACAGAACTCTTACCTTGGGTGAAATTGTACCGAGCTGAAAATCCAATGGATTCTAGTTCACCATCTGCCACAAATTTTAACCAAAGGTATCGTCCACTGGACCTAACATAATTCGGGCTCTCTTGTCCACAGAAACGGCCGATGATAGGAGAAAAGCTGAAGGGTCCATCCCTGACTTCAATGTGGTCAAACTTACACTCCCACGATGGCTCAATGGCATATTTTTCATCAAAATACAGGTCGATGCATTGCCTTGGAAAAGCTATGGCACAATTCAAATTTCTAGTTAGATATGGAAATATGACTCATTAACAATGATCAAAATGTAAGCTGAATAACCTTCAATTATGTATATGCATTCTCGGTCAGGAGGATATTTCTCAGGATAGTTAGGAGATGTAAAAATTCCTCCATCAGAATCTTTGACCCAAGAACCGCACAATCCCGCCGGTGTCACACCTGAGTTGTTTTCAACTTAAGAGACAAAGCATTAAGAAGACTGCCATGAGATTAAAACTTCTTGGGTTAAACAACTACAATGTGCATTGTTAGAATCAGTCAATCGTGATTTTGCACAAGATCACAATGCCCTTCTTTCCCACTTAGTATGTCATTGTTAATAAGAGATAATTACCTACAGCTTTCTTTTTCGGTGGTGCTGTTGGTGCTCCAGAAAATCCAAGATTGACGAGACTTGAAACGACTGCTAAAATAAATAATAATGATCAGAGATACTGATGGTCAAGAACAGCTTGCTTCATGCTTAAAACGTTCTTAAATATGCCAATACAACTCGAATGTAAACATGTATAATGTCTTTGCATTTATTGTTTATAATGTGTAAGAGTTTTTGTTACCAATTCCCATCTATCTATCTATCTATCTATCTATCTATCTATCACTGCATTGTCAAAATTGAGGACAACATGCTACAATAGCTACAGGTACACGTCGATGTTTTCTCAGTCAATTGTGACATTATGGTTTCTGTGTGTACCACACAAAAATAAAGACTAGGCTAAATAACAATAATATGCAATGTACAACGAAATGTTGATCTGCGTTTAACAACTTTATAACCACTTTTGCAAGTGTAGCCCATGTTCCAGCTGCCACTTGAGGTTTAGTGATATTGCTTTCGTGTGAACATTGCAATCAGAATTACACTAGGCTATTACAGAATTACATTATTAAATATAAGAATAGCTTAAACTTAAAGGGAATCATGCATGTATCGTTCCCAAGTACTTGGTCGATATCAATGAACGAAACATTTATGTTAGGTTTTATAGGCTAACGCACTGTCGATATTACTCACCAAGAAGCAGTTTTACCCGCGGCACCATGATTCTTCCCAAGGGTTTCAACTTTGAATTCCATGAAATGCAAATTGTAGTGACGAAGCGAAGGATAAATTTTAGAGATAATATAACTACAATATATAAAAGTCCGTCATTAGAAGAGGCTGCTTGAAGGACGCGACCGAAATTATGTGAGATTCATTGCAAAGATTGTTGCGCCTATTCACAGAACTCGCGGTGTAGTTGAAGACTGTTTGATGGAACAGGTTGAACACAAACACATCTGCGTAATCCGCCTCATTGCACAGAAGACCTGCGGACATGAAGAGTGGATTAACGAGATCCCCTCTCTCATATGTTGATAGACTTGGCTAACAACGACGTGAATAGGCTTCGACTATCTGCCTCAGATGAAGTTTGTCCAAGTAGCCTGTTACAGTACAGTAAATGATTTGCTGATTAAAGTTGGCCTACTACTTTGTGTAAAATATGGTTGTTTGACTGTCGTGTGCCAAATGAAAATGTGAGGTATTCCAAGTTCCTGTAGCAGCATATTATGCACCTAACAATAAGAGTGATGTTCCCAGATAGCACAAGGGTATTTGATGTCCTATTTACATCTGGAAGACGTATTTTTACTGTAAGAGTGTTATTTGCTCATCTGCAAGACGTCTATAGGACGTTTCCTGTCAGATGTAAAATAGACGTTTATAAGATGTCAGTTTAACATGCATTCTAAATCATTACATCTTAGAGACATCTTCTAAACGTCTTTGACATCTGCAGGAAACTTCCTATAGACGTCTTGCAGATGAGCAAACACTCTATAAATATAGGAGATCAAACAGCCTTGTACTATCTGGGTTCAAACTAGAAACTAGATATACAGTAATGTAGAGGGAAAAGTGAAAAATAAGACCATAGTATGTTTCCAGATGCTTTCTAAACCAGCATTCGCTGTAGGACTGTTTTTCATTAGCATCTTGAAAACAAGAAATAAATGGATGCTCCAAAACTGGGAAATACTGCAAAAAAAAAAAAAAAAAAAAAAAAACCTGCTTCCGTCGGCTAAATCTCTCCTCTTTTAGCTGGAAAGTAATTTACAGTTTTTCTCAATTGATAAAACTTTAAAATCCATTGGCTGAACAAAAACCTCAGTTGCCTGAACTCATTTATCTAATTGTGTCTGTTGTCAATACTGTAAACAATTTCACATGGTAAAACACAATTTGCAGATCTCACTTAGACTTTTCAGCAAAACTCTGAACACGTTCTCATTCTCAAAACACATTCTGCACTCTAATGCACATGTCATCCACACTGGTAAATACAAGTGGCAACAATCAAATACAAATAGAGAACACATGTCATTTGATTGAACACAACCACTCAAAACTGATTCAACCTGTTTCAAATGATGTGACAATCAATATTAGCCAGTTCAGAGAGCAAACTGAACTGAGGTTGTTGAAGGTGGAAAGGAGAAAGTGGGGGACATGGAAGAGGAAGAAGAAGTGGAAGAGGGGGGCAAGGGACAATATTGCTTGTGATGTCGACGAAGTGCTCTGGCCTGACCCAGGCCAAAGACAAGAAGCACATTGATCACATGTTTACTCCTTTCATTTGTGTCCCTTTGAGTATCGTATACTGTAGTACAGTGCACCGCTGTAGACTGTACAATGAAAAAATATGAAATGTGTTTTGAGATTTGTTTTGACATATAGTTCTCCCTGAGAACTTATATGTTTTAACAATGTGTTTTACTGTAAATGTTTTGGTGTATTGTTTACTGACTGCTTGATAGTGTATAGCATTTTGATCTCTTTGTTTATGATTTGAGAGCAGTGTTTGATTTTAAACGCAGGTAAAACTCTTTTGAGAGCAGTGTTTGGTTTTGAACACATGTAAAACTGTTTTGAGATGAAAGTTTCATTTCGTAAGAGGAGTCAGAGGATTTGTAAATAGTGCTTGAAGATAAGGTTTTGTGTTTAATGTTTTTAGAAAATGGAGCAAGGTTTAAGAAATTGTGTTTTAGCAATTGAGAAAAGCTGTAATATCTTATAACAACCACTGGATGGAGCAATAGCACATCTAATTCCTTTTTTTAAAACACTCACAAACAATGGGATGTCACCAGTGTAAAGCCATTGTCCTCTTACAGTAAATTGAAAGTAATTTTTGCGTAAATGCTGCTCCACCCTGTTAAAGTTAATAAAGTGGTAAAATAAGACATTTACTTTACATTAAATTGGATAGAGTCCTTTTAAGGAGATGTGTTTGGACTAGGCAATTTATTGAACCCACAAATACTTAACGTTTATCCTTCTAGATTTGTCGTAGTTGCGTCGTGATTCTTTTCAAAGCACCGATTAGGCTACTGTAATAAGGTTATTCTATAGGCTACGCTATGTGTATTTGGCTGTATAGGCTGTGATGCATCAGTTTTGGATTTGAACTTGATTGGAAATTATTATTGCGCAATTTAAAAAACTTTAGCACATGGAGAAAATTTAGGGCGTTGTTTTTACTGTAAATAAGGCTTGCGCGCGTTGTGTGTGTGTGTGTGTGTGTGTGTGTGTGTGTGTGGATGAGAGAGAGAGAGAGAGAGAGAGAGAGAGAGAGAGAGAGAGAGAGAGAGAGAGAGAGAGAGTTGCTGTCGTCTTCACTGATCTCCTAAGAGTGGTCGTTTTTTGCTGAGAGGTCTTCCACAGTCATGTTGAGAGCCAGGGAACAGGGCTCTTTGGCCGTGCTGGCTTCCACCCTTCTTTTGGGATGCGGCGTTGCGTTTTCCCTCGGACAGAATGACACAGAACCGGTAGTTTTGGAAGGAAAATGTTTAGTAGTATGTGACTCGAACCCGTCCGCCGAAGGAGGAGTGACCTCGTCGTTTGGGATATCTGTCCGGGCTGCTGGTGCTAAAGTGGCCTTTTCTGCTGTCAGAGGAACTAACCATGAACCATCTGAAATGAGTAACAAGTCCATGACCATCTACTTTGATCAGGTCAGACCCTTGTTTTTTTTACATTTACGCATATCTGTGAGTTAATGTGAGTTAAAAAAAAAACAAAAAAACATTTGAACTAAGTGAACACACACCTCTTTGCAGGTACTAGTGAATATTGGAAATCATTTCGATCTTAAGGCGAGTGTATTTCAAGCTCCTCGTCGAGGCATTTACAGCTTCAGCTTTCACGTTGTGAAGGTCTACAACCGACAGACAATCCAGGCGAGTCTATGTTTATATTTACATCGGCTTTTTATCATTGCATAGGCTATATTAATTATTAATTTCTATTGAAATAGCTGCTGGGATCGTTTCCAGTTTTACTAATACATTTTATTTAACACTATGCTACTACTCATTCTTTATAGTTAGGCTACTATGTGTTCCAGTTTTCTACTAATTGAATATTATTTATTAGATTTATTTATTATTTGTTTATTTATTTATTATCATATGTCATTTCATAAAACATTGGAAACAAATAAGTAGCCTACTAATAAAAATGTTATTAGTACCATTAAGAATAGATACTTGTGTCTCATAAATATTTACTGTAGTAGACTAAATTAAATAACCACTTGCTAACCTGGAATAAATGTTAGTAACTCTAGTTAGTAACTAAGAAATTAAACTAAGAAGTAAAATTGGAATAAGTATCAGCAACAATTGGAAGTCAATATTAGTCTAAAGGCAATATTTTAATTGGTAACTACATACCAGTAAAAAATAATTTGTTTTCACTGTTGGACAAAACGAATGAATGTAATGGACAATACTAGTGGCTTATTAAATTGAGACTATAGCCACTACTGGAATAAGGACTACATCTAACTAGTACTAATGAACGAGTGAAATGTAAATGATGGCTTTATATATACCATCTGCAGTTTCATTCTATGAAGTAAAGGTTAATCTGGCTTGTAATGCATCTGATCACATCTTGTGTTTCCATGTCATTAGGTCAATCTGATGCATAATGAATACCCAATAATATCTGCGTTTGCCGGCGATCAAGACGTGACCCGGGAGGCAGCGAGTAACAGTGTTCTTCTTCACCTAGAGCGTGAAGACAGACTCTATCTCAAACTAGAGAGAGGGAACCTCATGGGTGGGTGGAAGTACTCCACATTCTCTGGCTTCCTTGTTTTCCCTCTCTGATTGAATATAGACCTCTTTAAATGGCCCAGACTGAAGACCAAGGGACATTTCCATATCTGCTTTCAAAAATAAAGGTAGCAGAGAGAACATGAAATGCATTCTAGTTTATTTTATTTATTGTTAGGATCTGAAGAAATGTAATGACTTTCTATGTGTGTGTGTTTAACTATTTTTGAAATTTAAAAGCAAGTAGGATAGTAACAGTATTGTCTGCGTATTGCTTTGGAAAAGAGCGGTATGTTATTGTCAATGACATTTTTGCATTCAAGAGCATATTTTGCACGAATTGTGTTTTGTAATGTGCTCGTCATTGTATTTTTTGTAGCCCTTATAAATTTGATGTTCAACATGAACAGAGTACAAGTACAAAAACAGCTATTTCTCTTAAATTTCTCTTGTTGTTTGGCTTAATGCATAGATAAGCAATGATATCTTGCATTTTATATTACTTGAATGTATATATATATCATAAAACAAGGAATGTATTTAAAAAACGAATTTAGGACTTGAAAGTTTTATTTTGAAAAAAGGCAACAAGTCATTAAAGAGAGAGTGGAGGAAAGAAGAAATCAACGCTGTCCGTGGTGCTGAAAACAGATGTCCGTCAAAAACTGCAATCTTGTCCAGTGAAATATGAATGATTTATTTAATTATTACTTAGAAACATGCAGTGCAACATTTATCAGTTACATTTGGTTTGAATACAAACAGTACGTCACCATTTGAGAACAGCATACCTTCAATGGCTACCAGGTAGACTAGATCTACAGATTCAAGTGTTGATTTTATAATCTTAAAAGTTGCATTTAAGATTACCAAGACTGTAAACATATTTATAAAAATCTTAAGACATATCTGATTAAGTCCATCAACGGGAAAGCAACACCCACCTACGGAGATCAACAAGAAAGATATAGACACCATGCAGATTTGTTGTCTCTTTATTAAGGGCAGGGCAATGGCATGTATTTCAAGAGTCTGTCTTATGCAACAGTGAACTTTAAAGATTTAACATTTATAGATTTATATGTATTTCAAAGCATGGCTGGGAAATGGGATGGAAATTAGGTAATTTATTACCAAGGGCACAATTAAAATCTGTGAAGACAGCAATTTTTGGAGGAGAAATGCAAATGTGATGAGGTATGAGAATGATGTGGGCGTTAAGTGTTAAACAGTGAAATATTCCTTCCAAGATTGGAGCTTAAAAAGACACTTGCACATATTTTCTCTGATCAAGACCGCCATGTGTGAAATGTTTCAGGGGGTAACGAGTGGTTATGTTTGACCTCATGATCAGACCTTAAACATTTAAAAAGTAAGAAAGAAAAAACAATTTATCTCTCTTGTCTGTCTTGGAACTGTCGTTTGATTTGGCTTGGAAGTAAAAGGCATTGCCCAAAGGATGAAAGCTGTCTAATGGATCTATCTGACCTTTTCTTTTTCATAAAGATGATTAAGAATGAAAGCATGACTCAACAGCACATGTCGCTGCTAGGTCACTAAACATGACTTTGGTTTTGGGGGAAAAAAATGCAGAAAATGTTTTTATGCATAATTCTTTCATTTGTCCTTTAAGAACATAAATCTTGTTTCTAAAACATACTGAATTCTCAATATATATATATATATCTCACCTCCAACAGTCATGCTTTAATTACTGTAATAATTATGTAGAATAAAATATCATGATTTAATAGACAGAGTGCATGCTTTACTCATGGCTTGTACTGGGTGCTGAAGAATACTTTGTCTCTCATTCAATTGTTTATGCCATCACACTAGACATGCCCAATTATGTGAACCAGAGCTAAGAGATAAAACTAATGGAAGGATAATAAATCTGCAGTGACTAAAAAAAAAAAAAGTTCCATAAATCAAAACTATAGTTTCTAAAGTAGCCACCCTCTGTCTAGATTACAAATTTGAGCTTCTCTCAACCAACTCCCTGAGGTGCGTCATGGGATGTGTGTTAAGCAGCATTTGGCCTGGTAAACTGGACACTTGCTGGCTGTTGCTCCATCATCTGGTCCAACTCCATTTTATTTATTGAATTATTCTGTTGGCTTTGTAAAAACAAAGTCAATACTAAGCATTTAAGCTTTAAGCTTGAAATACAATTTATAAGAATGCAAAATAGAAATTCAGTCTACATACACTAATGTTTGGATTCCAAGATTTTTCATTGTAGTGTAAGAAGTCTCTTCTGCTCGCAAAGACTGCATTTATTTAGTTTAAAAAATATTAAATAAAAATAAACACAAATTTACAATTTAAAATAACAGTTTTATATTTTAAAATGTAATCTATTCCTGTGACGGCAAAGCTGATTTTCAGTGTCATTGCTCCAGTCTTCAGTGTCACATGACATGCTCCTTCAGAAATCATTTTGGAATGCTGATTTGGTGCTCAAGACACAACCCCCCACAAATGTCTTCACTTTATGACCAATTTAATGCATCCTTGATGAATAAAAGTATTATTTATTTAAAGAAAAATCTTACTGACCTAAAAAAAATTATCGTGATTTTAACGGTAAAAGAGTGTAAAAACGCTACAGTGAAAAACTGTTAATTGGTTAACAGAACCTTTCCTTACCATACACAGTAAATAACTGTGATCTAATGGTAAATTTCATGTAATTTTACTGTAAAATACCGTTGAATTTACAGTTTTCTACAACTCACTGTATAATTTCCAGTGAAAAAAATGTAAATTGACATTCCCACAATTCCCTGCTTGACACTTCGAATTTGATGTATTTTTGTTGAAATAATTTGTTTCTTCATAGTTTTTTCTTCATAGCTTAGACTTTTTCTAATCAGTTATGTACATTAGGGTTTTATGTGACATTTAATGTTGTTAAATTAATTTTTATTGCCTTTTTAAAATTTCATGTGTGTTACCATGATGGTGTTTAATGTTTGAGTGAATGAGACTGTGCAGCTTTTCAATATTAATTTTATGTTACTTGTATGTGATAAGCTGCCATGTATCATGTGACTCTCGTCACTGGATTATTGGTTGTCAGTGTATTAAAATGGTCCAAAACAGATATTAATACTTCAATTGGTCAATAATGTAACAATATATCAGATAATAAAATAAGATTTACTTTTTTAAATTTAACTTAAGTCCTTAAAACCTTGTTACCCTAAGTTCTTGCTACCGTATTTAATACGGTAAATTTCTGGCAACCACAGCTGCCGTTTTTTTACCGTAATTTTTTACAGTATTGTCTAATTGTGTGTAATTGATCTAATGAAATAGATTTGATCAGTTCAGTTGGTTTAGTGACAGACCAGAACCTAGCAGGGCAGGGAGTTCTGTAACTTTACATTTTAAAGGCCATAAACCAAAGGAATAACCTAGATGTAATAATAAGATGGGATCAGTCAAATGTTTTTATTTATTTATTTATTTTTTTTTACTTAATTTCTACAATACAAAAAAGCTTTAATAACAAAATGCACGCGTGGGATTATCCTAGTTTGCTTCAGACTTTTGGTAGCAAGCATTAGGCATTGAAAAGTCATTGTCCTATGAAGAAAAGTGCTGCGTATTTTTGCACCGCAATGAATGATTTATTGACCAGATTTAACACTTAACACCCCTCTGAGTTAAACGTGTTACCTCTCTTGACTAGAAATCCTAAATGACCCACCAAGCAAATGCAAATACATTTTCAAGTCCCTCTTTCCCTATCTCACGCCATCAACAGGAGCATATTTCCTGTCGCTGCATCTATCTTTGGACTGTAATGTGTGTTAGTGTTCTCTGTCCCCGTTCAGATGGTAAAGGCACAGCCTCCTCGTCTTTCCAGCATGAGTGCAACACGGGGCCTTTTGATGTCCGTACCCCTTGTGGGATGCATGCTGGGAGAGCCCGAGTGGCAAAGCACCGGTCCAATCTGTGACCCACTGACACATGGCATAAGCAGCTCCATAATCAGCCCGAGCGCTGCAGACTCATGCCAAGCTGGCCTTTACAGGCATGAGGGACAGAAGCGTCTCCAAAAGAAAGAACACACGGTTACATCTCAACCGGGCATTCATATATCAGGATATCTGGATAACAACTTTTAGTCTGCTGCTTCAAACAAGCCAAAGCACAACTGGAATGGAATAGAATAGTTTGAGACACTAGATAATGTCTTTGAATCAAAATGATTTTACTGTAAAGATGAGAACAAAATGAAAAGCATGCAACTCTGCTTGTAAGAGGCAAATATTGTGCTGATGGCACGATGCTTACAGTTGTAGTAATTAAAACATAATTAGGTGTTTGGCTCCTCTGTGCCTCCATTACACCTGGAACACTACCATCAATCTTCATTACACCCTAACATTGCAGATGCATGCATGCACGCACACACACATTTTTATACAATTTGTATTTATATATATATATATTTATTTACATATGTCAATAATTGAACAATGCAAAAAAAAATATTATATATTTATAATATAAATATATTATATTTAATGTATAGATTTCATATGCAGGATTTTAAAAATCATAAAATTTATATTATTCATATTAATTATTTTATGCATTATTATTAGGGCTGTCAAACGATTAATCGCATCTGTGATCCATAATATATGTGGGTGCACTGTGTATAATTATTTTATATATAAATACACACACATGCTTGTATATATTTAAGAAATATTTTCATGTACAGTATATACTGTATATAGGTTTATGTATAATTTATATTATATCAATATTTTGTATTTAAATAATATTTTTTTCTTAAATATACATGCATGTGTGTGTGTGTGTGTGTGTGTGTGTGTATATCTATATATATATATATATATATACAAAATAATTATACACATTGCACCCACATATATTATAGAAAACAAACTTTTATTTTGGATGCGATTAATCACGATTAATCGTTTGACAGCCCTAATTACTATTAATAATAATAAACAAAGACAATACTTTTAAGAATAATAAATAGTGTTTAGGTAAAATAGTTTGTGAATATATCAATGTGTATCCTTTGTCCCTGTCCTGTTATGCCAAACAGATTCTCACTTTATGGCCTCTGAACAGGTTGTTTGAATGCAATAGTTCACTTCGGATGCTGGCTCCGTCACAGACAGTGGTTTATGGTGTCAAACTTGGCCAGAGCATATTGACATTACAGCATTCACTTTTCTGCATCTAAAGCATTTTTTTTTCATACCCCATCTGCTGTGATTTTCAGACCGCTTAACAGAGTATGGCTTAAAATCATAAAATTTATGTCCAATCTGTTGAAAAAAGTTGGTCATAAATTTGCTCCGGTTTGGTTTGAAATACGTGGGACAGCAATTCCAGAAGAGTAATTATTGCCGAGTAGCACCTCTAGCAACGTTTGAGAATTTACAGTTCTGTAGGCGGACGAATATGGACAGTGATTCCGGTAAGAGAATCAGGCACAGGAGAAGTATATCTTCATCAAACTTCTCTTTAATGATATTCGTCAGGCAGTAAGTGACATCCATATACACTCTCAGGATGGTAAGGAGAGTTATATGATGCAATCATGTTATGTTGTGGTCTGTAGAATATATAAATAAAGGAATACAGTATGAATACAATATCTGTATACAAATTACCTCACAAGTTATCAATAACTGACTAAATAGTCATCACAAATGAATGCTCAACTGTCAGATAACAAATTAAACATATAATGAGATAAACTACAAATAAACAGCATGACGCAGTATGTAATAATAACGTGACCATGGAATTAGCGCCTCTCCGCGATCGTCATTTGCATATCGCGATCGTCATTTGCTAAACATCCAACATTCACATGAACAGATATAAAGTGTTGACTAAATAATATTAACATATTTACTCACATTTGTTGCATGAACGCACAACATTGCACAATATCAGGGAAAACAGCGATATCAGGCTGGAACTGGCTTTTGCATCAGCCTGCAGGAAGTTGCAACTATAATAAGAGTCCGTCAGACCACTGCTTGTTTTCCGTTCCGAGACGGACTTTCTGACACAGCCGCCCCCAATTATCAGTCAGGATAATTGTATTCCTTAAGAAAGGCCGTTTGGAGGGTCTGTATCATTATCCCTCATTGGAGGAAGTGGAATCAGCTTCACGACAGGGCGCATGTAGATCTTGCCTTTGACTTGAACTTTGGCTGTTCGAATTCTCCCGTCAGCCCCTGGGCAGGTTTCGGTCACGATACCCACAGGCCATAGCGCTCGTGGGAGTTGATTGTCAATTACGAGTACCACCTGTCCCACTGCCATCTCTTTGCCATCTGATCTCCATTTCTGTCTACCCTGTAGTTCTGGTAAGTAGAAGCGAATGAAAGCAGTCCAGAACTGGTCGGCCAATACCTGACTGTGTCTCCACCTGCGTTTCCCCAAGAGTTCGTCGGAGTCATAAAGAACTTGTGGTAATGAAGCATCATGACGTCCCATGAGTAGTAGGTTAGGAGTCACAGGATCAAGGTCTGCAATGTCCGATGAAACATAGCCAAGGGGCTTGGAATTGAGGATGCCCTCAACTTCCACTAGCAATGTTTGCAGAACAGATTCAGGCACGGATTGTTCACGTAGAATAACTCGTAAGGCAGTCTTAATTGATTTCACCTCTCGCTCCCATGTCCCGCCAAAATGAGGGGCACTTGGTGGGTTATAGCAAAACTGGATCTGCTGTTTAGCTAGTTGTTCCTGCAGCTCAGGAGCCATTTGACGAAAGGCGTCCTTTAACTCGTGATCACCTCCTGTAAAATTAGTGCCATTGTCACATAGAATCTCGAAAGGCTTTCCTCTACGAGCTATAAAGCGTCGTAAAGAAAGGAGGAAGGCGTCAGTATCTAGGTGCTCGAGGAGATCGAGATGTAAACATCTGGTTGTCAAACACTTGTATAGAATTCCCCATCTCTTTTCCTGGCGCCGACCTATCTTTACCTGAAAGGGCCCGAAACAGTCTACGCCAGTGGAGTAAAATGGTGGCTTAAACAGACGAAGCCTACAGGGTGGAAAGTCGGCCATCTGTGGGTTCTGTGGCTTAGCACGCCAAAACTGGCAATCCTGGCAAGAATACTGGTGTTTGCGCACAGCTTCACGGCCTCTAAGCACCCAGTATCTACGACGTAGCTCTGCTAGCACTCGCTCTGCACCTGGATGATGTAGTTGCCGATCTATGTCTTGGATGAGTAGCTTTGTGACCTGATGATGAGGATCTAGGACGATCGGGTGAATGATATCAGAAGGCAGGGATTCAACCCGACGAAGTCGTCCACCCACTCTGATAAGACCAGTATTTTCGTCATATTCTGGGGCGAGAGAACTCAAGCGACTGTCTGTCGGGATAAGCTTTCCAGCTTTCAAAGCTCTGAATTCCTCCGGGAATGAATCAAGCTGTGACTGTGCTAATAGGAGCTTTTCTGCCTGTGTATACATTGAGGCTTCAAAGACATTGTTGTTGGCCGCCCCATTACAGGACTCAACAGTAGCTTGGACTAGCTCGCTCCAGGTTCTGAATTGACTGAGGTCTGAAGGCACTGGACTGGGAATGACAGTGACTGCTCCGACAAAGGATGCCCTTTTCATCTCGCTCAGATCAGGTACGGACTCCGTACTGGGTGTCAATGGCCACATATCCTGTGGTTCAGTCAGGAAAGATGGCCCAGATCTCCATTGGTGAGGACCTGCTATTTGGTCTAAGGTAAGACCCCTAGTGATATGGTCAGCTGGGTTCCGAGCAGAGTCCACATACCTCCATTGGGTGACATCTGTTAAAGTCTGAATCTCTGCTACCCTCGACCCCACAAAGACCTTGTATCGGCAGGATTCCGACTTTAACCAATGCAGCGCCGTAGTTGAATCAGCCCAATATATGACTTTGTGTATGGGAATGGTCAGTTCAGCCTGTATCACTTTCACCATCTGAGCTCCAGAGAGTGCAGCGCACAACTCTAAGCGGGGCATAGATAGACACTTACGAGGAGCCACTCTGGATCGAGCTAGGACAAAGGTAACATGGACCTTTTTACTGTCATCTGTGACACGAAGGTAGGCCACAGAACCATATACCCTCTCGGAAGCGTCACAAAAGACATGGAGCTCCCGAACAGTGGAAGGAGCATCAGCACCACCAGGCACGTAAGTTCGAGGGAATTGCAGTCTGGTGATACTAGAAAGCTCTGCAACCCATTTAGACCATATCTCTCGCAGGTGTATGGGTTCGATGGGGTCATCCCAGCTCAGGTTATGTTTCCAAAGATCCTGGATAAGAATTTTAGCCCTCGTGGTAAATGGCACTATGAAACCCAAGGGGTCGAATTGGCTCGCCAAAGTCTTGTACAGATTCCTCATAGTGGGCTGAACAGGCTCTGCAATGCGGTTCTTGTACCCGAGGGTGTCATCGAGGCAATTCCATTGTAGGCCGAGAGTAGGTTCTTGCATGTCAGTACTAGTCTGAGACAACCAGCACTCACTACTAGCTGATCTGGCTTCCGATGGGAGGTGTTTGAGAACTGATGGTATATTACACGCCCATTGTCTAATCTCGAAGCCTCCCTTTAGCAAAGATTGACGCAACCCATCTATAATGGCCCTAGCCTCACTTTGGTCGGGGGTACTGTGAAGACAGTTGTCAACGTAAAATGAGTTGTCCACAATATCAGCTAAGCCAGCCATTGCATCTTGGTGTTCCTGGGCATGAAGCTGAAGGGCATAAATGGCGCAACACGGACTGCAGGTCGTACCAAAGGGCAATACCTGCCACTCATAGATGCCTGGGTCAGCTTCCCTATCCATGTTCCTCCAGATGAATCGCAGCACCGACTTGTCACCAGGTAACAAACGTACTTGGTGGAACATGCCTTTTATGTCCCCACTCACTGCCACTGCATGTTGTCTGAATCTCAGTATGACGCCCAGCAAAGATGGCCCCAGTGTTGGGCCCGGAAGGAGTTGTTCATTCAAGCTTTGACCATGGTATTGGTAGGAACAGTTGAAGACTATTCGGTCCTTCCCATTATGATGCACCATGTGGTGCGGAATGAACCACGACTCCGTGGACTTGTCTGCCTCCTCTGGTGTTATCTTGGCAATGTAGCCTTCAGATTCAAGCTTTTGAATTTCCGAACAGTAGGTTTGAGCTTGTTCAGGATTCTTGGCCAGTTTTCTCTCAATGTTTCTGAGACTGGGAAGCACAGCCTCTTTGCCTGCATAGAGCAAGGTGATAGGAGTACGCCTCAGTAACGGGGTAGCATACCGCAGGACATTATTCACTTCTACTCTGACCGTAGCAGACTGTAGGAGTTTGTAGGATTGTTGGTCTTGCTTTGATCTTGTGATCAGCTTTTCGTTGTATGGCAAGATATCAATCTGCCACAAGCGCTCTACATGTTGATGCAACTCGTCACGGGCTGGTGCTGTCATTAGATGCAGGCATTGTTGCTGGCCTTTAGGGGGCTGAATCGGACACATTGGGCCTTGCAGTACCCAACCAAGCTTCGTACATATTGCAACAGGGCTCCCTTCTGCTCCTCTACGCACTGGTTGAATAGGAGTCAGGAGGTGTGGCATATCAGACCCTATGAGGAGTAAGGGTTTCACTTTGTCTACAGACTGCAATGGTAGACCTTTCAGATGGTGATATGCTTTCTGAAGCGCTGCCACTGGGTAATTATGTTCAGCAAGGCTCAAAGCAGAGGCAGTAAAGGCATCACGAATGACATACCTTTCTGTGGGTTTAGTGATGGGAGAAACTTCTAAGGTAACTGTGGACCCTTCAAGTTTGGTATGACCTTGTTGAATTGTCTGGAGAGAGAGAACCTCTGAAGTTCCATTCAACCCAAGCTGCTGAATTACTGGAGGAAGAACAATTGTTCTTTCTGAGCCGTCATCTAGAACAGCATGGGCTTCTATTGTTCGGTCACCACTGTGCAAGAGGACCTTAACAACTTTAAGCATAACCTTCTGTGAGCGGTTAGGTCTGTCGAGATAGATTTGAGTGGATGGTAAACTCACCATTAACACTGCTTTTGAAGTATCTCTGATAGAGTCATGTAGGACAGTCAGGTGCAGTTCTTTGCAGACTTTACAGGGACGCTTGAGATTACAGGAGTCCACTGGATGATTCCGACCACATTTCCAACAACGCTTACCCTCTGTGATCCAGGTAATGATCTGGGTGGTGGTCAACCTCTTGAAGTTATCACAAGAGTTTAGAAAGTGATCTTGGCTGTCGCAGTGAGGACAGTAGGGCTTTAACTTGGAAACAGCTTTTGTCCGAGCAAGCTCAGAAGGCTTAGCAGTTCTCTCGGATGTCAAAAGTACAGGTGTTGAACGCTCTCGATGATATGAAGTGCCTTTACTCTTTACAGGTGACTTTGTGTCAAACTGAAACATAGCAGCAGCCTGACTCGAGATGCGCTTTGCTTGAGATTTTGTTTGTAACCAAGCCGCTAAGTCGGGAAGAGTGTAGGTCCTATCCGTACCAGTTTGAAGGATACCATGGCTTAAACAGTATTCTACAAAGCCATCTCGGTAAGCGGGTGGCATCTTTCCCAGAAGACGATCCACATGAGATCCACACATTAACTCATATCCGTACTGTCCCTCCAGCGTCCTCAGCATGCCCACCAGGGATTGCACAGATAAGGCGAATGAATCAAAGGCATTGGTATCACCCATTCTCAGTGGTGGAGTACTCATAATAGCACCTAATTCTGATTGAACAAGCTGTCTAGGCTGGCCATACTTCTCCTGCAAAGCTTGTAAGGCTGCGGTATATGGCTGTGGGTGGTGCATATATGCCTTAGCCAACTGCTGAGCACTAGCAAACTTCAGGTGGCTCAGTAACACTTGGTATTTGTACTGCTCAGTGATGTGAGTATGGTGACTTAATAGATTGTCTAAGGCCAGTTTTAACAAAGCAAAGTCACTTTCTGTACCGCTCTCAAACACTGGTAGTGTGGGCCGAGGAATACCGTAGGCTGCTGCCATCAGAAGCTCTGTTCCGGGTTGAGGTACATAACCAGTTTGGGGAACAAGTGGATGTGGATAAGATTGAGGGCAAATGGGTGCAGTAGATGAAACTGTCACTCGACGCTGAGGGGCTTGAAAAGGCTGATTCTGGCTGATAGGTGGGGCTACACGGCTTGGAAAAGGAGTGTGCACGTTTGAAGTTAACGCAGTAGTTGCAACAGGAGGCACTGGCTGTGATATCGAAACACTAACCGTGTGGGGGGTCACAAATTGGCTTGCTGCTGATTTCATGGGGTTGAATTGAGGTAGTGGCATTGATACTGAGCTGAACTGCCTCGGAACAGGTGATATGTCCTCTCGAGATGTGATATGTGGTCCCCCTTGGACTTGAGTGACTACACATGAAGACAATTGCGCTGTGAGAGCTGGAACTTGAGCAGGTATAGTCGATTGTAGTGACAAATAAGGTAGCCTGGGTGTTGACTGAACTGTGTGTGTGTCCCTTAATGTGCTCTGTTCCTCTGTAACCGTCTGTGTGGCTTGCATCATGGAAGAGGAGTGGCAGGAAGATTGTTGAAATACAGGTGAGTGGGCTGGGCTGGCATGATGAAACTGTGATGGTAACCCAGTTGTGTCTGGTGATGCTTGATGCTCTGGATTAGTCAAACTTGTGTCTTGGCTGAGCAGAGAACTCACCAGCTTGGCCACTTCTAGATCAGCTTCCGCCTTCTTCAGCTTGCGCCGTCGTTCTAACTGGTTAGATAAGGCCTCCTTTGCCATGAGAGCCTCTTCTTGAACACGTTGTGCCTCTTTGGCTTGGGTTTGTAATTTCTGGAACTCTATTTCTGCCAGTGTGTCCTCCTCCATTTGCTGAAGTAGGTCATCATACTGCCGCTGTTTTATTCTCTCCTCCACTATAGCTGCCTGACTACTTGTGAGTGCAGATGTAGCTTGGACACCAGACACAGTGGAATGACTGCTGGATCTGGAATGGGAGCTGGCTTTACTATGGGACGTTTTCCTCGACTGGCTCTTACGTTGGCTGTGACAGCGAGAAGAAGTGGTTGGAGGAGGGTCCCCAGAAAGCATGTAGCCAACCTCATAGACACCCAGATGGGAAGGCAGTTTACTCTGTCTCTTAGGTCTCACCACTGTCTCTGATGCATCGCTAGCTGCTGTGTCCATACTGTTTACTGTTGCCACATCCGGCTCGAAGGACCAATTATTGCCGAGTAGCACCTCTAGCAACGTTTGAGAATTTACAGTTCTGTAGGCGGACGAATATGGACAGTGATTCCGGTAAGAGAATCAGGCACAGGAGAAGTATATCTTCATCAAACTTCTCTTTAATGATATTCGTCAGGCAGTAAGTGACATCCATATACACTCTCAGGATGGTAAGGAGAGTTATATGATGCAATCATGTTATGTTGTGGTCTGTAGAATATATAAATAAAGGAATACAGTATGAATACAATATCTGTATACAAATTACCTCACAAGTTATCAATAACTGACTAAATAGTCATCACAAATGAATGCTCAACTGTCAGATAACAAATTAAACATATAATGAGATAAACTACAAATAAACAGCATGACGCAGTATGTAATAATAACGTGACCATGGAATTAGCGCCTCTCCGCGATCGTCATTTGCATATCGCGATCGTCATTTGCTAAACATCCAACATTCACATGAACAGATATAAAGTGTTGACTAAATAATATTAACATATTTACTCACATTTGTTGCATGAACGCACAACATTGCACAATATCAGGGAAAACAGCGATATCAGGCTGGAACTGGCTTTTGCATCAGCCTGCAGGAAGTTGCAACTATAATAAGAGTCCGTCAGACCACTGCTTGTTTTCCGTTCCGAGACGGACTTTCTGACAGTAATGTCCAGCAATCAGTAATATTAGATTTTTTAAAATAGTCCTCAGAGGAGCACTTCAGTTTTGAATGCGAGTACATTACAAACAAAATTTGTCTAGAGTGTCTAGTGAACATTGGCTCAGTAATCTAGTTATTTTGTCAAACGCATTAAAGCGAATCTTTAATAATCTCACAATCACCAGCATAAGAGTTTGAGCATTTGTCCTCTGTTCTCAGAGCCTCCTGGTTGTCTTGTAAGCTGTAGACCGTGATGCCAACTGAGAAGCTGTCTCTAAAGGATGTCAGTGGCTGTATGTAAATAATAAATAAGGGCATCTGCTGGTTCCTGTTATGTACCCTTTACTTACTTCTCATTAAGTCAGTGAGTCTGAGAGAAGAGCGCACTCCTCACTTCTAGTTATTGTCACAATGATGAGCACATGGTGTGCTGATGATGCTTGAACAATCTCATAGTTTCGGTTTAGCCCATTGATTTGTGTATTTACGGTAACATTAAGGTTGAACACGTTCATATTATTAATGATCTATATTTGATTTCATTGTGACTTTAAATGTTAATTTCTTCATATACTAAACATTTTAGTTGTGCATTTTAACATTAGTTATGTATAAATGACCAAAGATATTTATTGACTAATAAATGCTTTCAATTGTTGTTAATTGTTAGTTCACTCTAAAACAAATTAACTATTGACAATATTGTTAAGTCACCATCACCGGTGTCATGGGTTGTATAGGCAAAGGAAGACGAGAAGTCCAAAATGTCAACTTTTACTTACCATAAACAACGCACAGGGTCCATAATGGCAGACGGTATAACATACTCATGAAACACACATAAGAACGGACACTGAACTGAAGACAAGCAAGAACTAAATACACACACTAATTAACAGAAACAGGGGGCACAGATGATGACAAAGACTAAACACAGGTGATGATGATGACAAGCAGGTGTGTAGACAATAGGGATGCTGGGAAGTATAGTGAAGAGGTGGAGACAAGACAGACTGTGACAACCGGATTGTTTTAAACAGCCAAGTTGTTTTGTAATGCTATATTTTTGTGTTAGATAAAAACAAAATTGCAGCCTAATATTAATAGTGTTTTAATGTGTCTTTTGAATTACGATAATCTCTACTTTAATGCTGGCATAATTTAGGCCAAACTTAAGGAATGATCTCCTATGTGGGTGAGACCTCAGGGGATACATTAAATTAATGAAACCACACATTTATTCTTGCAGAGAAGTGTGAATCTCAAACACATGCAAAAGTGGCAGACCCAAATTAATTTCTTTTTAAAGAAGGATGCTTTCACCACTTTGTCATTATTGATCATTTCAGACCTCTTTGTTTAATCACACATCACTGCCTTTATTTATCAGTACTTAAATACTGCACATATTTAGTTTATTTAGTGTATAATGTATTTGAAATATATACATTCATGTATTTAAAAAAGAGAAAGAAATCAAAAGAATGAAAATGAGGGCTTTCATGAGTTTGAAATAAAAAAAACATTGTTTGTTGCTATAGATTTTTCATGATATACACGGATTCAGGATTTGTTGTTTTTAATCTGGTTTCTCCAAAAAAAAAAAAAAAAAAGAAAGAAAAAAAGAAAAGGAGAAAACAAACATCCACCTATATATATATATATATATATATATATATATATATATATATATATGTATATAATCTCCATCTGTGAAAATAGGTTTACTAATAAGAATTGTCCTGTAATCAGCATATGTTTAATCAGATAAGGCATAGTTTTTAATGTGATCATGGTCATGTAATGTTCTTCTCCTGTAAATTTTGAGAAAATTAGCAACGAGCAAACCAGAGTGTTGTAGATGCTACCAAACTGAGCAAGAATCCTCATGGGACACGATTGCAAGCTATCCCACCAATATGCTACTAAAACAGCTCACCTGAAACCAAAACACAGCTGGAAAACCATGAAACTTTACAGCCCATCTGATCTTTTCACATTTTATCTTGAGCTTAACTTAATTTGGCGCTAATGATTTAAAGTGTCGTATCGTCTACACTAAGATGTATACTACTGAGAACAACAGGTGAATTCTGGGTTATATAAAGCCACATCTGGAAATGCCCTTAGGGTAATCTCATAGAATAATGAATCTTCAAGCGAGTGAGGTACAGTATGGTGCCGCGCAGTACTGTTTGTTTAAGCCACCCTTTTATGTGGAGACACATGGTGTGCTCAGAAAGAGGTCTTCTGGGGTTTCTGACAGATGGCATGGCTCACAGATAAAGACAGCGTCAATGTGACAAAAAGCTCATCTCTGCAGGTCTCTAGTAGAGATCCACTGTAAGACTGCGTATGCCTTTGTGAATTTCTACATGCTCAATTGTTGCTCTTTATGCACTTAAAGAGACTGAATCTGAGATGTTGAGGTGTAGTGCATTACAACAATGCAGAAATTATGTACGTACACTCACCTAAAGGATTGTTAGGAACACTACTGTGTTTGACCCCTTTACGCCTTAATTGTACGTAGCATTGATTCAACAAGGTGCTGAAAGCATTCTTTAAAAATGTTGGCCCACATTGATAGGATAGCATCTTGCAGTTGATGGAGATTTGTGGGATGCACATCCAGGGCACGAAGCTCCCATTCCACCACATCCAAAAGATGCTCTTTTGGGTTGAGATCTGGTGACTGTGGGGGCCATTTTAGTACAGTGAACTCATTGTCATGTTCAAGAAACCAATTTGAAATGATTCGAGCTTTGTGAGATGGTGCATCATCCTGCTGGAAGTAGCCATCAGAGGATGGGTACATGTTGGCCATAAAGGGATGGACATGGTCAGAAACAATGCTCAGGTAGGCTGTGGCATTTAGACAATGCCCAGATGGCACTAAGGGCTTAAAGTGTGCCAAGAAAACACCCCCCACACCATTACACCACCAGCCTACACAGTGGTAACAAGGGATGATGATCCATGTTCTCATTCTGTTTACGCCAAATTCTGACTCTACCATCTGAATGTCTCAACAGAAATCGAGACTCATCAGACCAGGCAACATTTTTCCAGTCTTCAACTGTCCAATTTTGCTGAGCTCTTGCAAATTAGCCCCTTTTTCCTATTTGCAGTGGAGATGAATGGTACCCGGTGGGTCCCATCCGCCCCAAGGTTGTGCATGTTGAGGCTTCACAAATGTTTTGCTGCATACCTCGGTTGTAATGAGAGGATATTTCAATAAAAGTTGCTCTTCTATCAGCTTGAATCATTCGGCCCATTCTCCTCTGACCTCTAGCATCAACAAGGCATTTTCGCTCACAGGACTGCCACATACAGGATGTTTTTCCCTTTTCACACCATTCTTTGTAAACCCTAGAAATGGTTGTGCGTGAAAATCCCAGTAACTGAGCAGATTGTGAAATACTCAGACCGGCCCGTCTGGCACAAACAACCATGCCATGCTTAAAATTGCTTAAATCACCTTTCTTTCCCATTCTGACATTCAGTTTGGGGTTCAGGAGATTGTCTTAAACCAGGACCACACCCCTTAATGCATTGAAGCAACTGCTATGTGATTGATTGATTAGGTAATTGCATTAATGAGAAATTGAACAGGTGTTCCTAATAATAATAGGTGAGTGTATATTTAATAAATAAAAATTATTCAAGAAGCAAATTTTAAAGAGCAGTTCTTGTGTTACTGATCTAAAAAACTATATTTAAAGGAAATACAAAATCATGAATGGACTATAGTTGTTTGTCAACTGAGGCTGAAGGTACCGTATTGGTTCAAATGAATACATAACAGGTGGTCTACAATATTTATTCTGAAACATTTGTAGGTGTCGGTCCAACTGAGATAACGTTTCCTCATCATCAAGCCAGGAGAGAAACGCCACCTCGAGCTATGGAAATGTGATTGGATTGTTTCATCTGTGACATTTTGCTCCACTGTGAAAAATTCAAATATATTTCAAAAGGCACTTGGCCTTGCCAGTCAAACTTACATCAGTTTTCCAGTGAAGAGAATAAAACCTAATTTAGAGTTTAATCTCTAATGTAACATTTGAAGTTAACAAACATACCCTATATTGAGCAAATCAGCAGTGAACCGAAGAAGCATTCAGTCTTATCATGTGCCAGTGCCATTAAATAAAACTAACACAATAGACTGTGGAACAGATGATATTGTCAATAACGGGATATGTGTACACGACCACATTATTTACAGCAGGTAGAAAGAAACACACACATATTTGAAATTCAAGGACGAATGTGCAAGAATTGTGCCTTTGAAAGAAGTATGATGGTGGATGTTATAAGCGTTGGTCAGGGCTTTTCAAGCACAAGAGTCAAAGGTTGAAATGCGAGTGGGGGAGTACTACAAAAACATCCAGAAGCTGTACTCATTGTTAAACTGAAGTCATTATTAAGAGAGGATGAAGTGTACAGGAACAATGAAATAGTGGTAATGCATTAAAAGCATCTATTTGGAGTATATAGCTAACCCAATATGACTACATGATTAAAATATGAGAATTTTGTTTTGTGTCTCAATTAATTTAACTTTTAAATATAGTTGGTTGATGCTCAGATTATGTATTTTTAGTTACCTCAGACTCAATAGACAAACATAATCCAAAGTGGCAATTTTGATTAAAACATAGAAGGCATTTGCACCGGTAAGTGGAGTGAAGAAAGCTCTCAGAGGAGTCTGAAGTTAAATTCCAAAGAAACCAATTAGAACAGAAGGGATGGAGTAATAAACAGAGCCAAAAATCCTTCACCACCTGTAATAAAACATCCTCCAGAGCCTTAACAGAATGGATTACTATAGGGTCACAGTGATGTAGGGGATTGACAAATCATGCATTGACAACATAATAGCCAACATGATGAAATGAGATAAAAATACTTCTGCAGCCTTCTAAGCGAATCCTTACTGACAGTGGATGACAGTTGGTTGGGTTTAAGCAATATGCAAGGATGCTGGTTAAGATAGTATTGAATGATTCATCTTATGCTTATGCTGGATCTTATGCTTTCTCAAGTCTTAGGGCACGTAAATATCACATTGCCTGAGCAACAATCACCTCCGTGAGGGCAGATGTTGACCTTCTTTAAATGAATAGTGGAGATATTTACTTTGTTACTGTAGGCCTACTTAAGAATTTTTTTTTTTTTTTCAAGTAAGACCTCTGTACTTTTGCTTTAGCTGCACTACATCCCAAAGCATAATACTATACTTTTTACTCCACGACATTTTATAAAAAAAAAAGTGTCTTTTGCATCTGTTCTCAACATGAAAGTACCACAAGAACGATTAGAGATCAGAAGCTCCATATGCTTTCGTATCGCTCATGTGGTACTTTGATGTCATACACCGATCGGTCTGCTGCGCATCACTGCTTTTAGTCAAACACACCTAATTTTGATTAAAATACATAGATCTGGTCAGAGCGAGTCACCAGTTCACAATTCACAAGTCTGTCTAAAAATGAGCAAAGGGGAGATCCTCAGCTCAGAGCTTGAGTGCATTCCCAACTGATGGCGCAAAGAGTAAGTTACTAATGCAGAATTTGGGGATTTATTATTTTAGGGCTGGATAAAAATTATAATTTAGTAAATTAATTAGGTCAGGACTTACAAAAATCATTTTTTTCCTCCCAATGTAAAGGTACACTATTTTAATGGACATTCGTGGAAGTATTCTGCATATTTGTATATCTGATTAGTGTAATATTTGAGAGCAGAGTGTCCAGATTTGTGCAAGATTAGTAAATCCACCTGTGATGTGCTCACAACATTTGTCATTCATTACTGCCCCACTCATTAAAAATACATTTTCAAAACAGTTCCTTGTGCAACACCTCCCTTTTAGTATCATATATACTTCTGTGTTTTTATTTATTCATTTATTTATTTACTTTATGTAGTTATACAATAAAAGCATGTCAACGCAATGTTATTGCATCTTATGGCATTTTTTGGGTGGAGAGTTTGGAGTGATGGCAAATTTTGCCTATATAGGGCAATCAAATGAGCCAGAACAACCTGGAGCAGGAGGATGGAGTCTATAAAATTGTAAATTAAGTTCATCAGTTTACTTTTAACACTAAAGTACACTAAAAACTAAGTACTTTTGTACTGTTACTCAAGTAAAGTTAAAAAGAAGTACTTAATACTTTTTCAGGAGTAAGATTTTCTTCATCCACCACAGGTGTTTTAAAGGCAGTGAAAAGTACCATCAAAATTTAAAGTTAACAGCTGTCTTGCGGTAAAGCTGGCATTAGCAAAACTTTGCTTTCCTCTTCTACATTCCACCATATGGTGACGGACAGACACTGTGATTATCCTACGGCGACATCAAATTACACTTTTTTCATTACTGTGAGCAGGTCAAAATTTTTTTTAAATAATTTTACTTAAAAACATTTCTCTGGAGTCTGAAGAGAACTGCTTCTCTGCGTTCAACATATATTTTTTGCGAAAAGCAAGTTTTGATTCAGCCAAAAGGGAGTTGTTGGCCCTGTGAGGTCTTTCAGTTACTCAGCAGTTGAAGTTGATTTTATCCTGGCTCAAATTGCTTGGTAATAGTATTAATATAAATGAAGAAAGAAAAGGGTAAGAAATTCTTTAAAATGGGCATATGTGCTGGATGGAGAGAAAATTGCAAAGCCTTTTTGGCGACCAATATTAAAGCCCACACGCTGCCCACTTTTACAAAAGACCATTAATTCACACACAAAAACAGTAAAATAACAGCACTGCAGCATCTCAAAGGAGCACAACTGAACATTAATCTAAACCCACACACATTTAATTCTGTTCTAGTGCACCAAATGTTGATCGCTGAATTTCCAAAGATAGCCATGTCACACACACTTTAAGGATGATGATCAATGAAAAAATAAAAATCTATGAATCAAAGACAACATATATGAAAATCAGAAAGAAAGACTTGCTACTAGTAAATAACTTATTCAAGAATAAAGTATTAAAGATATTATAGCATATAGGAATTATATGCAAGTCAAGAAACTCAACAATGGCACAAAAATTCGACACCATTTGTCCAATTCATTAACGAAAAAAGGTGAAAGCTAAAGCTAAACTACGGGAATAAGTGGTGGGAACCAAGAAAATCTATACATATATACACACACAATCATAGCACTGCTCTCTACTGCTGTTAGAATATTTTACTACATTTAAATAACAATAATTTAAGGTTTTACATTAGAAGGAATTGACAGAGATTAACCATATAAAACTTTTATTTTGAACTGGAGAACAAGTTCAAGTTACAACATATCAGTAAGCAAATAATGTTCCCAAAAAGAGATGATTTTAAACTGTACCATTGACATAGTCCATAAGAGGAAAACCCTTCTGTTTTCAAACAATGATAAGTTATTCTAATGAACACTTAAACAATGGACCAGATGCGTTTATAACATAACTGCATGCCTGTTAAAAGATGACTGTTATAAAGAACAAATCATACAGTCTAAAATCAATTAGCTACAGCAAAGACGAATTTCAGCGAGGCACCCAACCTTGGCTTCACGTGCTAAAAAATGCAAAACAAAAAACGGTGTGACAATATGATCTGGCAAATATGAGCAGCTAATATAGCTTATTAGAGTAACTCCACAGAAGGGTAAGATCATATGTAGGGTGAGAGGACATCATTTGGCATATTGGATAGTACATTTTCCCTTTGAATAAGGTCATGACACAACGATGGCTAGTAAAACAAAAGTCATGTGTTCAAAAAAAGGGGCGAGGCGGAATGTAGTCTATGCATTCACAAACATGCGGCCATTATTAAGGCATCTATACCTCTGTGCATTGCTGCCAAGAATCTCTAAATGCCCTACAATAAGCTGGATCTGGAGTTGTGTGCTGATATTTCATAGTGTGGGATATGCAGAACAATTCTGGACTGTCTTTGACTGTAACAGAAATCACATGCTACAGTACTAAGAGAACATGCGAAAAAGGCTCCAAACACTCTAACAACATTCTGGCACTGCGTTTCTTCACAAACCACTGAATGATCTACTCTACCAGACCGACACACATCTTTTCTTTCAACAAAAAGTGTAATTGAATGGTAACAAAACTGTTGAAATGTTTGCGAAACCTGCTTCGGTGTGTTATCCAAAAAGTGCAAGTAGCAACCATGTCAGGATTTACTGCATTCAGTAGTGCTTTTCCTGCAGGTAATCTTTCATTTTGTTCGGTAAAGGCAATTTCTGGATCAGATCTATCCGCGTGTACTGGCGAATAACAAAACGGCACAAGTACTGCATTGAACGCACTTGCATAAACCTTGAAACGGGATTGGTCAGTCTAACAGGGTAGGTGGCGGAGCCCGGTAAGCGGGATCTGGAGTAGCAGAACGCTCCGTTCTCCGAATCCTTGACTGAATTATCAATGAGATCCACAATTGATACGTGGCCTTCAATGTCAGGCTGCTCATAGAAGCTGAAACTGCCGTTCGAGTGCTCAATCCGTGTGTGGAGCGTCTTACCCTGTGAGCGAAAGCTCAAGCTTAGGAGATATCGATCGTCGGAGCTGTCGCGGACTAAAAAAGAACCGTCTGGAAGATTTGTCAACTTCTCTTCTGCCTCCCATCTGGTGATGGGACCCCAATACCAACCCTGCTTGGCTAGCTTCTTCAGTTCAGCTGTGAGACTAGTAACCACCATGGGTCCGCTGTTCTGCACAGCATCATAGACCCGCTGCACCCCTGGAGCCGAGTTGGGGTCAAAGTTGAGATGTTGCATGACTCTCTCAGCAACCTGAGCATGAGTACCACCAAACCGAGAGAAGCTTCTCTGGAGATAACTATCGGGCAATGGAGGTAGCATGGGGGAAAGAGGAGCTTCGAGTCTGGAGCCCTGCAGTAAGACATTTGCAGTGTTTAAAAAGAGCTGGTTCACAGATGACGACTCCATGAAGATGTCTGGTGACAGGAGGTCCTGGACATTTGGTTCCTCATCCACATGAAGAGATCCTTCTGACTGTGGAATAACATCCATGGGTGTGGGACCATCTAAGCAAAAAGAGTGCGAACCTTCGTCGTCAGGATAGAGTACATCATCTAAAGGCATTGTGTACTGAATATAATCCTGAGCTGCAATACCAATGACTACAGGCACATGTTCATCCATTTCAAGGTGTAAATCAGCATTATGAGCTCCAGAATGGTGGTCTGGCACACGTCTGGTGTTTTTCAACGAATTGCTTGATTCTTCAAACTCTCTCTGGAAGTTTAGGATGTCTTGGCGCACACCGTTGAAAGCCGGACTTGGATCTGAGGAGTTCATTAATGCCTTAACGTCCATTTTGACGCACATCTCTTCTGAGTTCACTGGTCTGAGAGGCCACGGGGTGGGACTGTAATGATGACTATGGACGGATGTGGAGCGGGAGGAACGCTGGGATTTTATGTCACTTAGAGTAATGGGTGCCGAAGAGGAGGAGAAGGTATCGTCATCTATAGAGCATACAGATGGAGAACCACTCTTGACCTTTGGTTTCTGTTTCGCCGATAGCCTTCGTTTCAAGGTGCCCATGAGACCCTCGCTCTTAGATCGGACTTTGGATCGTTTTTCATCCTCATTATCCAGGTCACTGCTGACGAAATCTTTGCTGTAGCATCCTCCAAACAGAGAGTCTTCAGCAGAGAAACTGGCTGCCAGGTCTGGCTGCGATACGGCATATTCGTTCTCTTCTTTGCCTTTAATGTTCAATGACTTTCTTATTGTTTTCAGACTGATCTTCTTCATTCTGAGAGATCCCCCTTAATGATTTGGAGGGGGTTACACGTGATGTTCTTGGGATGAGGGAGATGATTGTGAACACTTACACATTGCTGATCACATACGGCCCACAACTGCCATACCTACAAAACAGAAAAATACATTAATATAGAGTAAAAAAAAAAACACAGAGAAATCTAACATAAACATGAATTATATTTAGGATAAAAAGATGACTGCAACCCGTTAGTTCCGCAATGAAACTATAAAATCAATACAATTGTCAGCAATTTATACACCTTTTTGCCTAGCTCATCTTGAGAGGTCCTACGCTGTGACAAAAAAAGCACAAATATTCTGTTGTGTCTAATAAATTAATAAGTAATAATTAATTAATATTAGACTACAATTAATGGTTGGTCTAAATGTGGCATTGGCTTTAATCAACATTTATGTTTGTCTTTCTTCAGAAAAATACAAACGAAATCAAAAATTTTAGCAGGGGAAGTTTCCAAACTGATTGATTTAACATGAAATTAGCCCTGAATGTTGCTGTTGGCTGGTATTCGTACACTAAATTCGTAGACTCCTCTATAAACTGGAGTTCACGGTGAAACGGAAATATCAGCAAAAATAAAATAAAAAAATTGTTCAACAAGATTGCCAGTCTCTTTCTAATAGAAGCTGCACACAGAATTATGAATGGCATCTAAATACTGTACAGCAAATTTAGATGGAGTGCAGCACAGAAGGACATGTCAACATCATTAAAGAATTCCAAATAATCTCATGAAGTAACATCCACAAATACTCTCTAAGATCAGCAACACAAACCAATAAAGTAAGCAGGGTTACAAGCCAAGGGTTTTTAATTCATGTTGACTTTAAGTGCTATTTTTTAAATAGATGAACACAGATTCAGTGGAGATTCACTCAATATAACTAAAACCAATTTGCACACAAACAGCGCTTTTAATCTAGGCAAATGTCTTTTCAAGGAAGGCTGACGTTCACAAAATACTGACATTATTTTACACTAGGTTCAGTATTTATTGACTGATAAGGATTAAAGCCAGTATGTAAAGAGAACAAAGTGATTATTCAGCGGATAAGAGGCATATAATATGAATTTGTCACCCTGTTAACAAGTTATACATTTCAAAATTCAAAATAAAACACTTCTGTAATTCATATATATGAGCGAGCTAGCTAACGCTTTAAGAGGAGTTAGCACTCATGCTAACCTGTACAGGCCCTCTACAATAAACATCACTTTTATCTAAAGCTACAACACTAGCCATCAATATTTACACATATATATCAAATATACATTACCTGATGTTCCTTGAATACACTGTCAACTAACAGGAGTGGTCATATCAGTGTCCGGAGAGTTATGAAATCACATAAAGAGACATTATTACTTCACGGCTAGCTGATACCTGTACTTACAAAAACAGCGCAAAAACGAACTCAGTTTTCACAGAGACGCTTAACAATGGGCAGTTTATGACCGCGTTTTGTGATAAAGTGACACCATAGGCTTTGGACTTTTTGAATTGTGCCTATTTTCGCCGTTTGAAACTTTTCTCTAGCTAGCTGCCGTTTCTCCATGTAATGTCTCTCTTTCCTCTGCCCTCTTTGTTTGCTGTTGCATCATGGGAGTGAATGTGAAAGAGGGGAGGAGATCTCTGATGCTCGTCGGAACCAACACCAGTCTACTTGGTGAGCACAAAACCACATAGATATTATTTCATTTATTATATATAAATGCCAATTCATTTGTCACGTTTATATGTTGTCACATTTATTTGATGTAATTCAGTTAGGCTACGTTTTGCTTTTTTTTGGTGAGTAATTGTTTTACTATTTGAACCTCTATAAAAAAAGGCCCTTAAATACACAGTTTGTCCTAAGCTGGTCGTCCTAAGCTGTTTACACATTGCCAATAAAAAGTGAGTAATGCATGAAATACTATTCTAATAGGCTATATAGCCCCTTTAAATGAACAGTAGCCTATATTGTTTGCTGGGTGATAACAATAATCAAAATTGTGTTTGAGTGTGAATGTGTCCCAGCACTCTCAGTGGTTGTATTACCAAATAAAATGTATGTGTGAAGCGATCCCTACAAATGAGTGGGAATAACGCTATATGGAGATAGATAGATAATGGGGGTAATATTTTTTTCTCTATTTGAGATTTCAAGATAGGCTATAAGAGTGATATGGCTTCTGCATGAGAAAAATGTAGGGCAGGATTAGATTTAAGGTTTTGGGAATTGTTCAAATCATAGGAAGTTGGGCGTTTCTAGATCTGAATTCCAGTTTACTGTTATATGGAGGATAGGCTTAGCATGCACCCTCCACCGAGACATAGGCTATGTCATGAGAACAGGTGCCGTTTAACATAAAGGGGAGAGAAGGTTAACGTTTTTGATTAAAGATTACGAGGGCATGATTTTAAAAAGAACTATGAAGCCTACATGGATGAATAATTTATAGGCTAATCAGTGTAAAAAGAAACAAATAATTCAAAAAATGCATTTCATGGTGATTTAATACTGCCAACATATTTTAAAAGGTTCTGTAGTCCTATGAATGTTGATTTGTTATATAGCTTTGATTCTAAATTTAATTATTTAAATGTAGGCTATGTGTTTTTCATATTTAACAAAAAATAATAATAATGAGATATACACATTATTGTGATCATAATTGAAGAGCTGTTATTTGTATTCTGTAACAAAATATATTTATTCTCAGGGTTACTTTTATTGGGAACAGATTTAATCTGTCAAACCTTAAGGTATTGTTTGATCATTTGTATATATAAAGCCACTGGTACTTCTTTTCAGAGACCTGGGAAAAGCAAACCAGTCTTTCTTACTGCTGCTTACAGAAAAAAAATGCTGTGCTTTTGCACATCAGACTTTTAGATGATTAAAGTGTGGTCTAATTAGTGTCAGTAATATTTTAAAGAGGGCGCCTATGCATGCCAAGGCCAGCTAATTGATGTCATACTCTTTCTCTGTGTTGTTTTTTCCGCCCTGTTTAACTGACAGAGCTGTGGGCTGTTGTGGTCAGGTGTACTGAAAGCTACAACAAGGAGACAGATACTCTGCAGTGGGATAATTAACTTCAGTGATAAGGGTTTAAACAAACACCTCTCTCAGACATCGCAATGGGTTCTGCTCTTTTGCATAAATGCAACTTAAAACATTGTTTCAAAACATTATATTTAGTATTATTATTTATGCAATGAATCCCTGCCTTGTTGGCTCAGAATTATGGATGTAATTTGACAGGATATTGCATTTTTTTTTTATTGCAATATCCTGCTGCATAACCGCCTTTTATGTCAAAAACTGTGTTTTGATCAAGCTTAATTTTCACTAATTAAATGAAGTGATGTGATCTGTAAACAAACACTGTTTGACAAATTCCATCACGACAGCTCGCATTACTTTCCCCTGATAGAAGTAACTGCCTCAGACTCAATGTCATCTGACATGTTTTCATGCCTCGATTAGCAGCGAGGCCAGATGGAAAACATGAGCAAGAGTGATTGACATGCTCGCGAGGGTCGAAGGTCACATTAAGCAGTCATGACGGACCATCCTTTATCAGGTGCACATAGAGGGCTGGTGAGCAGCAGGACAATGAGTTTGATTGGGGGCGATGGAGCCCAGTGTGAGGGTACGTGTGATGACTCACCCAACAGGCTGTTCTCATTCACTGCAAGTCTTCACTGTGTGATGGAGTGATGTGAATGATGGATCGCAAATCAGGGACTGATTGTCGACATAAGGCTTTATTTCGTTCTTCAATGGAGAGAGCTGACCCGAGTTTCCTTCACAGCTCGAGCGGCACATGTTAGCACAGGACATTAACATCAGAGGAAAAGAGCATTGACTCCAGTTTGACTCAGTTGCGCTAAAATATTAGATTCCTTGAATCAACACTGAACTGACTTGAGCTGAATAATGACACTATAATCTTCTGTTTTATATTCGAATTGAGTTCATTATAAAATGAACTAAAATGAAGCAACACGGACACTGTTTTTGAACTACATTGAACCAACTAAATTGAGCTGAGCATGAATAATGACGCTATTGCCGTTTTATGCTGCTTATACAATTTGTTTCATAGCTGAAGAACTTTGCAACATTTAATACTGTATTTTTTATGACTGTAAGCTGCTTTGAAACCATATAGTGTGCTAAATACATAAATGTGAATTGACTTTACATCTTTTGGAGACATACTTGTGGATTGCTTGTGGAAAATAACAATAATGAATCATAAAAGAAACCAGTGCTTGTGAAAATATAGGCCTGCTGCAAAACAAATCTATATAAGTTCCACAGAATTTTTATTGTTTAATACAATAAACTGGCTACTTTAGAGGATATTTTACTGACCAAACAGCCTGTTTAGTCTATTGGTTCTCTTCAAGTGCTTTTCCATTGTAAGTTAAAGAGTTGAAGCACATTTCAAATAATAGGACTGAGAGTTGTTGGTGTGTGCTGCACTTGTGCAGCTATTGTCATTTGATTAACCATCTTCTACTAAAAATAAATACAAAATGAATGACAATAATGATTTACAAGCAAACAAAGCAGAAACAAAACTGTAAACAAAAGCAAAGTGCTCTTGGTTGGTTTAACAGCTTAACAACATCTAGCCTGCAGCAGAACACATTTCAATCTCTCACCCAGACACGTCCCTGAAATGTGCCGAAGCATTCAATTTATACTCAAGCTCACTGTTTGATATGTCTCTCAATTGCTAGCTTTGCTTGATTTCTCACTTTCCACTTTGCCTGTAAGTGAAAATAATGCTGAAATTAAGATTTCTCTGGTACCCCTCATTAGCTGCACCAGGCACCGGTATCTCAATCGCCTTCTACAGCTGTACCTCTGCTTATTTTATTCATAATACAACACTTTAGGCTACAGTTGAAAGTAACTAACATCAGCAGGAATGGACAAGCTTCATTTTCATATAGCTTCCTGTACCGGTTCCAGGGTTTGTTTGTTGTTTTGCCCCCCTTGTGTATCCGTTTCCTCCTGACTGGCACTGTTACCCTGGGGCCTGTCTGTTTGTGCTATTAAAATATCTAGGGAAAGGGGGATGCTGCCATCAAGAGGTGTGATAGCATCTCCATGGAGGAATTAAATATTTAAACTGCGTAGCTGCTATGCACTGCTGTGAGACCAAAGCGCTTAAGCCGTTTGCAAACTGCACAGCTTTATGCAAAAAATATGCTACGCTAATGCAAACTGAATAAAATGTGCAGAACTGTGTAGACTAATAAAACACAGTTGTTAGTCATCTATAAATATCACACAGTCAGTATATTTCAAACATAACTTTAATGTCACAATGACAAACTTGTTGAGCAAACTTTAATTATTTTTTTTAAATAATGAAATCAAATTTCTGTCATGACATGTGGTCGACATAGGTAGCCTGGATGCCAGCCCGAACCCCGCCCACAACATTTTTTGGTCGGGAAGTTTTAAGTTTATTTAAGATTATTACAGTATGTTCTGATTATACTCATATTCTTCTGACTAGAATATGAGTATGACGAAGTCAGGCTACGACATAGGGCAGGTCAGGGAAATGTTTGAAAAAAGGATTTTAAAAAATCTTTAAAATCTTTAAAAACATAAAAAGTGTATGTGTAATGTATATATATATGAAGCCTGTCATTACATGAAGCATTGATCATTACAGTGTTTTTGATGATTGCTTAGTAAAAAGTTAATAGTAGTGCAATGTTTTGTAATGAATAAGCCTTCATGAAATCAGTCCCTCAAATGTCTAAAATTGAATAAAAATAAATAAATAAAAATTAAATATATAATCAAAGTGAATATAATTAAATAGATATTTACTTTAAAGAAAAATTAGGGCTGTCAAACGATTAATCGCGATTAATCATATCCAAAATAAAAGTTTGTGTTCACATAATATAGGCTATGTGGGTGATAAAATAATTATACACAGTGCACCGTGCACTGTGTATAATTATTTTATATATATAAATACACACACACATGCTTGTATATATTTAAGAAATATTTTCATGTATATACTGTATATAGATTTATATATAATTGATATTATATATAAATATAAATATTTTATATTTAAATAATATTTTTTAAATAATAAATTAAATAATTATACACAGTGCACCCACATATAATATGTAAACACAAACTTTTATTTTGGATGCGATTAATCGCGATTAATCGTTTGACAGCCCTAAGAAAAATACATGCGTGTACATTCATATAAAAAAATGTGTTAAATACTTATTACACAGTGTCCACTCAATGTTCAAATGAAATATATGAACAGCTGTCAATTTCTAGGCTATGTCTAAATATTTTTTATGCTGCTTCTTGAATGATATGATTTTTTTTAGATCTAGTAATAATTAATAAAACAAATGATTCATTAATAAATAATGAAATTAAGGTAACATCAATGTACATATCCTTGGATATTAAGACATTAATTAAGCAATTAAGACATTAATTGCACATTTAACATCTACTCACAATCCATGAAAGTATGACTAAATGAGTGACAGTAAATAATATAATTTGAGATCTTTACAGGTCACGCCACGTTTAAATAAAACATGCCGATGAAGTGTGCTTGGGTCACAACTGCTGAAACTGCCATTAGTTAGGTGGTTACAGACAGGAAAACACGTCAATCATCACTGAGGGACTCCTGCCAGACATTTACCCACTGGTGCATTGCCATCCACGAATGCAAAAATCAGATGGTGAGTAAATAATCATAAGTCATATGTGATTATTTTGGCTGTATTTAATGGACTGTTTGTGTATGCAAACCTCAAGATTTTTTATATCTTCAATAGCTGGCTTAGAATTGATTTTCCCAATATGATATTGTGGACTAAGCAAACTAGCGCAAATAAGAACAGAGACACTGCATCTATGCTTGAGAGATGACAAAAAGGGGAGACATTTAGACTTGAATCAATATGTTTTCTTGATGGAAGATTTAGGAAATGCATTTGCATCAAAAGGTATGCAAAAATATCATCAGCACCCACAATGAATATATTTTGGAGCTGAACGAGTAGCTCAGCTGCACATCTGAAGTGCCACAGAGGCCATATGCATCCAGTCTGTTGAAATGGGGTTTATTTATTTTCTGCGTAGCTTAACCCCACTGGTTCCCTGTGGTCTCTCCTCACAGTTCTGCTGCATTTGCTCTTTCTTTGATTATCAGGAAGAAAGCAGTATATATTGTGCCAAACGTCCCTGAAGCGAAACGAAATTTGGCTTCTTCCACGCAGACCAGCTTTGACTGTACCCCCAGTGTCCCCTTATAAAGGGTTCCCTTGTTATCCCAGACTTTGATGAGACTAAATTTAAAGGTTGAAAATAGGCCAAAAAAAAAAAAAAAAAAGAAAGAAGAAGAACATAATGTTTCGTCAAGCGTATAGGTAGACCTGACAAATTGAGCGCTTTCATTGCATTCCTTTGAGGAACAAGCATGAGTGAATGCAGAACAGGTTATGACTGTTCTCTTTGGATTTATAAGATGAAACACACTGCAATAGATAGGAGATCTGTTGCAAGGTTTCTTTTATGAAATGATGTGTAAGTTTGAACATTTCTGTAGTGCAGTCATGGTCAGCTTATAAAATATTACTTGTGGGATAGAGATGGACTAGTTCCAAACCGCCCTGTTGGTTTCCTTGTGATAATGAATTATCACATCTGTTGAACAAAAGGATTTTTGTGCTTAAGGCTAATTGAAATGAAAATTGCAATAACAACAGGAGGAAATTAAGTCAAAGAGTCCAGTAGAGGGCAGTGTTGCATTTAAACAGCGGTTGACACTTGTTGACATAGCCTACCCGAGCCTACCATAGGAGTTTTGCTCAATGTTTGGTGTCTACATTATGAAAATAACAAACATTATAGATTAGGCGAACAGGTAGTTTGTGCTTGTACATAACATACGTCGTCATATGTTTTGATTTGTTGCGTGAACACGTTAATGTTAGATGAAACAAGCACTGGAGACCAAAAAACTGAATGACATCCAATCTTATGTCCAAACACATAAAAACTTAATACAAAATAAATAATTTCAGGTTATACAAACTGGGAATGCATAAGACTGGACTGGAATGATGCACTCAGTATGTTGTCTTAAACTCTAAGAGGAACAGATCAGCCTACAATACTTAATAATTTTGTATCTAAAACTGTTTTTTACTGGCGTTCCTGTTGGTTGTGTGCCATGCTTTGATGCGTTGACTGCTTCACCTCCATCAGATTAAGATTTTACACTCAACCACTGTCCACAATGGTTTATGTGTGAAAGTGAGAAAAAAAGATGAAATCAAATACCTCCTCCAAACAGAAAAAAGGTCAGAGATGACGTGGAGAGTGAGGATTAGCGCGTCTCCTGACCGTATCATTAAGCAGTCCAATTCTATAAGCAGCACCTCTCGCTGTTTACCCTTGGCGAAAGAAACCCCAGCACCCATATAAACACCACGACTTGGATGAAATCATGTCATCGCATGAGTACACACTGCACAGTGCACTTATGTAAGTACTGCACAGTCAGCATTCAGTTACAGGGCATAGGCCAGGCCTATTTGAAGACAGAGCAACACATCCACAGCAAAAAGTTTGTTTTCTGAAATGGTTAGTAAATTTTCTGCTGTAGAATAATTGATAGTGTGGTTTGAAATGCTTCCTTGCATAGAAAATCGATGTTTTGCCAGAGGTTTGGGACCTCATTAATTCAATACATGAGAAACCTGTGAGCCAGTGATTTTATAAGCAGTTTGACTTTAGGATAGTTTCCTATATTGTGGATGTCCGTTTCTGCCTCAGAGTAAAAGAAGAAAAAAAAAGGAAAAAAAGGTTACTGTGATACATTTAAAATGAGAAAGAAACTCATTGTGGATACAAATTTATAATTGTGATGTTGGCCATCATCATTTATGAGATATACAAGCATAATTGTGAGATTAAAAAGCCATAATTATAACACATAAAGTCATAATTGTTCATTAAAAATGCAGAATTGTGAGATGTAACATTACATAATCACGATTAAGTCACGGTTGTAAAATGCAAATTTAAAACATAAATAGTACACGTTTTATCTGATAATGCCAGCCAGACACATAAAAAAATAATCACCATGACTAATTATTTCATTATGACTGATCATGTCACACTCTATCAGTATGATTGGTTACATTGTTTAAAGCAAGCCCCATCCCCTCATCATCCTTTGTTAGTGACATCAGCAAAAATATCCTATATATCCTCAGAAACAGTTGTAAGGGGTTAATATTTCATACAGTAAAAGAACAGAATGTTCAGTTCATTTTCAAAGTTACATTAACCAAGGTTACATTAAGTCAAAAGTTTGTTAGATGGTTAGTTCATATTGAAAGTTCGTCTCATGGCTACATCCTAAATAAAAGGAATTAAGATTTATCTTTTTTTTATTGTTAGATCTAGAATGGAAAGTTTAGTCACCTTTAGACAAAGAAGTGGAAGTATGATAGATTTTATCACATGATAGAATATAAAATCATAACTTTATGGTTAGTTAACATAATTAATCTTATCTACTGTATTAAAATTTCTACGACAGAAGTCATAATTGTGAGCTATAAAGTCACAATTGTTAGATTAAAATTCATAATTTTGAGATATAAAGTCATAATTGTGATATAATATAAAGATGAGATATCGCAATGATTGAATTTAAATTCATAATTGTGGGATATAATAATCACATTATAAGATATAAATGAGTAATTGTGATTGTGTATATATATATATATATATATATATATATATATATATATATATAGTCACATTGATATAAAGTCATACTATGAGATATAAAGTCATAATTATAAGATATGGCATCACATTATGATGTATAAAATTGTGAGAGATAAAGTTGTAAGTCATATTGTTGGATATAATGTCATAATTGTGAGATATAATGTCACATGAGATATAAAGTCATAATTTTGAGATTTGGGCTAAAGTCACGTTGTAAAGTCAGAGTCACAAGAAACCAAGTTGGGATTTAATTCATTTAAAGCAGCAGATCATATTGCTGATAAATGTAAGAATAATGATAAACAAAGCAACATATAATCAGTGCCTGAATTAATTCAGGACATTTAATCAAAATGACCCACTGAGGCATCCAACCCAAACAAACCACTCTCTTACGGTTGGCTTCACACAAGCTGACAAAAACGAACCCTCTTTCGGGATTTCAAGAGATGGTGTGTGCTCCTAATGAATCAAAATATACAATTTAATGAAATTCATAAATATTAAGATCAAAATATAGGCTCGGTTGTGTGCTCAGGTCAGCGACAGGAGGGCACCAAGGGCTCGTGCCAAACGTTAGCATGCCTATTTTAGCCATGGCGGAAAATTTTCCTCAGGTTCTTCGAGGACATACAGTGGGGGTACAGGGAGTGGGCAGAAAGCTCTTTGCTTTACTACTGCTGTGTGAACATAGGGAAAACTTACACAACCACCACACTGGCACAACCTCAGTGTGTGTGGGATCTCGACAAATACATCTTAGAACACAGCCAATATCGCATCCAGGAGGGGGAAACGCAAAAGATTTAGGGTAGTGAGAAACGGGAGGGTTGGCATTAGATGAGTGTGTGGGTGAAAAGGAAAAAAAAAGGTGAATAATATTTCAGCATATCAGCAAATGGTGTGGCCTCAGTTTGAAAGATTTTGTGTGTGTAAAACTATATTTAATCAAAATGACCCACTCTTTCCACCCATCAGAAAGGGCATCAACATCTGCAACCAACATTTTGGAATCATAACGTTTCTCAGATCAAGTTACAACAGTTTTTCTGTAATTCTGTCCCATGCAAGCCCATGCACAATGTCTTATTTTCAGAAATACACTTACACATATAGAATGAAAACATCTGGAACCAGATATGACACTTCTGTGGGTTAGGAGTTGGATATTTATGTATATAAGCACTGTTAAAAATATTCCATTATTATTATACAAACCAGCAATGCAAAGAAACGCACCCTCATCACCAAGTTCCTGCTGTAAGTATGTTAGAATAATACTCATTAAAATCTGCTGTGGTGGTGAGCTCGCACATGGCCTCTGCAAGCTCTTATGTGAAGGTACTTATTGTCGACCGCATACACCATATACGTCCACTCAACAGAGTGGCTTCTGAGGAATTCATATGAATGTGTGAGGCATTTCTAGAAACTGGCTTACATTGACCAGGCTGTGGATATCAAAAATGGATAGACATCCTTACCGTTCAATGCTGTGGTCACCTCTCTCTGGACCACTGGCTCTCGACTGGTGGGTCACAGGTTTGTTCTGAAAGGACTGTGGGTAGCAGGGAAAAATCCAATGCTAAATACGAATAATAAAATGCACTATGCGTATAATCATGCATAGCAAAAATGCCTATCAAATCTAAAGGCTATGGACAGCAAGGGCAGGTTGCGCATGTCCTCAAGGTATAAAAGAATATTTGACAGAAATATTAACAGAAAATTAATCCAGGCTTAGATTAATGTGGTTGGTGAAACCCACAATCTGTTTCCCGCTCTGATTTATTGGCCGCTGAGAGCATGACACCATTGAAATTACATTTTGTGCAATAAAAAGTTTTAAATTGTACAGTTAACAATTTAAATTGTAAAAAAAAAAAACAGTTTTTAAATTGTACATGTGTGATTAAGGGTAGCCTAATAATTACATAAATGATGTCTAAATCATACAAAATTTCTATTCTTAATAAACATTAATGTTGTCTTTAAAAATCATTTGCTATGTATAGTGACCTAATTTTGGCAAAAACAGGTCGATTGACTTTATCCTATCAGTGTCACAACTCAAAGTCTCGGTTTGCAACCTCTTACCTGGGACACAACCTGCCTCGGACCTGGTTAGCCGTGAATGTAATTTACTATGGTGATGAAAAGCCAAACCACTTTCATGGTGCCCAAAACCCATGTTTGGCAGGGTTACTGGGAAATGAGCTCTGACGAGGATGATGGTATAAAACATCTGCTCAAACTGAACCCTTTAAGCTTCAAAATGTAACACAAATATGCTTTATTCTTCTGTAATTGTTATATCAGGAGAGTTTTATATTATCGCGACAGGTAGAGATACTTCCGTGTTAGAAATAGATCCGGGTCACTAAAGACCCGAATGATAATTGGTCGAAACATTCATGCATTTAAGGGTTAAATGTGAATTAATTTAACTTGATTAACAAATTTTACAAAATAAGAAAGTACTGCATTACACAATAATTCATATTTTAAGTTTACATTTTGTAAAAAAAAAAAAAAAAAAAAAAAAAAATCTAAAATTTTCCATAGACCTCCACCCCCGTGTGGCACCCCAGACCCATTTGAAACCCCCTGATCTAGACCGTAATCATGCATATATTTAGTTAAGGATCTCTCTCAGTCTAATAAATATTTAGGATTAATCATATTTATTAAGGTCATGGCAATAATCCACATTATTAGGAAAAAACATGGTATGCTCATGTTTGGGGGGGGGGGGGGGGGGGGGTTGGGGGCGCATACTGATCATTATTCATTTTGACCACAATATGAACCACAACGATTTTTCATTACAGTTTATGCATCCAGCCAATAGTCTGTTGGGTGCAAATATAAAGTCACACTGTTTTCAGACCTTGGATCTAATCCAAGAACACATGAGCATGTGAAACCTGTGTAGCTTCACACTCAACACCCTCCTTCAAAGGTCCACAACATATTTGAGGATATATAGGCATGTGTTTGCTGGGGTTGAGACTTAGATTGTCAAATGTGAAAAAAAAAAAATATATATATATATATATATATATATATATATATATATGTAGAAAAAAACTTCAGGAACAATCCCATTGTGTTTTTGTATGCAGTTCTCTGATTGGTGTGCCATCCTCTGTGTCTTGAGTACAGACATGTCCTTATCCTGTTCCAGCTCCAGCTTCTGCCACACTGGCCTGTGAATTTTGACAGAGCTCTGAGGCATGCCTCTTCTCTCTGGATACCATCATACAGATCTGCTCTGCTTGCTCCACAACACAGCTTCCATCTCCAGGTAACTGTCAACAGACTGGTGACTAATTATTTAGAAGCTTGCTTCAAAGTGTAGTTGGACAAAGAACTACTGCAATGTGTAACTTCCAGAGCAAATTGTCTTGCAAAAGCTCATAAAAGCAAGATGTATGCTATAGTTAACATTTGTGACCTTGTTAAGTCTTCAATAACAGGAGGATTACTGAGATGAAAAGAGTAGTGTTTTGCTGGTCATGTGATTTCAACATGGTGTCCTCCATGAGGTGACCTGCTCTATGTACAATAAAACAGCATTTTAAGGGTTACTTTTATGACTGAAGTCTTATTCTCATAATGAATGTAAGTCATTTTTTCCACACACACTATCTGGGTCAGTAAGATTTTATAATGTTTTTTTTTTTTTTTTAAAGAAGTATCTTATGTTCAGTAAGACTGCATTTATTTGATCAAAAATACTGTAAAAACAGTAATATTGTAAAATGTATAATTACAATTTATGTGTTATTTTTTATTTATTTTTTTTATTTTTTTTCTCTCTTTTTTGTGTTACATGATTTATGACATGATTTCTAAATGACTGACCGAAGAAATAAATAAATACAAAAACAAAAATACAATTTAAAATAAAGGTTTTTGTTTTTTTGTTATGGTAAAGATGGATTTTTAACATCCATTACTCCAAGTCTTCAGTGTCATGTGATCCTTTAGAAATCATTCTAATTTGTTGATTCGGTGCATTTCAAGAAACATTTCTTCTTATTATCAATGTTGAAAACAGTTGTGCTGCTTCTAGATAAATATATATAGAGAGAAAAATACATTTTTCCAGGATTCTTTGATGAATAGAAGTTAAAAAACCAGCATATATTTGAAACAGACGTATTTTATTACATTATAAATGTTTTTACTGACACTTTTTTTTAATCAGTTCAATGCTTCCTTGCCGAATAAAAGCAAAAAAATATATATTTTGGGGAAATGTTTCCTAAACTTTTGAATGGTAGTGTTCTACTCATTTCTTCTCGAGTAAAACTTTTTAATAAGGAGAAATTGAATGAGTGCACCTTTATATGAACAAGGCTTGTGATTTTGTGAAAATCTAGGGTTCTCTAACCCTGGAGGCAATGATCTTGAGAGAGCCTGAGAGGGCAGACAGGAAATGAGAGAGGTCAAGGTGAGTGACAGAGAGCCTGCTACTACCACTCAACCACATCTGTGCCTGACATGGAGGAAATGCACTCCAGGAAGTGAGATTAAAACCATCACACACACACCAGCATACACACAATGTCCTTCTTTGTCTGCGGTGCCGGTCCACTGCCAGCAGAAGTTGAGTATTTTCACATGAGGCACGTTGGGTTTTCATTCTTCAAGGTGCAGAGGCTCTGTCTGTGCTTTTCAGAGTCTTGAATTTGAAGTAACCTCACAGCTGTGTTTAGCCAACAATCACAGAAATTCAAATACATAATACATCAAAAATAAAGATTGTGATGGGACCATTGTGAAATATTTCTTGAATGTGCTTTCACAGCAATAAGATGTACTTTAAAATGTTCACAGTCAAAGTCATAATAGGATATTATAGTAATATTTGAAACAGAAGAATTATGAGTCTAAATATCTTTATTTTAGATTGCATAATAAATAACACAAAAAGTCTCCCTTCGTTTCCATATTGCTCCTTTTGTGGTACATTTTTCAAAATCTTCTATAGCAATAATGATTAATGAATTCCTGGCCTGCCAGGTTGTTACAGTATCAGATTCTGAACATTCGCAGCATAATATACTGTATTGAACACTGATTAAAAAAATGTTTACAAAAATATAAACTGTAATATAATATGGCCTTTTTCTACACATTTGACATGTTCAGAGATTAACACTGTTGTGTTCGCATGCACAATTGCCTATTTTGTTACTTTAAGGAATGCTTTATATATTTATGTGCTTAAAATAACATACACCTCTATAAAAACATACACGAATGAATGCAATGAATAAAAACTGTATTTACACATCGTATATACATGACATTTACATGGGGGGGGGTTGAGGAACCAGATGGTGTCAAAGTCAATGTCTTTTTTTTTTTCCTGTTGAGGATATTTTTCGTGACAGCACTGGCCTTAAATCCAGCCCAGCAAGACCAGCAAACCAAATGCACAGTAATTACCGGCTGTTACATTACCAAGAGCTCTATTTCTTTGCGTCTGTCCTTGGAAGATGGTTTCAAATGACCGCAAACACTCTGAATGCTTTTCCTCCTGGGGGATTCTGTAGGCTAAATGGAAGAATAATGGCCAATATAAATCCAGATCTAGCAGGATAGAAAGATATATGGTTCATATCTAGCATGATTATGATTCATTAATCACGCTTCAGATACTTATGATACCCTCAACATGCTATGTAATGAAGCAAAATAAAACCAGGCTGTGTTGGTGGTCTGGTTTTATTTAGCAGAAGTGCAGTTTATAAGATTACCGTTCAGCCACCCATTAAATAAAATGATTACGTTACCCAACCAAGCTCATATAGAGGGATATTAGATAATTAGTCTGAGGACCAGAAGCCAAAAAGGAAAGATCATCTACACAGCAGTAGTAGCTCAAAAGCTGACTCAACACACTCAGTACCTCTCTGAGGTGATGCCATTCTGGTAGGAGCCCTTGTACTGCCTCCTTTTGTCCACAGGCATTACGTCCAGATAGCCTCCGGAGTCACTTCGAATCACCCCTGCGTGGATCGCTGCCCTGCATATACTGGAATTCTGCTCAGTGGGACAGAAAAAGGATATATGGCTCATTTTCTACAGCAGTTACAAGTAACAGTGACTTAATAGCTGCTATATTGCAACCCAGAGGAACATTTCATTGCTCAGACATTGTTCTTTTGGACAGAACTCATTGTTCTGTGCTCAGGAGACTTATGCGAGTAATCAGTTATGTTTAAGTCTCAACTGAAAATAAAAGTAGACACAAATGAGACTTTTTTACATATAATATTGCTATACAGATATAACAAATAATGTGGATAGTTTTAGTTAAATTAAGTTTTGGTGTCAGAGCAAATCTGAGCAGTTCGAAAACGTTTTTGATAGTTTACAAGGTTGTGAGAGTACTGTGGTTTGTTTCTCAGAAGGAGAATCTGAGAACCAGAAAATGTTGGTAAAAGTCTGTATTTGATTTTTTGTGCTTAAAAACACAATGCCTTATATCTGTAGGGCAGAGAAATGGAAAAAATGTCCCTAGATGCTTCTTTTAATTTAAGTGTCAAGGTTTTTTTTTTTACATGTGTCATGGTGAGACACTTCGAAAGATACAAGATATGAGAGCAATAACCAAAGATGTCCATTTCGTGCATGTTTACATAGAAAAACAATGGAAAAGCAGTGCGATGGAATGCAAGAACATGTTGTGTGTGAAAATGGGCATGAAGACTTACATCTGAATAATAGCGAGTTCCGATTACTCTGGCATAGCTACCATATAAGCAATTACGAGGACAATACAACCTGAAAAAAACCACAACATCTTGTTAGTTGTTGCGTTTTTAACGATTTTTCCAAATTTACTTCATGGTATCTTGTGTAATCGGTCAATTATATTTTTGATTATAAAGTAAAGTTCACCTGGGACAGTGCTGGACTGGTTTCTTGAAAGGGCAGAATTGTGCCACCGTAGTTTCACAATTAACTGCTTTCACTGGAAGTCAAAAAACATTTGTTTTTAAATTTCTTTTCTGAAACTATAGCAACTTTATCTCATTATGAATGATTATCTGTGCACTGACCTGGGACATTTGTTACGGTGAAGGCATTGGCACTCTGATTTTTCCTGAGGAATAAAATGGAAATAAAATATGAGAACAATGTTGAACCTACATCCAGCAGCATGAAACGAGCATGTAGGTTCTATGACTTACGCCAGAGTCTGAACTCCATTTTTGAAGGACTTTGAGAATCGTTGCCTTCTGCCCACCCTTGTGACATCCAGCCAGCCTCCATCATCATCTATTATTCCAGCATGCAAGCCGCTGCCACAGATACTGGATTGCTGGAAAAACAGCAACATTAATAAGAGAGACCCTGAGCTGACCACAATCCATCTGAAATTGGATACAGTATATAAATGTGTAACTGGAAAAATCAACTTGAACATCTTGACAGTTGATGATAAAAAGTAATAGAAAGCAAATGTATTCACCTACCATGTCATAATGACCTGATCCAAATACTTTTCCATAGTTGTACAAACAACCTGGTGGGCACTCGAACCTGATTAAAGATTGACCAGTCATAAAAGTAATTCATAGTGGCATGATCCAACCACATCTTTAGTAACTGATGTGTGAATTATACCTGTTACAAGTAGTTCCTTTGCACTGATCACGTAATCTAGTATCACATTCTACTTGCTGAGCTGCATAAAAAATATATGGAAACAAAGATGTGTTATGTATTTTAGGATTAACCTTTTAGTACTGTGTTCTCGTGTGCTAAATTAGGGGAATAAGATTCTCTCTTTCTTCAATATTAAACTGCTTGTAAACACACCCCAAGAAAATGTACACAGAAACATACATACCTTCTGATGTCACCCAGCAAAGACATTACAGCCCCACCCACTTTTTCAACCAATGAGCTTAAATTAGCTTACACATCTGGGAAGTACTGACGACTTCATTCCTCTCAATGTTCTCATTGGGAGATGGAGTCGTGGTCTCATCCCTGTAGTGAGTGTCATGGCTTCGGACTGGCTCTGGTTCGATATAGTTATTTTCCTCTGCCTCGGGGGTGTAATGATAATGACTGCCATCATCTGAAGAGATTTTTAAATATTATTTAAGACTTACAGCCTTCACAAATGTTAGCTAAATATTGCTTTCATAACTAATTTAGCTTAAAATGTTTTAATCAAATTAACCGCATAATACAGTATTGGCCAAAAGTGATGTCTGGCCTAGGAAAATTTACCTATTATTATTATTGAAGTATTAAAAAAAAAAAAGTTTTGTTGTTTAGTTGTACCGCTTAGTTGTGCTTTGCGTCAATTGTTTTATTTGTGATGACACAATGAATCATGGCAAATTGTGCAAATACATTTTTTTGGTCATACAGGTTGTCATACATCGAAATTAGGCACACAGGCAAAAACAAGAGTGATAATATATCAAAATAATAGCCGATTATGTTGTAATGTAATAAATATGTTTGTTTTTTTTCCAGTGAGCTTTTTGTTTTTCTACACCTTTTGTTTTGCACAGTAAAATAAAAACTGTGGCTGTAGTTTGAATTTTTTGCCAAACAATTTTATCAGATACATTTTTGCCAGATAATTTTATCAGATAAATACCTTAACCAAGTTAAGTGTTTTGTTCTTCCCTCATTTTCAATATATATATATATATATATATATATATATTGATATTATATTTTCCTAATTTTTCATTGTAACCCCTCCAGACAATTTTCTTTAAGCCATTACTGAACGTCATGATAATGAATCAAATTGATAGCAATTAATCACATATCAATTTGCTGCCAATATAATTCAAGATAATTAATTGACATTTAAATGAAAATTATTCATTGATTTTTAATCATGCTAAATGAACACATTACAGTAAGTTACTATATTTAAATACATGAACATTAAACATCAATTGAATAATATAGCCAGTTTAGTACCTTTATAGCAGAGGTTGTTTCTGCAACCACCGCCATAGCTGGGTGGGCAAGCAGAGCAAGGGGTCCCGTGCTTGTATGGTGCATGTCCCCACCAGTTTCCTCTGAGAAAAGGATGGCACAAGGCAAGAGCTAATAATAATGCTTTATTAGAACTATTTTATATTGCAAATGAAAGAAAAGATGAAAATTCATACGGGGGAGAGTAATTGCAGACCAGATACACGGCTTTGGTCCAGATCATCCCCCATACATTCATGTTGTAGCACACATTGATGGCACAGCCAATTTTGCTGCTTGTGGCCCAAACCAGCTGTGAACAAATCACAATATAACATTTACTACATTGCATATCTGGCCTACTTGAGTGCTTGTATTGTCACAAAATGTCAAAAAAAAAATTTTCAAAACATTTTAAAGTTATGTTTTTGGGGTTTATTGGATAGGACAGTAGAGATTTTGAAAAAAAATCGTTTTATTTTGCGGGAGGCGCAGTTGCTCTATATGTGTGCGATAATCACAAAGCTATCGGCGCCTATGTTGCTTTTTTTATAAAACCCACCCACATTCAACTCTTGCTTAAAAAAGAATGCATGAAACTAAAATAAAATGGTGACAATGAGTTTCCGTAAAGGTGCTTTGAAACAATGCATCTTGTGAAAATACATTTAAAAAGAAAATTGACAAAACGTAAACTGGTGACTATTTTTCCTGCCAGGGTTTTGTGGATATTGTTGATTTGGTAACATGAATGTGTTTTTACCTGTGTGTAATGAGTGCAGACCGGTCCAGAGCATCTGTAGGGGCAGTGAGGGTTACACTCTTGTGGATAGGGGTAACTGAAATCTCTCACCTCATCATACCAGGCTTGGACATGAAATGTCGGGGGTCTGTCTCTGAAGACAATCATATTTAAAGATACCAGTTAATGCACTGTATAAGATCTGCATGAGATGCAATTGTTATTGACCTCAATATTGTTTGTATCAATTTTAATACAGCACCTGCCCCAGTGAGCTCCCAGGTTCTGGCCAATTCGGGTCAGTAAGTGAGACGGTCCATGTTCCCAAAGACAAGTGTGTGCCCAGTGCTCAGCACTTCTCTCCAGTTCATTGTCCCACACCTGTAACAGCATAGAAACCCAAGCCACTATCACAAAGCAACATCAAATAATTATCAGTCCTGTATTTGAGTGCACAAGAGGGACGAATTGTTATTTACAAGAGAGCAAGCTGTGAAGGTATTTTCGATTGATTATAAATGTATCTCATTTGTGTTGTGTTTTCATGTGTGACTTTGGTATTTTGCAGAGACTGAATGAGCTACGTGTCACTGTTTTCCAGAGCTGCTCCCAATCAGTTTTGTGATAACTTATACTAATACATAGGTTATTAGTAGCAACTTTAATACTGTACTGGTTGAGTCACACCTGTTTTGAAATGCGGTTGCCAATCCCAAACACTGACTGTGCGAATATAGGCAACACAGGAGCTGAATCTGTCATCATTTTAAGGGCCAAAAAAGGTCCAAATTTTAAAGGGATAGTCATGAGGATGAGTAAAAGATAACAGAATTTTTTTATTTCTGGGTTAGCTACTCATTTAAAACACAACATCAAATGTTTAAATGTTTGATATTCTGATAACATTCTTGGCATATGGTTGAACCTGCTTCTGCCTATGTACATCAATGCATGGTTGTTTCTGACCAGTAGATTGATATAAATCTACAAGTGGGGCAGTTGAAGTTAAAAACCATAAAGCATTTCTGTTTCACTAACTTAGGACAAAAGACATTAACCCTACCATTAGGTTTCTTAAAGGTTTAAACTGTTTTGTATGAAAGAATAAGCACAGTGTACTGTTCTGCACAGGGCTCTGATTATTTCAATTCACAGCAGTTTCATTTAGAATTACATATACGTCGTTTGCTGCCCTGCCAGTGCGCTAATCTATTCCATGTGTGCAGAGCTGGTGCATTCCATTCCAGAAGTCCTGAACAAATACTATTGCTGAAGCACCTTGATCATTCTTTTATATTTTGCACAATAAATACATCAAATAATTTTCATTTTACAGTAATCTAACTTAGATGCTACTTAGATTGCATTCCTGCTGTTAATGATGTTAATGTGAGCTGTATAAAATATGTCTTGTTGTCAACATGCACTTGAAATGTTTATCATAAATGTAAATGTAATAGCGGTCTTTAAGGCGCATAAAAGCCTAGCAAGCTTTCAAATATGAGCAGAACCAGCATAGAGATGCAAAGCCCGCTGGCATTTTATGTGGCCTTTGAGACCCAACTTGACATTGTTTATTTGTTGTGATGCCTAATTTGCTGTTACAGAGACCATCTGGGTGCATTCCAAGGAAGATATGCATCCTCTGCGACTCCCTCCACTTCCCTTTCAGAGTAATTACCCAGAGGACTGCACAGAATGGAGGTAGCTAATGTCTCCTCCCCTACCTGCGCCCCACACAAAGACACATTCTGTTCAACTTTGCTGAGGGATACAGGCTGGAGGCATTTGACAGTTTTAACTCTGAATTGTTCAGAGTCCCAGAGCGCCGCAGATGTTATCAACTCAAAAGTAATTGACTAAGAATGTTTTGAAACGGTTCTCTTACAGCTGATTGCAAGTGTCAGTCATATGGAATGATCCATGTGAAATGCAGGGAAATTAATGATATTTTGGACATTTAGTGTTCTATTCTATTCTGTTCTTTGAAGTGCGAGTCAAAATTTGCCTGCATTGCTGCCAACTGCAATGAAGTGGGAAGAAGCAGCAGCAGCAAACCATAGAGAGTTCTAAGAAGTATCAGGTCATATTTGGCCAGAAAGCAATTGAGAGGTCTGGCTGAATGCCATATACAGTAGGTGAGCCACAGAACGTGGGAAGAAGAAGCTGCATTTTGGCCTTCCTGATGGACCTGATGAACTGTTTGTTGTAGACCACAAACTTGACTGTAGTTCAGTGTGTTTGGATGCATTTGTTTAAAGTGCGGTTATGGTGGGTAACCCAATACTGGTTGGCAGAGCCATCTGATAAATTTAAGAGCCCCTTCATGACCCCACTAATGTATAAATAGCCTTCTAACTCCAAATTCAATGGAAAAGTTGAACTAGGCAGTAGCCTAGTTTTTGAAATGGCCTACATTTGATATTTTATTCCTGTAGTTTGACTTAATGAAGGGATGAACGATATAGGAGTACCGTATTAGTTATCAGCCGATATGAGAGATTTTCAATTTATTGGTACCTGCCGATAATATTTGATATTTATCAGCAGATAATGCATATTTAAATGTTCATTTCCTATATTTTTACATTTAGATTATTTTGCCATCATCTAATGCTCAGTTAATCTGTAAAGAACTGTAATAGCTTACTAACACTACAATCTTAAAATATACATTTTCAACACTATAATGGTATGATGTCTGATGTCTAAATTCACTTGTGCCATTAAAAACATTTTTTTTTTAATTTTAGTGTTTTTTTTTATTTATTTAGACAAAATGATAATGGTAGTAGACAATTTATTCGTATTGACTATTTGGCAGGTACAAAGTCTTACTGTCAATTTCTGTATGTCCTTCTGCAGTAAATATATATTGGATCATGCTATATCTGTAGGTTAGGAAAATTATTCAGCAGGAATGTGACTGACGAAGAATCATGTGATCTTACCATGTACTCCATGTTTGAGGCAGGGGGGTACACTTGACCCCTAAGCTTATTATGTAGGTCAAGAATGAGTTGCATATCACTTTGTGAAATTGCTCTCCTGCCCCTTGGCTTAGATTGCCACCATGCCTCATCCTTATCCATGTATTTTTCCAGGATGGCTTCTAAGTGGGTGGCATTGGGAATGACCATGGAAACCACTGTTTGGACAATCACAAGCAGCACAAACCCACTAAATAAATCTTCATGTCCACACTTCATGTTTCCTTTACATCTGTCAGCAACAAAATCCAAAGTGGTATCTGTCCTCTGCCTGTAAAATCAAAATGATTGTAATCAGTTCTACATTTTAACGCACATGAATGTATATTTTTATATACATTTTTGTAATAAATGTATACATAATTTGGTATAAGAGAATGACATTAGATTTGATTATGTGCACTGGTTCGCATGGATGCTCAGCAATAGATCAGTTCATACAAGCCTGACTGAAAAGTGCAGTTTCAGCATTTTCACAACTGAGGTGATAGTTTCTAACTTGTCAAAGACTTGTGTACGTCTTTTGCCACACACATGCAATATTTCATACATTCGTGTCCTGTATTAAAACCAACCACACAAGTCTTTGAAGTCTGAAGGGCTATTGCATCTTCTATATTATGAGTAGCTAACTCTAATGCCATCTCTGAAAATAGTAGTTACTAGAGGTAGCCTACCCTTACAAAGTTTGTAGTAGCATCAATTCCTTTGACATATTGCAGAAGAAATGTTAAATGTTCTTTACACTAAAATGAAAGTAAGCAGCATTTTACCTTATGCGGTTCCGCTTTAGATCCGGTGTTGATCTACTGAAATATTGTTTCTCTGCAGTTTTTGCATTTCAAATACACGAGCCTGGGCAACTGTTTTGATCTGCTTGCAAGTTTCTTTATGAATGAGTCATCATGGGTCTTTGTGCCGCTAAATAATGAACGTTCAAATGTTTAAAGTTGTGATGCTGCGTTTCTCATTTATAGTGTACATTTAAGCCACGCCCACAACCACACCGCCACACCCACAGCACAGAAGCGTTTAGGTAGCCAATATATATACCGGTGCATTTGCCTTTATTTATAAATTTAGTCAGAGTGAACAAATCATTATTTTTATTTGTGTTTTATGTGATTTAGTGTGTTTATCTTATTGCCATACATGCTTTAAAGAAATTCAACACTATCTATCTATCTATCTATCTATCTATCTATCTATCTATCTATCTATCTATCTATCTATCTATCTATCTATCTATCTATCTATCTATCTATCTATCTATCTATCTATCTATCTATCTATCTATCTATCTATCTATCTATCTATCTATCTATCTATCTATCTATCTATCTATCTATCTATCTATCTATTATGCTGTGCAGTGTTGTGTAATAGGCCAAACAAACACTAGGTGACAGCATTGAGTGATTTTTAAAGCCTTCTATGGATAAAATTGACTGTGTGTGAAAATTCTCCATAATGCCATTTGGGCTGGATGATCATATTGATTACATTTAGCCTATACAAAACTGATTTCCACAGCTTGAATTTTATTTTGTGAAGCTTTCTAAGGCAAAGTCACATAAGTCACTACTTTTTCCTGTAATCTTAGTACTTTAAGGGGTATTCTTTACTGTAAATTTGTGCACATCTCATGTAATTGGTAAAGGATGATTTTTCTTTAGTGTGAATATAAATAAAATAATGACTATTTAGATGTATCTGTTGGACGAGAGGGCCTTTAGCAGGCAATCTTAGTACTTTAAGGGGTATTCTTTACTGTAAATTTGTGCACATCTCATGTAATTGGTAAAGGATGATTTTTCTTTAGTGTGAATATAAATAAAATAATGACTATTTAGATGTATCTGTTGGACGAGAGGGCCTTTAGCAGGCAATGCAGTGCAAATATGCAAATGCAAATATAGGTTTTGACCTATATTTTGCTGGGAGAGCTGGATTGTTATGAGTGTTATTTGATGGTCGAAAGGGGGGAAGTCTTTCTTTTGTTTCTTTGTGCTCACATCCACAGCCAATATCGATGGTCTGCAAAATTACAAAAACAGGGGCATATTGTTTTTTTTTTCCTAAGCAAACATACTATTGGTTCACCATTTCTCGTATTTCAGCTTTATAAACATACAGAAATGCTGAGAATGTTTTCATCAGATCAGTCTTGCACAGTGATCACGAATATTTTCAGGTGTGAAGATTTGAAGACAGCTCTGAATTCTCTTCAACAGAAACAGAACAGAAAGGCATACAGTATATTCAAAGTTACACAAGAGGTTAACAAAAGAAGAAATAATGAAAAACACAATCTGAAAAGTGGATGAGGAGAATCATTGAAGAACTGTCCAAGAAAACTGAAACCATTTAGTTTCATAGCCACATGTTTACACAATCAATAAAGTAGTGCAGCAGTCTCTGAAAGACACTGAAACAATGTGAACATGCCAGGGAAATCTTGTGAAATGTGTTTACAAATGACCCAATACATCTCTTGTCAGTGTGCATTTGCAAATACAATTTTTTAAATGCAATATCATTAATAAAACTACCACTGAATGACACTTTTCACACACATACAATGCACCTTAAACAGAACCCCAAAACAGACACTCAAAAGTAGTAAAGAATTCTTTATTAGTATATATTTTCAATATTACTAAAACTACAAAACTATAGAAAAACTTAAACTACACCAACTGCATATTGGAGTAAATTAAACAATCTCAGTGCAATAGTGTTAAGGTATCTTGTGTTTAGAGAGATAAATTAAAGAACATACAATCTATATCTCTCATTTACTGTAAAAAGAAGAAGAACATGAAAAAAACAATACCGCTACTATATGCTGGGAATATATAACATATCTCAGTGAGTCACCAATTGAAAGAACTGTTATGCAGGCACAAAATAATGCATTTTATATCATTGTATATGAAATTACACAATCATAATTTGAATAGCTTAGGTGCACCTCATCTCTCCCAGAGAACTAACAAACTAGGATGTGGAGGTTGGTAGAGGTCACAATCTGAGGTCATGCTAGTGTAACCATGGCAACATCACTGTTCAGCAAACATTACGTAAAGAGAAAAGCAAATCAAATTCAGAGTAGCAATCCTTGAAACAGAATAGCACCATTCCACGATCATTTATCATGATTTGCCAATTGACATAGTTACACACACAAACTGTATAAGCTAAACATGAGAACTTTACATAATCAAATAAAAATGTTGAAACTACATTCAACGTTATCATTAAAAAAAACCTTTGTTACTGAAAATACATGTACAGCTATGAAAACAAAAAATAGCTTAAATGTTTAATGTCCAAGCACCTTGGAAAAACCCTGACATAACGGATGTAAAAAAAGAAAAGTGTATAAAAGTGGAATACAAACATTCATATAGAGTGATCAGTACAGACTTGATCTGTGAACCAGAAGAAACTATAACTACTATAGACCATTTCACAAGATGTAAACAACACTGGTCCAGAAGCACTTCCTGTTTCAGTTTTTTAACACTACATAAAAGCTGGGATAAAATACAACCAACAGAACATTTAAAACTAAATCAAAAAGTTAAACAAACATCTTTAAGATATTTCTTTACATGTGAAATAAAGAAAACAGTTACAAACTGAAACAGGAAGTGTTTCTGGACCAGTGTTGTTTACATCTTGTGAAATGGTCTATACATGAGCATCAATATGATGGCTGATCCTAAAACAGTCATGTTAAGATTGTATTACTGTAACATTAGCACCATTTCTGGAATCGATAGTATCACATACAAAAAAGCAGCTAAATCTGCTGTACAAAATGTATATATATTTCAAAGATATGTTACACAGTGCATTACTGTAAAATTGCGTTAAACATATGACAGACAGCTTATTTAAACCAGTACATGAAGTTTGAGTTGATGGCAGGAAAGCACATGTTATTGCTGCATGAACCTCCATAGCTTGGAGGACAGGCTGAGCATGGCACACCGACTCTGTAAGGTGCTTCACCAATCCAGTTGCCCCTGAAAAAAAATAGGATTCGTTTAGAAAAATATGCCACAAAGGCAAGCATGCGTAACACGTTAGTCGTGCACTGGCATTATCAGACTAAGAACGGTACACTCTGTGCTCTTGTGGAGTGTAAGGTCTGGCTAGAGTCACAGTAAAGGATAAAAACATAACTAACTTTGGGGAATAATTGCAGACCAAGTACGTTGCCTCCCTCCACACAGCGCCCCACACTAGCATATTGTAACAGGTTTGGATGGCACATCCGACTCTGTTTGATGATGCCCACACCATCTGTAACATTCAGAGAGAGTCACACATGCACATTTTTGCTGTTTGCTTAATCTGAATTATGACTTGCAACAAACTCACTTGTGTGTAATGTGTGCACATGGGTCCATAACAGCGCATCGGGCAGCGGGGATTGCAGTCATGCGGGTATGGAAATGCATAATCTCTGACCTCATCATACCAAGGTTTAACCAGCTGAAGAATGGAGCGGTAACTGGTAGGAGCAAAATTTAGGTGAGTGGAGTTTGGATGCACTGGACTGTATCCAAAACACAATTCTAGACTGGCATTGAGTCTTGTTCATCATTTGTAATTTGATAATGCTGCCAAAGTGACATTTTTAAGTCTTATTCAAGGAACACTAAAGATATGAGAGGTTTTTCTGTCAATGGCAAACAACTGTTCACCTGCAAGACTTACTAGCCAGTTCGAACTGAGAGGTTTTGACCCAGATATCTGAGAAGGTAAGGAGGTCCATGTTCCCAAATACAGGTGGCTGCCCAAGCTTCTGCTGACCTGGCTAGGCCTTCATCCCAAAGCTAAAAAATACATACAAAATAAAGGTAAATGTCTTCAAGAAAAAAAGTTCTAAGTTATTATTATTATTTTACTTATTTTACATTGGAAACCATGGAGGAAAGCATATAAAATCCATGCCATGCCATCAACATGAAATTTACTATCTGCTACGTACTGTCTGCTCTCTATTTTTTTTTATTTATTGGAATGTAAGTTACAAACATACAAGCATCACAGTTACTGTCTGCTCTCTAATTGCTCTTGTGGTAGCCTAATTTGATGTCATATACACCGATCAGTCTGCGCAGTCAAACACTACGCATCCGAAATCAAATTCTTTTAGGTAGGCCTACTTGAATAAATAATTATTTTGCAATTACTAAAAGTATGTAGTGTGTGTACTATGAATGTAAACTGGACGTAGGCCACTACATTTTTGCTTTTGTTTTGTACACAGGTTGTCATTATCACGTGACCTATGCTATTTTGAATGCAGCCCTAGTGTGATTAGTCACATGACCGGAGATGTTTAATTCTCTCTCTCAATATGTGTGTGTGTAAATGGCATACTTGATTTACTTTATAATAGACTACTTGTAATAATTGCAAACAAACATGGGATTAAACTGTTCTGGTCTTGTGACAACAACACCTACGAAATGTTTACATTAAATCAAGAAAGCACTATTTTATACTCATACATTCTCTGTAAAATAAATCAACGAGTATGCAATATATTTTAAACTCATTAGTAGGCCTAGGCTATACATTTACCGGTTAAATTATTTGAGACTAATAAACTAGTATTATTGTATTGTATCCAGCAGGAGGAGCTGTGGAATGAATTACAGTAAATGCAGCGCCGCATTTCAATCTCAGTTTCATTTACTGTAGCTAATGTTGATAATGAGGGGTATAAAATGCTTCATATTCTTTCTTTTTTTTTCTTCTTTTTTTTTTTTGGAAATGCTTACCATGTACTCCATGTTTGCTGCAGGTGGAAAAACATTCGCGCGCACCTTGTTGTGATAGTCCAGAATTGCTATCATGTCATCTTGAGAAATGTACCGTTTTCGCCTTGATTTGGGTATGGATGCCAATCCGTCATCATCCCCCATTTCCGATTTTTTGATAGTGAGATTGGTTCCGGTGAGCGTTTCAGACGCATTTCTGGTAATCCAAGCGCTCGCATCACTGGCTACGAATACAAGAAACAAATCGGTAAAAAAGTTGATGGTCTTCATCTCCTCTTTTGGTGACTAATCAGTGATTATCTGCAAGTAAAATAATACTCATGAACATTTACATGAAATAACTGATACAAAAAAGACAAAACAAGATATTTTAATTAGGCTATATAAAAATATCACATACACTGTAATAGGCTATATAAAAAGTGTGTGTAAGATTCCTGCATCTATGATCTACATCGTACCGTGGAGTCGTTCGTATCTGAATGAATGTGCGGAGCAGCTGTGAGTCTCATATCCTGATGGAGATATCTCATCCCGTCCACTGCTGCCTCTGGCTTTTATAGCCTACTGCTGCTGGGATTCAGGAGGCAAGCGCAAGGTGCTCTGACTGCGACCGGTCACCTGAACACCAGAATGAGGCAGCTATTGCAGTATAGTAAATAATAATAAAAATATATAATTACGTGCTGGCTGTTACATTATTACACTGCTAGTTTAATAAATGGGCTACATAAATATAAATTATTAATATTTTTTTTTAAAAGAAATACTTTTGGATATAGAACAGATAGGCGGGATTCCCAGATAGACGGTTCTATGTTCTACAATTCCAGAAAAATAAGTAGGCTGTTCCAGAAGGACTGTACTAACACTAATTAATCATAGTTTGCTATTAGTTGCATTAAAAATATGCATGTTACTGGATGCATTTTTTTGTCTCCTTAAAAAAAAAGACAAATGTCACAAAATCAATGTATAGACTAATACCATAACCTTTGTAGAGACTAAAAAATCTTGTTAATAAACACAATTAACCTTTCTCAGTATGGCTAACATGAGATAGTGAGATATGTTTTTGTATTAGCATACTGTATACGATTTTCTTTATTCATTATACAGATACACTTGTTCAGTGTTTGAGTGTTTGAGAAGAGCCCATTTGCCAGCATGTGTGCTGAGCCAAGTTAAGAAGCCCTTTAGAAGCATATCGTTTTCTTTGGCAGGTGGAAGCAGAGTAAGAGCAACGTGACGCACATACGATCCCACTCCCCTGTTAACTCTCCTCCCCTTTTCCACTGAACTGTGAATTTGCAGGTTTTCTTGGATTTGAGTGTTACTGCTTATGCACTATTTGGTCCAGAAGTGAGACGTTTACGGGTTACATCTTAAATTGGGTAATTGGGTTAAATAAGGCAATGCATTACATTATCTCATCTCATTGCAACTTTTTCAGTTGCGTTGGATTATACCATAGAGGACCTTATTTGGTCCCCCTTTTCACAGGACCATGTTAAATGTTCCTATTTAAAACTCTCAGTGATATCATTTATCACTGAGATAAAGGATAAAGTGAAAAATGACCATTATTTTGACTTCTGTATCACACAATTGTAATTTGCTATAAATCAGCAAAACAGAAGCAAGCTCATTAAATGTCATACTGTATGAGGGGCAAAACATATTTAAAGAATAGAGAAATAATTGTAAACTGCATAATTTGAGATGGGATCTTATCTGGGGTAAAATATAAAACAGCATGCAAGAAACCATGAATAAGATGAATATCTAATCTTATGGATTTATTTTCACCTGCATGGTATTGGATTTTAATGGATTAACTCATTCATATTTAATAATGAATATTTGATCATATCACAGTGCACATTCACTTTGACTGGTGTTTAGCTGAAGAGTGGGAGCTGGAAAGAGAAGGTCTACTGCCAAGCCATCCTTGCAGCATTTGTGTACTCCACCCAGTGATGTTCTTACTAACTGGCAGCTAACATAACGACTTCATTTCCCTGTGCTCCCCTTACGAGGTAAAAACTGTCCCAGGGAAAATTCCAAATGACAAACCTGTAATCAGAGGTTCACTAAAGCCAATGGCTTCTATATATAACTGCTGTTTATTTTTTTTCTAAAAAGATCATTCGAACGACCTACTTATGCGCCCTGTATTCTGTGAATTCTGCAGTAATAAAAAAAGAGTCCCAGAAAAGCTTGCCATGCTACATTGCAGTCTTTCAGACTGCTTTCTGCATATACATCTTCATTACATGAGGCAATTATCCATTTCATTCACAATGCTTTCCATTATTTTATAGTCAAAACTCATTTACACACTTAAATCTACCCTATTTAATTAAAACTCCATGATGGTCAAAACACAACAAATACATGATCAGGTTTAATATGAAGGTGTGAGCATGAGGAAATCTTTTGGTCATTAGGTTGAATGGTTCACCACGATTCATTCAGTCTTTAAATCTAGAACTGAAAGTAGAAACATATTTGTAGCAACAACTTATAATGATAAAAAGAGACAGTACTGAATTATTCATTAGGGACCAATGAAAATGTCAAACAGGAACATTGTGTTCATTCACCTATTCGCCATGCTGAATTGCTGGTATCTGCTCATTTCCTCATTTATGATACAAAGTATAAATAAATATTTGCTTTTATTGTTCTGACATTTTGAAATGTCAGGGAGAGAAAAGCCATTTCCCCCTTAAGGGAACCTCCAAGCACAACAATTCTCTCAGTACTCCATAAAAGCACTGGACAGATATGAAGAAAAGAAAAAAGAGAGAGATTAAAAACCTCCCTTTCTATCATGAGTCACTTAATAGAATTCCCTGGAACACAAAGAGAACAAACTTCTAATGCACTCACTTAAACTGCAGTTCTGTTTATAGCAATCTAGATACAATTTTTGGGGGGCAATTTATTAACGTGTGAGGTTTATGAGCACTGTAATGAAAACAATTTCAAATGAAGCACATTAATGGAGTCAAATCTCATAAAGCATAATGGGAGATCATCAAACAGCCTCTGGAGCCTCTATGCTGAATTTCATTAACACTATTATATTTTTCTTTAAAAGAGTGACATTGTCTCAGACTAATTCTATGACCAAAATAAAAGTATTGAAATGAAATTAGGTTAATGACATGTACATGAAAAAGACCAGCTGCCTCGTTCTACCACTGAATGTCTTTGAATGACCTTTGGGATGATCCCGTCCTGAACCTATTTGTTAAAAGTAAAGTGACTGAACTGAAAAAAACAACAACTGTATTTTGTGGTGCACGTTAAACAGTGGAAACCATAGGAGCAAGCACTTTAAATAAAAGTGAATTATAGTGTGCAGTGTGGACTAATGCACAAACTAATGTTGAATGTTGTAAAATGTCATGTTGCATCAAAGGGAATTTTAATGTGGTCTAGACCAAATGGAACAGGAGTTGTATTTTTTTGCAGTGATTAAAGTGATGGTGCACTGGGCTGGTCTGGTTTAGACAGGAAGTGGCAATGACCCACATTTTCAGTGTGGGAGGAACATGTGGACACTTGTTTTAAATCTTGCATTCATTACAACACCATATTTGAACCAAAATTATAGTGTAGAATTGTTTCCATATCTTTAGTGTTGCTCCAAAAGAAAACTTAAATGCATTGTAAATTGTGGATTAATGCCAAATGCATTAATATGAATGCAAAAATCTAATTGTATCTCCAGAGCCTTTGGAAACATCATAACAAACGGGTTGCACTGTAGGTATGAATTTCAATGAGAGCATGGTAACTGTATGTGTCTATGAGTGTGCTTGTGTAACAATTCTTTCTGCATTCCAACATCTTTTTTCTTCCCCAATTCACATGTGTGCCAGAAAAGAAAAGAGCTCTCAGTACCATATATAGAATTACACTACAAAAATAGAATGAACAGGCGGCATTTAAAAACATTCAAACTATTAATGCAGAAGATTATTGCATGACGATATCATCATCCACCACTACAACTGTTTATAGGAATGACACAATGATGACATGCAAAACCTATAAAATGAAACTATGACTAAAACGTATATTATAAAGGAGCAAAACATTTTATTCGAATGCGTCATCAATGAAAAGAACGTTAACAGTCAACCCTTGCTGTTAAAAATGGTTAGTTTTAACAATAACAGCTGACATAATGGCAAGAGCTCATGTTGTACTGGTTGAAATCATAGTTTTAAAAATAAGATGATGTCATGCAACCATGTTTTTCAAGCTGGTACAAGAGGTCCGATAAGGAATAGCATATCAAATATCCCCCTCCACCTGAATGATGCAATCCATCAGCACAACAGCAATTTACGACTACACTTCACAGACAGATTTTGTTTTATCTTTGTGTTGTGTATGGCAACATTGTGCAGTTCTGTGAGAATTTTTGTGCACATGATGAATAAAACTTGACTTAAAAAATTGGATAATGACCAACTGTACAGAAAAACAGCTCAGAGAGATAAAAACCAAAGACACAAAAGCAGATTAACCATATGGGCCATTTGGGCAAGTGCCCAGGGGCACCACATGCAGGCAGGGGGCACCACGCAAATATATATTTTTTTTCTCTATTAAAACAAGCAATTCATTCTCAAACGTATCTCTAGCCTAGGCCTATAGACCCTTTCATCAGAACGTTCTAAATTCCCTGAATGTTTTATTTATTATTTTCATTATTTTATACATTTTTTTGTTGTATTTTTTGTGCGATCTACCGCCAAATTCACATTACTGCATGAGCACGCGCGTTTCATTTCAACGCCTATATTACAGGTAGCATGTCCACTGACACGGAGCGAGCGAGTTTTCAAATAATTCCAATGGAAGTTGAGCTGGATTTTGGTTGGAAGTGAATGTTGGGTTGACAGCAGAACCACAGAATGTCATCAACATCCGACGTCGGACAGACGTTGGATTTTGGTTGGAAATTAAAGTTGGGTTGACGTCAGAACCTAACGTCGAACCAAAAGCCATATTGCCAACATCCGACGTCATACAGACAGATTTTGATTGGAAATAAAAGTTGTAATAATAATACTAGTAATAATAATAGTGAAGATTTCCAAATTTACACAGATGTTAAAACTTCATGCTGATTTGTACTCGGCTTTTGCCAAAATAAGCACAAATTAAGACGTAGCTTTAACCTATGCTTCTACATCCATTTACGCTTCTTTACATATGGTTATGTGAATCTCCCTCTGTCCGGCGTTAATGGCTGCAATGTAGGCTACTTGGCGCGTCAGCACACACGACGGCTGCAACTGGTCTCCCTAGTGGACCAGCACGACAAACGTCTGGATTGAGCGGAATAGGGGACATCTCTAGGGCCTTCAAGTGGGCACCTTCCGTCCTCAGTGTTTCGTCGACTAGCCGCAACAACTCAAGAGGGCTTGACAGTGACTCTGGCGTCCCAACCTAATAATAAGGCAGGGGCACCAAAGAGTCTTAATATTATGCCACTACAAACATAAAGTATTGTTTGTCCCCATTGTATCTGTATATATTCATCCAGTAAATGTGTCCACGGAATACAACAAATCTCATTTTCACACATGGCAAAGTCCAAGCCAACTGAAATAAAACCAACTGTTTTTCTTAGATATTTGAGCACCCAATCTTTGATGAGGGGTTACTGTGGAAAGTCCACTGCAATATGGCATGCAAAATTGTCTTATTATGTCATGATAAGACTTTTTCATACTTCTTAACGAACAGTAGAATTTTAAATATATTTTATATGCGTTATCTTCAGCAATATTTCTTTAGGCACATAGGAGCACAGGCACTTTGTGGAACAAAGCGCCTACAAAGACAGAGGGACCTGACGGCTTTATCTATAGAAATAGTCTGGCTTTGCAATGCACTCTGGGACCTACTGGCAGCCTTGGTTTTGTCTTTGTTCCATCTAAGTGCTTAGCAAGTGTTATTGTTGGCTTGCTGTTCCGTTTCCCTCGCATTTGAGGCCTGAACTCTCTGAAGTGGCCCCAAACAAATACAGGGCCCAGCCTTTGTGAGAACCACCATGAACTACTGCCCCGAGAGGCACGAAACAGGTTTTAAATGACCAGCTGGTGTGCCCAAAGTGCTTTATTTTGTTAGGTGGCCATGTATATAAGACAAATATTGTATTGGATAACCATGATGCAACCAAATTAGCTCCTGGTGCGAACAGTCAAGTAGGCCATTTTTCAAGATTATAAATTGTCATGTTTGTTTTATGACGCAGGGAAGAATCATTCAGCTGTTCTGCTGTAACCTACAACACACAAAAACTTCCTGTTCGAACAAAACAGAGATATGACTATTGCATAAAACAATGTTCTTACCTTAAAAAGAGTTTAATTTTTCTTGTTGTTACTGTATTTGAACTCTCTCTTGCTTAAAACATCAGCTTTAGGTATAAGAATCTCTGCTGTTGTTTTGCGGAGTGGTTCTTGGTCTCTTTAAACACAGCTGCTAAGTGGGGGAAAGGACACTGACATCATAACCATGCCTGCCCAAATGAAAACAAGCAAGAGCCCTACTTCACTTTATATCATTCTTTAAAATGATTGAAACAGTCATTCGGACATGGCAATAAACTGAATGTGTATTTAGAACCAATTGCTGCATTCAAAATGAGGCACAAGAGAGGAAATCTGTATTAAGAGGTTTTCATACCTCATTAAAGATATGTACTGTAACAAGTGAAGTTTTCAGTGAATTCCACATGCAATGGCAAATGTACCAAGCACACAGGGACACCTTGTGGTGGATTATGGGAAAATGTCCTGAAGCAAGATTTTACTTTTCTTATTGGCCATAAAGCAATTATTTTTAACAATGAAATAACTTAAGTAATACAACTCACATTACTCACATTTTAATATTAGCCTAATACATATTCACATATAATATAACTATTTTATATAATAGTTGGCTTCTTTTTTCGATAGGTTATATTTTATATTATGGATGGCATATTTCACACAACTGAATCTTGATTGAATTCCTAAGATTCCTATTTGCATTCTTTGTTGCTCAAATACATTGTGATTTCATAGCCTCATTTACAACACCTGTTACTAAGATTTCAAAATGTCAGCGATAGGAGGCGCCAGAAAATAGTAGGGTGAAATATGGTTCAAGTTAAATTAACTGAAAATCAATATATTCATTATTTTCTGACCTATATATCGCCCGAATCTTGTAACTAAACTAGCTTTAATTAACCTTAAAAAGGGCAAGACCATAAAGAGACATCAGAATATGAATTCATTGCTATTTACCATGTTACAGGACACAAATAATATAATAATAATAATAATAATAATAATATTATTGTAATATTTTCTATTATTATATTAATATTATTTCTATTATTTTGAATTTTATTTTTGATTTACTGTATATTTTATAGCCTACTGTATATTTTTTAAATCTTTTTTCACACAATCTACTTGCCTTCTGTCCTCTGATTGATAGTACATACTTTTTTTTATGTAATATTCTTTTTGCTGCAAAATCTGTAATGTTTTTTATAATGTAAGATGAACATTTACTGGACTAAAGCAACTTGGGTTTACTTGATTATATAATTGTCAACATTAAAATATTTTATTTTTTATTTTTTCATGTTAATTTAAATGTCAAATATGACACAATAGGCTTTTGGGGAACATTATTTGTCCATATCTTAATTATCAATGATTTGCAATTAATTGTATATGACCATAAACCTAATGTATGAAATATGATATTCAACAAAAAACACATGCATGTAAACAAGTTTGCATGTGTTTTTTGTTGAGTATAATATTTCATACACACAGACACACACACACACACACACACACACACACACAGACACACACACACACACACACACACACACACACTTCACCTAAAGGATTATTAGGAACACCTGTTCAATTTCTCCTGTTCTGTTCACAAATCAACTGCAAAATGCTATCCTATCAACATGGGCCAACATTTCTAAAGAATGCTTTCAGCACCTTGTTGAATCAATGCCACATTGAATTAAGGCAGTTCTGAAGGCAAAAGTGGGTCAAACATAGTTTTAGTATTTTAACAAAATGTATTATATACTTTTATCTGAAGGTGATTTCCCACTACAAGTGACCATGTTGTTTGTAAATGCTGCCCATAAGCTAAACAAATAAGGTATGAAGACACCAGATCTAAATATTCACAACACCCTTCAACATGAAACCAAGAAATGACACCTTCACTTTCACCGCCTCTCCCTACAGCCTCTCAAATGTTTGTATCTCCCAGGATACAAAAACCTTTATAGGGCTAAGTAACTTGCCACTAGGGAAGGCTGTGTACCTCTGCATTCATTGTTTTAGTGTTGTTGTAAAATACTGGCCACATGGATTAGTGTTTCTATTCTGAGGACTGATGACGTTCTGTGTCACCTTTTGCATGGCACAAGTTAATTTATCTTTCAGCAAGTGTCTGACATCATCTGAGCATTCATTTTATACAGAAATTGCAATCTGCAGGGCGACATACTGCAGAAATGTGTTCAGATGTCACACATGGGTTAAGGTTGGCGGTTATTGCCTAAATGACTTTGATGCCACAGAGAAATTATACATTTTCAGGATCTACTTTTGGCTAGTGGATCTCATAAATCCACCCAGGACAAGTGGGCCACATCTGATAAGAGTGGCCGGCTATTTTGTTGTGACAACATTACCAATGTTTTCTTTAGTAGTTACAATAAGGTAAGCTGCATAATTATAGACTTAGTTGTGGACTAAACTGGTTTGACTGTTGGTGGGAGAACTTAGAAACAATAAAAATCTATGCCAGATCCATAAATCTGAAGGTCCTCTTACAAGCCATTTTGTCACAACAAAATGTATTATGAAATGTTCTCAATATATCTGTCAACACTCAATCTAATCTACAAAAATACGGTGTATAGAAATACTAAATTTAAAAAAATAAACATTATATAAAAAAATTAAAAAATAAATAAATAAATAAAAGGGACGATCTGAATACATATGGAAAGGGAAATAATGTAGATATTTTCTAAATATGGTTAAACATTCGATTCTAAATCTGTCTATATCTAAGTCTCTCTATCTAGTCCTATTTCTGATCAATAACTAAAACTTACAGACAGTTCACTCAACCATTATGTTAATGTAAAACAATGTGAATGTGGTACAACGTGTGGGCGGGCTTGTAGTTCTGACGTCATCATCTGGGTGTCTCTCGCCCGACTTTGGGCTTCTTTCTCCTCGCTCTCTCCCTCCCTGTGAAGCAAACAGGGGGGAGAGGATCTTTAAAAAAAAGCCAGGAACGGCGACAGTGACAGCGCCTCCGGCTCCGGCGCCTGTGCGCGATCCTCCAACACTCGCACCAATGCGCGCGCTCACCCATCTCCACCACCAGACACCGCCGCATCACACCACTGCGCCCGCAGTCTGATATTTACCCCCCATTTTATTGTTGTTGAGCATCCGACATACGACCAACCATCGAGACGCAAACACTTTCATTTCAACCCTTCATCTGAATGACGGGCGGACGGTTCGACTTCGACGATGGCGGCACTTTCTGCGGTGGATGGGATGACGGAAAAGCCCACGGACATGGCATCTGCACCGGCCCCAAGGGCCAGGGCGAATACTCCGGGTCCTGGTCCAACGGGTTTGAGGTAGTCGGGGTGTACACCTGGCCCAGTGGGAATACATACAAGGGCTACTGGGCTCAGGGGAAGCGGCACGGGCTCGGCGTGGAGTCCAAGGGGAGGTGGCTGTACCGCGGGGAGTGGAGTCACGGATTTAAGGGTCGGTATGGGGTTCGCCAGAGTCTCAATACACCTGCCAGGTATGAAGGCACATGGAGTAATGGACTGCAAGATGGATATGGGGTCGAAACATACGGGGACGGGGGTGAGTTCAGCTAAACATCACTTGACCTATTTAATGTTCTTTAAAGTCTTGCGTAGCCTATATGTGATGATGATGATGATGATGATGATGATGATGCCGAGTGAAATCAGGTCTCTGTTTTCGTTATAAAACTAAGGCCTGTTATGCATAATATAAGGATTCTTTTTTTTCTTTTTCTTGTTTTGTGAAAGATCAAAGCAAGATTGTGAGTTATTTCTACTGCCTGACTGTTCGATTTTGCCCATAAATCATGGTCTACAGATTTATGAAGCAGTTTGCCCATGCTGTTAAGTTGATGAATGGCATATTACTGGACTGGTCAGCAGAAGTTGCTCACAGAGGTCATGGCTAATAATAGTTCCATCTGCAACATGTCAAATGAAAGTTCTCCAGACTAGTAGATCAACAGACAAACTCTTGTCTCAACTTATTTATTTTGCAAAACATATTGTGACTTGAAAATTCTGTACTGTCATTTCAGCCACTGGTAGTTAAAAATAGGAAAATGGGCATTTATTTAAAAATGAAGTTAAAAGAGTGGAATTGTCCACCTGTTAATTCACTTGTTAGTACTCTTAAAAATACAGTGACATGTTTACTGTCACATTACAAGTGGCATTTTTGTGGCTGTGTATTTTACAGTTCATAAGCATAGGCTCATGTATATATTGTTAACTAATATCATGTTCATCTACAAATGCACTTGAATGTGCTTTGTATCCTAAAATAAACAGACAAATAAGTGGTGAAATAGAAGGCCACGTGATCAACTGAAATTAATTAAATATTGATAACATTAACCAAGCAACATATACAATATAAAACATAGTTTTAGCATTCATTTGTGGTAATATATATGTGTATTACCTTTTAAAATATAAGACTTTTTTTTTTACACTGCATGATTGAAACTTTTTATTCTCAGAATTTCACTCTTATAATTATTCATTATTGTCCTGTTAAATCTTATATATGTCTGCGTGTATTTACAGTTAATATTTTTTAATTATAAATAACATTACTTACAATATGTTACCTGAATAAAATTAATACCTGATATTGCAACATTTTTAAATGGCTAAAAGTATATAATCAAAATTTACTTGGTTTATTTAATACTAAGTTACAAATGGCATTATTATTCAAATAACTTAAATAACATGGCACAGTACATTATGAAGTCTTTAAAGAGGAAATTTTAATCCAAGGTAATTTGACATTTAGACAAGACTTTGGCAAGAACCATGAAGTTTTCTTGAAATGTGGTGGCCTCAGAGAGTTAGGGCTACTGTCGGGTTTATAGGGTCACACATTACCACTTATTCATAACTCGCTTTCAAAGTCCTGAAAGAACTGATAGCTCAGCTAGGCTGCTGAGACAGAGTGCTGCTGTGCACAGTATATATTCCATAAGTTACTTCCATTCTGCCATTTTACCTGTTATTTGAATATTAGCTTCTCAGCATCCATTGTTTTTGTGGAGGCAATGGAATACGCAGAATGGAAAAAAGAAGTGTGATGTCCGCACACTGAAAGTAACAGCTCCAAACTACTTTTTATTGAAAGCGTGACTTTTCGACTATCAGTTCGTCATCAGACACAATGACATTCTTGACAATTCTTGACAATATTGTTATTTTGTTGTCCTGCACCTGAGCCCAGTTACATATGCAGAATCATAAGGAATGAATGGATAAATAAGAGTTATGGTTGGCTGGTGCCACAAACTTCACAACAGCTCAGATTACTCCCATGTTTTAAAATAGTGCTGGCTCTGCTGTTGAAGCTGTTAGGTCTGACAGGCCGGCATATGAGATATAGGAGGGAGAGCTGTTCACTTCGTCAATTCACCGTCATAACGTGGATAAGGTTACCTGTATGTTACTTGCCTGAGGATAATTGATTCAGTTATAATCTGATGATTTTTAATTTATTTATTTTAGAAGATAAAAAAACAACAACAACAACAACAACTCATTCTTAGACATGGTGGCAATTGAAAAAAAATGCCTAATGTTTATGTTGAATAGTGAGTACATGATTGAACTGTTTAAAAGTTTGGGGTCAGTGAGGTTGTTATCCAGCAAAGGCACATTAAATTGATCATTGTGATATTTACAATACTACAAAAGATTTATATTTCAAATAATTGCTGTTCTTATGAACTTTCTGTTCACCATAGAATACTTAAAAAAGTTAAATATTAAGCAGCACAACTGTTTTCAACATTAATAATAATAATAATAATAATGATATTTTTTCTTAGTACTAGTAAATTAGTAAATAATAATGATTTCTGAAAGATCATGTCACACTGAAGACTAAGAGTAATGATACTGAAAATGTAGCTTTACCATCACAGGAATAAAGTACCTATTAAAAAAATATAGAAAACAGATTTTTTTAAATTTTAATAATATTTGTAAAAATATAAATATTAAATAAATATAAAAAAAATAAATGCAGCATTGGTAAGCATAAGAGCCTTCATTCAAAAACATTAAAAAGTCTTACCAACCCCAAACATTTAAACATTAGTGTTTTTTTTGTTTTTGTTTTTTGTTGGGTAAATTGTTCTTAAAGTGATTTATCAATAATGGACGATTCCCTCCGGCAAGCTGTCTTCATTCTTGAATTCAGTCTTTAAGGAGTTTTTTTTAACTCCTTAAAATTGGAAATACCATTCACTAATACCGTTTTCAGTATTCATGGAATGCAAATAAATAAAATGTAAATAATGCATAAATTATTTATTTAAAAAAACATCTATTTTTTTAATTATTATGAAATGTATCTAATTCATTATTCAATCTAATTAGTTTGAGAATATTGTGATGCCTCAAAAAAATCTAAATTCCTTAAAAACATCAAAGCACCTAGACATAGTGTTTCCTTTTGTATGTAATCCCAGTATTATGTGTTATGCAATATCTAGTCTAAAATCTCTCTAATCCCTTTGCCAGGTACATACCAGGGCCAGTGGATGGGTGGCATGCGGCACGGATATGGCGTACGTCAGAGCGTGCCTTACGGCATGGCCACTGTCATCCGCTCCCCACTGCGCACCTCACTGGCCTCCCTCCGCAGCGAGCAGAGTAACGGCTCTGTCCTGCACGACCACATGTCCGACAGCCCTGCTGGCACCCGCGGGGGCTTTGTCCTGAACTTCCACAGCGACAGCGAAGTGGGCTCCGGCAAAAAAAAGGGCCTCTTCAGAAGGGGTTCGCTGTTCGGGAGCCTCAAGCAGCTAAGGAAGTCCGACTCCCGCTCCTCCATATCCAGCAAGCGCAGTTCGGCGCGAAGTGACGCCACAATGAGCCGCATAAGCTCTAGCGATGCAAACTCCACCATTAGTTTTGGTGATGGAGAAGTGGCAGACGAGTACCTGCCAACTGAGGACAACGTCGATGCCACCACAACCGAGTCGTACACGGGCGAGTGGAAGAATGACAAGCGGAATGGTTTCGGTGTCAGCGAACGCTCCAATGGGATGAAATACGAAGGGGAGTGGATAAACAACAAGCGGCATGGCTATGGGTGCACAATTTTCCCAGATGGGACGAAAGAAGAGGGGAAGTACAAAAATAACGTTTTGGTGCGTGGTATCAAGAAGCAGCTTATTCCCCTCAAAAACACCAAGACAAAGCAGAAAGTGGACCGTGCCGTTGAGGGAGCCATAAGAGCTTCTGCCATTTCCCGAACAAAAGTAGAAATCGCCACCTCAAGGTTAATACTTCCTCCTGATTAATCCTACACCACACTTTCAATTGCATCTATTTACGAAAACATCTTGGTTCTTTATCTCATTCTCTTTCTGATCTCTTTTTTTCCTTTATCTTGCACATAAGACATACGTTTCTACATCTAACTAATGGTATTGCTCACAATAAATACATTCCTCCAGCTAACATAGCACATGAATGCTCTATCCCAAAATGTAATGGAGCTAAAGTCTGTGCATTCGCCCTCATGTGAATGAGCGAAACGCAGCAGGGAAGTGACCAGGCAAACAGGCAGGCAGCTATTGTGCAGAAAAACCCCAATGAATAGTCTGTTTGCATGAGTGCCATCACATGCCCCCGGGCCATAGCTCTCATGCTGATCACATAATCAATGCAGAGCCAACAGGATGTACTGAATGAAATCACAGAGGAATCAGGGGTGCCAGTCGTAACATTTATAATCATTTAAAAAATGTTTAGAGGAGTAATTGCATGGTACTGCTCATTATGCCGATTAAGCATATACATTCCTAAGAGAAGTTAAGCACAGATGTATCATGCTCAGAGGAGATACTTATGTAACTTCATGGTGTGGTGGGGAGTGTAAATCAAATTGCAAATGTGTTTTCAAAGGCAACGCTGCTTCATACCTCTGGGATTGAATTACCGTCAGTTCTTTTTATATGCATCATGCATAACATGTAATTATCAATTAAGTCACACATGGAATGATTAAGGGAATATCCATTATCGTTTTCTAAATGGCATTTTCCCACCTTAGGAAAGTACAAATTTTCTCTGGTAATTCATTGACAAAGCTTGCTAAATGCACACATCGATTTTTGCAAGTTGAAGCAGGTTGTGAAGATCAGAGTGCGTTAAACAGGAACTCAATAATGTTGTGCGAGCTGAGTGGTACCTCTGAATTATGCTAGGACATGTGAGGCTTTGTACTAATGCTAGAATGGTGTTGATTCTGAAGTTTGGGAACAATTTTTCACTTGTGAGAAATCTCCTTTTAATTTGAGATACATTTAGTTACTCATTTTTGTTCTTTTCCTCAGACATTTGTTTCTCTCATGAAATGCACCAGAAAGTAGTAAGAATGACGACGTTATGCTTAAAGTGATAAATGATGTTTCACTAAACAAAGTTCGGCAGGAGCACGTTTAAAAAATCAATCCAATTAACTTGTCATCAACAATCAAACTGAGTATACCTCACTGCAGAACACGAAACCCATCGTGTACCCATCTCCGCCTGCTGATCCCAAACCCCACCCCTAAACCTACCCATCTCCGCTTCCTGATCCCAAACCCCACCCCTAATCCTACCCATCTCCGCCTCCTGATCCCTAACCCCACCCCTAATCCTACTAATCTCTGCCTCCTGGTCCCCAACCCCACCCCTAATCCTAGTAATCCCCGGCTCCTGATCCCTAACCCCATCCCTAATCATACCCATATCCGCCTCCTGATCCCTAACCCCACCCCCAATCCAACCCATCTCCACCCCTTAGATCTGGATCCAACTCCGCCCCCTGGATCTCGTGTACTGCAATGAGGTGCTACTGGGAATATGGGTGGAGTACTAGGACTTGGCCCAAATACCGAACCCGGAGCCCTTTCCTCGAATAGCACACCAAACATTTATTCTGACTTATTTGTAAGTGTGAACTCAAAACTCATAACCAAAAATTGACCTTCTGTCATTATTTACTCACCCTCATGTTGTTCCAAACTTAAACTGTTTGAAATCAGTGAAACACAATATGTGATTTTTTTTTTAAGAATATCCTGGGCTCTCTTTTCAATAATTATGGGTGAATTAGGGCTGGGGCTGTCAAGCTCTAAAATGGCAATAAAAGCACCATAAATAATGTGATCCACATGACTTATATGCTGGAAAACATTACGCTCACCCCAGCTTTCCTTGCTGTGTTCAAAAGCGTTCAGTAGTGATGTCAGATTTGTGAATGAATTATTCTTTTGAGCCTGAGCTTTTCTTTTGAATCAGTTGATTCAATTCACAAAAGGTCTGAATTATACAGTTTAATGAATCAAACCAATCTAGTCTTAGTGGTTAACATCTCACAGACAATTATCAGTGCATAACCTAAATTCTCAAAACTCAAAATGAACCACTTATGTCAAACCACTCCAATTCTAATTCTTTGTAATTTCAAGAGCGGTCAGAGCATTATTTCTCCTTTTTTGATTCATGAAGGAAAGAAAGTAATGAAATAATATTATTTTGTGTTCTTCTTTAACAGTATTTAGTGGGTAACGCTTCCTTTTACAGTCCAGTTACCCATGTAAATATGTACTTATTTTAGTAACTACAATTACTGGGTAATAACTAGTACTAACCCTTAACCTACCCTAAACCTACCCCTGTTCCATGTACTTATACCTTATATTAGCCAGTAGTTTCTAGGTAAGTACACTGTAAATACTGTACTGTAAAAGGAAGTGTTACCATTTAGTGTTACTTTATTGTATTTTACATTGTTTTCTATAGCTTGAACGTTCTGCTTAGCTCAATTAATGCAATTATTTACTTCTTTCTGTTATCACAAAAACCAAGTCCATGTCCTGTTCATTCATTACCATAGGCTTCTTTCTTATAGCTGAAAGAGTATGAATTTTAATGAAATCTGCTGTAATGAGGCTTGCACAGTTCCATGTAGCTAATGAAATAGTAATATGTCCCAGAGCTGCTGGATGAATAAAAGATCTCAGTGCCTTTGATGATTGTTAGGGAGAGATGTGATAAGCACTGTGAGGGTTCAGGGAATGTGCGGTGAGTCTGAGGCTTCAGATTGCCTTGAAGGAGTCTAGAAAAAGACATAGAGAGCGAGAGAGGGTTCTCCGGCCTGTGCTCTCTCACACATGTGTACACTGTGTCAGCACTGAGCCTGACTAAATAAGGCAAGGCAGGAGTTGGCTTCTCAATCGCTGACAAGAATATAGTCTTGCAGCCGTCACTGACACAGAAGCCAGTCTGCGCCCTGTTATCATCTGTTAGAGCACTCAGGTTTAGAGCCGTGTGTGTGCGTGCATTTATCCTGTCATCACAGACTTTCTTTTTAACCTGGCAATCATAAATCCTGCCAAAATATATTTATTAATTATTCAGTTAAAATTAGTTTTAGTTTCATTTTATTCAATACTTTTTGTTAATGACAGTGGTGAGGAGACTGTGGAAACTATATTTTTTTGTTAAAAAAAAAAGATTTTATGAAAGATTTATGTATTCCTGCACTTTTGTAGATTTGGTCAAGGCTCTCAAGGCTCTAACAGGCGGGATTACTTTAACAGATCAACCATTTTCTTAATCTTCTGTTTGTCCTCCACAACAGTTTATGTAGATAAATGTTTTCTTCTTTGGCAATCTGCTTTATATGTTCCGTTTTGTACTGGTTTGTTGACTGCAAAATACATTTTATGTTGTAAAGTTTCCATAGGCACACTTACGCTTGTTTGATGTCTGTCCAAGGCAAACATTTCACATTTTGCAAAGTTTAAGGAAGGATTTTTAAAAAAGTTTTTGAAAGAATTATCCTATGCTCACCAAGCAAATGCTCACCTATGCTCATTTAAACAAAAATACAGTAAAAAAGAGTAAAATTATATTATACTATATAATGTAGTATAATATAATAATATATGACAACACTTTTTGACCATTACAAATGGGCTGTCTATCTGGGATATACTGCATATGAAATACAATTCTTCCTCAGTTAACACATTCAGTTCATTATATATAATAAATGTGTTACCTGAAGAAGAATTATGATATTAATCACGATAGATTGTTAGTGATTTACAGCCCTCTAATATGAAAATTACTTATCAATGTAGTCCATCAATGGGAATATCATATAAACTAGCACTATAAGAATATCTACAGACATATACGTTTGCAATGGCTAACTGTACAGATCAGAATCGAGACACGTGTTGCTGTGAGCTCAAGCTGGGAGGATGTGCTCCTTTTCACATCTTTATCTGAGCTCTTGTGTGTGATTGAGTGGGTGAATGTGAGGAGACACTGCCAAATTAAAACCCTCAGAATTTCTGCAAGTGCTCCATCTGTCGCCTAGGAGATGTTCTCTGGCTCAGACTCCAAAGAATATTACATTAGGTCTATTAACGCCTAGAGAAGATACTGATTATTACTTGGCTGACAAATAGAATGTAGATGCTCTCTTAATATTATACATGTCTTGTGTTTTTAAAGGAGCCATGCTTGTTTATTTTAAAAAAGTTTGAATTTCTTATCATATTTAAAGGGACAGTTCATTTTTCACTCACCCTTATGTAATTTCAAACCCCTATGCTGTCCTTCATTTTGGTGTATTTTCAAGTATTCTCCAGTCATACGATAGCATTGTACGGAGCCCCTAAGGGACATAGTGATGGACAAACTTTTCCGTTTTCTCACAAATGTTTTGCTTTCCTTCACAAACATTCACAGACATTTTGTAGAGAACACAAAAACATTCACTTAAATTTCTTCTCATCTCATACTTTTTTTGCACCCGCATGTCATGTAGCATTGTTATACCAAAAATTAAGTACATTTTCTCTGATAATCTTTAGCATTAAATGTTACTGATGTCTTTCCAAATGCAAATGTAAATACTGCAACATAAATAAATAATGACTTTTTGAAGATTTCGTATTTGGGTAAACTATACCTTTTACATGTTTAATTTGACAATATATACTGTACTGAGTCTATACAGTAGTGTGTATAATACATATATATATATATATATATATATATAGAGTATATTTTAAAATTGTATTTATTCTTTTGATGGCAAAGCTGAATTTTCAGCATCACTTCAGTCTTCAGGGTCACTTGATCCGTCAGAAAACAATTCTATTATGGTGATTTAATGCTCGAGAAACATTTATTATTATTATCAATGTTGAAAGTGGTTTTGTGGCTAAAAGTTTTTGTGGAAACCGTAATACATTTTCCTCAGTATTTTTGAATAATTGAAAGCTGAATAGAACAGCATTTATTTGAAATAGTTTTTTCCCCCCCTTTACTGTCACTTTTGATCAATTTAATGCATCCCTGTTAAAAATTGTAAATTTCTTTTAAAAAACTGCGCCCCTTTGAATATTGTGTTCAGCAATGCTGTTCAAGCTAAGACTGTCTCACAAGGCCTAGTGAGCTATTTGGATCCCATCAGGAGCTGATCTGTGCTGGAATGGTTCGGGTAGAACCATAATAAACCATTAATCTCACTCTCACAGAGTATTAGAACTGCTTTTGCTCTATACAAGAGCCAGACCCTCAGTATATTTGTTTTAGCACTAACACACCATGACATGATGACATATATCTTCCTCCTCAATGTTTCATTTATCACCATTATTGCAATTCTCAGCAGAGGACCAGTGTTACATGTCTCAGTTATACTGTATATACAGTGCAGACCTTATTACTCCAGCTTTGTTTTTTAGAAGGAAAAGAGAAGGCTGGCTAGTTTATTTCATTCAGAGCTTTAGATTCAATTTAATTTACTCGCACAGCTCTTCTTAGAATGTGTCCCGAAAGCTCCTCACCACAGTTAAAGACTATGATCCCTTAAAAGCAAGCTTAGCAAAACAGTTGCAATGTGGAGTTTGTCTGGAATGTTTCATGACAACTTAAGTAACACTTTATGACTTCATTCATATTAAGACTACATGTCCTGGTAAAATATTGGTGCAAAGAATACAAAAAAAAAAAAAAAACAATAATGGTTAGTGCAATCTTTAACAGTGAGAGAGAAGATGGTATTAATATTCATATTTTACTCTGTATATGCGATAGGAATTTTTGAGTAGGACACTGCCTAAAAAGAACAGAACAGTTTGACTAACCCTACAAAATGTGTTCACTCTCTCTAGATGACATGTTTAAATCAACTAAAGATAGGTCATGAGGCCTTTCAGTGCTCAAGGCACTGCATATGAAGGTATTATACTGTAACATAAATCTGTATACAAAACTGTCTTCACTGACTCACTCAGGCATCCTCTTAACAAGTGTTTATCTGATGGGTTATTTAAGGCATTTTTGGGTTGATACAAAATACTAAGTTATATTTTAAATGTTTTTTTGGATTAAATATGTAGTAGTTGAATATTGACAATATATTTATAATGGCGTTGGAGTCACCATACAACTTTGTACATATTACATTGATTTAATGCTCCTATAGTGTCCAAAAAAGATTTTTTTTTCTCGATGAGTATTATGTACTAGACCATCATTTAGGACAGAGACAGTTTGATCATCTATTTGATTTGAGTTTTAGTAGCAAAACCAGTGTTTGGAGTTGTTTGAGAGTTTAGAGAGTGTTTGATTCGTTAAAATGACACTCTTAATTTGAAGATTTGTTCATTATCCAGAAATTCTCCTTGCTCTAAAAATGGCATACATATATATATATAATCTTCTGTGATGGCAAAGCTGAAATTTCAGCATCATTTCAGTCTTCAGTGTCACATCATCCATAAGAAATTATTCTAAGATGCTGATTTAGTGCTTAGTAAACATTTCTTATTATCAGTGTTGAAAACAGTTGTGCTGCTTAATATTTTTGTGGAAACTAATAACTGTAATTTAATGATCCTTGCAGAATATATATATATATATATATATAAATCTTGTTGATCCCAAACTTGTAAAAGGTAATGTATGTTGAACACTGTTTAATAGTGTTTATCAAATATTAGCAAAAGACTGAAATAGCTTAAGATGTTTTAAAACAAATATTTATATATTGCTCAGCCCTATATATTTGTATATTGACAGAGTCTACTCTTTCCAAAGTTTAATGCCAACAATTAGCTCAATTTGTAGAATCCTTCACTTTTTATGAATAGGAAAATGAAAGCAGTACACACACAGTATCATAGCTTGTTTCTTAGCTTGTGAATGAATGCATCTTTGTGTGCTTGTTGTGAGCAGCTCTGTGGACTCTGGCCATGCAGCCACTGCAGTGGTGGTGACTGACAGTGCCAGGGGCAGTGTTAAAATGATGCACTCTTCTCCCATATATTATCTTCCAAGCTGTCTGACTCCAGCTCTGTGTCTTTGCTTTACCCAGAACCGCACACGCCAGAGCCAAAGCAGAGGCAGCTGACCAGGCCGGTCTGTCTGCCAGCCAGGACTCTGATATCGCCAGAGCAGTGGCCAGAGAACTGTCCCCCAACTTCCATCAACCAGGTACCCCACCATCCATGCACACATTCGCTTTCTCTCATGCATACTCATGTTTTATATGCCCTTTCACCCCTCCCAAATTACTCCCTTTGTGTCCTTGTCTTTGTGTCTGGGTCAAGTGTCTCTTTTTTGCCTCCCTGTCAAGCAAAGAAAAAGAGAGCAGATGCAATTGCAAATGAGTTGTGAAGGGGAGGAATATAATTTGCATAAATTATCTACTGCTTCTCTGAGCCCAGCTCCAACTGCTTTTAATGCCTGCAAATGATTTAAGGTGCATTGGACATACATTTTCGTTATTTGCCTTAAAATCATCATACAGACAGTGGCAGTCATACAGTGGGCTTCAAAAGATTTTTTACTAGATTTAGTTCTGAGATAACTGACAGTCATGACCTTAATTTATAAATTAACAGTATCTCACAAAAGTGAGTACACCCCTCACATTTAAGCAACCGTTTTAAGTAGATCTTCTCAAGGGACAATACTATATGAAAGTAATGATGTATTTTAAAGTAGTCAATGTGCTGCTTGTATAGCAGTTTATATTTAATGTCCTCTGAAAATAACTCAACATACAGCCATTATTGTCAAAATAGCTGGCAACAAATGTGAGTACACGCTAAGTGCCCATGTCAAAAGTGTCAATATTTTGTGTGAGCACCAGTGTTATCTAGCACTGCCTTAATCCTCCTAGGCATGGGATTCCCCAGAGCTGCACATCTTGTTTGGGGTCGTTATCATGCCGTTCGGCCCAGTTTCTGAAGGGAGGGCATCATGTTCTGCTTCAGAATGTTGCAGTACATGTTGGAATCCATGTTTCCCTCAATGAAGAGCAGCTGTCCAGTTCCAGCAGTCCTCATGCCGCCCCAGACTACCGCCCCATGCTACCACCACCATTCTTGACTGTTGGCAAGACACAATGTTCTTGGTACTCCTTACCGGGGCATGTACTGTAACTCAGTTTCAGGTGTTACCAATCTTCTTATAGCCTAGGTCAACTCAAATCCTTAGAAAGTTCTTAGAGAGCCATGAGGTGCCATGTTGAAGATCCAGTGGTCAGTATGAGAGAATTGTACTCAAAGCACAAATTTGAACTGCTCTAATACAAGACACACAAATTTAAATGGTCCTGTCAAGCAGACAAAAACATGAAAATGATGAATATGACATGTGGCTTTGCATAATTAATGCAAATGTACAGCTATTATCACTTAGAGTGTACTCACTTTTGTTGCCAGCTATTTTGACAATAATGGCTGTATGTTGAGTTACTTTCAGAGGGGAGTAAATATAAACTGCAATACAAGCAGCACATTGACTACTCTAAAATATATCCAAGTGTCATTTTTTATTTATAGTATTATCCCCTGAGAAGATATACTAAAATGTTTGCTGAAATGTGAGGGGTGTACTCACATTCGTGAGGTATTATAAATTTGGCATTATAACTCACTTTTCTTGCCACCAGTCTCGCTCATATTTAAACTCTGAAGATATACCGATGCTTGGCTCATTTTGACTGGATCATTAAATCAGTGAGTTGTTGATTAAAGAACAGCTGCAAGCAGATCAGTCCGTTTCACAAAGGAAATATTCTGTATGATTTGTGAACCAATTCATCAGGTTTATTGGAAAGAAACAACTTGGTTATGAATCTGGCATCGCTTTCATGTCTCAGAGAGGGTGGCGATTTATTTTCAGTTCGGAATGAGGAATATGTTTTATGAAAAATTGTAAAAAGCACAATAATATTCTTTGGTGTGAAGTAAAAGTTTTCCGGAAAAGTAGAGATACTAGAAAAAGTACATTAACAAAGTAAAAATGCTCTTACTGTCCAGTGTCCACCACTGTGACTGTAGGTTAGCATTTGACAAATGTAACATGGCCCATACATGTATGATTCAATAATATCAATATCAATTTCAGTTCAGTGAGGCCAGAGTTTCTTCAACCACTTTCTGCTCATACAAAGCCTTTTTAAAGCCAAAAAGCCTTTGGCGTTTGTCCATACATTACCAAATTGTTTGGGGATAATTCCCAAACACTCCAAGTGGACTCCTTAAATCCTCCCCACCCCACCCCACCCCCCGGCCAGTGACATCTTTTGTAAGTTAAATGTATTTTACATATTGTGGATCACTACGGTTTGTTCAAAACTGTTCTTGCTTCCTGAAATACTTTGCATCTCTATTTCCAGGATTCAAAATAGTGGCTGTCAAACATGGAATGCTATGCAAAATTGATTTAAAAAACAAATTAGTCGTTGCAGTCAAACATATTTATTACACCAGTCAGTTTTTTGCACAATAGCCAGTTTTGACAGAACAATCACGGTGGGATTAAATCTGCTGTTTAGGGGGAAAATTCTCTATGAATAGTTTTCTCCCATCACCATATCCGTCATTTTCAGTCTAAATTCCAACACATGAATTAAAATGGAGACGATTCTTCGAACTTGCTTTGCCAGCACATGTTTTGGGTAAATATTGTCCAGGTCTAGTCAGGCTCATTCATTTTTCTTCAAAATAATCTTGCTGCTGAAATCACGTCTGAACAAAAATTGGGATAGTAATGACAAATATTTATATTAGTAAGACACACTCATTTTAGATTACACTTGTTGTTTTATTTCACATAAGGCTGCTGCAAGTCACATTATGATATCTTACAGACTTTATAAAAATCCCCTTAATTCAATGCAGTGAAGCTGATAAATTCTCAAGTGACCTGCTGACTCTCTTTAATAGAAATATTAACATATATATATTTTTCCCTCATCACAGCATAAAGATAATGTTCTCAGGGGAACAACATAGACTAAAATGTAGAGAGTTGCTTGTTGTCAAGGCTCTCCGCAGATGAGCTGTTCCACACTTCAGCTTTGTAAAATGGCTGATAAACAGTGTGATTTATTCGCAGTCTTAGCCTGGCCTTGGACACGATCCAGTGCAAGTTCTAGAAAGCCCATCTGTGTCAGCTGTCAGGCCACTCTGGCCATACCCGTGGTCTAGAGAATCCGGAGAATGACTGGAAGCTCAGATTTGAATCATAAAAGCAAGTGGCAAAGTTCTTAATGTCCATCCCTGCATAAACACTAACAGACTGAGGCTTTGAAAATGTGAAATTGCATCTGTGCTGGTAGTTTATTCTGAGCTTGATATTCACAAGCAGCACTCTTGAGTATTGAGCATTTGAGCCGCATTTAGATCAAGGTCTTTTTGTCAGACAGGAATAATTTGATCTTAATACATTTGGGTCTTATTAAGATTCAAATTTTGAGTCTATATAAAGTGTAATAAAAATAAAACCAAATATTAAATTTGTAAAACATAATAAAATTAAATATAAAACTAATTCTGACTTTCTTTATACCTTTTTAAGGCCCTGACTATATCAAGCAGAGGTTCTCCAGTGAGCCTATTGAGATTAAAGAAGTACCAGAAGAAAAGAAAGAGAAATCGCCTTCAGGAAGTCCGCACTTTTATCGCAAAGGCACAACCCCAAACCAGTCCCCCTCCCAAAGCCCCGGTCCTACACCTCCTCCCTCACCCCCCCTCAGCAAGAAAAAGCCCTTCTTTAACAGAAGTGCCCCTAAAGCCATCAAAGAAAACAAGCCCCCTGCTGCCGAAAACCTGGCAGCGGGCGTCACCAAGGCTACTTCCAGGATATCAGAAAAACAGGAAGTAAAACAGGAGCTAGTACCTGTAGCCAAACCCTCCAAGCCGCCGATGCTGGTCGCCAATGCCTCCGGCCCTGGGAACGGTGAGCTGCACTCCCAGTATCATGGATACTTTGTGAAGGCTGAGGTGATGATGCCACCTGATGATCTGGAGGATGAAGAACACCAAGTAACGCCGACTGCTCTTGCCAGGATGCCCCCACCTGCAAAGCAGTACCGTGCACCGACACCCAAACCAGTAATGGCCAAAGAGAGCAAACCCGAGCCCAAACTGAAGAAACAAGATTCATTGAAGCCAAAGAGCCTAGCAGAAACTAAGAAAGCCAGCATGGAAATTACTACTGACATTGTTGAGGAGGAATCAGTAAGTAGCTGCAATATGCATGACATTTATTGCTAAAATGAATATTTTTGACTGCATACTGGATACCATAACTGTGTTCTTTGCACAGTATATTGAAAATGTTATTTTTTACAGATACATGATATCTATTCTATATTATTTATTTAAAAAAAATCCTTTTATGATATAAGTGACTTTAAGCATCACAACATTATAATGTACAGTATGTAAATATTTTTTTTTTTTTTTTTTAGATTTCCTAAAGATTATATTTAGCTGTGTTATTTAATGTTTTAAATTAGTTTCAATTAGTTACGGTAAAGGAATAGTAAAATGTAATACTGCAATATACAATATTGGCTAATACCAATGCATTTGAAATTATCTAAAATCGGCCAATAAATCAATATGTCACTGATATTATCATTCATCACTACTAAAATGCACACTTATGGGGTAAATAATGTACAAAAGTGTACCTAGTTACAGCTTTTGTATCTTTTTTTTCTGAGATTGTATATACAATTATTTTATTTGTTAGTATTCATTTATTTAAACACAATATTATAGAATTGAAATATTGGCCATTTATCGGCCATTAACATTCGTGATTATTGTCCAATATTCAAAAACAAATATATATTTGTTTTAGAATATTGGACAATAATCAAGAATGTTAATGTTAACATTATGTTAATGTTTCAATATACATATTTCAATATGTATATATTTGATTATCATTCTTGAAAAAGATTATCGGCTTTTTGGTATTATTTTATGGATTTTTTTTTAGGCTATTTTCAGTTGCTATTTGGTGGTATTTCAAGTTTATGTACATTGGATTGCTAATCTACAGCTTTTTCTCTTGTCGGTTATTCAGGGTCCCAACTCAATATTGGTCATTCTAGTGATGCTGATAAATATTGGACTGGCAATTATTTTTGTCCATTTTCTCACTTGACGGAACATTGAACTCAGGTAAGACTCTAGCACTCCAATGGAGGATTTTGCAGGTTGCCATAGAACCTGATCTTTGCCCCATGTCAGTCACCAACTAATGTAGTCTACCTTACTCTTGCCATGTAATTGCAGCTGTGCCTGAATGTTATTCAACATAATTACTTACCCTCTAACTGTTTCGACCCTTCAGTGAGCTCATGAAAACTAGCGGCATAGGCCCCTAATTCTCCGCACTCGCGTCAATGGCCTTTAAAACAAAATGACGCCAGTCAGACTCAGACACAGGCAAAGGACTGGACGACCGGAATTAGAGCAAATCATGGGAGAAAGACGAAACCCGGACCATTCGGCCTGAGCCAACCCAGTTCCTCTGGCGATGATTTGTTACTCGCTTGGGCTCTGAAAGCTGAAGCAAGCAGTCGTTGGGAACGAAAAAGAATCTGCTGATCCAAGCCGTACCCAGTCAAGTGCATGTCCACCCCCGCTGCTATGGGGAGGGGTGGAATGGGGGGACTTAACTGGATATGTTCGGAGATGCACTTTTAGTTGACAGAAGCAAACAGCTGCCTTACTATTTTACCAAGTGACGTTTTAAAGGGGAGATGTGCAGTGGGTTGCCAGTGTGTTTGGGCAGCAGGAGTGTGTACCAGTGTCCGCTTTCCACTTGGTTCAAAACACCATGCACATTTTGAAAGGGTCACTTGCCAGTCTTATTCCATTACCCATCTCTACAGCCTTGTCTAACATCTGCTCGTGTTTTAGGAGATTCATCCATGACATGCCTGTGCATGGTACTGGTTTAACGACTTTGTCTTGACGTTTTTTTTTTGTTGTGTTCTTTTTTTCTGCACCTGTAGCTAAAGCTGATGAAAATATCTGTAGCCTGTTGTATTCTCATTCTCAGAAATCAAACTTGAAAATAACAGCACGTTACAGCTGAGAAAAGAAAAATCAAATATTATTTATTTAAATATTGGCTTTTGAAAAATGCAAGTACAGTGCGTGGTTTGATTTAAAAAAATATATATTTATTTGAAGTATTATTGTAAAATTGTGTGTATTTTTCTTTAATGGTATGTTTGTAGTATGTTTGACATTGTACTTACTGTAGGGGTATAATGCATGGCTTTTATTTTTTGAGAAATTACTAAATGTTACATTTTGCACCTTTAATCTTCATGGCCTGATATACTGTGCCCTCTACCCCCCCCCACCCCTAAACTCCCTCGCTCTACCCCTTAACTTGACATGTGCAGAGCGGTACCTGCCTCAATATTATGCCTGCAAAATTGTGTTGAATACATTCAGGTCGACCCACTGGTTATAAATGCGAATGTAGAGATGGCTGCCTTTGAAGAATTTTATAACAGTGTTATAGTTTACCTCAGACAATATGTGATTTTTGAAATGTTGTCTTAATTAGGAATTTTGAGGAAATCTGCTGTTATTCTCCATTAATTTAGTCTGGTGGTGCATGAGGATGTGGTTGCAATTAATGTGCACATGGTGCATTTGCGCCAGTATTTAAATGACAAATGTAAACATATAAATAGATATATTTTATATACAAAGTCAGAATATATTTAGTCAACAGTTGGACACTTAATGGCCTTGACTAAAATTACAGCACAGCATCTTTTGCTGATTGATTCGAACATCCTGCATGCGTGTTGTATTTGGGTGCCACGGATGTGGGGCTGTATGTGTCGTGTGAAGAATGAATTTCAGCAGTAACAGGCTGACTATTTTTACAGAGGTTTTGTCAGACTGCGAGAGTATGTGAGAGGGAAGGAGGAGGGAAGAGAAGAGCATCAGAATGGATGATGGCTTGTCATTTGACAAGAGAGATTAATCTTCAAATGTAGAACAGACTTATTATTTTTAAAGAATTATTTATTTGTTCCTTTTGTGGCAGGAGGAAACACCATTGATTTACACTCATCGGCTATGTACATGACTATTTTTAATTTGTTTTCTTTTCTATTTCTGTTTATATTCCATCCTGACCTGATGCATATTAGATGTAATTCAAAGTTCCCGGTGAAATTTGGCATATGTTAAACAAATAAAGATTTTTTGTCATTTTGTTTCTAAGCAAAGTTACAATTTCTGTATTAAAAAAAAAACAAAAACAAAAAAAAAAACAGCAAGATTTTAAGATGTTTTGGTGTAAAACAGCTTTCAACACTTTCGTGCTGTCATGATTGAAGATCCAGCGTAGCTCTTACTAGGTCAAATTGACCATACAAAAGAATCCAGACTGCACTTTAGTTTTAGGCTAAAAAGTTGCAGTAAATCGGTTAACAAGAACAAACCAGGTAAAACAAATGACCTGCAACAGCACAGAAGGGTTAAATACGGCATTTGAAATGGCTGTAACATGTCAATGTAATATCTTCACATTTTCAAACTCATTTGAATGTATTGTTTTCATTTTAAAGGTTGATGAAAGTTTTGATATGAACTGTCCCACACATCTTAATGACACTGAAACGTATATATGAAGAACTTTTTTTTTTTTTTTTTTTTTTGGAACGTATTGATATAAATTATAATTAAAAAGGTGACTTTGCAAAGTCTTGATGGATGTCCTGACATTATTTTATTCCATTTCATTGACCACCACCCAGTCCAAAATCATATAATAACCTATTATAAGTCAAAGAAAATTATTAGACAGAGTACAGCTCAGACATGGGGCTCCCGTTACTGCCTCTCTAAGCGCAGATATGCTTTATTTTAGAGCGGTCCTTCCCCCTTGAGTGTGAAAATTGTTCCTTGTCTAGAGGATTGCTTTGGTGATCCTGAGACCAAAATAGTGCGAAGCAGCTGCTGTTGGCTGGTAGAGGGTCGTATTTGAGCACCATGAGAGTTGCGCCAGCCTATGTCGTCTCTCTCCTCCTCTGAGCTCACTGGAGCAAGTGGAAGGTCACCCACCAGCTGCTTTGTTCTTCTCTTTTAGTGTACCAACATGGAGCCCATAGTGGACTTTAATAGTTAAGCCTGAAATAGAGGCTCGACCAAGAGACATAACACTCAAAGTTCTGTTGCTCATCAGCCTCAGCCATTAGCGCCTAATCTCACGTGACGTTTTACCTCAAAAACCTCCTGCTGACGCACGAAGAGGAAGAGGATCGCACAGAGGTACCGTATGTCACATAGTCATGACGTCAGAGTGAGCCGTGTTGGTATTTCCTCCATCTTCAGTACGTTGTGTCATTGTTTGCATCATTTTTGAAAAGGTTGTCTCGCACAAATCTCTCGAGACAAACTTAGAACCTGTGTAGTTTGAGAAATATTTTGGAGGGAATTGCCAAGGTTAAACATTTGTGGCATGTCAATGGGGGACAGTGAGAAACCTCAAACATCTCAAGCTACATACACCGGCTCATATTTCACGGGTCATCAATTCTAAAGAAAAGGCTTGCTGTAAAGAGCCATTTATGAATGGAGTGGAGTTCTTTAGTTTTCAGTCAAAAAAGTAAATAAATTAAAGTCCTATCACAAATGCTTGAGGGCACAGACAATGATCATTCTACTGTTCAAAATGACATGTAGTACATTAATATATGACAAATGAAAATATTTTTGCATCTCAACTTCCCTTTTGAAACAAACAGTGGGCAAAGTGGAGTTCCCTAATTAACCCTGTACGCTTAACCCTCTTCTTGCCCCCTCCCTGCCATTAGATCTAGATTGATAGGTCCCAAGGGTCAAAGCTGCGAGGTCAGCCCGTCCTGAGACACCTGCTCTCTCTTGTCAGGCCTGCAACACCCACACTCCCACTGTGAGTATGCCACCTCACACCCAACCCTCTTGACAGGAGTGTTCCCAGCACTCATACTGTATATATTACACTGACAAATACAGCATCTGTCTGCTATGTGGTGATTTCACTTGTCTTTTGTCAAATGAGTAAGGGTTGCACTTGAATTACTCTCACTCTTTCTCTCTCTCTCTAAAAACTTTTTGACAACCTCTTAGATTCAGCAAGGACAAATTAAATTACAAGAAAAGTGACATTAAAGACATTACAGGTAGAATCCTGAAAAAAAAAATATTATTGTATGCATTATTATTATTTGTAACTTTCATAATAAATGATCCTTGAGCACCAAATCAGCATATTCGAATGATTTCTGAAAGATCATGTGAAACTTAAGACTAAGTAGTAATGAAGTAGTGATGCTGTAAATTCAGCTTTGCCATCACAGGAATAAATTACTTTTTACAATAGCCTATATTAACATAGAAAACAGTACATTTTCTTAGTTGTTAAGTTGTAATGATAATATGCAATATGTGACCCTGATTCACAAAACCAATCAAAAGTAGCACGGTTATATTTGTGGCAAACAGGTCAAAATTATAGATTTTACTTTTATGCCAAAAATCATTAGGATATTAGATCATGTTACATGAAGATATTTTGTAAATCTCTTACCATAAATATATATAAAACATTTATTTTTGTGAGTGAATACAGCACAACTGCGAACATAAATGGACAACTTTAAAGGTGATTTTCTCAATGTTTTGATTTTTTTTTTTTTTGCACCCAAAATCTCTCAGCCAAAATGTCATATCCTAACAAACCACACATCAATGGAAAGCTTATTTATTCTTCTTTCAGATAAAAAAAAAATGCACCCATGTGACTGGTTTTGTGTGTGCACAAATATATGTGTATATAATGTATACAGTAGCTCAAAAAAGAAGAGAAAGAAGAAGAAGCTGTATACGCCATGTATTTTGCCCTATAGTCCACCCAGTTGTGGGACAAACAAATGATTCTCATTGCCATCATTTTTTACTTCTATGGAGGCATTGAATTGTAATGTCACTTTGTTTCCAAGGTCATCAATTATGTTTACAGTCAGATAAATCTGATACTCTCCCTGCAAAGTAAAGTAAATTTTCAACTTAACTTTAGCATATATTTTATTTATTTATTCTATATATGCATTTCTGAGGAATCAAATTAAAATAATACATCACATTAGAGTTGATAAAGCATTATTGATTTCTCACCTCAGGGCCATTAAACTGGTTCACGTAAAAAGGAAAGGTTTCATGAAGTGTTTCTGAAACAAGGAAGCATTCTCATTAATATCCCAGCTATATCACTACAGTAAAAGATAATGCAGTAAACATTATAACATGTTGTACCTCCTTTAATGATGTAACATATTTTGAAATCCTCACAAGCAACATCTGGCTGTTCATGATCCAACCACATCTGACCTTTATAGTAAACACTGCCATGATAACCAATACGGTTGATTGTGAACACTGAAAAACAAAAAACAATCAAATGTCATCAGCTCACATCAAAGTTAGTTCAGCTATATCAATTTAATTCATTAAATTAAACAGGGGCTGTCCCATATTATGTAGTAGCGATAGTCATCATAAATATGTCATAAACTTACTTGGGATTAGTGTATACGTTAGAGAAAACAATTTCACTCCTAGAGAGCAGGGAGAACCCGTCATTGACAGGTAATACAACGGTCCTGATGAAAGACAGAGTTTTAATGAAAAGACATCTCAAATACGGAATGTTGCAATACTTTTGTGTGTGTGTGTGTGTGTGTGTGTGTGTGTGTGTGTGTATTAATAATATGTAGGTTTCCAATTCTATTTTTGAACTATACTGTTCAAAACTTTGGGGTCAGTAATTTTTTTAAACTTTTTTTTTATCTAATTTCTTTTATTCAGTCAGGACACATTGAAATGTTACAAAATACTTATGTTTCTCTTGAACGTTCAATTCATCAAATTGTTTCTACAAAAAAATTAAGCCGTAAAGCTTTCTTGAGCAGTAAATCAGCACATTAGAATTATTTCTAAAGGATCAACTGAAGATTAAATGAAAATTCAGCTTTGTCATCACAGGAATACATTTCATGTCAAAATATACTAAAATACAAAACAGTTATTTTAAATTGTAATGTGTCACAATATTACTGTTTTTACTGTACTTTTGATATGTACAGTATATACTATATATATATATATATATATATATATATATATATATATATGTGTGTGTGTGTGTGTGTGTGTGTGTGTGTGTGAAAGAATGTGTGATTTTTAAAAGATATTTGATATTCCACTCACCGTCCAATGTGTACCAGATACTAAGATGTTCTGAGGAACATAATAATCTTCTCTCGGCAATCACAGATGACACACAAGATAATGCAACAAAACAGAGAAAGATTGAAGGGCACAAAAGCACCATATCTGTTATCCTTCCTGAACAACACCAGTGGCCAAAACTCTATAGTCAGAATGCTTATGTACAAGTTTAGAGGCTGAGATATTAAACAGAACAACTATTGTGTAAAAGAGGTTATTGCTTTTAACAATGCACTGTAGTGTACTTTTGTAAAACACATTTGGCTTGAAACTAACCGCAGGTGTTTTGTTAAGTGCCAGTTTTTTTTTTTTGTTTTTTTTTTGTGAACAGGGAACTTTTGAAAAAAGGAAGTTTAGATGAAATCACGAAACAATGTAGTACCGTATGTGCATGACTTTATTCAATTTTATACTTCAGCATCACAAACAAGATGGGCATACCATTTCTGCCAATATTTAATGTACTAATAGTCCACTGAACCAACAAATTGTATTTCCTGTCTCCTTGCTGTTCACATGAGGAAATGTGGCATCACACTGCTGGACTAGTCAAAACTACTCACCTATAGGGGAAAAAAGTGTATTAATGGCATTTGTTTTTTATCAAACAGAAATACATTGGACCATCGACAGTGTATACTGTGTTTTTACAAGTCTGATCAAAGCCAGTGCTCCGGTCAATTTTACTGCCATCAAAATGCCATTAAAACATTACCAATACATTGAGATGGCTTTGCTTTAATGAGATATGAATATGAATAACCACTGGCAATCACTTGATCTAATCAGAAAACACAGAATGGAATATCTGCTGCAAAAAAAGGGAAAAAAGAGAAAAAGAAACAGCTTACCATATTTAGCTTTTCCTACCTGCCCAGTACAATTGAAATGGACCATTTGCTCGTTTTCAAGGTCATCAACAAATGTCACATTCAAATAAGCCTGATATTCGCCCTAAAAGGCAAATACATAAAATATTTTGTTTTAATTTCGACTTGATCATAAAGATATATAACACATTGTTTATTTTGGAAAGAGTAAATTGTTAGTGTTGAAACCTTACTGTAGTGAAAATATGACATACAGCAATCATGATATGATCATTTTGCTATATATTTTTATACATCTGGATCATAAAAGGCATCAATATTGGAAAAGATAAAGCATGTTGATTGCTCACCTCAGGGGGGTAAAATCGCCTCGTAAAAATTGGGAAGATTTCATGAAGTTTTTCTAAAACAATAATGTGGTCTCATTAGTGAGATAATGCAAAGCTAAAACACTGTTAGGAATGTAATAAAACAGTTTAATAAATGCAGTACCTCCTTTGATTATGTCACATATTTTAAAATCTTCACAAATAACATCAGGCTGCATGTGATCAAACCACAGCTGCCCTTTGTAGAAAACAAGAGCATGAAACCCTATACGTGTGGTTGTGAACACTGAAGGACAAAACAAGGCAAATAAATTATGTAATTATTGATGATGATGATAATAATAATAATAATGATTAATAATACCTTTTTTTTGTTATAATTAAATATACTTAATATTATATATATGAAACAGGATACGTTTAGAATTATGAAGCACATCCATAAAGAAAACATTATGTAACCAATATAAAGCATTCATCTTTCATCTTTTCAACTTACTTGGAATTACTGTATATGTTAAATTGTATGAGTCCATTCCTATAGAGCAGGGGGATGCAGTCACTGACAGGTAATACAATGGCCCTGATTTAAGAGAGCATTGACAGATTTCAATTACATGACATCAAACAGAATCATGAAAAGAGAATCAAATCCCACAAGAGGTGATTCATGAACTCATGATTCATAATCATCATTTGTAAAACAAACAGTACTTAATACGTAAATTGAAATTAAAAATCGAAAGAAACAATTTGGGGAGAAAATCTATTTAAAAAAACATCCACTGAGCTTTTTTCATCCAAGAAGTATGATCTTTTTTCTGGTAGCTAAGGATCTGAGGTAGATCAGACTGAGTAAATAAGTAAATAAGTAAATAATTGAAAAACAAAAAGATCTTACCATCGTAGCTGCACCAAAGGCTAACATTTTCTGAGGAGCAAATCAATTGTGTCACTGCTGAGGACATATAAGACAATGACACAATATGACAAAGAAAAACTAAAAGGTGCAGAAACACCATTGCTGATCTCCTTTAATGAAAAAAATAAAAATAAAAAAGAACAGTGGCAAAACCTCTCCTTAATGGTTTGTACCATATGTGGATCCGTCTTCAAATCATGATCTAATAACAACAGGACACAATGCACTGCATTATTGTAAAACTTCTCTTTTGGATTGAACCATGAATTGTTTTCTGTTTTTTTTTTTCTCTCGCTCTCTCTGTAAGTACTTGTAATTATGTGACAAAGAAGTGCTGGTAAAAAATGTCATTTATTTACAGTTTCACAGTTTCAGCTTCACAAACATACTAAAACCATTTCATGACTCTCATCAGACAATTACATAAAACAGAAAAGGTTCTAAAATAAGAAATAAAATATAATATGTTTATCAAGGTTTATGCTTAAAATATTAACTGATTAGCATTAACATTAACTTGATTTGGTGCTCAAGACACATTTCTAATCACATTTGAAAACTTTTTTTTTTTTTTTTTTTTTGTGGAAACCTTGATATATAAACCATGTACCATCCTTTCTTAATAAAAGTATCCATTTCTTAAAAAAAAAAAAAAAAAAAAAAAAAAAAAACGTACTGACCCCAACATTTTGAGCGGCTGTATACATTTATCTTGTGTTTTCTCTAACTGTAAGTAATTTTCCATGTCTAATACAAGAACTGAGCAATCATTACAGTGCACTGACGATCACATGATCTGCCCAGAAAAAAGAAATGAAAATATAGGTTCTTCATATATCTCCATAAAAAAGAAGAAGCTGTATACTCCATGTATTTTGCCCTATAGTCCTCCCAGTTGTGGGACAAACAAATGATTCATATTGCCATCATTTTTTACTTCTATAGAGGCATTGAATTGTAATGTCACTTTGTTTCCAAGGTCATCAATGATGTTTACGATCAGATAAATCTGATACCCTCCCTGGAAAGTAAAATAGCAAAATCGATTTAACTATACGATTATAGCTTTTAATCTCATTTATATTATTAATATATATTTGTATAATACATTTTTTAATTTCTCACGGATCATAATAAAATAATACATTGAATTTAAATTGGAGCGGATAAAGCATTATTGATTTCTCACCTCAGGGCCAATTATCTGTTTCACGTAAAAAGGAACGGTTTCATGAAGTGTTTCTGAAACAAGGAAGCATTCTCATTAATATCCCAGCTATATCACTACAGTAAAAGATTATGCAGTAAACATTATAACATGTACCTCCTTTAATGATGTAACATATTTTGACATCCTCACAAGGAACATCTGGCTGTTCATGATCCAACCACATCTGACCTTTGTAGTAAACACTGCCATGATAACCAATACGGTTGATTGTGAACACTGAAAAACAAAAAACAGTCAAATGTCATCAGCTCACATCAAAGTTAGTTCAGCTATATCAATTTAATTCATTATTTTTAAACTTAAAACTTACTTGGGATTAGTGTATAAGTTATATTATACACATTCACTCCTAGAGAACAGGGAGAACCCGTCATTGACAGGTAATGCAACGGTCCTGATGAAAGACAGTTTTAATGAAAAATACGTAATGATAAAAATACCCTACTTTGTGACTCAGTTAAGTAGGTGTCCAATTATATTTTGTGTACATACACTGTACAAAATGCAGTGTGTGTGTGTGCGCGTGTGTGTGAGAGAGTTTTGTGTATGTGTAATTTAAAAAAATAATATTTGATATTCCACTTACCATCAAATGTGTACCAGATACTGAGATGTTCTGAGCAACATAATGATCTTCTCTCTGCAATCACAGATGACACACAAGATAATGCAACAAAACAGAGAAAAGCTGAAGGGCACAAAAGCACCATATCTGTTATCCTTCCTGAATGCCAAGAATAGTTATGTATGCTACAAGTTGGGAAGCTGTGATTTAAACAGAACAACTATGCTAACAGTTCTTGCTTTTAGTAATGCACTGCACATTTTGTAAAACACATTTGGTTTGCAACTCACCACGGGTTTTTTGTTAAGTGTCAGTGGTTTTGTGAACAGGGAACTGTTGAAAAAAAAAAGGATTTTTTTTTTTTAAATTAAATGTATACATGTGGATTTATGTGGATTTATTTAGTTTATTTAGTTTTAGCATCACAAACATGATAGCATACAATTTTTCAAATATTTAATGTATTAAAACAGTCCACTGCAAACAACAAAATTGAATTGAGTCCATACCATAAAAATATGGAAAGCCTGTGCTGAAATTGTGCTATGTAATATGTTCCTATTATAATTTTACGGTATTTAGACTTGCGTTGCACATGGTGCACTTAACTGTATCTTCTTTTTTCACGCAATTCAAAACTATAATGAACAATGCGTATCTGAAGTGACTCAGATGAAGGAAATAATCCATTATTTATCATGCTTTAATTCATCAGCCACACTTTGTTTTCAGGCCGATAATAATAACATTAAAAATGAACATATATCAGCCGATACCGATATGGTGCCCAATATATATAAATATATAAAATTTTCATAAATACACGCAGTAAAATAAGATATAAAATAGTATGTAAATAATGTCTTGAATAATATGCAAGAAATGTTTTTAAAAGGTTAACATAACAATAAAATCATTTGTGATGTTATGTTTTACTTATTGCATTTTTCTTCGGACTTGACTGACAGACTGGCATTCTGAAACCGCAAGATGCTGTCCGAATCCATGATGTCCTACCTCCCTGTCAGCATATGCCAATATGTATTCCCATAACTCTGCGCACCCATGCACACACAGACATCACAAGTTATCAGCACAGTTCCTCCTGAAGCAAAACAAAAAGCTCATATTGGGTTCACGCCATGTTGTAACCGTAATTACGAAACGGCAGCCCTGCTCTGGCTGTGTGTGTGTCATGTGTTTTGAAGAAGCTGTGGCTTTGATGGGTGGGAGGGATCTCATGCTTTCAAAGCTTGCAATTGTTAGCCTATCATAAATTGCCTACCCTACCTTTAAGTGAAAACGAGAAGCTTACAGGCTTCCATATGTGGTCCACCCGCAGTGTCTTCTGGGATTTCTAATGGTTAAATTCTCTGCGCTGTACTAACATGGCCCCCACAGACACCAGATCTCAACCCAATAGAGCATCTTTGGGATGTGGTGGAATGGGAGCTTCATGCCCTGGACGTGCATCCCACAAATCTCCATCAACTGCAAGATGCTATCCTATCAATATGGGCCAACATGTCTAAAGAATGCTTTCAGCATCTTGTTGAATCAATGAAACATAGAATTAATGCAGTTCTGAAGGTGAAAGGGGGTCAAACACAGTATTAGTATGGTGTTTCTAATAATCCTTTAGGTGAGTGTATATATTGACATCAAGCGTGCAAGACACACTGCAGCATTACAAATAGCATATCAATAACCCATTGCAGATCTATACAGGTAGAGCTGAGGAAGGTGGAGTGTTTTAGGCCCGTTTCCATGTACATGGTTATTTTGAAAAAGGGAGGCATTTCCCTTTGTTTGTGCCCTTAGTTTACATGCAAACGGAGAATTCGCCTCTGGAACTGATTATTTCTAAAAACCTGCAGATTATTTCAGAGAGGAAATTTTGGAAAACTTTGTTTACATGTTTGCATGTAAACTAAGAAAATGCAGCTGACATCACAAGGCGTAAGGAAGTGATTAGTTGCGGTTGTTATTTTCGGGATTCTGATTCTGGCTACCATGGGCTTGAGCTTCTCATTACACTGCCACCATGCTCTTGACGGCACACAGGTTTGCGTAAACAAACACTTTTCTGAAAACTGACAGGTGTGCAAAATGTTATTTTTGAAAACAGAGAGGGTGAAATGTCTGTTTATGAACTACGAAACCATGCTGCAAACTTCTATAGTAAATGGTAACCAGCCTTTTAAATATTGAGCAACAGGCTCATTGGCTGCAGATGCAACATGAATCATTTAGCTTGTGCCAAGTAGTTACCACTGTAAATATTATCAGCTTGCGTTAAGGACCCATCAGCCTGCACCATTTGGAGTTTCATGACAGAACTAGGAATATAAACCATCCACTGAATTTAAGGATCCCTTGTCTTTTGCTGGTATAAGGTAAGAAAAGTAGTGAATGAGGATGTGTCATTTAAATGGAATTTATTTATACAGTTTCAGCTTCACAAACATACTAAACCCATTCCATGACACTCCTCAACAATCCAAACTAAGAAAGTTACTTGATATTATTAAAAACAAATTGAATTGAAAATATTACATTTCTCACATAACAAGTGGAAAATAAAATAGTACATATATTATATATATATTCTGAATATAAGTATTAATTCCTTCCAAAGAAAAAGTCTTACTAACCCCAAACTTTTGAACATTAGTAAGTTGATCTTATTTTTGCTGTTATACTGCACATTCAACAATAGGATTTTCTTGCACCACACTCCTCAAAAAAATCCATTCTTACTACCAACAGCTTTTGTTTCTATAGATAAGTTGAAACGTATTGTCAGCCTTCTTTCAAAATCATCAACAATGTTCAGATCCATCCAAATCTGATATTCTCCCTGGAAAGGATAACAAAATAAACAAAACTTTTTTTTCATAGCTTTCAAAGGATCACATTTTTATGTCATTTTTACATTAAATTTTTATTTTTATTTCATATAAATGTTAAATTACAATCGAACACATGACCTTGGTGTTGCCATGCTATACCAGTTCAGCTACAGGAACAACTCATAAAATCGAATTTATAATCGAAGTACATTAGATTTACATTAAGTCTCACCTGAGGAGCATGTAATACGCTTCTTTTTATAAAAACTGGACAAGTTTCCTGCAGTGTTTCTGAAACAAGGAAGCACTCAAATCAATATCCACAACTGCACTACTGAAAGATAAAGTGCAGTGCAGTAAACATATTTTAACATGTAGGCCTACCTCCTTTGGTGATGTAACAGATTTTAGCATCCTCACAAGGAATATCTGGTTGTGTGTACTCAAACAAAAGCTGACCTTTGAAGAAACCTCGAACATGATATCCAGCACGAGCAACTGTGAACACTGAATGACAATAAAGTTCATTTCAAATTTAAAAAGCCAAAAAGTTGCTTTTTACAGCTTTAATAGCAAGCTCAAACATTATTCCAAGTTGCATGACACACATATTTGATACATAAAGTAATGATCCAGAAGAAAAACATTTTAATAAACTTACTTGGGATTATTGTATAAGTTATAATGTGCCAGGCCACTTTTGGAGAGCAGGGGGAGCTGGTCAGTGACAGGTAATATAACGGCCCTGGTTAAAGAGAGACTGAGCATTAATGACAGAATAGTGACATCTCAAACATATAAAGGGTAAAATATCTTCTTTCATTTTGCAAAACTTAGTACACATGGGAAGTGTTACTATCTTGTAATGCTATATATATTTGTAGTACCCCTGATAGCCATTTGCGGGCACTAGTGCATGGTGGCTAGATAACTTATGAAGTCAGTTGGTTCAGTTTGTTAAATTGGTAGAGGGAAACCACATGGTTCATCTAAATGATACCTGCCGTTTATAATCTCGTCTCATTTACACAGAGACAAAGACAGTTGGTTTCCTTATATTTTTTTGTTATTGTTTGGGGTTAATACTATGCACGCGTGTGAAATTAAATAGGAAAATTAATACTACAACTACAGAAAGGAGACCAAGCGCAAACTGCAGGTAGCATATAATTGCATAGGTAGCATATGATTGTCTGAGGAGACTGCTGAAGAAGCAGGAGCAGCAGTGCAAGTAAGCTTTTTAGTGACTTGAGGGTAAGCTGTTTACAGCCCCTAATGAGGAACCTAATGTTTAAGTTTATGCGTCGACTTGATGAGTCACGAAACTATATTATATATTACGGCTCACAAGTCCCAGGTGTAGCTCGGTCCGATGGAAGCAGTGTTTTAAGATTTTTGTGAAAAAGGGTGTATATTTTTATGTAAAAAAAAAATCTTCTTCTTTTTGTGTGGTGTATGTCCTGTTGTTGGGCCTAGAGCCTATAATAAAGTTTATATATATTAATGATTTTGCACTCTCTTGCAAAATGTTTGCGTTCCCCCAAGGAAGTTTGCATTTGCTCGCAAAACTTTTGTGTTGTAAATAATCTCAATGTGGTCACACTTAATATTCAGTATCTTTAACTATTATGTTGTAACATTTTCATTCATTATTTGATTTACCGATTTAATACTTATCATTTACATATGTTTTACATACATGTGTGAGTGTGAACCAATGCTTTTGCGAATGAATGTAATGATTTATTGCAGAATGCTCTACTTCTGTGAGAAAATGCAAAACCATTTAAACTAAATACACTCACCAGCCACTTTATTAGGTACCCCATGCTAGTAACGGGTTGGACCCCCTTTTGCCTTCAGAACTGCCTCAATTCTTCGTGGCATAGATTCAACAAGGTGCTGGAAGCATTCCTCAGGGAGTTTGGTCCATATTGACATGATGGCATCACACAGTTGCCGCAGATTTGTCGGCTGCACATCCATGATGCGAATCTCCCGTTCCACCACATCCCAAAGATGCTCTATTGGATTGAGATCTGGTGACTGTGGAGGCCATTTGAGTACAGCGAACTCATTGTCATGTTCAAGAAACCAGTCTGAGATGATTCCAGCTTTATGACATGGCGCATTATCCTGCTGAAAGTAGCCATCAGAAGTTGGGTACATTGTGGTCATAAAGGGATGGACATGGTCAGCAACAATACTCAGGTAGGCTGTGGCGTTGCAACGATGCTCAATTGGTACCAAGGGGCCCAAAGAGTGCCAAGAAAATATTCCCCACACCATGACACCACCACCACCAGCCTGAACCGTTGATACAAGGCAGGATGGATCCATGCTTTCATGTTGTAGACGCCAAATTCTGACCCTACCATCCGAATGTCGCAGCAGAAATCGAGACTCATCAGACCAGGCAACGTTTTTCCAATCTTCTATTGTCCAATTTCGATGAGCTTGTGCAAATTGTAGCCTCAGTTTCCTGTTCTTAGCTGAAAGGAGTGGCACCCGGTGTGGTCTTCTGCTGCTGTAGCCCATCTGCCTCAAAGTTCGACGTACTGTGCGTTCAGAGATGCTCTTCTGCCCACCTTGGTTGTAACGGGTGGTTATTTGAGTCACTGTTGCCCTTCTATCAGCTCGAACCAGTCTGGCCATTCTCCTCTGACCTCTGGCATCAACAAGGCATTTCCCCCCACAGAACTGCCGCTCACTGGATGTTTTTTCTTTTTCGGACCGTTCTCTGTAAACCCTAGAGATGGTTGTGCGTGAAAATCCCAGTAGATTAGCAGTTTCTGAAATACTCAGACCAGCCCTTCTGGCACCAACAATCATGCCACGTTCAAAGTCACTCAAATCACCTTTCTTCCCCATACTGATGCTCGGTTTGAACTGCAGGAGATTGTCTTGACCATGTCTACATGCCTAAATGCACTGAGTTGCCGCCATGTGATTGGCTGCTTAGAAATTAAGTGTTAACGAGCAGTTGGACAGGTGTACCTAATAAAGTGGCCGGTGAGTGTATAATTTATCCTCCGATCTCATATATATTTCCTATATTATTTCCCTTTAGGGGCTCCATATTCCAATGAGACATATTCCATATGATAAGCTAAACGACCAAATGAGTTGTTTAAAACTTTTCTTTATGTAAACATCTGTTCAACATTTGAACCATTAGTCAAGTCCACAAAACAGAATCATGTAGCATCATATAACAGCACATTGTTTAAAAGAAAATATTCAACTCACCTTCGTAGCTGTACCAAACGCTGCCATACTCTGAGGAGCAGAGTAATCTTCTTTCTGAAGAGACAGAGGACACACAAGGCAAAGCTATAATACAAAAAATAAAAACTGAGGCATACAAGAACACCATAACTGTTGTTTTCCTGTATAAAACAAGTAGACAGATATCTCTCTGACTGAAATAATATCAACAGTTTTTTTAAATAATTATTATAGAGTGTCACACTTATAACTACTTCAGTATAACATCCTCTTTCGATAGATAGGTCACTGGTTGTTCCCCCAATAAATGGCTATGGCCGTGAGAACAAGGAAGAAAAATGTTGGGCCACAAGATAAAATCATGAATCAGGAAAGGAAATGAGATAGGGTGTGCAGATGGTAAATATCCATTTATTTACACTTTGATACAAGTTTCTACATCACTAATATACTGGATGACATATCATTCCTGCTAATATTTAACACACAACAACGGTCCATTGAAATGTAGACATCTTGGTTTCACAAGCTAAATCGATCCAATGTTGGTGGACAAGTTAACTTTTCTCTGGTTTGTTCAAGTCATCTGTATTGAAGGAAAAGGGCCGGTCGTAACCCATGAGGTGGTTGTAGTCGTTGGGCAGAGCAAAAAGCATCGGGTTGACCAGCATTGAATGTTTCTTGGCGTAAAAACTAGTGAACATCCTGCTCACATCAGGGATAATGACATCACTCTGATGGAAAACAGTCCGTTTCTCCACTAGAAGGGCACTGTAAGTGATGGCTGTGTACATGTCGGTCTCCTTGTTGTGGTACAGGCGTACGACGTAGCCTTTGGTGATCAAGTGGAGCAGAATAGGAGTCAGAAATGTGAAGAAACCTATAAAGCCACAGAAAGCCACTTGCACTGCCAAGCTGTTCACACCAATGCCTGTTTTCATAAGGACATATGGCATCACACAGAGACTGAACATACTGCTGGAGTAGGAGAAGAACTTCACACCTACAACAAAGGAGCAGATTTAGATCATACATCAGATATGATAACTATATCAGTTTGGTAGTTCACATTGTATTTTGAAAGTATAAATTATGTAAGTGCTATATATGGCAGGTAATTTACCGAGGACAGCTTTCCCCAGACTGCCTGTGTAGATTAATTCTCCATCTCCAGGCTGGACTGGTGAGGATGTATACCATCGAACAGCACAGTATGGTTGAACCTAAAGTACAAACAAACAAAACAATTAAAGGGTTAGTTCACCTGAAAAAAGTTCATAAAGAGATTGTAAAACTAATTTTCAAACTTTTCCGAAGAGACTCTATAGATTTATATGATGAACAGATTCAATTTAGGCTTTTATTCACGTATAACTTTTTGAAGCGTCAATGTGATGGAGTTATGGAGGGACTGTAAGTGGAGAGACAGAAATATCTCAGATTTCATTACAATATCTTTATTTACGTTTCCAAGATGAAGTAAAGTCTTGCATGTTTGGAACGGCATAAGGGTGAGCAAATGACGACCAAATTTTGATTTTTGGGTGGACTAACCCTTGCAAGTGTAACACTTTTAAACACTGAGATGCTGTAATCACTTCTCAGTTAAATATACATTAACAACTTTTTTATTATTATTATTTAGCCTACATTAAAAGAAATTAATCCGTATTTTAATTATAGTTCAGTTAAGATGTCGCAAACAGATTTACAGAAACACTTCAATATAATAAATTAAGTTATGAAACAAACAAAAATAAATCAATATTTAAATAGAACAATTTATGTTTATTTACAGAATCCATGTTCTTCTGTGCTAAGCCAAATTAATGAGCTGTCCAGGAATAAACAATGTACAGAAACAATCGTACCATTTACAGAAAGGTAAACAGCAAGCAAACGGCATATTTAAATGCAATCTACTATGTACCTTGTTTGCATGGTCTTTTAAAAGTGACCTTGGATTCACATGCAGCAAATTATCCTGCCTCTTTAAAACTACAGCATGAGGGTGGCAAAAACTCCCACGGCTGTGTGATGCCGGACGAACACCGACTTGGATTTTTCTGATGATCTGTTCTTGGATTTTTGAGAGACGCCGCAACCGTTGCAAAATCCCAAACTGATACATTATATCATGTGGAGTTTTCCCACTTAGATAGCAAAATGACAACGCACCGGAAGCAATTTGATGCGCGAGCACACACGTGCGAGTAAAAGATTCGTAATCGATGATGAACTGAACAAAAACCTCATAGATGTGAAGAAGTATATATCTTACACATTATAATTTAATGTCAAATCAACCAAAGCATGCAAGTCTGATGTGATATTAATTATTAAAGCATATTGAGGAGGACTCTAAATTTGTAGAATCTATAACGGAAGTGTATGGATTCTCTGCCTGACAATTGTTTCCTGTTGTCCGCACTGACAACAGAAGCAGTTGCCAGAAGCTCATCGGAGAGAAAACAGAAAAAAACTGCCCTGACCAGCTCAATCTTAGTGAGGTGAGACAATACCTCTTGTATTTAATTATGATTATTTAATCTTTATTCGTGCGAATTCTGTCTACTGAATTTTTTTTTTTTTGAAAAACACGATTTGTACATAACGTTAGTGCTCCTTGAGCTTACTGGGAAGAAAACTCATTCCCTATGATTTACTGTTCTAACTTGCATGGATGACCCAGACTGCATCACGACTCGTGGATTGTTTTTATTATTGTGCCTATTATTAATAAAAATATATATTCAATATAAATCAGATCACATGTGGTTCTTGTTTGGTTTCAGCAGCCCTTTTCATGAACATTATGTGCGTTGTTACTACCGCTACATTGTACGTGGTAAGTAACTATTATTTTCTCTTAATATTTCAGAGAGAGAGAGAGAGACAAGGGAAGGCAGTAAAAATGGGTAAGGTTTTCTAAGTTTTTAAAAAAAAAAACAAAAAAAAAAACAAATGAATTAACTACTTGGGAGAATAAACCATACATTACTTGGATTAAGGGATGTCTGTATGATGTATTTCTGTGTATGTTATGTTGGTAGTTCGAGTGTATGATCAAATTTATACATTGTAGATGGAGAAGAAAAGACCTATGGTGGCTGTGAAGGGCCAGATGCCATGTATGTGAAATTAATCTCCTCTGATGGCCATGAGTTTATTGTGAAGAGAGAACATGCTCTGACATCTGGAACAATCAAAGCTATGCTTAGTGGTCCTGGTGAGTATTAGTTACCAAAGGGAATTAATAAAATTTGAATTGCATCTAAAAATAGGATCTTCCTGAATTTTGCCCAACAGTAATTATTCCACATATTCTTTAAATGTGTCATTTTAAATGTTGTAAGTGTGTATTGTATTGGTACTTAATTTGTGTTTTTTAATGTGATAGTAACATTGCATCTCTGTTTTTTCAGGCCAGTTTGCTGAGAATGAAACGAATGAAGTCAACTTTCGAGAGATCCCATCTCACGTTCTTTCTAAAGTGTGCATGTACTTTACATACAAAGTCCGCTATACTAATAGTTCAACAGAAATCCCTGAATTTCCTATCGCCCCAGAGATAGCGCTGGAGCTTCTGATGGCTGCCAACTTCTTAGATTGTTAAACATAAAAAAAGAAACACTCATAAACACGTCTGGCTGCAGAATAAATATGAAAAGCAAATTATTATTGGTTTATTTTATTGGTTTTAAATTTAGGTTTGCAAACAGAGGTATACTGTGCTGAATGAGAGGTATAAATTTTGGTTCCTTGTTCTATTTAAACTGTAACTGCTTTACAAATAAAGTTATTTTATTTTACTTTATTGTTTTAAGCTTTGACCCAGCATAAATTTACATAATTTCTGTATTGCAAAATAAAGATGCCTGGAGTGATGAATTCCTAATAAATGTTTTCATGTCTAGAGTCAACCAAACAGACATGTAGTTTTACAATGTATCTATTTGTGATAAGTTAAAAATGTATTTGTTCTTCTTTTGGTTATATGGTGGGTTGTGAACCAACTTCATAGGTAGGCTACATACCTAGAATTCAGTTGAAATAGATTTCTCATACCTTTTCTGCATGTGGATTCGTCACACAGAAATCTTGTAATTGCTCGCAGTAGTCATTAATTTGTTTAATGAATAAATTCAGTTGTTCTTGAAATTTTTTTGTTCATTCGTTTAATTCTGCTTTTTGGAGATTTTGTGCACTTAAATTTTCAAACAGTGAATTCTCCAAAATAAGGGTTTGAATCAAACATTGTTTTCTGTCCTCCATGGGTGACTGCATCTACAAATATTTTTTGAAAGTTAATAACACCAAGGGATGAGTCTAGGTAGTTTTACTATAATAGCAAAGGGAGGTTAACAAACTTTAATAAAATATCTAATTAATACTTAATTAACAGGTCTATATTACATATTTAAATGATATTAAATTTTATATATAACATTATATAAATATGTATTTAAAATCATATATTATTGGTCACAAAAATAGTGTGACATTTTCGTGTTGCCTTTTAACATTTAGCTTTTTTCCAGTTTACATATAACGTTAGAAAAAATGGCTAGCTGAAAATGTTGAATGGCAGGTTAAAGTTACCCCATAGATATACACCCAAACAGTCTTTTTTTTCCTGTGCTATAACTGAAGGAACGTTCGATTAATTCAATGTACATAATAATAAACGGGCATTCAAAAATAGCATCACCATGAGTAATAACAAAGTAATATCAATAGTCTCTGGTAATATTCGCTGGCATGTATAGCAACCAGATAGCAACACGCTTCTTTCTCTCCATTTAAATGATGCATACTTCGCGTAGTTTGAACATCACGTTTCAAAACAAATGGTTTGTTAGTTTCTTATTAAAAGAGTCTTTTACACTATTTTAACCAGTAAAATAAGAGGATTTGAGCATTTTCACCTGTAGTGCCACTGTACCCTTGTTTCAAACCGAATGTTGTTGCATTGCGGTTCCGTGAAAAACCTGATTAGACGTCATTCAGCCAATCGCCTCTCTACAGGGGCTTTCCATCATGGCGTCTATGCAGGTGAATATCTCCCTACACACACAAGCATTTTCATATAACATTCTTTCTGCTTTTAGCTGTGACACGTACCGGGTTTCGTCCTGTGTCCCTGCCTGTGGTAATCTGAACACAGGACAGTCAGCCGTTTCATTCGTACGCACATTTGTTTACTTTGTAAGCTAACCTTCAGTCAGTCTGACAGCCCCAAAAAAACTCTGTCACATCACAGTTGTAGCGGTGGAAGACGATACTTATAAACGGGATGTGAAACGGGAATTATTATGTAGCAGAGTTCTTCCGGAGCTGTAAACAATGGCAATGGTGCTTAATCGCTAGTTTTTATAGCACTGCAAATCGTTAGTTTGACTAGCTCGTTAGCTTCGTGCTTGCTAGTTTTATGTTCCAGATATTGGAATTTAATTTAGATGAATGGTTTAAAACTACGCACACTGAATTAAAATGATGTATTAATAATTTAGAATGTTAATAGTTTAGGAAGGCCGTCCTGTTTTTACTTTCAGTTGTGCCTTAACCCAAGTTATTTTCACTTCCCAGAAGCGATTGCAAAAGGAGTTGATGGCATTACAAAGTGATCCACCTCCTGGAATGACACTAAATGAGAGAAGTGTACAGAACACAATCACTGAGTAAGTTGTGAGATGTGTACATGTGAAAGATGATCAAGCAGTAAGTTCAGTTAGACAGTTTGCAACCTTTCCTTAAAGTTGTTGACATGAAAATTAATTTATTTTCTAATTGCATGCTTTAGGTCTTATTGTGAACTATTAATCTGTGCACGTTTTTTTTTTTAATTTGACCTTGTAATGTTTAATCCAAATGTCATAACTGGATCTTCCGGTGAAAACAACAGACTGGTGACGTTTGTCAGATTCTCCAATCATTTAGTCCACCTAAACCCCACCCCTGCAAACTCACATTTATCGTCCTCCACTTGTTTTGAGCAATGTTCTGATTTACTCCGATGCAGGCTACATAATACTATGTAAGAAATAATATGTCAATTGTTTTGTTTCATTTTCGACTTTAAATGGACAGTTCACACAAAAATGTAAATGCTGTAGTTTTTCTCACCCTCATGTCATTCCAAACCCATAAGACATCATCTTAGAAAAACAAATGAAAATATTTTTAATAAAACCTCCATTGAAAGTCCTTGTTACCAAATTTGTTTATAAAGAGAACATTTCTGAAGAGAAACTTTTGCTTTATAAACAGATTTAATTTTCGCTCATTCATTCACTTATACACATTGACCTGCATGCACACATTGAACAAATCCAAATACTTGCATGACCATGTGTTTTCTAGATCTTTTTGAATAATCAAAGTGTTGGTGGAAAGGACTTTCAATGGAGGGAGATACATCTCACAGGTTTCATTAAACAAATATTAATTTGTGTTTTATGACTTTGAAACAATGACATGAGGGTGAGTAAATGATGACAGAATTTAAATTTCTGGGTGAACTAACCCTTTACACCAGTTAATTTCTTTATTGAATGGGTAAATTTATATTTATTTCAATCAAAGCAATGAATCAATGATTATATTCTTGTATTTGTCCAGGTGGTTTATAGATATGGATGGTGCTCCAGGTACTCTTTATGAAGGAGAGAAGTTTCAACTCCTGTTCAAATTCAGTGGTCGATATCCTTTTGATTCACCTCAGGTAAATTGTGAATCTCCTTATATATGGTGGTGTTTTATGTGTTTTTGTATCAAAGCTAAATGCTTGTTGCTAATAAATATTGTTTCCATAGGTAATGTTCACTGGAGAGAATATACCCATCCATCCTCACGTCTATAGCAACGGTCACATCTGTTTATCTATTTTAACGGAAGACTGGTCACCAGCTCTGTCTGTGCAATCGGTTTGTTTAAGCATTATTAGCATGCTGTCAAGCTGCAAAGAAAAGGTAAACTTAACCTTTTAGTTAACCAAATTGAGAAAGGTATAAAAGTATCATTATGGTTGTCTAATGAGCTGTTTTGTTGTCGATGTTTCAGCGACGTCCTCCAGATAATTCATTTTATGTAAAGACATGTAATAAGAATCCAAAGAAAACTAAGTGGTGGTATCATGGTGAGTGTATCCCATTATCTTCTCAATAACATCTTTTCATGTGAATTTGTATTAAAACAGATATGATCAAATAACTTAGATTTCTTTGGTCTCTATGCATACTTATGTCTCTTTTTTTTTTTTACAGATGATACATGCTAGTATCAACACCATTTTGATATAAATAAACAAACTTTTCCAAGTGCATCAAGTACTTTATGACAGTCTTTGGGTTAAGACTGAACCAGCAGACCATGGGATGTTGATTTATGTATGGATTAGGCATACACTTCTGCTGACTGCAAGAAGTGCATAAAACTGCAGGAATGTAACCCGCCCGGCAAGTATATTTTGATGGAATCAAGATGTGAAGCTTTTTTTCCTCCCATTTTGGTTATTTGGTTTACGTTGTAATGTTTTTTTTTTTTTTCTTTTTTTTTCCATAAGCTTCTAAGGGTTTTTACCGTTTTTGCAATAATATCTTCATGTAGGTTTGGAATTAAAGGGGTCATGACATAAGAAATCAAATTTGCAGTGATATTTTGATATAGAGGTTTTTGTACCATTAAAACATCCTAAAAAATGTCATAGCTTGAAATGTCCTCCCATTATAAACAAATCAATCTCAAAAAATGGCTTGTTCTGATATTGGGTGACCTGTGACGTCACGTGGGCAAATATTTGCAAATGACTTCCTATAGAGCAAGACATTGATGACATTCATACATCACCGCACCATAGGCCCCGCCTACTTGCTACTACAGCTCATTTGCATCTCTGTACAGATTTCACGGCATCAGAAACAAGGGGATGGTTTATTTAAATGGTGTCCTGGATACTGTCAGAGTGTTATATTTTTGTTTGGAACATTTTTCTTTTGTAGACAAGGCAAAGTGTACTAATGAATATTTTTTTTCAAAACATTTACACGCGTGCAGTGGGCGTTGATACTGTTCCTAACCAATCAAAACAGTGGCCGTTTATTGACAAGCCTTAAAGGAGCCGCCCCTTAAAATGAAGGTTTAAAATACCAGTTTTTACACACACACACACGTATATATCTATATGTGTATGTTTTTTGTATGCACCCCCCCCCCCCCCCCCCCCAAGGAACTTCAAGGTAAATATTAAGATAATTTAAAAAAAAAAAAAAAAACATCCATGCCATGACCCCTTTAAAGGAAAACTGCTGTAATGTAATGGTTCAATAATCAAAAGCAGAGACAGATGTCTATCTTTTCCTTGCGTGGTTATGCACTGTGAAATTCGAACAGGGCAAATATGTATGTGAAGATTTTATCTGTATACTTAAAAACTATAGTTTCTTTTCAAACAAAATTATGCCCTGCACCTTTGGTCCTTGTCCCCTAATAAGCCATTTTAAGTTGAATTTTGTAGCTGGGTGTGGTGTATATGACTATTCTGATAAATGTCATATTTATGAATATGTACAGTTTATATGCAGTGTGTTGATCATATTACGTGATCTTAAAGGTAATTTGGAATTACACAAAGAAATGCTTTATGGGTTAAGGTTTAAGCACTGGTTTTATAGATAGACCCACATTTTGTGTAGTTAAAACAAGAAATAACTTTAGACATAATCACTTTATCTTTTATGTGAAGATCTATCTAGTTCTATTAAAATTATATGTTTGATTTATTGGTTGTATCCTGCTGTGCTGGGTAAGATTCTTTTAAAAATGCAACTTTTTCAAGCAGTTAGCTTTAGAAAACCTAAACTTTGTCTTCATCGTTTTGTTAACTTTATTTAACTTTATTTAAAACAAATGTTCTTATTAAAGTAATATATTTTGAAATGCTGTGTATTTTAATTAGACTACTTTGTAAATGTATATTGTTTGACTTCAGATATTGTTTGAATAATGAAGTTCTCTTCAAAATTGTCTACAGATTGTTTTAAGTATAAGAAGAGTATGTAAATTACACACTTCACCATTTAAATGCTGATCTGTCCACTAGAGGGAAGTAGTGTCATGTAAGCAGTTACAATACATTCACATTCAGCAAAACTGTAAACTACTTACTATGGGTCAGTAAGATTTTTTTTTAATGCAAAGCTGCATTCATTTGATCAAAAATTATTACAATTTAAAATAAATCTTTTCTATTTTAATATGTTTTAAAATGTAATTTATTCCCGTGATGACAAAACTGAATTTTCAGCACCATTACAAAACTCTTCAGTGTCACATGATCCTTCAGAAATCATTCTAATTTGATCAGTGTTGAAAACAGTTGTGCTGTGCTGTGCTGTTGAAAACAGTTGTGATTATGATCAAGATTTTCTGATAGATGAATCAAAAGAGCTGTATATATACACATATATATATATATATATATATATATATATATATATATATGAATTTTGAACAATACCTGTTCTAGTGATCCATTTCAAATGTTGACTACTGTAGAAATATATATATATATATATATATATATATGGCTACAGTGTAAGTCTTCACTGACACTAATGGAGTCTTGCTTAAAAATATTTATATATAATTATTTATAATATTTATTTATATTTATAAAAATGTAATGGTAGTATATGCCTTGAAACTAAGTCAATACTTTTTAAAAATGGTATTAAAAACAGTTAATAACATTAATTAATACCAATGTATTAATGCAATTAAAACAGTAAGAGGATATAAATAGAATAGTTGTGTGCACTTTACTATGTATATTTGAAGAGTTCAGATGCAAAAGCCTCTAAATGCCATTTGAAATTTTCTTCTAAAATGACCATTTTTATCAAGCTTGTATATTTAAGTTCAGTAATTTCACTTAAATGACAATTAATAGGTAATCTTCATTGCCATTTAAGTGAAATTACTGAACTTAAATATACAAGCTTGATCAAAATGATCATTTTAGAAGAAAATTTAAAATGGCACTTAGAGGCTTTTGCATCGGAACTGTTCATTTGCTTATTTTATTGCTTTGACTGGGGCCTATGAAAGGCAAAATGGAACTAAGAAGACGAAGGTTACTTTTGGGAATTGTTCTATTTTTATTTTTAAAATAGTAGAGAAATGAAGTCACAGGGACCATCAGTAATTACAGTGTGATTATGAGTTTACTAGTCATCAAGAATGACTGAATAATGATAGTGAGCCATTTCATTTCAAATAAATAGTCTGGAATGTTATTTTCTGAAATGTTTAGATGTGATTCTAAAGTCCTCAGTCTGATGAACAATCCAGCCGTCGGTTTTTATCTTCCGCCAGACGGAATTCCACTGGAGTACGAATGCTTAGGATTTTCCTCATGATCTTTTGAAATATGTCTGCTGTGACATCATCACATTGGCGATGTAATGGTATCATCCAAATGAGCGTGGGAGTGGGTGTCATTTCCTGGTAAAGAGAACGGAATTGATTGTAGATCTGTGATCCCTCATGCTTGTTCATTTTCAGGGGAGTTAACAGAGCAGGTCTCAACCTATTAGTCAGAGGGCCTACATTTGGGGGAGCCCCACAGGGGAGCAGTCTGCTTTTCATGTGTCATTGTAATGAGTTGCCAAACCAACATTACTGAGATAACAGGGCAGTGATGTAAAAACTTTCCTTTATTTCATTTGATAAAATAATCTGAAGAAAGAAAAAAAAAGATTTTTTATGATAACGAAACTTAGATTGTTCTTAAGACTTTTGCTGCAAACACCCACATTAGAGCTAAGATGTAGAGATGTATCAATGTAATTCATAGAGAATCAAAATAATAATCAGTGCATGATTAATAACTGATACAACAGATTCCAGTGAAAGCACATCACAGACACCTTACAATGAGATGCTTCACATTGAACTTCAGACCAGTGCTGTCATCTCCAATTAGGGATATGCTGCATACTTTTTGAGTTTGTACAAGGGGCTCATTATTGCTTTGTGGTATTTAGGCTGAAAGTGGAGTTATCTAACAGACAAGCGTCACTTGTTGGCTTTTATTCACTGAACTGTCAGTGCATGTTCCAGGTTTTTGTTAGACTGTGACAGTTTAGTTTAGTAACACTGGTACCTCTGTCTGAAGTAAGATTACATAAATGTCATTCTGATCATTTCATCACATTCACAAAATTAGAAAAAAACATCATGATTTTTTTGTCTTTCCTATATTTTGTATCTCTTTTGGCTACCAGGAAAATCTGATATTAAACATTATTTGCTTTATTTAAATTGGTATCCATAGTCAAAAACACTTCCTATTGTAAATATGTTTCTGCAGCCGATGTGATCTAAAGACCGAACTCTAACATTATGTGACTTCATTCCTGATTTGACTATCACTGGCAATTGAGAGAATCCCTTTTTCCCTTAGGCCGGGAACAAGTGTATGTGTTTAGAATCAGTCTGATGAGATTTGAATGTGATTCCCTGCTTCTCTCATTCCATTGATAAGGATGTCTGATATTTCTCTCCGATGGTCACTGGTATTTCCGCAAGTGAGTGGGCAGGGAAATACTCATTTATTAGGCTTTTCATTTTGTAGTTATATCCATATGGGGTGTTGGTGATATTACTGATTGGGTGGCCGAGGATAATTTACTTGTACATACAATTTTTACATGTGAATCACCATTTCGGCTAAAGAAATTATAATTTTACAGCAATGTTTTCTCTCTTTTGTTTGTTTGTTTTTCAATTTTAAAAACATATTTGAAGAGTTCAGATGCAAAAGCCTCTAAATGCCATTTGAAATTTTCTTCTAAAATGACCATTTTTATCAAGCTTGTATATTTAAGTTCAGTAATTTCACTTAAATGACAATTAATAGGTAATCTTCATTGCCATTTAGGTGAAATTACTGAACGTAAATATACAAGCTTGATAAAAATGATCATTTTAGAAGAAAATTTCAAATGGCACTTAGAGGCTTTTGCATCTGAACTCTTCATTTGTACATCCTTTCCCTAAGGGGCCTAATCATTCTGTAAAGAATTTTATGAATTTTCAGTTACATAAGAAGATTTTTTTCAGCCCATATTTTCACCCTGAAATTATACACAGTGCCTTGCGAAAGTATTTCAGTCAACAGTGCTTTTGCCACTACTGCTTCATCTTGTTTCATCGATTTTTAAGCAAATGTATGTTGTGACCACCTTAGTAAATCATACATTCATAATGCACCCTTTTAATGCATGGTCTAACCTGTTCATCAATTTAGCATAATGGTGTTCGGGCAAGGTTTGCCATCAACACTAAACCAAACACTGTCATAATACTGCAGCCAGATTTCATCCAGACATCTTTCTCTGCCTCCAAAGAAAAATATTTCATTCTCTGCAGGGAGTAAGAAGAGTCAAGTCAAGTCAACAGAGTACAACATCTTTTTTTGCATTGCAGCAGCTTTTGCATTTCCTATAGAAAATGTTAATTTGAGCTGTTCACTTACAGACAGAAATGCGATTAATAGCATCCAGTAAATTTGACACTAATGCTGCATGGTCGACCATCTGACTTAAAAAAAAAAAAAATCTAAATGTTCAGTATTCTCACAGCGCCCCCCCAAAAATGTACCCCAAAAGAATAACAGGAGTCTGTGTAAATTGTCACACATTTTTCCAGTTATCAGTTTACACACTTCAGTGTGGCCCACAAGCTCTACTGCTTGTGCCGAATAATTGGAAGGGCAACGACCCTGAGGTTAACACTTCAAATTCAGTGATTACAGCTTATCCTGCTCAATTCAGGTATGTCATTTGGTCTACAAACAACACATTCACACAGTTATCAAGTGGTGTGTAGCAGGTCAGGTCGTGGTGTACAGACTTGGTCAAGGACAGTCAAACAACAGTGATGTTCCTCACCAACCTCCTCCTTTCATAAAATTTGAGGGGCTCTCTGGATAATTTTTATGGCGACTTAGCCAATTTGTCACTCTGCCGTGAAGTCTATTATTTTTACTATTACCATTATGATCACACATAATTTATGATCACAGTAATTAAATTTAGACCCTCGGTTGAACTTAGACAAGAGTTTTTAACCCATATTGGAAGACAATCTTTAACCTCACAATTCCAATTTACATAAATATACTAATCCAGAGCGTAATTCAAATCAACATCATAAATGACAGAAGCAGTCATAATTACCAATAGCAGACAGAGCTGGATAATCAATTAAAGCTTGTCTCATGTTTTGATCGTCTCCCCCTCGTGTCAAAGCCCTGGTCAAAGCGCGTCAATCAAAACCTTTTTGGTGTAGGCTATAAATAGCACGAGAAATTAAATTCTAGAGAATCGACAGGAGAGCACGTGGCACAAGGAAACATACAAGACAAGCCATGTGCTCACACCAAACATGCAAACACAAGCCACAAGCTAACACAAAACGCAGTCAATGAGAACACTCATAAGCAACGTGTTCACACAAAACAAGACAACATGAAAGCATGAAACAAGGCACACAGACAAAACAAAAGGAGTGTCAGGTGTATAGAGTTGCGTGCTGTCAATTACTCTATATCAGTGTATAAAGCGGTATGATGCTAATCACTTTCCAGCACATTGAGTGGCGGGAGGTGTGTGGCCAACTACTTGATTGCAAATGTTTATTTATTTTTTTTTTTATGTATTATGTTTGTTTTATGTTTGGTGCTGCAGTGGCAGTATCCGTGAACCCAAAACAAATTTCTCATTAGGACAATAAAGTGTACCTAACCTAACTTAGACATTATGCTTGGAAATGAGGTTCATCAGAGCAGAAAGTAATTAAGGTGTGTTTTTTTTATTTATTTTTTTACTTTGTGGCTTGGTTTTTGTATTTTCAACTGTTAGACATTTTATTGAAAAGTGTGTGCCTTTCTAAATCATACCCATTCAATTGAATTTGCAGAGGTTAACTCCACTCAGTGCTCCTGAGCTAAATTTCAAGTGTCCTAGAAAAAGATATGAATACAATTACAAATTATTCATTTTAGCTGACACTTTTATCCAAAGCAACTTACCATTGCTATATTTGTCAGAGGTTGCATGCCTCTGGAGCAACTAGGGGTTAAGAGTCTTGCTCAGGGACACATGGTGTCTTGCAGTGGATTCAAACCCAAAGTCTCTCACACCAAAGGCATGTGTCTTATCCACTGCGCCATCACCACCCCAATACATATGCAATGTGATCATTTCAGTGTTTCCTTTTTAATAAATTTGCAAAGTTGTCACAAAACTGTTTTTTGCATTGTCTTTATGGTGTGTGGAGTATAGATTAATGTGAAAAAAAAAAATTAAAGTAGTTTAACATTAGGCCACATTCATTGCAAAATGTGAAAAATATAAGGAGTTCAAAATCTTTCGCAAGGCACTGTACTCATATAAACAATAAATATATTCCTATGGACTAGGTATGTTTCCAACCCCCCCCCCCTCCCCCCCCCCCCTTTTAATCAGGGAAATAGACCACTGTACATGATTATAGGAAGACTGTTTATTTAACAATAAGCACTTATGGCATTCTCTGAGTCTGATAATCTTGTGCATCATAATCATTGGTATTATCCAAATCAAAACCACAAAAAGAAATACTTTCAATACATGTAGTGCATTTTGTAGAGTTATTAAGAGGATAAAACCTCTAAAGTGACAAAGTCATGGAATGTTGAGGAAAGCAACAGTACACAACAAATAAAGTGAATACATATAAATAGGTGACAGGCCTTCTTATGCATTTTTACAGTAAGACAGCATTTAATAATTAAGGCTAACCGCTAAATGTGATATACAACTGCATTCTCAATTCTCACAATTCTTGCATTCTCAAATTTGACAGCAAAAGGTCATCTGGAAAAACTGTAATATACAGCTTTCATCGTTCCAGAGGAACTACACAGATTTTAGCAGCACTGCTCAGTCAGAACCAGTTAGATTCCAGTCTTTGATTCATTGTTGTTCGTGGACTCCTTCCGTTGAGCCAGAAAGGGGTACATGCACTTATCAGCACCAATAAATCTGTACATGCACACAATGGCATCAAACGGCAAAATGCTGCAAGATGAGAGAGATTATGGACCATTATACATACACAGATTAAATAAACCAAGAATCATGACATTACACTAACTTACGTTTTCATGAAGGTGACCATGTACATGATTCGTGGTGTGCAGATCATTGCTTGGTCTGTTAGTATGGCTCTCATGGCCTGTTTTACACAGTACTCCGGCTTTAGCGGTGGGAAAAGTGGAGCCATTTCTTTCCTGTTTAAAAAAAATTATAAGGTAACAATTATAATTAGAACTTGTCTTATCATCAGAAGTAAATTAAAGATATTTAGTTACACACAAACCTAATTTTGCAGCCTTTGAACATGCCAGTGTCAACTAAAAAAGGACAGACAAGCGTCATCTTTATTCCATCCTTATCAGCTGCTTTCAGTTCATGGCTCAAAGACTCATGGAAGCCTATGGCTCCAAACTTGCTTGCACAATAGTCCTACAACAAAGAGGAGAAACGTGTGGGTTACTGAATTTCAAAAACATCTTTGCAACAAAGTACATTACACTACATAAGAGATTTTATTTTATTTTTACCTCCACACCAGCAGTAGTGAACAAGCCCAATGAACTAGCAACAGTTACAATGTGTCCGTGATTCCGCTCCAGCATCTTGGGAAGAAAAGCTTTCGTAGTCTGTGAATATAAATATATAGAATCAAAAGATGAACACAAATTATCAAGTGTGAATAATGTCTACAAAACTAGACATTCATGGTACCGAATCAAAGGTTAATACTGACCCAGAAGTGAGCATGGCAGTTGACCATCATAGTCCTTTCAATAAGCTCATCTGGACACTCAAGAAGATGACGTCCTGAGACAACTCCAGCATTATTGATCAACAGGTCAATGTTGCCCACCTCTTTTCGCACCTTCTCTGCAGTCGAATACACACTCTCGCGTTTACTGACGTCACAAAAATATGTGTAAACTTTCAGCTGGAACAGAGGCAACTCTTGAACACTATCTGAAGACCCTGAAAAATATAATTAAAGAATAGACTTGATAACAGAACCGTATTGCAAACATTTAACCCCTTTAAATGGTTGTTGATGTATTCATCATAACAGTTAAATAAACGTAACAAAAAGACTCTTAATATTGGGTATTATTACTAACGAACTGAGCAAAACGCTGTAAATTCAGCTACTAGTATAAAACGCACTTTAATAAGGTCTAAAACTTTTTAGAAAAGTAATTTAGTTTGTTGTATTTGGTTAGTTTTCCTGTGAAATTCTGGGATTAAAGTTGTTAAAAAAAACACTTAACATGAACTTCCATAGCACTTATTCAGCTTTCTTAATCGTTTTCAAATATATCGTTATAATCACAAATTAATAATTACAAAACTTGCCCACACGAACTGTACACATATTTTATTAACTAACGTCAAATACGACTAATAAACAAAAAGGAACAAATGTATGCATTAACTAATGTATTTTAAGAAACTAATTAATTAATTGTAGTATTACAATATAGAATCTTGTGAAAGACTACAAAAAAATGGCTAAGAAAGGGTCGCTTAATAAACTTACCAGCGGACGGCTTCATTTTTCGGTAAATTTCACGCACTTTCTCAGCGGTCTCCTCGTTAGCCTGTCGGTTAATGTCCCACAAAACAAGGATCGCTCGTCTCCGGGCAAACTCCAATGCGAACAACCGTCCGAGACCGCTTCCTGCACCGGTAATAACACACACCTGGCCCTCTACACTCTTTTCCCGTGGCCGAATAAACCATTTACCACCGGCCAGCACAAACGACCAGATTATTTTAAAAGTGACCACGAATAATTCAGTGACGATATTCATGATGATGTGCGCGTGCCGTTGAGTTTCCATTCGCCAAACTAAACTAACAAATTACAGAGACATTCAGTTCCAACAGCAAAGATAGAAATCAAACTGCAGATGTGCAATTTAAAAAAATAATTTAAAAAAACCCCGTCGAGCAATAAACAAAATCCGGGACCCTCCGTTTCCTCGACTGGATGAAATCTGCCCATTCCACTATGTTTTCGTGGCTCTTTAAATAGGATCGAACTCACTTGACTTCATAACTTTCCACGCGTGCGTCCGCCTGCTATGCAAAGTAGTCATAACTTTTGCGTGATATTTATATATACATTGTTACCAGCCTATCTAGGTCGCAACATAATGTATTTTAAGAATAAAATATCAATTCAACCAGAAAGTCTCTTCAACGTAAAATAAATACGTAATAATTTTTTTAAATGCAGGCAGTATATCTAGAGACCTAATACTTAACCGGAAGTATGAAGGACCTACCTTATAAGACCTCACCGCGCATGCGTAGAAGCCTCTTTTACTGTGGGGATAATGGCGGGTGAAGCGTAAGTTGGAAACCGTGCTATTTGAATCTTCTTCCATCGGTTTAAATATAGCTCATACGATGTTGTTCGGAGTCCATATGAGCAATATGTGTATGTTTAAGTGTTATGAAGGTGAAATTGGGAGGATCGGGGAATGATGAATCAATAAAATTTCATATGAATGTCGTGTAGTCTGCCGGGTGGAATCGGTTGAGCAACGTGTGGAAAAGCAGTTAATTTAGTAACATTAAAATGTACCCAAATAAGTATTTCTGTACTAACATATTAAAATGCGCTATGGAGTTATGGAATAGTCTTTGATCTAATATTAATTTGTCATTAGCTGCTAACTTGAGGTAAAGGCATGATGCTAACGGTTACTGTGCTAAGTTAGTGTTTTTATGAATACAAGCTTGAAGCTTTAGTGAAAGGTTATGCTGTCATGCATTATGTACATTGTTGTTGTTTTTTGTTATGTAAAGTGAGTTAGCTGTCATTATGATAACCTGGTTTGCTGGCCTAATGTGGTTCTAAATTTGCTACCATTTCTCATCAGGAAGAAGAAGGTTCCCTCAGTCCCCGAAAGCCTCTTGAAGAGGCGACAGCGATTTGCTGCCATCAGGGCCGTGCGTCTGAAGAAGGCGATTGCTGACAAGAAGGTTGGTGGTTCATACTTTACCTGCTAGCTTTGTTTATAAACCGTGGTCAAGATAATCTAATGATAAAACGTCAACATGGAGCCCAAATTGAGAATGTGTGTCTTCTCTCACCCATTAGGCCCACAAAGTCACCAGGAAGCTCATCTTCAAGAGAGCTGAAGCTTACCATAAGGAATACAGGGAGATGTACAGGCGTGAAATCCGCATGAGTAGGATGGCTCGCAAGGCAGGCAACTACTATGTCCCAGCTGAGCCCAAACTGGCTTTTGTGATCAGGATCAGAGGGTAAATTTTCCACTTTCAAATGACCTGCCATGCTGTTGGCAGACTTCACAAATTGTGGTTAATGATGTTGCTCTTTTTTCCCCGTCTTATCGACCATGGTGATTACTCTTGAAAATAAGCCAAATCTTCTGAAACCACCACTACATAATACTGTTTTTAGTGAAACTGTCTTTTGAAAGTTGATGATGGGATACCTTGTCTATCCTCAGTATCAATGGTGTCAGCCCCAAAGTCCGCAAGGTGCTTCAGCTGCTCCGTCTCCGCCAGATCTTCAACGGCGTCTTTGTCAAACTGAACAAGGCCTCCATCAACATGCTCCGAATTGCAGAGCCCTACATTGCCTGGGGGTAAGTAAAGCTGTGTTTTGGGTCGAACCTAAAAATTGTCAATGTCCACGGTGTATTTATAGCCGTTTTATGGTTCAAGGTACACTACTATTTGAAAGCTTAAGGTGAGTAAATGTGTTTGATGCCTTGGTGAGCATAAGAGTCTTCTAAAAACAATCTTACCGAAACATTAGTGTATTCTTGGCTCAAATGAAAGTTTCTCATGTGGTTCCAATCCAATAGGACTTTTTATTTTTTTAATCGTAAAACAGAAAAGAATAGTTTTAGAATGTACTGGCTTCCTTTTTATATAATTAAGTGAATGGGGAATCTGTTCTCCAGAGTCTAAATAGCAGAGAGTATATCGTTACGTCATATGACACGCCAGTTGACTTTGACATCTGATATTGACCTAATAAAGGTGTCATAATTTGAATGCTTTTTCTTGCTCAAAGCTATTGTTAGCTTGAGATTATTATAGTGCATAATATGAAAATCAATCACGTGGGCTACTTTTTTGGTGGTGCTTTGTCCTGTCATTCCCCATTTACTAATATGGAGAAGAGTGGCTGTTATCTCAGTACTTTTCGTTTTGTGTTCAGTGGAAAACAGTTCACCCAAAGATAAAAATTCTGTCATCAGTTACTTCATGTCCTTACAAACCCATGAGACATTTGTTCATCTTTGTTTTATAGGTTTGGAATGACATGTAATTGACCTTTTTAACTTTTGGCGGAACTGTCCTTAAATGTTCTAGCAAATCTCATGTAAAATGTAATGTGTGCCATGGTACAATGGCTGAATTTGGAACAGCATATCACTTACCATTTTTGTCATGGAAAAATATTGTGAAATTAATAAGAGTGGTTCTGAATGCAGCAACTGTCTCCTAAATGTGTTACGAACTACCTGCTTGCTGAAGTCCAATTTTGCTTTTTCAGCTACCCCAACCTTAAATCTGTGCGCGAGCTCATCTACAAGCGTGGATTCGGCAAGATAAAAAAACAGCGCATTGGACTGACAGACAACTCCCTTATCGAGAAGACCCTTGGTAAGCCCAGGCAGTGTACACCATGATGGAACATTAGGTATTGCAGTAGGGCATTTTAGGATTCAGTAACATGATTTGTATATATCCAGGTCAGTGTGGAATCATCTGTGTTGAGGATCTCATTCATGAAATCTACACTGTTGGAAAGAACTTCAAGGCTGCAAACAACTTCCTCTGGCCATTCAAACTGTCCTCTCCTCGTGGTGGCATGAACAAGAAGACGACCCACTTTGTCGAGGGAGGTGATGCAGGAAATAGGGAGGACCAGATCAACAGACTCATCAGGAGAATGAACTAAGAACATTAGGTGAGCACCTGACTGAAACACATGCCCAGTTCTTAAGTTTGACAAATATTTATTTGCATTTAACTTGTCCTTGCATATCATACCTACAATGCGTAATTCAGGTTATTAGTGGATCGAAGAAAAAAAAGTGTTACCTGAGTGATGTTTGTGTTATGGAATAGCTGTTGCATTTCGCTATAATTTATTATGTTCATTTGTGTAGTGTGGGCTGTTTATTGTATTAATTCATAAACATTTCCTTAAGGCATGATTTGCTTGATACTGATGCTATTTGTAATTTTACTGGTTAACTTGATAGTAGGGTACAGGTTAGAATATCCTCAAAAAGGCCTGTTGGGAATGAGACCCATTTAAAGTAAATCTCGGGGACTAACTGCCTTTCAAGTCAAATTTCTAATCTTAAAACTTTTTTTTACTTGTCTCTACAGGTCGTTGGAACATTTCTGTTATTGGTCTGTGTGAAAATAAAATCATTTACACAAACACTGATTTAGAGATTTATTTCTTGGCATCCCTTTATTGTGACACTTAAGTCTGCTCATGATATACGGTAAAAGCATGTATCTCTGAGTTCTCAATTGCATCAAAAAGATGCTACAGCTGTGTTCTTTCATCACATCTAAAGAAGCTTTTTGCTATTAAACCACTTAAAGATGATGTTGAAGGTCTACTGATGTTTTAACTTTAAAGAACACACTCGGAGTGTCCTGTACAAACATTTATTTGTGCGTTCTCTAGGTATCTGGAACAATGCAGTCACTATTTCAAAGAAAAGATGTACAACTATAAACATTACATTGATATACAAACTAGGATCCATCTTGACAAGAAAAAAAAAAGTTTGATATATGCAGAAATTAAAGTGTTTTGGAATGTACATACAATAGTCATGTATTAAAGAAATTGCTCAAATTTTGTGCAAGTAGATGATCATGCAGCTTATTGTTCCTTTTGATTTGACATCAGCAAAAACATTTTCACATACAGAAACATTAGGGCTTTCAAGATTACATTAAAAAAACCTGAGAACTTAATTGTATTTGCATATTTTACTCTATAAAAATTAGGACTTTCTGTACAGACTTGTCTCAACCAAACCATAGATCTTAACGCCTTCTCATAAATGACTGTTTATGAAAAGGCACCGATTTGAATACTTAAAGCAGGATTTGTTCCTGCCTAGTTTGTTTTAAAAATCACTTGAGTACGATCAATTTAACACAACTTGTGTACCTGTGTTTCTACACTAAATGGATAGCAGATAATTGAATGTACAGTTAATATACAAATCATACACTCCTTCGAGGCTCTAATTTAAACTGTTGACATCCATTGACCTCTTTGTTATCCGTCGGGGAGAGGAATGTCAAAATGACAATATTTAAATGTACAATGTTCCCATCCATTCAAACTGGCATCATACAGAAATAAAGTGCCATTTCCTTCATCCAGCAGAGGGCATAGTTGATTTACCATATCATAGGTTTCCCTCAACTGAGTCTGAATTGAAGGCAACTTAACCATCTTTCCATACATTTTTACTGATGTGGAGAGTTTCCCACAGCAGTAAACATCCTATACTATTTATTCAAATAATTAATGTATTTCTAGGTTGGCTATGGCTCAACTATAAAGAGATGCAAATGGAAACACTTGAACTTGCGTTTCACTGAAACAGACATGCTCATAATAATATCTTATAATACTTTTTGTTAAGAGTAGGTTTTCCTCTTGAATTACTTGCTCGAAGGGACAGTTGGGGAGGTTGATTTGAACCACATTTGCAGTGAAAACTGAAAACTGTGTTGCTTCACATATGACCTCTGAGGAATAATATCACTCAGCAAGAAAACATCAAATGAAGGCATATTTTGGTCAAAAATATTATATCAAGTCAAATGCTGACTGCCAATTTACACTGGTAGCACTTTGGTCAGAACTATTAAACAAACCCAGCACAAATGTTACAGTGGTTAGTCTTTAAAAAAATATGTGTATGCTTACATCTGCTCAGGGCTGTTAATCTACAATGAAGAATTTGTGGTATCTTATCACAGTTGCCTGAATCAGTCTCTGATCCAAAATAAATATGATTCAACTAACTAAACCTTCACACGGATGGTCAAACGGTTTCAAAATAATAATGCTAGAATAATAAGAGTATGTTTTGTTCTGTAATGTCCTCCCTCTGAATGAATATCACTAAGCTCCTGAAGGTGAGAGCAGACCTTGTCTCTCAGGATCTTTAAGTCAATCTCTGCGGCTATGCAGTTCAATAGTGTCGAAGAAAGACAATAGAAAGTCCCCTTCACTACATCAGTTATTCTTTCTGTCCACATGCTTAGGTGCATTCATTCTGTGTGAACATGTTGCACAGATAGCATGTTAATGCATCTCATCACATCACATGCTAGTTTCACATGGTGGTGAGCGACCTCCATCCCCTGAAGACTTCAGAATATCAGGGGAAAGGAGGTGGTTGTCCACCTTCTGTCCACTTTGAATGCCGTCTTCCACTCCAACGGCGCCAACCGTTGCAGAAGCACAGTTTTGTGCACTTTTAGGGGACGTGGGAGTAACAGCGGCTCTATCGACGTGGTTTCTCCCTCTTTGGCTTTCAGAAGACGACAGGCTTGTGGCTCCATCCCCTTCGAAGCCTTTCCCCGGGGACCTGGGACTCTGCCGAGAACCCGCCAGCAGTAATGGGTCAGATAGCGGTAGCTTTGGTGTCAGTGTGGCCGCGTCATCCGTCACGACTAAGTGCAAGTTGGAAGCCCCTTCGTCTGCAGATTCGGTGAAGTTCACTTTGAGTCCCTTGACTTTGACTTGGTTTCCTTGTGGAGGGCTCCTCACGTTTTCACCGCTCGGATCGAAGCTTTGGTTCTCCTCACCCTGTGACACGGTGCAGCTGTCTGACTTGCACGGGACAAACTCGTAGAGGCCTTCTTTAATGATTGTGGCCTGCTTTTCTCTGTCAGATGCTCGTTTCTCCAGGGAGGTGATCTGGCTGAGGTCGAGTGGCGGAGGAGCGCGAGGATGTCTGGGCAGTAGTGCGCTTTTTTCGACCTCACTGATGTCTGTGGCACAGCTGGCGAAACTGTCGACGCTGGATACGCTTCGGATCTCAGTGATGGGTCTTTCTTTGACCCGTGGTTCACACTGCACTACCTTCATCTCCATCTGTTCTTCTTTACCAACAGTGGTCGCTTTGGAAGCCGAAGGTCCACTGCTGCTCATGGATGAGGCGGCCGTCATCTGGTTGTACATTTGTTCAAGGGATTTTGCGTTTAGCCTCTGAGGGCTTGAATTAGGTTTGAATAACCGATCTGGAGAAGCCAACTGTCTTACTTCTTGATATTTTGCGTCTTTGGAACCGAAGTCTGGGCTCTTCTGATAGTTCCAGCGACTGGGTGAAAGATGATTGTCTGAGCCCTTCTCCTCATTCTTTTCGATCACAACGTCCAGTAGTTCCATGTTGCGAGTGAAGGCATCTTTCAGGTTCATCGACACGATGCTCCCGTTTCTCTTGGCCCTCTCAAGTGCTTCTCTTCGTTTGATTGCCTTCTCTTGTCGCTTCTGTTCTTTGTAGAACTCAGAGAAGTTGTTCACAATAATAGGAATGGGCAGAGCAATTACTAACACACCAGCAATACAACAGAGGCCACCCACTATTTTGCCCAGGAGGGTTTGGGGATAGATATCCCCGTAACCCACAGTTGTCATGGTAATTGTTGCCCACCAGAATGAAGCGGGAATACTGGTGAATTTCGTAGCATCTTCGTCTTTTTCAGCAAAGAACACCAGACTGGAGAAGATCATGATGCCCATGGCTAAAAACAATATCAACAGCCCGAGTTCATTATAACTTCTTCTCAGAGTGAACCCAAGAGACTGAAGACCAGTCGAGTGTCTCGCGAGTTTCAGAATTCTCAGGATTCTCATGATCCGGAAGATCTGAACTACCCTGCGCACATTCTGGAACTGGAGGACACTCTTGTTGGATTCTGTGAGAAATATTGTGACATAATAAGGGAGGATAGCCAACAGATCAATGACATTCAGAGGCCCTTTGAAGAACTTCCACTTGTTTGGAGAAGATAAAAAGCGGAGAATGTACTCCATAGTGAACCAGGCGATGCAAATGGCTTCAACGTGGGCCAGGTTTGGATTGTCGTTGGACCCTCCGAATTCATCAATCACTTGTAATTCAGGCAGGGTGTTCAGTGACAGTGCAATGGTTGAGAGTATGATGAACAGAATTGATATTATGGCCAGAACCTGCATAAAAAAAGAAAAGAAAGAAAAATGCTGTTTAGTGATGTGACTTTAAATGTACATATATTACATCCCATCTTTATTTATATACATATACTTCCAAGAGTGTCCAAAAAACTGTGGCCACTTTATGCCCACAAAGAATATAGAAGAAAAAAAGCATATCAAAATGTATAATACTTAAACTTAGATTTGAAGTGTTGCAGATATTCAAAACTTTCAGTTAAGAATGAGTGACATTTCTTGGAATTATGCAAATGCTAATTGGACTGAGTGAGAACAGAAATGAAAGTGAAAAAGAGACTGTGCCCTCATCCTAGGATAATGTGATCTGCATCGGCTGTTCTCTCATTCTCCTACTGCACATCAATTCACAAATGGCTTTGACCAGCACTTATTCATCCACTGCTTTGTTAGAATATGGAGGTAGTGGCACTGACAGGACGCTGAGCACTCCTTCACTGGAACTGCATTAAGAGGGGATTAATAATGATCCAGGGTGGAGAATAAAACAGCTGACCTTGACAGTGTCCTGTCATTGTGGATGCCGCACATACCGTTATGAAAGAGATGTCATAACACACTTTGACAGATTCAGCACATTTTATACAACTTCTTCACCACAATTGTTTGACAAGACATTAGAAGTCATTTGAATTGTTCAAATCTCTTAAAAGTATATGATCCTCAGAGGAATGGATGATTAAGCTAATTTCACACGATCAGCAATATGTCAAAATTTGCCAGCCAACTATTCTTTACTAGTGTGCTTAATATTACAATGTTTAAGGAAGACTAAAGAGATTACAGGTTGATTCTTCCCTTGTGGGGGGAGGGGTGGGGGAAAGACTGAGTAACTGCTCCTAACCTTTCCATATCCTTACTATAGATAGAAACTCAATCCTATTACAATTATCCTGAAATGTCCTCTCACACAGACGACAATGTGAACACCTTTTGCGAGGTTCATACAGGTCTCAAACAAGAGTGACAAATGTCACAATGTTCCGATTACAACAATACAATTACATCACGAGAATGAATGCTCTGGACAAGGTTAATTCAAAAGTCTTGTTGAGGGCTTGAATAATGCAGTGTCTGAAACTATTTCTACACTTGCTACACCAATATCATTTGTGTAGTAAAACCGAGTGCTTTGTTGTCATTGATTACCCAAGTATTGAGTGTTGCTAGAGCATGTTAAACAACTGGTGAGGCAGGCTAAACAAATGTCAGGGGCACAAATAAAAGCATGTGCTTGCTGATTGACGTGTTTGACGTTGTGTAATGAAGTAGAAGTATAAGCAAAGAAATATGAGAAATTCTGAATAGCCCCCAGGGAGGCTGTAATTGCCATGGCTTGACGCAGGGATTGTCCCCGCCAGGTGTTGAGTAACGTGACCAACAGACCTAAAGTCCAGTCAGAGGTTGGCGTACCCACGAAGATGAGAGTTAAAAAAGTGCTGATTTTAATCCCTAAGGAGAGGGTCAATGAGGTAACTCTACAGGACAATTTATATTTCATCCAAATGAGATCCAATTCAGTTTGTGTGATTTTTTAGTTCTTCTTTTTTTTACATTCCAAACTCTTTCTGAAAATAAATAAAAAAAACGAACATGGCAATACTTCTAAATGCCTCTGAATCAAAGAACGCACTTCATCCCTAAGGAATAAACGTAAACAAGAGTTTTCTGACATCAGCATGGTAGTGCCCTTTCTCTAAGACCGAGTTAAAATAGGGTTAGGTGACATGAAGGATCTCTTGGTGCTTCTTGTGCTTCCCTATACCCATAAGCCATGGCCTAATGCCAGACATCTCCCTGTGTTGAGATCATTGCCCATGTAATCACGTTTATACAGATCCACAGATGAGGACAGTTAACTAATCCTCCTGCCTTTCTCCTTCAGTACTTATCGCTCCTGTCTCTCGTGTTGAGAACAAATACATGTGTCAGCAAAGGCATTACACTGAGGCCTGTATGACGTACCTTGATATAAATGTTTTTTTCCCAAACCCTCAAACTGATTAATGAGCTGACGGCGGCAACACATTGGGCAGGGAATTCATGTCCTTCAAACTTAAAGTCACATTAAAGTCAGAACATTGCTTGTTTTTAAGTATTTTAGTGGGGGTTCATTCAAGAGTTTACTTTTTGGAACAAACTAAAAACAAAGGATGCTCATTTATTTTATTTTATTTATTTTTTTGTCTGACAGCTATGTTGTTAATAATGTGAATATGTATCTCTTTAGGCAGGCTTTTATGTGAGTAATTATATACTTGTATCCAGGGAGTAATAATGATTATTTGTTTGTAAGGTGTCTTTGAGTGTCATATAGCCCTAAGGTGCCTACAAATAATATAATAATAAAATAGTACAATGGCAGTTGAAATCAACATTATATATATATAGGCTGTGTTATTATTTAAAAAAAAATGCTGGGTTGTTTTAACCCAGTTTTGGGTCAAATATGGACAAACCCAGCTGTTGGGTTAAATTTATTTATTGCATTTTTTTAATCCAACATTTGGGTTTGTCCATATTTGACTCAAAATTGGGTTAAAACAACCCAGCACCTGTACCTGTAGCCTATATTATTATTGAGCTATTGCTAAGAAAGAAAATCAATCGATTACAATGTATTAAATAACAAGAAGAAACCTGCAACAATAATACGTTTATATTACTACTAAAGTAAATTTTTGACAATCGCAAACTGAGAAGCAAGATGGCGTAGCATTTTTACGAAAGAAGAGAGCGCAGCCTATCTGCTGCGAGGGAATGAACAACGGCTAATATTATGAAACATTTGACCACTAGTTGGCCCTACTAAACAGATTCGGGAATTCCAGAAAGGTTTGTGTAATAAACGAAAATAAATAAGATGGAAAAAAATAAGTAATTTTACTTCATATTTAAATTTCATTTTAGGGAGCTGCAGCATCTCAACGTTGAATATGTAGAATTTCAAAAGACCACCAAACCAGACCCACAATGTAGGCTACATGACTGTACACACTGTTTTTTAAACATTTTTAAATAGTAAAAAAAAAAGTAAAAAAATGGTGAAAAAAATAGTAAAAAAATGGTGTATTGTAAAGCTGGTTTAGGTTTCTACTAGGTTTCGCTGCTTTGGTCCTTGAAACATCTGGCCCTTATGATGAGCTTGTACAAAAACACCTGGACGATTTTTTTCATTCAAATTCACTGCCCAGAGAATTATTGTCTCGGGACTGACCTGAGGATCTGAAAATAATCACAAATAATACATATGAGGGAAAACTGAGGGCAATCATGGCCAAACATGAGGATTTGCCTTTTAATCTGCCTGGTGAGGTGGATTTAGGCTACCTATTGCAAAAAGTCTAAGGTTCACATGTGAGTCAAAGTCCAGGAAATTTTTCTGAATGTTTGGTAAAGCCGATTCATTTTTCAGACCAGCACCACGGACAGCTCCTTCACCATACAAACCACTTATCCAGCAAATGCCCTGTGCTTTAGGAATTAGAGCGTTAAATCCATCTTTTTTTATCTGCAAACCTTGCTGGGATGCTCAAATGACTCAGTAATGTGTTCTCTCACAAACAATTACAACAGACCAAGCTTTCAGATCTTCTTTCAGGAACATCCATGCACAAACTATATTGACATCTATTGTTAGACAGACCCTTGTTCCCGTTTTCTCTCTGCTGGACTAGTTGAGAAACACCTTTCTGATGTAAGTGAGCAAACTTATAACTTTTGTCAAACAAATTGAGGATTAAGAGGTGCATTTGGATACTGTCAATTAAACTGTTATGCGGTGTAAAACTCTAAATGAATCGTCCTATATTTATCTCCTCAGAAGACACCTCTCTTCCAGAGAGAAATTGAAGGTTAAATTATTTCTGGAGAATATTGTTATCATTACAGCCATGAGAGGAAGGAGAAACTCTGTCTGGAAACCCAAGAATGTCTTGATCGATACTGAAGGGTTATTTATAAAGGGGTGTCATGGGATCTGTTTGATTGTGTTTTTTTTTATAGGATAGGTTAATTTGGAGCTTAAAGGGATACTTCACCTCTGGAAAGATGAATGTGTATATAAAATGGGTCATTTATGTAGAAGAAATTTTGAATTTTGAGCTTTCTAGAACAATGAATGGCGACTGCAGAAAGCAAAAGCTAAATCCCGGACATGTGTGGGAAAAAGAGGAGGAATGGTGGGACTCAGGTTACTAAGCTTTCTCCACAGAACAAGAGCCTGTTAGCTTAGCTTCTAAAAATGGCTGACACTATGTGTACATTCTATGAGTGAGATCCCACCCTCTATGGGCAGGTTGAGAACATGCGGGACAGCCCCTAGTACTGGCTGTAGTCTTAAGCCTCTGGCCAAAAAATCTTCCAATGATGCAAAATGACAATTTTTGTGTCATCTGATGATTTTTTCCAGACAAAAAATACATAAATCTCTCGTCTCACGGGGATATGAGGGTGTAAAGCATGGTAATTCGAAAATACTACAGGTTTTCTGCTAATACAAAGCTTAATGCTAAATCCTGAAGTATCCCTTTAACTCTCACATTTGTCAAGCTTTTGCTGAGTAAAAGACACACTATATGATATCCAGTTCCTCTATAATGTGCAATGTTGTGTCCAACACGCATGAAAGCAGCTGAGCTGAGCTACAAGATGACTACTCTGTTTTTGACAGTGTCTTTGCGTGCGCGGGGGTGGGAGGAAGCAGGGGGTCTTGATTATAGTGATTAGTCAATAATATGACCCTGATGATTGCTTGTGGTTTACAGGCTAGCCCTCAACCTACCACTTACTCGCATGCAAAATCCTCAGCCTCACAAGTGGGGTAGGCAGGCAACCTCTACTTAAACACAGTTTAAAGCCTGCTATTCAGTCTGTCCAACTGCCACTGTCTATTTTTACACAATCTAACATATCTGCCGTCATACCAGATCCACGAGAATTTGCCCGGTATCCGTCCCCCAAAAACGAAAATCAAAAAAACTGGGTTCACGGTAAGGTAGGGGTTCAAGGTGAGATAGAGCTTCAGAGGATAAAACTTTAAGTCTTATCCTTTCAAGACTGGCAGTGCTTCTGCCCGTGGCAGGGTTTTAGCTCTTGTGGGTTGGTAAGGTAAAGCTAATAGCATGTATTTTGTTGTCAAAATGTAGGAATACAAGTCAAGTCACATTTATTTATATAGCGCTTTTTACAATACAGATTGTTTCAAAGCAGCTTTACGGAGATAACAGGCAAGTAATGCACGTTTGTTTCCAGAAGAAAACAGCGATATATATATATATACATATATATATATATATATATATATATATGCTCTGAAGTAAACTGTGATGTCATCGTCCAGCTCAGTTCAGTTCTCATATAATGGTGTCAATTCTGGCAGAATATTACATTTAATGTTAAATTTAATGTCCCCAACTAAGCAAGCCAAGACAATGGCAACAAAGGGGAAAAAGGCGACAGTGGCAAGGAATCAAAACAGGTGGCAGAATGGAGACAAAAACCTGGGGGCCAGTTTTCCTCTGACCAATGAACGAACAGTGTATGATTATGATTCAGGCAGCATTAAAGGTCAGAAGTCAGATTGGAACAACCTGAATATTATCCAGTTCCATCTGGTTGAAGATTGGAGCACAAAGATGGCCTGAGCATCATTAATGCAAGAATGAGCATCATTAATGCAACAGAATGGGATCGGATCAAAAAGTTGGCTTTCTACTTTCAGTACTATACCCTATATATATATTAGGGATGCACCGATATGAAAATTTTGGCCGATACCGAAAACCGATTATTCTTTATATTTGAAAGCCGATAACCGATATATCGATATATCCAAATTTTTATCTAATTTTGAGAGCCTGATTACAAAAACAAAAGTCTCACAATTAAATCCATGTCTCAAGCGCACGATTATATTGATGTTCTCATTATAGTGTTGTATAGCCGATATGACAGATTTGCGCTGCACATGTTGTACCGAACCATATTTTAATTTTTAAAAAATTTTTTTAAAGAGATTTCAAAAATATTTCAAGAAAATCAAAATCATAAACAGTGCTCAACAAGTGTCTCAGCTGAAGGGAATAATACATTATTTATCGGCTTTAATATATCAGCCACATTTTCTTACAAGGCCGATAACGATAACATTAAAAATGAACATAATCGGCCGGTACCGATATGCTGGCCGAAATATCGTGCATCCCTAATATATATATATATATATATATATATATATATATATGAAGAGTTCAGAATATATATATATATATGAAGAGTTCAGATGCAAAAGCCTCTAAATGCCATTTGAAATTTTCCTCTTTAATGATGATTTTTACCAAACTTGTATGTTTAAGTTCAGTAATTTCACTTAAATGGCAATGATAATTACCTATTAATTGTTATTTAAGTGAAATTACTGAACTTAAATATACAAGTTTGATAAAAATCATCATTAAAGAAGAAAATTTCAAATGGCATTTAGAGGCTTTTGCATCTGAACTCTTCATATATATATATATATATATATATATATATATATACTGACACAAGAATCACATAACAGTGGAAAGAAATCCAATTACATTATCAGTGACCCAGTCAATATAGTGTCTAGACTCTAACGTGCAAAGATAGAAAGAAATCACCCATGCATGACATTTATCACTGTATTTTTTTTTATCAGATATTTGTAATAACGTTCAGTATTTGAATAACTTCACTTTTGACTTAAAGGGCCAGATTAACAAACAGCTTGAGCCAGCACAAGCTATACTGTCAGGAGACACGGTGAAAAATGAGCAGTGAAAAGGCATGGGCACAGTTATTTTTTGTGGCTTTGTAGTTTAAATTTCAGATGCAAATTTATGCAAGGAGAGTATTTAAATAAATCATGGAATGTGATTTACTAGCTATTTACTGGTATTTGTGCCATTATTTAACTCACATAGTCTTAACTCATTTAGCTTTTGACTCTGACTTTGGCTTCACATGTTGCCAAACACCACAGAAGGAGTTTTGTTTCACCACATCAGATAAGAGTCTAAAAAAGTTTTCCAATCAGTGTGTAGCACAAAGCTACACTTTTTGCCTTGTTCATAATTGTATCTGCCTTTGAACATCCCTCAGTATGCAGTGTCTTTTAGGATTAAAGGAATTACGGAAAAGCCTTAATAATGTGAATTAATTACTTTTTTTGTAAATTTAACCTGCAGGTTATGAAATATCCTAATATGAAAATGTGACAAGGTCATACACGCTAAAAGAATACTAGACACACTACTAATGGACTCAATGCTTATTGATTGTAGGTCATAGTACATTAATAATTGGCTTTAACCCTCAATGAGGCTTCAATTACAGGATCAGATCTTGTATATAACTTCCACATCCACTAAGTAGGATTTTATCCATCAGAGTGGAATGAAAGGTGAAACTGTAGCTATTTTGTTTGTTCATTACTCAGATTAAAGGTAAATCCCTTTAGGTTTCCCAGGCTTAACTACATAATTGTTTGACATTATGGGGGATGGAAACTCCTCTGAGTCGGCAGAGAGGCTAAGCGAAAGGACTTGTTCCAAGGTTCAACGCCCACATTGGGCCTATGTACTGTACAGTTCGCTCCCTCTGGGTCACAATCTCAGCACTTCCTTTTTGAAAGCACTGGATTACATAACATGACAATTACTTTCAATGTCTATTCTCATCTGAGGATATATCAACTTTGAATTTCATAGTTTTAACCTACGTCTGAACTCTCACATGGATTTGATAACTGAACCGGAAAAACGCTTTGCTATTTCTGTCTTGATTCATTTATTTATTTATTTAATTTTCTAAATCTGTGCACAGTGATAAACAGACAGTACATTCGGAACAACCTTGCACTTTTAATGGTCTCTTTTAACATGAAATGCACCATTGTTTTGAAAGTCAGTTCAATTCGTTTCAACACCATTTACTCATGTTTGAAATATAATTCAATTAAGTTGAAAGTATAAATGCCACATTAAACAACCAGCTGTCACCTTACAGCACATTATTCTCATAAACATAGCTCTGCTCTGTCCATTATAATTTTAAGACGGGATCAATTTACCAACCTCACTGTAAAATAGACATTGAGAAATAACATCTTTACCTAAGTGGACAAGGCGTGAATTGTTTTAAAATGATTAATGCAATCTCGCTGAAGTTAAAAAAGCACTGGATGGAACCTTTACTCATCTTCACATTCACTTTGTCTATTGACCCAACATATTCTCATCCTACTAGGGCATCATATAGGTGACGCTTTGGCACCACCCTTTAGCGTCAATACAATACGCTTCGGTTATAGGTAGGTTAAGGTCTGATGTAGTGTAGGAGGCGCCTTCTGGCCCATATATATATCTGCGTCTCATATTGACGCTAAAGGGTGCCATGTGCGCCGGATGTATACACAATGTCAAAATATGGCATTGGGCTGGGCTGGTTGACCTCCATGGCTCTTGAAGTAATGCCTGAGAGGGGAATTCACCAGGTATCTCCTTGCACCCAGAGTCCCAGCCAAAACCCAAACCTCTTTATTTAGTAACAGAACCTCCACTGACAAAGAGCTCTTCTTTCTTTTTCCCTCTCTCCCCCTAATCCAACCCCTTTCTCATCCCTGGGCTTTGTGCAGAGAATTTCTGCTCTGTCCATAGAGCTGAGAGCATAGAGTATCATGTCATGATCAATTAGAGTAAATACACATAAATTATTCACACCACCGACATTTCAGAGGAACAGTGATCTCATCAAAACAATCTGCAGTGAACACCTCTTTACAGATTATGATATCTGATTAGATGTCTCTCGTTGTCAAGTATGAATCCTGCAGTTATTTGACATTCAAAAAAATGCAATAAAATCTAAAAAAAATATATTCAAGATTTTGTATTGCATTCGAAATATATCTGCAATATACAGTATATATTGCTGTGTGTGAGTGTGAAAATATGAAAGAAAGACAAATTCAACCTCCTGAAATATGTATTGTTTTACTGATTTTTTTATGTTTCTTTGCGTTGCTAACTAAAAGCTCAGGGTGTTTATACATGCAACACAAATCAAGGTGTGACAGAGCTGTTTAAATTAGCTCAGCCTTACCATACAATGCTCTTTTGAGAGGACACACAAGTCATCTGATATAAGAAGAGAATCAAGGGGAAACAAGATGGAAAATCCCGGGTACACCAGATACCTCACTCCTCATCCAGGACATCATGGATGTCACAACATTTTTGCTCTAAGACAAGAAAATCTTGGTTTAAATGGATAAAGTTCATCTTCCCAGCGTGAGCTTAGAATTATAAGGTTCTATCTCCACTTTTGGTCGAAATTGAGTTTTTGACATAATCTGATCCATTAGGTGTTTATTAATGCCTGTGTGGTGTTATTTTTGCAGATTAATAAATAAAGCTATAATAGAAGATTATACTACATAACAGTTTTGCCAGCTGGGATGTAAAAACTTTGATGCTCAATATCTCAGAACTGCCCTAAACGGAGATAGAACCTTATAATTCTAAGCTCACGCCAGGCCATTCACGATGTTCGCCTTGGCATTCAGAAACAGCGGAAACAATGTGGAAAAGTGCTAATGCTCCTAATAACGTCCGCAGGGTGGAAAACTGGCTTCACTAATTGATTAACTGCTAAACACGTGACCACATTACACACTGTAGCCATAAGCCAGACAGAATGCCAGCAGTCTATTTGTAGGAGCAGACTAGGTAAATCACCAAAGGAGATTAAGTCTCCATTGCCTCGCAGACAGCAGTGTGCTGACCACTGAACTATACTGTTAGCTTTCTCTTTACCACTTAGAAACTGTCCACTTGCAAATATATTATCTTTTGTATAGTATGATAAAAATAACAATAAAATGTAGGCTAACAGCTTATTTGCCATAGGCTTTGCAAAGCATGTTACAGCTGAGAATTCCTGCTGCATTCCAACCCATAAAGCAAAAATATATATTTTCAGATATGAAATATCTGGAATGTACTGAAACTGACATGGCAACAAAGTAACAGATTATTATTGGTAATTACAAAGTATTATTGGCGATATTCTGCCTGCAATATGCTATTGGTAAATACCTCCTCAGTAACACAGTCATCATGCTCAAAATCCAGTGTCCAGTAACCAAACCACTGAAGCCACAGAAGTGAAGGTCGATTAACGTTGATTAATCTTGTAGCTAACATGCAATTAATTATTACTGGACCCCTGTAATGTAAAGGGGTTCCCTCTGTTTTCCCCAGATCCAGGCATGCAGAAACCCAGACTTGAATATACTGCTATACATTGTGAGCACAAGTCTGCCATCCCATCTTGCAGTGATCACAGCAGTGATATGATAAACTGAACTAGGCTGAAGGTGATTTTGGTCAATACAAAGCTGCTTTTTGCCTGTCAGAGCAGACATTATAGACGATTGGTGTAGGCTAAATATATATGTTGACTCACTCAAAAGATTGACTGGCTACAAATCATTGTGGCAGTGACTCAACCTTCATCTTCCTCTCTAAGAGCAGAACGTGCAACTCCACCTGCCCAGTCCCGATCCCGCATCTAATGCTACAGTAAATCTGTCAAATACAATGAATCAGAGCGAGATGATGTAGCTTTTCCTTTCTGGTCAGCTAACAGTTGTTGACAAATATGCCCAAGCAAACACATGGATGCAGTTTAAATAGAAACTCAGAGTTTACTGAGCCGGCTATAGTGGGAACGTTTATAGGGATTACCATTTGTCCTTTCTCTCCTCACTCCCCCATTTTTTCAGGTGAGTTTAATTAGATCTATTAACTTTTTTAATTTATTTAAAATGCTTTTTTTATTCACCCATTGGAAAGACACTTTTCTTAAGAGCCTAAGGAAAAAATCCTGTACATTAAAGCATTTCACTAATGGCTCCTCTGACTGCTTTCCCTGTCTGAATTCTGGGAAGTAGACAATCTGCGTATTGGGACTGGGCAGTGAGTGGAGACAAAGCCTTTCAATACTCTCAGCAACCTTCTATGGAGACAATCTACTAATGCGTAAGAAAATATGATTAGTCAAAATGTTTTTGAAATTATATTCAAGACTTATTGTTTTAATGATTCATTCGTAATCATTCTTGTTTAAGATGTGCGCATATCACTCATCCATGCAGCATCTCCCCACATCAGCAACAACAACAATCTCGGACAGAAAATGTTGCCAAAAAAGTTTCACATACTGACATGCCGTACCAGAAATCTTCCCTCTAGCAAGCTATATACCACAAAAAATATGCCTCTATACTTTTGTGGCATAAAAGCCTGGGCTAATATGTCAATCATGACAGCCAGGAAATGCATATGGGATGTGTGTATTTATAAATTCATCTTTGGGTTTCATATTTCATCATATCACTGCTAGCATCAGTCTCAGAGCTCTGAAGCCCAAACTTTACCCTTGAATTGCCCCTAGTCATTGTAAGGCAAGTTAATAATTCATTTCAAATTGAATATTTGGATTATCATTCTTCCGTGTTTTTTTAAGTGTTAGTTTGTTAAAGAAATGTCAGAATGTGATCAATTTATGTGGCTATACTCTGACATTTGGTATTGTGCGTGTGTGGGCCGTGTGCTTGCCCTACCTTGGCCGCCACAGAAGAGCTCGGTTTCTCCAGCAAATCCCAGAGCTTCTGCCTTTTGTCTGGGCAGCAGCCGGTTTCCACCTGATCTCCATCCTTCTCCCTGAGAGTTTCAGCCTCTCTTCTTAGCTCTTCATTCATCTGCTCCTTCTTCTGATGGTACCGCGCCTGGCAGCACGACTCCAGATAGATCTCATCGATGCCCCAGTAGTCAAGCTCCTGGCCAAAAGACAGAGCGCACATCTCTTCCATCATGTGTAGCTTGCCAGTCCGGTAAAAGTTTAAAATGGAGGAAAAGGCACCGGGGTGCCTGTCAAAGAAATACTCGTTGTCATTTAGACTGTAGTCATCGCAGATCTCCATTAAGGTTTCATGGGTGTTGCAATCTCTGAGTTTCCCAAGACGTGTTCGCGGCAGTCGGTCCAGGGTTCTCCATAGCACCTCGTGGACAAGCCCACCCACATTGATCCGGACTCTTCTGGATCTGGCTTTCGTCCGGATAATGTCGATGGGTTCTGGCGGGAGTGAGCCTTGTGGCCGTGAGACCCTCTGAGCCCCAAAGTTTGCCCTATCAGCCATGACTGCTGCTACACAAATGTTATGCTAATTCGGACGTCAATTATGAGTACTATGATGAATCCACCTCAGACAAGGCCCTCCATGGTTGCACCTGAAAATAAAAGACACTTCAGGGAGACTTATCATGGAACTAATTTATATTTCACAGGAAGATGAATAGGCAAAGTAATAGTGGACAATTTATAAATAAAATATATTATAAATAATATGATATTAAAAATATATGTATAATCATTGATAGATGAATGATAGCTAAGACCATTACTAAATAACTCCAACACTATTATGACCTCATTTTATGCAGCAAAAAATAATAAACCAATAAACTTTGCAAGCTAAAACCAGTCTCCAAAAGCACACTTTTGAGAATGGAGATGATTATACGTAAAATGACTTAAATACTGCTCTGATATAACTTCTAAATAAGAAGTTTGACAATAATTGCAGGGCTTAAAGGGAAAAAAAACCCATCTAGGTGTTGTGAATAAAAAGAGTGTACTGAAGTACTAAAACAACAATTAAAAGTTTAAAAGTTTCATCCACCAAATCAAAGTTCTTGTGGCATTACCAACATGTAGGAGGCCATCTTGTTGTCATGTGACAAGAAAACCTGTGTGTCAAGGTCATTAAGATTTTTGTTTGTTTATTTGTTTATTGAATATTCTGATATTTTGATGTACAGGCATGTTTTGGAGTAACATTAAGAAAACTTGATATTCCAAAATGTATATCATTATCTTAAAAACATGCTTAAAAATTATTGATGCCACTTAACATGACTATTAGGCCTACACCTTTTGACATTTCCAGAGTTACGAAATAAAATGTTCCTCCTAAATATGAGTTTGAACCAAAATCGACACAATAATTACTTTTCTAAGAAATTAGAACACATTTTGTGTGTGTTTTGTTGTTGTAGTTGTTTTAAATCATCTCGAACATGCAAATTCAACATAATGACAATTGCCACGTTCTTGTAGGCTATAGCAATTGGATGTCAAGTAGGCTATACTTTTGGCTCTTAGGACAGACGCTAATGCGATTGAGTATTTAAGAATGTCTTGATGATAAATCCCGCTAGGACTATTTAGCGGGCTTCTATTTCCTGCTCTTAAAAGACTTCGAAACAGCCGGCTATTTAAAACTCTCTTACAGAGAGGAAACTATATAGGCCAGCATTTCATAATGATGCAGCACTGCGATGTATCCAAGGCTATAATGTCCCGTTGTGTAGTTTGCATTGCGTTAACACCCACCCACATAATATATCCGCTGCTTTACGCTTTATCCCCACAAGGTTAAGTTGGTGTGCCCTAATGTTACCGATATCACGAAAAATCAACTCAACTGTCCTCAAGATCCGCGGGCCAGGAGAGAAACAAAAATACTATCGAGACACGTTTGTTATACAGTTAAAAATAAAGATAGCCTAGTTATCGTAAATTATTAAATAGGCCTACTCTGTAGAGTCTAATAGCCTACATGCGTTTTCCCATTATCAACTTTCAAGCTTTTCAAGCAGACGACTAATCCCTAATCGGGGAGGTAGAGTCTTTACTTTCTAGTGCACCTGTTTCAGGACAGCTGACAAACACTCGTTCACACAAAGGTTCTTCGGTTCTTATTAAGGACCACTTGTGCTGTATAAAAACCTCCTGAGCTGAGACTGCAAGTTCATGTAAAACCAATTGCATCAAGCTGCAAAGCCCTTTCCCGTTGCTGTCAGGAACCTTTATTTGCGAGAGTGAACACTAACTGCTGGGATACGCTGAGAGCAGCAGAACTGTAACGTTAGTGTTCTGGCATCCCTGTCCGCGGAGTTTATGTGCCCAATGAAAACAGTGCAATCTTACGCACAACGTATCCAAACGACCTCCGGTTCTTTTAAAGCGGATAAAAGGAACGAAATCTTACCTTCCCGCCGTTCACCTCTTCTTCCTTTACCTCTACAACCAAAAGGAGTCAATTAGCCACTTATTTCCCACTCCATCTGCTCAAGAGATAAAGGTATCAGTGGTACCCCTGCTGAAAGGGCAGTCGTTCCTCTTCATTCTGTATGGACACAATCTCACAAGTAACTCGTGCGAATTAAGCAGAAAGAAGGTGGGGCGGGGAAACCCCGAAACTGTTGATTATTCTCGCCACGAAGCCATGCCCTATGTTTAAAGTGAAAAGAAGCGCGTATAAGGACTGTCACACACTTAGCGCTCAGTGGAGCTTCGACTGAGCAGGAGCGCGCGCTGCATCACAGCCCGGGGGTGAAGACTAATTGGATTGAGCTGTACATCACCAAGGATAGCAGCAGCATCAGATCCCTCCGTCGAGTCCGTCCCATACAGGAGTCAGTGTCGCTGATCTCTAGCTCTTTGTCATAGCAAGTTCAAATGAGGTGGGACATGACACAATGGAACACGATGATCCCCACATTAGGGAAAGGCGGAATAGCATCACAAGGGACTTGATATAGTTTGCGTGATGTATAAGATGATATTCAAGATTCTGTTATAGAACCTAAGCAGGGATGACACAACTGAAAAGATTAAAAGATTTAGATCGTGAGAGACTTATTGTCTTAGATATATAACTTGCATTATTTCTGTATTGTAGGCTATATGCTATAAATATTATAGTCTTGGCTTGACTTCCCCAAGAGATGATTATATATATATATATATATATATATATATATATATATATATGGATGGATGGATGGATGGATGGATAGATAGATAGATAGATAGATAGATAGATAGATAGATAGATAGATAGATAGATAGATAGATAGATAGATAGATAGATAGATAGATAGATAGATAGATAGATAGATAGATAGATAGATAAAAATAATTATTTGTTCACTCTGACTAAATTACTAGAAATGCAGGCAAATGCAAGACCTTAAACACAAGACCTCTATCAGGCCATTAGTTGTAATAAGACAGATCGGGGCAAAGTGCTGTATTTCAATTGGCCACTGGATGGAGATATGATCCTTCTCTCTCTCTCTCTCTCTCTCTCTCTCTCTCTCTCTCTCTCTCTCTCTCTCTCTCTCTCTCTCTCTCTCTCTCTCTCTCTCTGTCCACTTTATCACACCCCTTCACCCTACCTCCACTACAATATACTCAATACTCCTGTCGGCATTCTACTTGACAACTTTAACTAAGTGGGACAATAGTTCCCTTGGGATCCGTGACAAAAGAGAAACTGTCTCTTTCTCCCCCTTTCTTATTGTGCTTCCTGTTCATGATTCATGAACAACCTCAGATGCAAATTCATTCAAAATACAGAGGATTTGGTTTTAGACCTGCAAGCCAAACACTCCCAGCTAAATGAAGGTCACGTTCAAACTTTTAAGAAGTCATGCTCAGAGAGAAGCAGACAGTCTTTGTTAAAATTAAATAAATCAAAGTGTGAAATGTTTCTCTCAAGTTCCCATGGTGAAAATGTATAAATGGTTTTAAAAAAATACCATGTCATTTTACTGTAAATGCAGTATAAACATGATTTTGGAGGTCAAAAAGAATGAATTATCAAATAATGTACAGTTCGAATATAAGAAAAAAAACAAGTATTTTACAGTATTTTTTGTTGTTAAAATTATGTCTTAAAGTACTGTAAATGACACCTTATAATTTACAATGAAATAGAGCAAAATGATATTTCTAGAAGCCCCGTGTGATTATATTTTAGATAAATGGTTTTGTTTCTTCTATTTTTCATATAATGTATCTAGGTGTTTGTGTAACATTTCATTGTTAAATTTATTAAAACACTTTTTTACAGTGAGATTGTTGACCATCTGGGTTTTTTTTTGTCCCCTCTTTCTAAAAGAACAGCAGGCCTCTGCTTTTTTTTTTTGTCTTGTCATTCTTGTGTCTCAAACTACCAAGCTAGACAGGAAACAGTTTAAAGCTTTCTACATTGTGCCACTATTGCCATTGGAACAAAACCGTGAGGCAGATGGTCACCGTCTGTCTGGTCTGAGAAGTCTCAGTCACTCGCACTCTCAAACTGTACATCACTGGTGCACCAATGGAATAAGAAAGATGCAAGGACACCACAATGTATTGGGTGTTGATTTTGACGTAATAGGATTCCTTTAACAATAGAACCGACTGAGGTGGTAAATGTTCACCCAAATCTCTCACAACACAGAGAAAAATCTGAGATTATGGAGAGAAACTCTCCAATTAATCCCGATTAATCGTTTGACAGCCCTAATATAAAAATATTACATTATGTATTTTATATATAATTAACGACAACGTTAATACTCAAATTTAAATATGAATAATATATTAAATGATTATGTCAGGGTAGTAGCTTCAGGTCATGACTTTGGACTTGTAAAAGTCCTGGTGTGCCAGAAGCGCACGCTGTTCCTGTCTGCATCATGCATCCTGCTATTAGGTGCTGGATTGTCTCAGGAGGATCGGCCCTATTGATTTAGAGCTGAGTGCTTGTTCTTGTCCTGCTATGATTAGAGCCTCTGTGCTTTCCAGCGGTCCTGCCATTTTAAACCAATTTCCCAAAGTCGGCCATACCAGCTAGCTACAGCATCTGGCAGTGGTATATCCCATTGAGAGGTTTGTCTTCCGATGAGGCTTCCTAAATTATTTTGAAAATCGCCCTTAGATTTGAGTTAGTCCCTTGGACCTTCAACACTGTACGGCATGTGTTTTCTGTTTCAATCAGGATGCTTGGCAAATGAATATATTTTTGGAAGGAAAATATTTTTTAATGTAATTGAAAAGAAAGAATGCACAAAAATAATGGCGGTGAATCGGTTCATGATATTTTTCAGACAATGAAATGTGATAAATAATGTGATGAAGTTCAAAATCCTATTGATTGTCTTAAGTGTTGATGATAATAGACAAATGTCTGTTTATTTATTTTTATTTTTTTTTATGGATCACAGGTCTTTTACCTTTAGATCAGTAGATCAAAAACAAAACAAGCCAATTCCATTTCTTATCACATTCTGCAAATGTTTAATAAAGATAAGATTAAATCATAAAACTGAGAATTGTCAAGTAACTAAAGCTATTGAAGTTTTACAATAATTTTAAAACTTGAGTAAAGGAACTGAACTGGACTATAAGTGCAATCCTGAGAAGGAAATTTTGAAACGCAAAACGGTTTCTTAAGTAAATACATGCAATGTTTATCGTGTTAAAATGTATCTTGAAATCATTATAGATATTATACACCTCCAATATTGGTTTAAAATTCAAAAACATTGTATGAATTACTGTCTATATTAAAGCAAACATCCACATATTACTAAACATCACATCCTCGTAATTGATATGAGCTGTTTGCTTCTTCATCAACAAAAAATAATAATCATTTAATTTGTTAGTTCTTTTCCAAATGAAATGTTTGATATGTATAAAACCATATTTTATGGAGAGACTGCAATATTTTATAGCTGGGGATGCTTTAGTTGTACTGGTCACAAATAATGCTTTTGATGAGGTCATGAGCAGTAATGGCCCATGAACACAATCAGGGGGTTTATGCCTCTGCAGTCCCAACAGGAAATTATCTTAGACCTGAAGCGGAACACTCTGATGCTAATATGTAACCCTTTAACTCCTAAATCCTTGATTGATATTTACAAATCTCACAAGTAATGCTTCAGTTATTGAATTAGCCAAAAAAAAAAGAAGGTTGATGTAAATAAAATATAATTATAACTTGTATTATACAGAATCACAATTATATCATCTCATACATAAACCTTAATAATGTAATGTATCTAGTGGAACTTGATTCTCAGCCTCCATGAGCTTACATTTTTGCTCTTTTCTAAGTGCCCGCAAGTCTCATTAGGAGCCGGGTGGTTGCATCAGAAAAATAGTTAAGGCTCTATCCCTCTCTCTCTCGCTTAGTGAAAAAGTGTAATCTGATAACCAGGACACATCTAACCACACTATAAAAACCCTCTCACAAATAGCAAAAAAGCCACATACAAGCCAATATAGAGGAGAATCCAAATGGGTAAGAATGGGCCTCATCAAAAGCCTCTTCAACTTTTTTTTTATCTTGTGTTGTTTATATCTGATGTTATGATCTGTTTCATATAATACTCTTTTGTTTGAAGCTTGTGTGTTTGAAAGGCAACCAGGCAATGCTTTTTTTTTTTTTTTAGAAAGGCTGAAATCATAAGAAATGACTAAAAAGGATGACTAAAAAAGGTGCAGAAATGACACACATCTCCAAAACAGAGTCAAAATCTAGACAGCAGTCAATTGACAGTGTCATGGATGGGGATGAGAGCAACCAGATATCTGCAAATGTGTTTGAGGTACTTATTCATTCAGAAAGTTTGGAGTCAGCAATATTTTGCAATGTTTATAAACGTCTAATTTTGCTCAACGAGGCTGAAATGATTTGATAAAAGAATACAATAAAAACAGTAATATTGTGAAATATTCTTACAATTTAAACTGTCTGTCTTGTATTTTAAAATATGTCGATCGGCCACAAAAAAAGTCGCTGTTTGTATTTAAAAAGGCAAACTCAAGAGTCTATGATTGGATAATGATTATTTTGTTTGTCAATGACAATGTCAAGATTCGTCAGGCTCAAATTGTGAAAGAATGGTTGGGATGGAGCATGAAGAATCATTTTGACACCTCTGAGTCCACACCTTAAATTCTTCTTTGGGATGTGCTGAAGTAGACTTTACAGAGTGCTTGACTCTTGCATTGTCAATACAAGATCTTGACCAAACATTTATGCAACTCCTGATGAAAATAAAAGCTGTGATGCCATTTCCATCATGAGGCACATTCATATTTGGTCATGATCTTCAAGCACTCTGTAAAGTCTCCTTCAGCACATCCCAAAGATGAATTCAAGGTCTAGAATCAGAGGTGCCAATTCATGTGTCAAAATGATTCTTCATGCTCCATCCCAACCATTCTTTCACAATTTGTGCCTGACGAATCTTGACATTGTCATCCTGGAATATGGCCATGATGTGTCTTCCTACAGGGTGGCTTAAGAAATCAAAATGTATTTTATTTCTGTGATGGCAAAGCTGAATTTTCAGCAGCCTTTCCCTTCAGAAATCATTCGTGCAGCTCAAGAAACATTTAAGTGTGGAAAAGAGTTCTTTGCTGCTTAAAATACATATGGAAAATACTATATTTTTGTATAGTGGATTCATTTTGCAATTGAATGTTCTTGCTGAACAAAAGTATAGATTTCTTTAAGAAAAACTACTGACCTCAAACTTAAATGGTATAGTGCAAACATAGAGTCCCAGCTGGCATTTTAACGTTGAGTCACTATTGAATCAACGCAGGTGCCAGTGTTGGATAACCGTTGAATTTTGAGGTGCAAATAATGTTGATTTGATGTTCCACTTTAAAAATTGTTGATATGTTGAATCCATAGTGAGTTAACAACACCACTTCAACTATATAGTGTTCAACGTTTTTTTTTTTTTTTTTTTTTGATGTTGAATTCATGTTTTTTTTTTTCAGAAACTGACATTATTTCAACAACATTTAAACGTTTAATGTCAGTCGAATGCCAGCGGGGGTGTAACAAATTATTTTCAGCGAGAGCAAATTCTGTGCCTTTCATTTCAGTTGTGTTTAGCTTCCCCTGTCTGATATTGTGTATTGTGAGGACAGCTTGTGCAGGTTTGGTCTAATGTTCCTCATGACTGAATTTTAAACTCTTTTGGCTTCAGTGGGCTAAGAAAGGAAACGCAGTGGCTCTGGAGAAGCACTCCAAGTACCTGGACATACGCGACCACATCGGTGCCAGCCCACTGCACTACGCCTCATCAAAGGGATACTTTCGCATCATCAGACTTATTGCGCAGGTCGTTGGACAACAAGGTAATAGAGCCACATCAATTTGAGCTTGAATTCATGTTGCTGTAAATGAAAATAAAACAAAAAAGGTCATTTTTGACACTGCAGAGCTCAATGCCAGGGATGAGGAGGGGGATACACCTCTTCACTGGGCCGTGCAGAAGGACCAGCCAGGGATCTGCTCTGTGCTGCTGACTCTGGGAGCAGATCCTAACATCCTAAATAACAGCCAGCAGTCACCGCTACATATGGCAGTCAGCCTGGGCAAAAATCTGGTGGTAGAGGTGGGTGATTCTGATCTCTTCAAGATCTTTAAACACTAATTTAAATCTTATAGTCGTGTGATTCATTGGAAAAAAAACATACTCCTCTTCAATGTAGCTAACATGATTTTTCCTTTGGGTTTACTTAGCAACTTGTCTCACATAAACAAACTGATGTGAACTTGGAAGGGGACATGGGAAACACCCCTGTCATTTTAGCTGCTTCTTTGGATAACCATGAGGCTCTGGTTATATTGGTAAGTTGATTTTAAATCAGTGGTGGGTGAATAATAAAGTTCTATTAATTGAATTGAATAGTTGAATCGAAACATATTTATTATATTCAAGTATGTATAAATCTTGCACGCATAAAATCCATGTTCACCCACCATTGTTTAAAAACTTAATTTAAGAATATAAATAATCATCTAATCTTATTGTACTATACAAACACGTGCACGTACACACACAAAATCATTGTAACCTCTCTCCTCTAGCACAAACATGATGCAAAGTTCTGTCGTCAGAACAAACTTGGACTTTTTCCAATTCATGCTGCTGCTTTTTCTGGAGCTAAGAAATCCATGGAGGTCATTCTTCTGAAAGGTGAGATGTTGTATCACTGAACCTGAAACATTATATTACATACCTAAAAATGTAGTGTCTTCTATTTCTCATTTTTTTTCACAGGAGAAGAATGTGGTATGTCCATTGAAAGCCATATAAACTATGTGGATAAATCTTGCAGCAGTCCACTCCACTTGGCTGTACGTGGGGGGAATCTCGACATCATTAAACTCTGCATTACATATGGAGCAAAAATTGATCAGCAGCAGGTAAAAGAGGATCTTGTCATGAAAATGAATACCGAGAATGAATCGATTCAATTCTATTTTCATTTGTAACGTATTTTTCTCTTTACAGTGTGATAAATCCACTGCTCTCCACTTTGCATGTAGTCAAGGTGCCATTGAGGTTGTTAAAGTCATGCTCTCGTCTTATCATAAAGTGTGTGACCTTATCAACATCACTGATGGGGCCAACCAGACACCTCTACATAAGTACTTCAGCGTTACACATTAAACAAGACTAAACAAACTAACATAACTAACATATTTATTTTCCTTTTGCAGAGCAGCGATTTTTGATCACTTTGAACTGTCCGAGTACCTTATATCACAGGTATGGCAAACACAGTTGTTAAATGAATATGAACTACATTTGATATACTGAGAGTTACTGTAAACCCAGGCATTATTGTTCCAGGGTGCTGACATTGACTTTGTGGACTGCAAAGGCCATTCTCCACTACTTCTGGCAACAAGTTGTGGAGCATGGAAAACTGTCAATCTACTCCTCTCCCATGGTAGGTAACTTTAATAAATAATAATAATAATAATATATTAATTTAATAATATATTAAATATAATAATAATAATAATAATAGGGCTGGGTATTGACACACATTTCACAATTCAATAAAATTTTGATTCACAAGCTTGTGGTTTGATTCGGTTCCAATTTTTATTCAGTTCGATTCAATATCGATTAATTGGGGTATCTATCAGTACAGTATGTGGCACATTTAAATTACACATAAGGACTTTTTATAATAATATTACAGCAATTACTTTTTAATGACATAATTGCATTTCTACTTGTTTTTTTAAATATAAACATTTAACTGGTGGCTGTCATAAAAATATTATAGATTTATTGTAGGCTTTGTTAAGAACAGGTAAGTAAAAATGTAATTAAATAAAATATATATATATATATATTAAGCTGTTTTATTGACATCTTTCCACGGTTGAAAATTAAAAACAGTTTTCGGTAACTTGTACAAACTTATATCTTTCAACATACCTTCTGATGTTTATTTTGTGCTGTAACTTGAAGTGACTGGAATAATCAGTTGCAAAACGGTATTAAAGGGTAAGTTAACTCTTGCCAAAATCAAACCTAGGCTCTTTGTTTATCTACCCGAGTCAAACTTTCCAGTAAAATCATAATTAGAATGGAAACGCCACTTTTAAGATAGGCCATATTTTAGTTTTAGGTAAAATGCCTTTTGAATGGAAGTGCATAGGCACTTCTATGATAGCATCAAAATCACTGTTTTTAAAACAATAAGAAGGCTCGACAAAACATAAAACTGTGTTTGAAGTATCACTAGGGCCTCTACACATGAACTTGAACAATTAATTCATTGTAGGCCAACACAAAGTTTACTAAAAAGAAAGGTTTTGTACGACTCACTTTATCAGTTAGTGTTTCCGGTGGCTGGAATTTTGTCAGTCAAACGTAGTAGATCTCCGAATGCTACGTAATGAACTGACTCCATATGAGGAAATGTTATGAACTTGTAATTTCACTAACGACAAAACAAAAAAAATGATCCTTGAATTTATATGTAAACCAGCTTTATGAGCGTTCTATCTTTACTCTCCTCATGTTACGTCGTTGCATTCAGAGATCGACTACTTTTTCGAAGGGCTGGGTCTTTTTAACCCAGCCCCAAAAATTATTTTTTGCTATCTTATAACAGTGGTTCTCACCTCTCCCCCTTTGACTCCAAGTAGACAACAATATTTGAAGGCCCTGCTCATTTTTTGAGCCCTGCCTCTGAACCACTGATGTACAATATTATAATCTAAATAAGAATAACACGTACAAGCTGATTAATCTGTTTGTTTTATAGGAGCTGATCTGAAGAAAAAAGACACATCTGGATGCAACTTCCTGCATCTGGCCATCCTGCAGCCCAGGGGTCTGAAAAACCTGCCAACAGAGGTACTGCAGGTAAAACATGCAGGGCTTTAAGAGCCTGGACCCATCTTTCACTGTTGTTCTCTTTCCTACTGTCTATGTCTCTTTCCCACAGCTTTTTTATGGGATCCAAAAGGAAAAGTCACTGCTGCCCTCTACTGTTAGTGTCATTAAAAAGAGGTAGAACTGTGCAAAGTTTCCATGAGGCTCTTTTGGTTTATCCACAGCACGAGAGTGTGAGAAAACTCCTCAATGATGAGGATATTGAGGGCTGTACTCCTCTCCATTACGCCTGTAGACTGGGAATCCCAGAGTCTGTGAAGAACATGCTGGGATTAGAGGTCTCGCTGGACCAAAAGTGCAAACAGAAGAAATCTGCACTTCATTTTGCGGCCGAGTAAGTCTGATGTCATTGAGAAGATTAAGAAATGGCAATAAGAAAATAGTAAAGAGCATTTGCCAATCAACAAATTGAAGGAAATCTGGCCTAGAGACAATGTGCATCATTTTCTGTATCTGTTCAGATTTGGGAGGATCAACACATGTCACAGGATTCTGGAGATGGTGACAGACACCAGACTGCTGAATGAGGGAGATGAGAAAGGACTGACACCTCTGCATCTGGCGTCGCGTGAAGGTCACGTTAAAGTAGTTGAGCTTCTCCTACGCAAGGGGGCGCTGTTTCACAGGTATGAGGGATTGCACAATTCACTTTTAGCCAGGAGTAAAAGAAACAACCCTACTTTACACAGTTTCAACATGATCCCAATGAGCATCGTAAACTCCTTAAATACTAATGCAAATCATGTATATTTTGGTTTAGTGATTATAGAGGATGGTCATGCCTGCATCATGCTGCATCTGAAGGATACACACAGACCATGGACACTTTGCTGACGTCAAACATCAAACTTCTAAACAAAACCGACGGAGAAGGAGTAGTCTGTCTAATCTGCTAAAACACTTATGACACAACTTGGTCATAGCATCTGATTTACATTGGGATCCAAACATCGGAGACCAGCTTTAATTTAGCATTTTTAAAATCTAAACGATTTTTTTTTTTAGTAGTAGTAGTGAATGAGGCTGAATATGTTTCAGAATATTGTAGTATTTGGTTTGTCCTTTTTTCTGAAGAATCATGCGACACTGAAGACTAAAGTAAAAATGCTGATAATTCAGCTGTCATCACAGGAATAAATTACATTTTAAAATGAAGAGTTCAGATGCAAAAGCCTCTAAATGCCATTTGAAATTTTGATAAAATGATAATTTTTATCAAACTTGTATATTTAAGTTCAGTAATTTCACTTAAATAACATTTAATAGGGAATTATCATTGCCATTTACGTGAAATTTCTGAACTTCAATATAAAAGTTTGATAAAAAAAATCATCAAGAAAATTTCAAAAGAAAATTTCAAATGGCATTTAGAGGCTTTTGCATCTGAACTCTTCAAATATAAAACTTATTTTTAATTGTAATATTATTTCACAATATTACTGTTTTTCAGATGTTTTTTTTTTGTAATCACAATGGGGAGCAAAAATTACTTCAAAAAACATTTTAACTTACCGACACTTAACATGATTATTTTGAGAACACTTACATTGAATACATTACTGATGGTGTTGCTCTGTATACTGATCTCTTCTAGAACACCGCACTGCATCTGGCTGCTAGAGCAGGTCATGTGGCAGCAGTGAGACTTCTGTTATACAAAGGGGCCAAGATCATCCTCAATAAGAATGATGCTTCTTTCTTGCACGAGGCTGTACATAACGGGAGGAAGGAGCTCACTAACACTGTGATTGAGAGTGACAGGTCAGCTTAGCCATTATTGTTTAATAAATGTTAGAAATGTCTTTTCCAGTTTCTTCATTTATCTAATCTTTAATGAAATCAGATGTGAAGAAGCGATGACAACGTACAAACCAAACTCAGCAAAACGCTGCATTGTCATGGACATGATTGAGTTTCTTCCAGAGTCCTTTATAGTGAGTTTTAACTGTAGCTTATGCTTATGAAGGCACTTAAATTGAAGGTTGAACACACTAACCAGCAAAGCAATGCAATTTTCCAGCATCTTCTAGACACTTGCATAAAGGAATCAGATGAAGACGTGAACAGCACCAATTACTATGTAAGTTTCCTTTCATATTGAATGTTTAAAGTAACAACCTATTCAACTAACACCTTGTTTGTTCACCAGATTGAGTACAACTTCCGTTGGCTTCAGCATCCACTGCAAAATCTTAAAAAAGCAGGCATTAAAAAAGACACCACCTACAAACCTCTTAGTGCATTAAATGTAGGTATATGTAGGCTATAATAATACTATATATATATATATATATATATATATATATATATATTTATTTATTTATTTTTTTTTCATTGTGAATGGGCATGTTCATAAAAAGTCTCCCTATACAGGCTATGGTGAAATTTAATCATGTCAGCTTGCTGACCCACCCAGTCTGCAAGAAATATTTGGAGATGAAATGGTGAGTATTTGCCATTATATTTGCCATTTTTGGTCTCAACATCCTTCAACAGCAGTTTTTTGGAACCACAGTTTTTGGAACCACTTTTTCTACAGGAATGCCTATGGGATCAAAGCACATCTGCTCAATATGACTGTCTATGCGCTGGGGGTGTTTCCTTTAACTTACCTCATTGTGAACCTGAAGCCCACATTGGTCACAGGAAGAAATGTCACATCAGTCAACATGGTCTGCACTTCCATGTACAAGGTACAATAATACTAAGGCAATTCATAAAAAAGATGTTGTGACACTGTATACATCAAGAAACAAACTGATGCAAATTCTCTTTAATTTACACAGCAATCATATGTAACAACAGCATGCATGCTCTTGGTTCTTGTTATGAACATGTATGCAGTTGGGAAAGAGATCCTGCAAATTTTTCAACAGGTTTGTTTACGCTGCACTAACTATTGTCAATCTTACCTGTATATTGCCGATAATAATTAAAAACATAAATGAATGCAGCCTGTGACGGAATCAGTCAGAGAGGCTCATATGAATACTGATCAAACCAATAAATGCTTGCAACCAACTTGATTAATGTATAGCTTTTTATGATAATTATTATCCCGTGCACAGGTGATCTTGATAATTAATAACGTGTTACAGCCTTGCAGCGTCATACTGTATAAAGACACTTGGCAATTTTAAGCATTAAACATGATATGAGGGGTGAGCTCTGTTCCATCTAACATTTAATCACCATTGTTGTGTAGATTAAAAGAACTCCTTATTGTAAATTCATATATAGTTTAGTCGTGCGTTTAGTCAACGTTAACGTTTCATTAGCCTAAATTTTTTTGGCAAGATGTGATAGTTTCTTTTCACCTGATGGTGTCGCAATAAAGTGATACTTAAAGCGGATATGCTTGAATGGTTAATCAATTAATGGTTAGCCTATATTATGCGAAATGAGGCAAATTTCATTTTTCGTGTATGATGCTGCATCATTTGAATATTAATTAATATCTTTTTTCAAGAATTACATTTCAATTAAGAGCAAAATTCCATCAAATTGAAAAGAATAATTCATGATATGAATAAATCGTAACGATTAAAATTTTTAAATAAGTGTAAAAAAAAAATATAGAGCTTAAAGCATTTTGTGTAAATGTTAATGGAAAAGAGAATGGATCATTTAATTTGTGATTTGTATTTATAAAAAAAAAATACGTTTACATTTAAGTTTAAGACTTATACAAAATATTAATTGAAATGCGCAAATCTTAAAAAAGTACACTTTTGTGTAATAAGAAGCACAATTTGACTACATCGTTAAAAATAAATAAAACAAAAATATAATACCATTGTGAGGCGGCTCATCCTCCCTATACTCCTCTGACAACTTAAATCTCTCCATTTTATCAGTTTGAAAATATTTGCATTCTGAAAGTTCAAGTATGCGCAATCATTTTAACCGTGGCTTGTTTTTGGAAGCGGTTGAATTATTTGCGAGATCTGTCAAACTACATGGACTGGTCCGCTGCGATCTGCGCTCTGCTGTTCGTGGTGCCGTTGCTGATGAACACCAAGAGTTCCTGGCACTGGCAGGCAGGAGCACTGGCAGCTCTGGCCTCCTGGATAAATCTGCTCCTCTATCTCCAGCGGTATTGGACTAGATGACATTTAATACATCCACAGAACAAAATTACATAACATGTTTAAGGACTTACCATCTGTATTCTCTCTTGGCTGTAGTTTTGAACGGATTGGTATATATGTGGTCATGTTTCGGGAGATCTCACGGACACTGCTGAGCATTATATTGTTGTTCTTCTACTTGATATTGGGATTTGCTTTGTCCTTCTATGCCTTGATGATCGAACAGGTGAGCATATGAGTGTTCATAAATCATCAGGAAACGTAAAAACGATTAATTTGGGAAAACTAGCTTTAATGCTTTAAAGCCCAATTTAAAATAGAAATTTACTTTACAGCAACATTTTGGAAGGATGTTCCTGTCACTGCTGCAGACCTTTGTCATGATGGTTGGAGAAATCAACTACCAGGACAATTTCCTGAAACCCTACCTGCAAGGAGACCTTCCTTTCCCAAACTTGACATTGGCCATCTTTATTTGGTTTGTCTTACTCGTGCCTATTCTTCTCATGAACCTGCTGGTAAGTCCAAAAGAAAACATGGTCTGAATTGAATATAAAATAACAGTCCAGTATGTCTTTTTACGCTCAAACGCGTGTATTTTGAGTTTAGATTGGTTTGGCTGTTGGTGACATAGCAGAGGTTCAGACAAACGCATGTTTGAAGAGGATTGCAATGCAGGTGATTCCACTCAAACTCTCTAATATTGTGTCCTAATAAAAATAATAAGTAATTTCTCCCTAAAAACAATGGTTTACTGTCAATCCACAGATTGATCTTCACACTAATCTGGAGGAGAGGCTTCCCTATTGGTTTATGAAGCGGGTGGACCAGGTCTCCATCAGAGAATTTCCAAATAGATGCTTCAGAGGAAAGGTCTGACAACACTATAATGATAATAATATATTGATGTTTCAAAAGGCAATGCAATGATAATTGTGCAGCAAGTTCACCTTGATGAATGCAATTCCCACCAGCTATTCAAGGAGTTGTTGACTTTTAAAAAAACATTTGCTGATAATTTACTCACCCCCATGTCATCCAAGACGTCCATGTCGTTCTTTCTTCAGTCGAAAAGAAATTAAGGTTTTTGATGAAAACATTCCAGGATGTTTCTCCATATAATGGACTTTAATGGGAACCAGATGGTTTAAGGTCTAAAAGACAGTTTCAGTACAAACTGCAAACTGTTCAAAGGGCTTTTAATGATTCCAGAAGATGAATAAGGATCTTATCAAGCGAAACGATCGCTCATTTAAAAAAAAAAAAAAATGGAATCGTTTAAAGCCCTTTGAACTGTTTGCAGTTTGCACTGAAACTGTCTTTTGGACCTTGAGCCGTTTGGTTCCCATTGAAGTGCATTTAATGGAGAAAAATCCTGGAATGTTTTCATCAAAAACCTTAATTTCTTTTCGACTGAAGAGAGAAAGACATGGACATCATGGATGACATGGGGGTGAGTAAAAAAAAGTTTGTTTTTTTTAAAGTGAACTACTGCTTTAAAGCTGATTTATTGTGCTTGTGCACAGAAAAGATGGTTTTTCAGTGGGAATGAGGTGAGGAAGTCCAGGACCCGTCTCAGTCCTACCAGCCACCAGTTATCTCCACTGGAACGGGAGATAACCAAACAGAAATATAGGTAACACCAATCAAGTTATTCACTTCCAAGTCCTTAATTAAACCCAATAGCCCTTCATGTCAGACGATGTGCTGTGCAATTTCTCAGGCTGAAGGAGATATCAGAGACTATGGAAAAGCAACACAACCTGCTAAAGCTCATAGTGCAGAAGATGGAGATCAGCTCAGAGGCCGAAGAACATGACGGACCCCCGGTTTTTCAGGAGCTGAAAGAGAAACTTCTCAGCAAGAGCAAATGGGGTCCGTTGCTCAGGGCAGTGACCGCCAGAAAGAAGCGAGGCTGCAGTTTCATGAAAACGTCATGAACACAACATTGTTTCAACGGAATTGTTGTTTTTACTCATAAACTGATGACATGGCTAATATTTCTCAGTGTGACTATGTTTGTACAACTATCAAGGCTAAAACCAAATACCAAGCATTTAGCATTGTGTCTACATACGGGTATTATTACTATAAATTCAAACCTGTTTTATTACTGGAAAAGCAATGTAAACTGGTTCTTCATTCATTAATAAATTGTGTGAATCATGCGAATAAGAAATGCTCACTTGCACATATTTTCATTAAAACTATTCATCCTTTTGTTTTTTATTTGGGTATCAGTCACAGTTCTTCAGAGCAGTGATCATTCATTGTTTGTAATACTTATTGATTAGTAGCGGCAGAAAAGAAATAAAAAAAAAAAGTATAAATTGTAACTTTGCATCCAAAAAATAACAAAAAACAAACAAGAAAACGCTAGAGTGTTTTTCCGACCTCAACACAGAATATCCACAGCTACAGTATGTCAGACTATCAGTACTACGAGTTCAGATGCAGCAACAAATTTAGGACTCTTTGGCCTTTTTGGTCTCTCCCTTCACCGTCATTCGCTTCCTCTTGACTCCAGTTTGCTCTGTTGGGATACATAACTTTTAAGTATCACAAGCATCATGCTTGAGCTCCAGGAATCTGACACGATATATGAAATGGGCTTCTGACCTTTGCCTGCAGTTTTATTTTGCTCCTCTCTCTGAGCTGACTGCCTTGCAGAGTGTGAGGAGGAGAAGGAGGAGGAGGAGGAGTCAGGGAGCTCCTTCCTCTGTCTGTGACCCTCCAGCATGCCCATCTCCTGGGCTCTTCCTAGAGAGAGGGGTGCGGTTTAGTTTAGAAACTAATTAAATAAGTGTAATAATATCTGCCTTTAATTTAAAACAGATGTTTTGCAGAACTATTACACTATCTATTACCAGTCAGTTTTCCCGGTGATAATTCTGCACTATGCATACTATACCTCTGACAGCCAGAGGTAGAGATGCATTTAGAGAGCATAAAACAAAATCACAAAACTTGTTAGTTTTGTTAGCCATGCATTCTGGTAGCACTGCAGCGAGCTTCATTTGGCAGGCGGAAGGCATCAATGAAAGGCATTAAACACACAGCTAAGAAATGTTCTTCTACATAAGAGATTTCAAGACAACTTTAACTGATAATTATGGCTAAATAAAAAAAAACTGTAATCATTATTTAATAAAAGTTATCCACTATTCACAACTTAAAAAAAAGAAATTACACTTCTATTGATCACTTTTATTTTTTTGATTAATAATAATAGTACAGAGTTACATTATAGGGCAGTTTAAATAATGTACATTCAAATAGTTAGAAAGTTGATTTCTTTAATACGTTTTCATTTCAGAATGTACATTACGTAATCAGCACTATCACATGATATTTGTTAATGGCTTAAGAAAGTTACTATTTAAGGAAGACAAATTGCGCCGTCCGTATTGTTTCTTGTTGGAATATACTTGATCGATTATGATCTGCTTGAAGTATTAATGATCATAAATTTAAGTCTCATAAGAATATCGCTCACTCTAAACTCCAGAAAACGCAGAAGAATCTAAATCATACTTTGTTATAAAAGAAGGTTAGTATAAAACAAGCTGCAACACACTCCCTTAATGATTCGATTTGGAAGAAAATCAAAGATAAAGCAAAACTACATAGACTGCAGAGCTGCCACATCCCCAAAAAGGATGAAACTCATTTATTTAGGTTCAAATTATTTTACAAAGTACACAAAGTTCCTTGAATGGTCATAAATCAGTTATATTATTAACTCCGGTTCTCATCAGGTTATTTAGTAATAACATTACAACTATAAACAACATTTGTTGTTTTACATGCAACAATGAGGGGAAAAAAACAACATTTGCATTAATTAAAAATAATAAAAATTGCATAACAGTACAATGGATCTAGCACTCTACCAGCATTTACAAATGTTAAACAAACGAATCAGACAAGTTGCCATAGAGTTTGAACAGCAAGTTACATACTCCAAATCCACACTCAGTTGGTAAAGTCATGCACAAAGCACAATTCTCTTTTCCTTTTAGGCCAAAGCACTATTCAAAAGGCAATGTGCAATCATGAGGACACAGCAACACAAAGTGCTAGCGAAAAAAAAAAAAAAAAACTAATCTCACATTATGGTCCCAAATAAAAGTAAATTTACACGGATCCTGCGCAAAATACTGACAGTCCTCATTTATAAATATATAAACCAAAAAATTGTTCAGAAACAAGTCTAAAAATGGAAAAGGGGGAGGGGGGGGGGGATGAGAGAGGGGAAAACAACAAACAGGCAACAACCCAAAAAAACCCGCAATGTACAGACATCTGAACGACAGTACTAACATTGTTTGAGCTCGAATTTGTGCTGAAAGGGCTCCATTATCTTACTTGTGTTCCAATCGCAGGAGCTGTTCCTTACCATTTATGGTTAGAGATTTTAACTGTCCATCTTCTTCCACTTCTACCCGTTCCTGTCCATTCTCGACGATTCTACAGAAACAAATTAATACCTCATCTATGAATTACAAAAAAAGAAACACTTGTAGGGTTGGGTATCGTTTGAATTTTGGCAATTCCAATTCTCATAAATTCCCAGTTTATATTCCAATAAGAAAATAAGTAGTTTTTTCATTTTTTTTTTTTTTTGCAAACATTAATTTTTGTTGCTGAAAAACATGAACAAAAATGTGTAACGTTAGCCTAAAGAAAACTTGCACAAGCAAAAATCACTAGCATAACTAAGGTAAATTAAAAAAAATATAAAGACAAGTAAACAGTCAATAATAAAATGAGAACAAATAAACAAATCAGCAATAGTAAAAATAAAAACAACTGAACAAAGATACAAATGAATCAGTGTTTCAAGTTGTTCAGGTAGGTCCACTGCAGTCTTTACTTTATAAATAATATCTAGATTAATCCTAGTGCTGGGTGGTATGACCGAAAATCCATTTCACAGTATTTTTCTAAATTATACCGGTTTCACGGTATATGATGGTATTTTAACCATGTTTTCAAAGTGTTTACAAAGAGGTGCCAGCAGGATTTGATTAATATTAATGACGCATATGGCAGCAGAATTTTGCCGGATAGGGTTGAAGGCTAGTTTCAGGCTATGTAGTTGGTATAATGTTTTTTTTTTTTTTTTGACATCTTAAAACGTATTAAAAAATTGGTGCCTACCTTTTTGTAGTGATTTTCCTCCCATTGATGAATTTAGTGGAGGTTGAAACAGAGCGGAAGCTGCCCATGCCTCCGCCTCCACCTCCCCCTCCCCCTCCCCCTCCACCAAATGAAGTTGAAGAAAAGGAAGAGAAGCCACCTCCTCCTCCTCCCATATGCCCAAAAGGTGTGAAACCTAGAGTTAAAACAAAATAATATATATGTATACATGAAGAGCTCTTTTCCAAAACGCAATAAATGCCATAAATTTTTTTTTAAAGAAAATTAGTTTGTCATGTCATTTTGCTGTGTGCTGAAGCTGTGTGCAAATCCAGACTGATCTCATGAAATGGCTTATGTATGACACACCAATTTGTATTTCCATTTTTGGCGTGCTATAAACATGCATATTCGCTTTTCAGCTTGTTTAGGAACGCCGTTGACTTAACATTACATTACTGTGTATATATAAATATGACCTACCCCAACCCTGTTCCTAAACCTACCCGTCATTGGGGTTAATAGCATTTATGAATCTTCCCCTACCATCCTAGGAAAAAAAATATCGCTTGCCAGATGTAGATCTACATTTTGCTTTGTTTCGATCGGACATTTAAAGCCGTGTACATACACGTGGAATCACTCTGACATTTAACGGCATTTATATTAATTTATATAATATATTGTAGTGAATGTGAGATACATAATTCACCTTTGTTGTTAAGCATAGTTCTATACACTGTTGGTTGTCAACACAGCACTTTGTTCTTAATGACTGCTCAGGGATCGCGGCCCCTTTAAATGCTCTGAGTGTGTGCTCACGTGGGGCGCTCGTCAGCAGCATTTGTATCTTATGTGTTTACGTTCAATAAATAAATGACACGCGCATTCGAGTGCTCAAAGTGAGAAGTTGTCTTTCAATCAATATGTTGATTATATGTTGCATGTTCTCGAGTTGTTGTTTTTTTTTAAGACAAAAAAAACAACAACACATTTTAACAGGATAAATTGAATATTCACAAAATGAAATGTCAAAAAATGTATAGCATTTTGGAAAAGAGCTCCTCATATCTTTATCCATAATATCCATGTAAGTCGGCAAACATCTGCACAAAATACTTTGAAAACAATTTCAGTTTTGATTGTTGTAGAGTCTTCCTTGAACAACAATATAGTCTTGAAGGTTGTTAAAGATCATAAACCCTGATGTTTGACTTTTAGTACAAGTTTCCGGATTTTTAGACAGCATTTGGTTTTCATTTTAAGCAGTTTTATGTATGCCCCCTTTGCATTAATTGAAAAGATTTTAAAATGAAAAGTGGACATATTTGCAACATCTGACCTGAATCAAACGATGAAAACCCTGCCCCAAAAGGTGGGAATCCTCCAAAGCCTCCAAAGAAGGACCCTCCTGTCCGACTCCTGCTCATGCCCCGCTGGTGGGGGTGCCTCCGACCGCCACCAAAAAAGTCATTGCCAAACGGATCTCCTCCTAAAAGATAGAAGAAAAACAAAACAGATTTGCATAAAACATTTAAAGAGCTGCCTAAAAAAAACCTGCTCTGCCATTGAATGCTCACAAAAAACAGCGAGGTAAATACAAACTCACCAAAGAAGTCTGCAAATGGATCTTGTCCACCAAAGAATTCCCTGAAGACATCCTCTGGATTGCGGAATGTGAATCCAAAGTGGTCGCCATTAAAGTGCCCTCTTCCTCCTCCTCCTCCTGTTCAAATGATAAAGTTACAGGTTTAAACATGGTACATTGACATCATATTGCCATATTATTTATATACATTTATTTAATCCAAAATAAGAATTTGACCAAAAATATCACTGTTGTATTACCTCCACCTGGTGTTAAGCCTTCTTTTCCATACCGATCGTATACGTTCCTCTTGTTTGCTGAAGGAGAGCAAAGCAAGAGTTAAGCAACTACATCATGGGTCATCGTTCATTTTTTGGAATTTGAGAAAATTAACACAGTAACATTAACCTCAGAACACAACCCCTCCTTCTGAAGGAGTGTCTCAAAAGTGCAGAGTCTATGCAAGGCTGATAAGGCTGGGAGATCCATAATGGCACATGGAATGTTTTACATGCAAGTTTAGCATGCGAATTTCAACAATTTGTGTTATCAGCGGTCACGTTTGGCTTAAGAAAAAAACAACAACACCAGCTGACTGTTACTGCTAGCACAAAGAGTAGGGGTGATCAATTTATACTGGGCATGAGGAAAAATGAAAGAAAAAAAAAAAACAGCTATTAAAAGCTAAATATTTTTAATAAAAAGCCATATCCAAAGCATAATTATTGTTATTACTTTGTATTATATTCTCTTTAAGATTACCTATATTTTAAAATTAAGTTTTATTTTTTTTCAATAATTTATAGCTGTAAATTACACAGCAGGGCTCTTCATCCCCAGTCTTGCAGAGCCAGTTTTCTGCAGACTTTAGTCCTAATCTCAATTTAACACACCAGTCTGTAATTTGCTGAACACCTTCATTAGCTTGTTCGGGTAAGTTTGGTTAGGGTTAGAGCTACATGCAGTTGGACACTTGCCCTCTAGGACTGGAATTGAAGAGTGTTATATTATACAGTTTTAACATGGCACCCTAAAGGATAATTTAATAAAAACAAGACGCTGAGTTTCACAAGAACAGCAAAGTATATAGGGGTATACACACAGGAAGCATTCCAGAGTTATTTTTGTGCCTGTTTACATCTGATAATAGAGATGTGACGGTGATAATATTCTTCCACTGGTTAATCGACTTGTGACAACACCGGTAATACCGGTGTCAGCGGATTTGGGGTGATGTCAAAAAAGTTTTACATTTTTACATCGCTTATAAAATGCAAGTGCAGCGGTGTGACTTCACTTTCACTTTTAAATTAGCGTCAATTCATCCTTCGGAGGGACGCTTTAAACTTTTTTTTTTTTGGTGCCGTGGTGGGCAAGTGATGAAACCGGTGTTGTGACTGAACACACGTGTAACACCGGTAACACTGACAATCGTACAAGCCTACCTAGTAACCATGCATTTTTAGTGATTGGATAGCCATTTGATTTGTTAAAAACATTCCATTTACATTCGCCCACATAAATGTGTCTCCGCAAATTTTGTTTACTTCAACAGAACCAACAGATATGAGCGGCAAAGACCACAAAAGGAGAGAGAGCACTGGTAAGATCATTAAGTCGTACTACTTATAATGACGATTATGCTGTGTTGAGCGTCTACAACTTATTTTCAGTTTCATTTGTGGCAGTTTGCGCATTGGCCTGCCCAGCAACTCATCTCAGTGATGCGTGTTGCAGTAGCACTGTCATATCGGACTATAATGTTCACGCTCTCTGACATTTTTTTTTTAAACATATTGATAGGAGTAAAATTTACACATGTGGTTTCAACAACCAGATGCATTTACACTTGACCGATTTTCTCGAAAGCATTTCGGAGGGCCTTTACGAGTAGATGCATCAATTATGGCTGTTGACTGGCCTGGACCTCTCTAACACATGCCCTGGGCTACCCTTATTGTTGAACCCTATTTTAGTCTGGTGATTGTTAAGACTTACCATCAGACAGGACTTCATAGGCCTCTGAAAGCTCCTTAAACTTCTTCTCTGCATCCTCCTTATTATCTGGGTTCTTATCTGGATGCCACCTCAGAGCTAGTTTCCTGTAACTGTAAGGGCAATAGACCATGACAAATGAGGCTAGACAGGTAAACACCACTGGAAAAAAGTGCTACTATTTTCTACAGCTTAAATACAGTTTAATTTTAAATAACAAGCATTGTTGAGGATGTAAAGAGGACTAAATTAAAGCAAAGATGAAGCTTACGCTTTTTTGATGTCATCTGGAGATGCATTTTTCTGCACTCCTAGAATCTGGTAATAGTCATCATCCATGGCCACAAACTACAATGGCTGGCAAACAAAAGGGGGATAAATAACAACAACAAAATAACAATAAATAGCACATACCTGCAGGCACTTCAACCACTGTATCATATCAGATGCATTTCTACAGCCTCTAAATTATCTACAAGATTAAATCTGTATTGAAAAACCCTGACGTACACAATCTGCCACATGCACTTTGTCCTCTGATTGATAGCTCAGTTTTAGTATGAGAACTATCAATTTGAGCACTTTTTAGCTATTTACCAATAAAAATGTCCACCTTCAGGGTATGGTACATGTGACGTTGGTGTAAAATCTTTAATGAATTACATAAAGAATAACTAAACTTTTATACTGTTATTAATGTTTCAAGAGGAACATTTGCTACAATTAAAGCACTGTATTGCAAGGCATTGTATTGAATTGCATTATAAGTTTTGACCCTTCTCCCATGAATATATAAATGCCCAATTAATTCAGTCATAAAAAGCCTGATGTATCGTCATGATACAGAACAAAACACATAAGCCTAAGCAAAAGTTTTTAAAAATATTTTCTCAAAGGTTCAATAAACTTTCAAAAATGATTTCTCAGACTATTATTTCTCGTCAGACTTTGCAGTTTAAGACAGTGTCCAACAGGAAAGAGCTAAACATAAAGGCTCAAAAAGCACAAAAATATAATTAATTAATTAAATTAATACACAAATCACAGGATGCTCAAATGTGAACAATGCCCTGTATTTGTTCAGGACAACAAATGTAATAAAGTTGTCTAACCTTATTTCATTTAAAATAAGAAATGAATAAAAAGGTTTTTAAAAAGCCCAAAGAAGCTTAAGAAGTAGTCCACGACTGACTGTTTCAGAATATCAACCAGGGTTACTTGTCTCATTACTATTTAAATGTACACAGAACATGATGACATGCGGAAAAAAAATGTTAACTGCAATTTAACAACCTGCCTGTTACAGTGAGTAAATACAAAATATTTCTTTCAAGATGAATTCATTTTAGATCTCTTAGTAATAGGCCTATATGAAAAACATTAATAAATAATTTAATATATGCTTGGTGAAAAAATCTGGTGTTTGCATGGGTCCATGTAAATAATAAACTAGTTCTCGATCGGATTTTGATTTGCATGAAATTGAAATCACCCTGTGAGACAGTCACATTTCCACACAGCAGCACCTGCTACTCCCAGGCTGTTTTCATTTCAAATCCATGATAGCAGCATGTTATGTCCAAGATTTAAGCTCAGATCTTATTCATGTATGTCAAACATCTTGGGGCATTTAACTGCATGTTAGATGAGTTCGTTTTCTCACAGCTAAACCATCAGGGAACTTCAGAATGTTGTTAAGGAGCAAAGTAAGTGATAGAGCAGCTAAAACATACATTTGTGCAAAATAAGCAATGCATTTTGGTGCAGTACAAATAGACAGCCACTAAAATACACTGAATACATGTAGTAGACGGATAGTTCACCTTAAAAACTAAATAATAAATAAAATGAAGTGGCCTTAAAGTTGTAAACCTGCACTTTCTAAAGTGGAACACAAAAGACCATTCACTTCCATTGCATGGACAAAAGATGCAATGCAAGTGAACAATGACTGAGGCTGTCATTATGAAAAGCATCATTTTGCGTTTCACGGGAGATAGAACATCATCAACCAGATTTGGAACAAAATGAAGGTGAGTAAATTAACAAAGACTATTAATGTTGGGGTGAACTATCTCTTTAAAGCTACGCTGTCAACAAGCTAGGCAACCACGGACAATACTATTAACACGTCCCATTAATGTTCTATTTATTAATAAATAAAAGCGGTTTTATATATAATAAAAATAAAAAAATATATATATATACCCACGGGAGGGCAAAACGTCAAAAGAACGATATACCTTGCTTTTATTCATGTTTCCACCTAGCAACCTTGTTATCTTTTAGATGAGCTAATCAGCTAGCAACAATGCTATGATCTGGCGAGCAGGAATTATTCATATTTATATCATAAAGAAAAGCTCTCACGTAAGCCTGGAAAACATACTGAACGATTAGCATACCTTGTGTTTTAACTGCCAGAGGCAGCTGCTCTGTTTTTGGTCGACTAACCTCAGCCTGTGGGACGCTGTATTGAGCTGATGTGACAAGCAACGAAGCGTCCGGAAACAACACGAATCTTCTGGTTTTTGCGAGGATTTGACGTCACGTCCTGTTTGAGGTATTCAAAGCATTCCCACCTTTGGTTCCTGCTAATCTCACGGTGCTTTTTCGTTTTCGACTGCTTTATAAAAAAATACTGGCAGTTATTGTCTCTGTAGAGTTGTTCAACAATGTTATGCAATCTCTCTCTCTCTCTCTCTCTCTCTCTCTCTCTCTCTCTCTCTCTCTCTCTCTCTCTCTCTCTCTCTCTCTCTCTCTCTCTCTCTCTCTCTCTCTCTCTCTCTCACACACACACACACGAATACAAACTATAAAAATACAAAACAGCAATTAAGACTTATGTTTGAAACCACTATAACAGAAAGAGTGAATTAAATAAGCATTTTTTTCTACTTAAACAAGAAAACAAGTTTATTTTCTGAGAGTCCACGTGCAGAGTCGTTGCAACACACCCATAACGATAAATTACTTGGACTTATGGAGAGCTATAGGCCTATAAAAAAGCTTTTGATGACAAAACTCGATCACATAATTCTTTTATATTTATTTGCATCAATCATTGGCGAGAGGCGTAGCGTGCCAGCTACTGGGTCCCTCTGCTGGCTTGTTTTTGCATTGAGCTTCGAGTTCAATTAAGACAGACATAAAATAATACAATAAAAATATTTCCTAAAATAAATTTGTTTTTAAATATAAAGTACAAATATATTATTTAATTGAAAAATGTCCATAGCAGAATTTCAGATGTTATTGAATTTCAAATGGCGCAAAAAGTGGGTATGCGCTATATGCGGCGCATAGGGGCGCAGCACAATGGGGGGCGCCAAAGCGATGGTAAAAAAAAATATATATATATATATATATATATATGCTATATTATATTTCTATATGTAGCTGCCGTTGTGCGTTTCTAAATCATTTCTGCATTCCTTCAATGTTATATAAAATTTTAGAGGACTAACAGGCTAGAGTAGGCGCCCTCATGGAGAAGGGGGGCGGGTAATATCGCGAGCGGGTGGGGGGCGCCGTGAGCGCTGAGCGAGCAGGTACAAGTAGTGAGTTCAGTTGTCGTCGAAAAAGATGGATAAAACAAAATGCTGTGGGGCTAAAAATAGAAAAAGAAAGAGAGAAAAGCAGATGGCATGTAAATTGAAATAACTGCATGCATTGCTGAAAGCCAACAGGTAGGATTTAAAATGTAACATCCAGGCATGTAGGCCATCTATATCTCGGTGGCCATCGGGACTACCGGTCCGGGAGATTCCCGCTGGGCCGACGTGCTTTTCAGCCAATAGGCTACATTTAATCCTTTTTTAATTTATTTGTCTTAACGGCCCACAAAACTCATACATTTGTTTGTTGTTTGTTTTGTTTTTTGCTTAATTGGCGGCGCTGTGCTGGTGTAATGCATTGGTCAAAAAAAGTCAGCTTTAGTTTTTTTTTTTCTGACACACTGGCCCATGAAACGTGTCATTGTGCGCTTATGAAGTATAGAAATTAGTGCAAAACTAATTATGAAAGTTTCCTTTATTTTTCTGTGCATTTGTTTTACAATAGCCTTTATGGCTATTACTATCATGGAATTAATATTATAACTATTATTATGTAGTAGTGTAATGTAGACAGACACTAATTAAAAGAGGTTCAAATTTTTCTTTGTTTAATTTGCACCCTGAATATGGGTTGGAGCTTTTAATTTTGAACTCTCAAAGTGCACCAGACTGCTGAATTTAACATTACAGAACAAAAAATGTTCTTACGGGGGAGCATGCCCCTGAACCCCCCTACAGAAACAGAGGTCCACCTACCACAGTTTTACCTAAAGTCCTGTGAGAAACACTGGTATTGCTGTTCCAATGGAGCTTATACATTTTTCAAATTCTATAGTATTGATATGGCAACTAGAAAATTCGTCCGCTAACCTCCATAATGTGTCGTGTTTCAAATCAATGCCAGTTGGAGCTCCTAATCAAATGATAACATTAATTACTGCCAGGTGGTGTTTAATTAATTGAATTAACGAGATGAATGCGTTCCTGACATATTAGAGTCTGAAGAGTGGCTTGATAAGGGTTAGTCTTGGGTGATCTGTCCTCATGGCTGTGAGGGAGATTTGTGTTTGGAAGAAGCTCATTTTCACACTTTTTCTCTTTGCTGTTGATGGACTTAAAGAACCAGGTAAGTACCAGCTTTGAAGTAAACAGAAGCATTCTGTTTTTGTGTCAAAGTTGTTTACTAAACTTTACAGATGGTGAAAATAAGCTTTGTGAACCATTGAAGCTTTCCTTTAACACCATTACTACTCTTGGTTTGTTTGCCATCCAGTGATCAAATGGATGATGGTCATGTGTTTTTTTTTTTGTTTCCCCTTTCCTAACCTTGATCATTCCTAACAGATATCCGTGACTCGTTTTGATAAGACTCCAATTGTGAACAAAGTGACAGCGTCGATATAGCTCCAGCAGTGCAGATTCTGGTCTACAGTGGTCTTCCCAGTGAGAATGTTGCTGTGCTCTCTTACCACCCTTGACTCCAGCGTGGACCTCGGCCATTCAGCCTCCCTCTGTTGGACATTACATCTTCTTCGCCATGGACTTGCTGCCCTACGGCTCTCCACCTCTTTCGCCTTTGACTAGCTCCGCCCTCCCTCAGGTTCCACCTCCATCTATGGTTGCTGCAGCTCAGCCTCTAACCTCAGGATCGCTGCTTCCACTTCAGGGGGTCGGCGCTGTGGCCTAGTCGTGGTCGCCTAGGTCTTTGTGTCTCACTGCCTCATCGCTTCTCTGGCTACGTGGTGTGCTCCACCTCCATCAGCTCTGGTAAGCCCCTTGGTAGTGTTGGGACTCTTCACTCCATGGCTACTCCATTCTGCGACGCCACCGTGGGAAGCAGTCCTGACTGTGGGCTGAGTCTCCGTCAGCCCTTCCCTGCTCAAGGCCATCCCCCTGGCTGTCACCACCATCTGCACCAAGCCGTCCAAAGCCGTCCGCCCGCCCGCCCAAGCCGTCCGTCCGCCCGCCCAAGCCGTCCGCCCGCCCGCCCAAGCCGTCCGCCCGCCCGCCCAAGCCGTCCGTCCGCCCGCCCAAGCCGTCCGTCCGCCCGCCCAAGCCGTCCGTCCGCCCGCCCAAGCCGTCCGTCCGCCCGCCCAAGCCGTCCGTCCGCCCGCCCAAGCCGTCCGTCCGCCCGCCCAAGCCGTCCGTCCGCCCGCCCAAGCCGTCCGTCCGCCCGCCCAAGCCGTCCGTCCGCCCGCCCAAGCCGTCCGTCCGTCCGCCCGCCCAAGCCGTCCGTCCGTCCGCCCGCCCAAGCCGTCCGTCCGTCCGCCCGCCCAAGCCGTCCGTCCGTCCGCCCGCCCAAGCCGTCCGTCCGTCCGCCCGCCCAAGCCGTCCGTCCGTCCGCCCGCCCAAGCCGTCCGTCCGCCCGCCCAAGCCGTCCGTCCGCCCGCCCGCCCGCCCGCCCGCCCAAGCCGTCCGTCCGCCCGCCCGCCCAAGCCGTCCGTCCGTCCGCCCGCCCAAGCCGTCCGTCCGTCCGCCCGCCCAAGCCGTCCGTCCGTCCGCCCGCCCAAGCCGTCCGCCCGCCCAAGCCGTCCGGCGGCGGCCATCCGTCCGTAGTTGGAGGAAAGGTTGGTGCAGGTGATGGTGACAGCCAGGGGGATGGCCTTGAGCAGGGAAAAGCTGATGGAGACCCAGCCCACAGTCAGGACTGCATCCCACGGTGGCGTCGCAGAATGGAGTAGCCATGGAGTGAAGAGTCCCAACATTACCAAGGGGATTACCGGAGGTGATGGAGGTGGAGCACAGCACGTAGCCAGAGAAGCGATGAGGCAGTGAGACGCAAAGACCTAGGCGACTGCGACTAGGCCGCGGTGTCGCAGAATGGAGTAGCCATGGAGTGAAGAATGCCAACACTAGTCTCCCAAGTCTTGAAAAGAGAGACCAAGAGGTGAAAAAATACGCAAGTAAGTTGTTGTGTAAGGGCAGTTCAATGACAAATCTGAGGCCTTAATCTAAAGCACTTTGTTTCTGGTTTAGTTTTGCCCAAGTTTGACATGACCGTAAACACACCGCAGACCTACAGCATTGCAGTTATGGGACTAAAAGTTGAGTCTTGTGCCAAGTGAGTGATGCTTTATTTTCTTGTCTTGTGGTTGGTCAGTTCTTTATCTTGTTATGATGTTTCCCAGATATACATATATATATATATCTCCTACCAGATGAATGCCACTCTTACTGTTGATGCGTCAGTGTTTTTCAACACCAAATTTGAGGACCAAATGCAAGACACATTTCTTGTAAATGTGAATGTTACTGAGGAGGGAACAGGTGAGCTATTGGCTGATCTGAACCATGTACTCTTTATCATCTTTACAAGACATGCACTTTAAGCCACAAAGTTGATATTCTTCGATATTCTTCTTCACTGTTTGTTTGTGCGTTCTCTCGCAGATGTAATGGTGTCAAAATCTGCAATGGTGTCCTTTACAAACAAAGCTGTATATCTCTTGGAGGGGAGCAACTGGCCCAACAAACTGCTGTTTAATCTAACCACAATCAAGAATGGACGGGCTGGGTTCTCCATAAACAGTGCTAATCTTAAGGCTGATCTGAATCTGGTGGTACGACTTGTATTTTGTAAAACTTAAGACTTTCTCTAACATGATACTGATTAAGTTTGATCTTCCCCAGGCGAGTGCTAATCCAGAGGTTTTTTATGGTTCTAAATCGCCATACTTCACTACAGATACAAGGTTTGTACAGCTTCTCCTACCTGTTTCTCCCGACAACCTATTGTTTAGTGAACTGACTGTAGTGAAGCTCAATCAGCCGCTCAAATGTGGTGTTTCATTTCCAGTGACCGTGGAGTATTCATTTGTTGGAGAGGCTGGTAGCTACAGTGCTGACATAATCTATAGGGTGAGTGGACATAACTTTTGTAGTTAAGTTTGCTGGTCTGTTTGTTCCGCAACTTGCACACCTATGTCTTCTGTCAGGTTTTATCCAAAGGAGTGATTGTCCTCCATGGATTTCAGACGGTTAAAGCAAAGGCTGGTGATGCAGTCACAAGTGGCTCTGTGACGTTCCAGTTGTCTGTCAGCGTCGATATGGCTCCAGTAGTGCAGATTCTGGTCTACAGCGTTCTTCCCAGTGAGAAAATAGTTGCTGGTAGTGTGCTGTTTGACACCGATCTGTATTTGCAGAATCAGGTACTGTATGATGTGGCTATTTTTCAATTTGGTAATGTTGGTGTATGTCCTACAGCGTGTTGGTCCTTGTTCCAGGTGTCTCTGCAGTTTTCTCCAGCTACGGCTGTTCCTGCGGATGGAAACGTTCTGATGGTTTCTGCTCAAGCAGGATCTCTGTGTGGCCTCAGTGCTGTAGATCAGAGCGTCCGGATCATGGAGCCAGGAAGACGTCTGAGTGAAGCACACAGACAGCCTTTCAGCAATCAGGTTTTTTGTTTGGGCATTTAATCTGAATATTTCAGTGTGTGGCACTTCTAATTAGAATGCCACTTCAGTTTACCCCAGTGTCTGAAGTACAAGGGCCTGAATTTTTATTGCAACTTCAGTGTCGGTACGTCTGTTAGTTTGATTCTTGCTCTAGAAATTGGTAAATGACTTAAGATAAAATGAAAAAAATGTAGGCTTTTAATATAACGGTCGGAAGTCCGTGCGTGCGTGCGTGCTTGCGTGCGTCTGTCCGTGCGTGCGTGCGTCCGTCTGTCCGTCCATCAGACACAAAGACCTAGGCGCCGCAGAATGGAGTAACCATGGAGTGAAGAGTCCCAGCACTAGTCTCCCAAGTCTTTGAGGTCCAAAAAATACGGTAAGTTGTTGTGTATGGGAAGTTCAATGACAGATCTGGGGCCTTAATCTAAAGCGCTTTGTTTCTGGTTTAGTTTTGCCCAAGTTTGACGTGACCGTAAACGCACCGCAGACCTACAGCGTTGCAATTATGGGACTGAAAGTTGAGTCTTGTGCCAAGTGAGTGATGATTTATTTTCTTGTCTTGTGGTTGGTCAGTTCTTTATCTTGTTATGATGTTTCCCAGATATACATATGGCCAACCTGTACCTGGTCAAGCCTTAGTGGAAGTGTGCCGTGATCCATTTCCACACAGTCTGCTTCATAATTTGACCAGACCGTGCCTGACTCAAACCGCAAAGGTGTGTGACTCCTGCCTTACTGCTGAGGTTTTTTCTTTTGCCTGTGGTTGACTTAATTGTATCTTTGTTCTCCTACCAGATGAATGCCACGGGCTATGCCTCTCTCACTGTTGATGCGTCAGTGTTTTTCAACACCAAATTTGAAGACCAAATGCAATACACATTTCTTGTAAATGTGAATGAAACTGAGGAGGGAACAGGTGAGCTATTGGCTGATCTGAACCATATACTCTATCATCTTTACAAGACATGCACTTTAAGTCACAAAGTTAATATTCTTCTCTGTTTGTTTGGACTTTCTCTCGCAGATGTAATGGTGTCAAAATCTGCAATGGTGTCCTTTACTAACAAAGCTCTATATCTCTTGGAGGGGAGCAACTGGCCCAACAAACCGCCGCGGCCAATGCCCTGTACTCGGACTTCTCCAAGGCGAAGAATTTATGCAGATCAGAGAGTTCTTTCCTCAAGTCCATATACAGCAGCCACTGAGGGCAGGCCAGTTCTGCCTAGAGATCAAGACGATCCAACTCAGCCCATGAGGGCACTGCCTGTAGATTCACGAGGTGACGTTCTGCATTCTCATTCTGTCAGTCACAAAGAGATTGATTATCTCACTGACAACCTAGGAGACCTGAGACTACCAGGCTCAGCAACTCTGCTAACTTCAAGTCATCCTTTCTCTTCTTATGAACCAACTCAATCCCAACACAAGCTAGCCCATCAAGAAGATGCTACATATCCTCAACCTGGTATTAGGCACATAGATAGACCACGTGGTTACTACAAAACAGACCACAGAGGCCATAACATTATGTCCAATGACCAAAGAGATCGCAACCAATATCCCGCAGCCGCAGTTTATGCCTCAGGACTACAGTCAAGAGACAGCAGCTACGTATGGGACTTATAAAGATCAAAGTCTGAACTGCAAACCGGTCCGCTATTTCCCTTCCACTGAACTATATGGTTATCAGCAACCTTATCATGGGATTCCAGCTACAAGTCCAGTCTATTGAGATTAGAGACTTACTTCAAGGGATGCATTAGCTCACTGTGCACATGAGAGAAATGCATATGAGAGACACTCAGACAGCTATGGTCAATCAGCTCCTAATCCGGCAGACAAATCAAGCTTCTTGACCCCACGACAGTACGCAGATTACGCTCAGCCTGAGACATATCAGCCATACCACCCAGTGCGCCCTCCTTCTCTTCCATATCCTCATGTAGAGCCCACCTACAGAGGTCCTATTCCCACCATTCCTCATTTTTTCAGTGAAGATCCCAGAGAGTTTGCACGACTCAAAATTGACTCAAAATTGCACTGGAGAATTTGCTACCTGCTGAGGCTACAGAACGTTTCAAGTACCAAATACTCGTTGATCATCTGAAACAGGAGAATGCCTTGCTCACTGCAGACTTGTACGTCAACGGCAGGTACCCATACACCAACACCATGAGGTCTCTAACTGCACTTTATGGTCAACCACATCAACTCGCACTACAAAGAATTGGAGAATTGATGGATGGCCCAAAAATCAGGAGTGGTGACACTAAATCTTTTAGACTGTTTGCCCTCAAAGTGCGTGCATTAGTTGGAATGCTGGACCAACTTGGAGCTAAAGGATGGACATAGCTCAAATGTGGGTCACATGTTTAACGTCTCCTTGCCAAATTGCCTCATGATCTTAAAGCAAACTTCAGAAGGTTTGTTAACCCCATTCAGAACCCAGTTCCAACACTGATAGAACTCAGCGATTGGCTAGAATATGAGCTCAGAATACAAGAGGATGAGTCACAATACGTTTGTAATGTAAGCAGAGCCTACTCTCAGCCACCGAGAGAACAGCAAAGGAATTGCAAGCCGGTTCAACGATTTGCTACTGTCTTGCTTGGTGGAGAACAGAGTAAACCAGCAAGTGTTACAGCAGTCAAGAAGGAGAAACCAACAAAGTACTACCCCTTCTGCAACTGTGTGCAGCATTACTTCAATCAGTGCGCTAATTTCAAACTGCTGAATCAAGATCAAGTGGAGTCTTGGCTCAAGTCAAATCAGAAGTGCTCTAGGTGTGGCTGTGAGCACCAGATCTCACAATGTAATCTTAAAGCCAAATGCAAAGAATGTGAAAAGAGACATTTAAAAATACTGCATGACTTCAATGCCAAAGGTAAACATGAAACACAAGCTTCAGCAGAAAACAGTTGTCTTGTGAACTCAGAAGTAGAGACTTTGTATCTGGACAGACCAACTGCAGGCAGCAAAGTTCTTTTCAAGGTCAGCCGAGTGATCTTGAGAAATGGAGAGAAAGAACTTGACGCATGCGCTATATTGGATGACGGATCAGAGAGGACAATGTTACTGTATGAATCAGCACAGCAACTTGATCTTCAAGGACTTCCTGAAGATATAGCCCTCCGTACTGTGAGACAAGACATACGGGTTGTTCATTGGGCGGCTGTTTCATTCTCAGTACCTTCTGCATTTCAGCCAAACAAATCCTTCACCATTGAAAGAGCTTTTACAGCCAAAGAACTGAGCCTCGCAAAACACGCTTACCCTGTTAAGTTGCTGCAGAAGAAATGCAGAGATCTGCAAGGTCTGCCCATTCCCTCATTGCAGCAGGCTCAACCACTCTTACTCATTGGCTCAGATTATCCACATTTAATCACAGCTACAGAGCCAGTACGTCTCGGACCTCCTGGTGGTCCTGCCGCTGTGAAAACCAGACTCGTGTGGACTCTGCAGGGCCCGTCAAAATTCCTTGCCATTCATCTCTTACCACAACAGTGTCTATTAACCTCCCCTTTGTCAGCAGAAGCCAAACTTTTTAACAATGTACAGAAATTGTGGCAAATGGACACACTTCCGTATAGGAGTGAGACGCAGAAGGCAAGACACAGAAGCGGTGCAAATCCTTGAGGAGAAAAACAATCAGGGTGGCAGTCGGAGACATTCAAAGGTATGCAACACCTCTCCACCAAAGAAGAAATCTTCCACCTTTGCAATCAGCTAAAGAAGCAGTAACAGCCCATTTAAGAAGCACAGAAAAACACCTTTTGCAGAACACAGATCTTGCTTCAGTGTATGTTAAAGAAGTGCAGAAACTTGAAAAGGCAGGCTATATCTCAAAGCTGATACCAGAGGAGACGGATAAAAGCCGATGGAATCAAGGTCCACAGTTCTTAACTCAGTCAGTTAGTTGATGGCCCAAACAGCCTCATGATGTTGTAAGCGATGACATCCAAGAAGACAGCAGTTATACTTTCTGTGGAGTGCTATCCTCCAGTCAAACTGATATCCCAGATATCTCTCGATACAATTCACTTCAAGATCTGATTAAGGCTACTGCTATTTCCCTTCATGGGGCGGCAGACGAAAGTGAACTCTCTGCTGACGACTATACACAAGCTGAACAGGAACTTCTGAGACGTGCTCAAGTTGAAAACTTGGATAGCCCAACTCCAGTTTTTCTTTTCTTTTTTCTAAAGGTCAAGCACTTAAAGGGTTAGTTCACCCAAAAATGAAAAAAAAAAATTATATATTTATTAGAGATTGATTGATCTTGCAAAAGTGAGACAGCACCAGTATTTTCTTCTGCATGTCGCATACCCTGCTGGGTCAACAAAACAGCAAGTTTTTAATAAAAAAAACAGAGAATTGCATTGTCAAGTGTAAGAATTAATATTGTAATTAAGGTGTCATACAATGCAATCCGATGATACTATCAGCCTGTGAACGAAACAGGCATGAGCCCATTGACATAATTAAGCAATTAAGTGCATTTCGAATTATTTTAATATCATATTACTAATCGTAATCCATGACATTACTGGCGCATGAAAATCTTCCAACGAAATTTAAACAGGCTATTTAATCTCCAAACCAAAATAGCTGAAACCATGAAAAGACTTGATTAGACTTTGGGCCAATCCCAATTTTATCCCTTACCCCTTCCCTTTCCCCTAGCCCTACCCCTTCGCCTTCCCCTTGACCCTTGAAACAGAGTGGCAATGCGTAGGGGTGAAAATATTCCCCTAAACAATGGGACACCACTACGCCTCCGTTAAACGTCATTATAAGTCGTCGCTAGCGCCTACGTCACAGGAGATGCGCCGATGTTTATCACAACTTCACTGTCGTCGACAGCTGCAGTTATCTCAGTCGCATCTTGTGAAGTTCGCAGGAAACAACGGAGACGACGAAAATATGTTGCGGGACTATCGTTAGCAAACTACAGTAATTTTAGCTTTTTTTTTTTTTTTTTTTTTTTTTTTTTTTACAAACGTTTCTGTGAAGAAACTGACCGTAAATATGAACACAATATTGAATGTAACATAAAGCAAATCATTATTTGTCGTTATAATACTTATTAAAGCCACAAATACTTAAATTTATGGGTCTCCTTTGTCGCTTGGGCAGCCAGCCTGGGTTAGCAGTGACGCTTCTCATACCCCTTCGTTTGAAGTGTGCTCCCGAAAAATCTTCGTTTGAAGGGCTATATGGCCCTTCTCCCTAGCCCTCCCCCTCCAACCAAAAGAGAATTGGGGCAGCCCTACCCCTTCACGTGGACGCGCAAAACGGAGGGGAAGGGGAAAGTGAAGGGGTAAGGGGTAGAATTGGGATTGGCCCTAAGTGTGCTGATTAATAAGTGAGTAGGAAGAAATGAGAGCTAACATAAAAAAAATAATTGCAAAATTGTCGCTTATTAACACAATTAAACTATAGCTACTCCACCTTGATGATCCCCCCCCTAAGAAATTATTTTTTTTATGTTAGCTCTCATTTCTTCCTACTCACTTATTACTCAGCACACTTACATTACATTTATTTTGTAATGGGGGGCTAAAATTGTTGCTGCATACCCCTCTGAAACTGGGTAGTTGCGCCCCTTATTCCAACGCAATGCTTTAGTTTTAACAGCGAACGCGTGCCAGTGCAGAAGTAGCCAAAACATTTAATAGACAATCTTTTTCTATAAACGTTCAACAACCGACTGTAATAGCCAGTGATGTTTTATTTATTTATTTATTTATTTTAAATTGCTATCATTTAGATAGGCTTCGTGTAATTTATAAATCACTTTGAGACATTTTGCGTTTTTGAATTAGGCTATTAGACATCTAGGCTACGAATAAGAGTGAATGTGTGTAAAAAAGTAATAACAAAAAGTAATATTAAATTTATTAGTATTAGCCTACTTCATAACTAAGCAAAGACCTTTAGACATTGAGCATTTATTTTATAGGATACTTTTATGATGATATTTCAGTATTATTATACATTGCAGCAGCAAGCTTAACTCCATCTTTATGTCCATCTGTTTTTCTTGTAGCTGTTTCTGTGATGAGGGGGTGAAATAAATGAAGTGCTGCGCTTCATGTCAGCTACACGTTCAGGCATGGGGTACATGATGGTGCCCTTCAGGATGAAGGAGCTTTAGCCTAAGTTTGGGAAGTTCAGCTTGTTGAGACAACCCTAGGAAGAAAACAGTGACCTGCTAAATCACAGCCATACATTCTACCATCTCTCTCTCTCCCCCCTTCTCTTTCTGTCCCATTTGTCCCTTCAGGATTGTGATGTCTAATTTTATCCATGGTTATTGAATAACAGCTCATGAGAAGGCAGAATCAGAGTCAGGTTGAATAATCGATCGTGCCACTCTGGCCGCTATAAATAGAAGTGGGCTAAGTGCTTCATCAGAGGGATGGAGAGGCCTGTGAACAGACTTCACTGTGAACAAAGCTCAATGGAAAATCAGGAGATAAGGGTCATAAGTCAAATTTGTTGATTGAATTATATACAGTGACATTAAAGCTTATTTGGAGGAATATCATCACACATAGTGGTTCTAAAGCAGCGAAGTCTATTTAATCTTCTTAAGTGTTTAATGCACGACAGGTGAGACGAGTTTCACTGGCTTTAAAGTCATTTGCAACTTAACACCTGAACTACCTCACCTCACCACTTGAGGGCTTCACAACACCTCAGACATCAGTCTGCAGACAATCATGCTAATAAATCACTGCACACCCAAGCGCTGCCCTTTTTCCATTACATTCTGATATACAATATTACCAAAGAGCATTCGGATCTGTGGATTCATAATTGTAACAAGTTTTATTAACGGTAATAAATGTTTTTTCTATTTATTTGATGTGATCAATATGACAACTTATGTTTAAATACACATTTAAACATCTAAATCATTTAAATACCCTTGTAAAAGTGCAAATGGCCCTGAAAATGAATCACAGTGGCAATCTGAACAAATTAAATGGATGAAGATCGGCATCTTCGATTGTCAGTAATCTCGAATCTTGTTTCTCTAATCTGAGTTTAAAGAGGGATCAAAGGCTGCATTATTAGATCATGAATGCAGTAAAAACAGTAATACGGCTAAATATTATTATAATTTAAAATAACTGTTTTCTATTTCAATATATTTTCTAAAATGTTATTTATTGCTGTGAAGCCAAAGCTGAATTTTCAGCATCATTACTCCAGTCTTCCAAACTATGCTAATTATCTTGAACTTGCTTTATGAATGATTCTCCTCGTCCTTATTCATGATTTTGTGCTCATTCACTCAGGCTGAAGCAGTCGAGCTGAAGGAGGAAATGATAAGAGAAGTCCTGCTGTTAATAGACAGGCTCAGATACATGCATTAAATTAACTGTAGTCACATTCACATTTATGGGACTTGCATCTCTGTGAGTCCAAATCAAGGTCTGCTCTGTGAAGGATTAATGGGGAATCGTTGCTTTTATTCCAGAGGGATATTGGAAGGAACTGGATTCAGTTTTGTTCATTTAAACAATATCTCAAAACACATCTTTATTTTTTAGGTTTACACAAGCAAATAGCTGAGGACTAATTCCTGTTTTGTGACCGAACACAACATTTTACCAAGAAGGACAAGGAAAACACAGTTTATGTGCATAAACCATTTATCAGTTAATCACACCATACATCAATATACTAATGCATGTACTTTGAGATAGAATTCATGAAAAGGCTGCAGCTGGGACTGAATGAAATGGATTAATCAACTATACACAAGATCTTGTGGTGTTCCACAGGAATCCCCTTTTATCTTCACTTGACAAGTCACTACAAGCATGTTCCTTGCAGAGAGCTTACAAGACTCAGCTCACAGTTTTCCATTAGTCATTTAGAGTCAGAAATCAAGTTATCTATGGATTGATTTCAATGTGAATCTGTAAAAAAGGTTTAATTTGTGTGTAAACCTAAGCAGAGGGACAGTTCAAATATACCTTGACTGTAAAATTGGCAAAGAGTGCAAAGTTGGGTGGGATCTCCAAACTTTGACAATCTCCTCTCTGGACTTTGGTGCCGCTCACTGAAGCAGGCCTCCTCTTTTGGAGGTGCATTATTGATGTCTCACTCTGTGTTGCTGCTGCTTAGAGAGGGATACAGAGGCACTTAGGAAATTGAACTAGATGCAAACTTGATTGCACCAAACCTTTTAGTGAAGTCATTAATTAAACTCCATTGTGAATATGGTGTGTTTGGCATGAAAGTGTGACAGCCATCGGCTGCTGGACTGACTGCTTCCACTGAAGCACTTTGACAAACACACAGAGTGATGTCATCTAAGCAACGCACAGCTGAGAGTTTTGGGAAAAGTAGTTTTTAGTCGGCCATGAATTTACTATCGATTTGAAGCCAGAAATAAAATGATCCTACATTTAAAATGAAAGTTAAAGAGCCCCAATCATGGATTTTTGAAAATGACTGTTCATATGGTGTGGAATATAGCTCTAAGGGAATGAAAACATCCTGCAAAGGTTTATATCTGAAAATGCACCGTATATAAAGTTATTGTCTTTCAAAAGTGAGAGTCGACTCTGAGTCTATGAATTGAATTGTTTTTGAAACGAGTCATTAGCTGGTTCGTAGTGATGTAGATACATACTGGCCGCGCCCAGTTACTGCGCGCGCAGACGGAAGTGTAAACTTGAAGTGTACACATTTAAATACTTCATCATAGCATCATGTCGAGAAGACGCTGTGTTTTACAATCCAAAGATAGTTCAGCCACTTTGTTTTCATTTACCAGGGACGAGCATGTGAAGAATCGGTGGTTAGAGTTCATATTTGCAATGATACCACAACAGTATAGACCGCGAGTTCAAAAACATAAATGAATTCAAATGTGGATTCGCAAGCGGTTGTTCCCGAAGGAGGGCTCAGTAACTTACTTACCCAGTGTATATGGATCAGCTTCCTCCTTCAAATCACAACTTGTAAGTATTATTAATAATTGTTGCTTTTATGGGTTTTGAATGGTTGGGGTGCGAGGCAGTATGTGTGTGCGCGTGTATCTGTGTGTGTGTGTGTGTGTGTGTAAGTTACGCTCAGCGCAGCTTCTGGGTCTCCAATGTCAATTTTTTTAAATATGTGAAATGTTTGTCGCTGTTATTGGAGTTGTCATAAAGAATAGAGCGTCTTGTAGTACTGCAGTGCTTTATCAATATGTTTATGCGTTATGCTAACAAACAAAAAACTGACTGGGTCTGTTATCAGACCAATCACCGCCGATAGCGTCACGCAAAGGAGTGGTTTGGAAAAATGAGTCGTTGTACGAATCATTTGGGAGTCGGTGAGCAAATCAGTTAAAAATAAATGCATATTATAAGACAAATAAAGTGTTTTTTATCCTTGCATGCATGTTAAACTGTTTTTGGGAACTCCTAAAACAAAAATAGGAACATTTCAATGCTATGATAGGGGCTCTTTAAACCAAAAGCTACAGATAGATACATGATTAAGATATATATATATATATATACTGTATATAAATTATTAAAACAAAAATAATCAAAATGTAGATGTATATAGATGAGATATAAATAATAATAAATTAAAATATAAATAATAGATGGCCACAAAATAGAAAGAAAGAGACAGACATACACACATATAGATAGATAGATAGATAGATAGATAGATAGATAGATAGATAGATAGATAGATAGATAGATAGATAGATAGATAGATAGATGATATAGACAGGATATAAAGATGGTGGTATAGACAAACAGACACAGATAGACAGATGGTGGTATAGACAGACAGATAGATAGATAGACAGACACCAATTGATGATGATATAGACAGCCAGACAGACACAGACAGACAGATAGATAGATAGATAGATAGATAGATAGATAGATAGATAGATAGATAGATAGATAGATAACAACACCAACATAGATAGATGAGAGAGACAGATATATACAGTAGATATAAATTCTTGTTTTGCCACAATTTCGACTTTTGTTATGACTTTTTAAATCATAATTTAGACTAGACTAGATCTCAAAATAATCTCAGTTTAGATTTACTTTTTGTCATAATTTCAATTTGTCATAATAATGATTTACCAAAGCATGATTTTTATTATTCTTTTTCCCCAAACTTGAATATTAAATTGTAATTAATTGAGTATAGCCATAACCACCAGAGGCAAATGTTCTGAACATTTAATGCCTGTTTGAAGAACATTATCTGAATGGCTTTTATTGGCTTCTCTTTGAAGAAACCCTCTGTTTGTCCTGAAAGGCTGTCCAGTATCACTGCCACTCATGGTTTCATGGGAAAGGTGATTCCGCTGAGGCCTCGGCTCTCTCTCTAAAGGTGTTGGTTAGTTTATAGTCACATTGCAGGTACCTGTGGAAGGTGTGCTGCACTCCGCCCTCACATTGACTTGTTTCTCTACATCGTCAGTCTGACAACAGAACTGACACCCTCATAAAAGCCCTGAGCTTGTGAATTGGCACTGCTAGACCTCCATTCTGTACCTCCTTCAATCCCTCCTCTATCTCTCCCTCCCCTTTCTCTCCGACCTTTCTTCAGGCTCTGAATGCCTCATTTGATCTGACCGATGTTTGTTTATGGTCTGCGCAAATACAAATTGAGTTTTTCCCCCACCTTTTCACCAAAGATGTGAAAGAGCAGGAAAAGGATGTGCTCTGTTTGGTTTGCATGGTGCCCCATTCATTTGTAAATGGCTGTGGATTGGAGAGGCTTGTCCAGGAGCTGTGACAGTTCAGTGAAAGGACTTATCCACAAAGAAGAGATCCAACTAATAAGCAACTTCAGAAGGACTAATTGCATAAGGAATGCATTCGGCCAGATGAGGTGTGAGGAGGTACGTGTGTGCGCTCCATCCATCAAGCTGCCACTGTGAAAGGAAAAAGAGGGGGGAAAGCTATTCTTTGTGAGAAATTGCAGCCTTTTAACGTCATCATTTTCAAATGTGCACATTATGTAAAAATAGCTTCGCGCAAGTGATTTTCAGTGAAGATCACCAACACCAGCTCATACGGACCATCTCTGAAAGCTAGAGAACCACAATCAACTCAGTACCAAGCCTCCACCCAAAAAACTGTCTAGACGTCTGTTCTATGACCAATTTTTGGTCGGTTTGTCAAGAGCTTTCCGAACAAGGAGGAGAAGCGCAGGATGGCAGGACCACAATGGGCCTGATAAAAGTGTGGAGTGGAGATGCAGCTGTTCAAATAACAAGCATGTTGCATCTAGGCTACGATGAGTCATATAAGCCCCTTATGGGATATCAACAGGTTCTGCCTCCCAGGATTTGCCTGCTGCAGTTGAATAGATGAAAAAAGGGCAAATACCTTAAACAGTTTCCTAAAGCCTCTGTGAAAAGCCTACTTGAGAGAGGAGAGGGTGGTCGGCTGCGTTTTAAGTGTGATGGGAAAGATCCACAAGCCTTCACCGTTGGTCCACATGTATGTGAATTAACTTGTCAAAGGATAAACAGAGAGATATAATTGGTGACAGACAAGCCACCAAGGAAGGAATTCTAGGTAAAAGAGCAGTGTTTTTTAACAGTTTTTGACAGGGCTAAATCAGACAAAATGTTCGATAACAACACAAACAGTCCTTTCACATGCCTTGTTTGTCAAGATTTGAGCTTAAACAATTAACATACATATTTCAACAAACACTACACTAAAACAATTAGGAAACAATGTTCAGTAACCCTTTAGTTTGGGGTCCAATTCTCACTATAAATTAATTGTTTATTAGCATGCATTTTACTAGGATATTGGAGGTTTATTAGCATATATTAAAGCCTTATTCTGAGTGACCATATTCTACATCCCTAAATCCTAGCCAATTCTTAAACTTAACAACCTTACTAGCTACCAATAAGCAGTTATTATGAGTATACTGAGGCAAAAGTCGTAGTTAATAGTGAGAATCGGACCCTAATCTAAAGTGTGACCTTTAAATCGCAAATAAATTTCCCAAATAATAATAAGTAGTTCACTGAATTAAAATTGGCATTTAGAAAGACTGAAATAGTATATTCCTGTAAAACGTACACACTAATAATCTGTTTGATTTACAACTACAAACAATAAAAAAAGAAAAAGTAAGCACGATCAATTTATTTATGACTAAGCAAATTAAGTTCTCAATCTGAATAACAAAATGCTTTGTTAGACTGTTAAAACATCTCTCTGTTGAAAAAAAAAGTTACAAATGAATTAATTTTGTAATAGTATATACTCTAAACACCCAACCACAATGGAAAAAGCTTATCCATCTAGGTTAATTCAATTCCCCCAGTGACTCCAATAAACATCTTTGGCTGGTAAAACAATTCAATCAACATCAACAGAAACATTTGTAACTCATTAGAAGAGAAGGTTTCCATGGTGCCTGATTGAACTTTTGACTGAATAGGAGAGCTAGACGAGTTTGTTTGAATCCGGCTGGGTGACCCTCTGTTTGCTGTGCAGCTTTACATTCCCACAATCCTTCCCATGCGCCATCCTCCACTTTGATACAGCGGCATAGCAACCGTGAAGACTGGCATTTTAGTGACAGAGACACAAGAGAGGCAAACACAAGATACAAGAATCTGCTACAGACAATTCTCTTGCTCCCTCTTTCTCTCTTATACCAGGGTCATTTTTGTTTTTTATGACGTTAACTTTAAACGGCATTGCAACCTTTTTCATATTTGAGTCGGTAATCACTAAGGCAAATCTGAACCACAATAAACCATGTCTGAAAGCGCTGTTAATAGTTGCACAAGCTTATTTCATTGAAGATCTATTGATTTTTGCACTGTGCATAAAATACTGTGGCCATAAATGTTTTATTTGCTATTAATAGTTGTTTCAAAATCCATTAACACTCATTCCTGAGAGGTTAACTTGTCGTAAAACCAAGATCGATGCTTTCTTGTCTTGTGCGAGGCTGAGGAACCATTAAAACAGGACTGACTGTTACTTTGTCATAAATCATCTTTACTTTTGCTTGTGACCTGGTTTCTTCTGCTTCATTGATGACAAATTGGCATGACAGAGAAAAAAAAAACATAATATTATCAAATATTTATTAATCTGTCATGCATGCTCAATGCTATGCAATGGCGGGAATTTGGATGCATTTAGATGTCCTAACGGTGGCCACCTGCTATTTGCAGAGATGTTTCTGTTGGGTAGATATTCCAAAAACGCAAAGTGATAAAAAATTACCTCATTAACGCAGCAAAAGGTTCATTTAAAAAGCGGTACAAGCTTTAATATACATGCCCTCCTCTGCTCTGAAAACAGCCCGGGGAGACTGATTCATAAAGACGTTAAACTGGCGATGACAGATAGCAGATTTAAGAGAGAGACACCTAATCCTTACATTCTTTTTTCTGTCTGTTCACATTACCATTGCCAGACTAATAAAAATCACAAACTATATTAAAGAAACACTAAGATCAAAATCGATGTGCAATTAAAATCGCAATAAAACCATTTAAAGGTTAATACTGGCTAAATTAACAGGTTTACACTGCCATTCGAAAGTTTGGGGTCAGATTGAAACTCAGGTTGCATTGGTCAAAAATACAGTTAAAAGAAATTAAAAATAGTTGTAATGTATTATATTTTAAAATAAATGTATTCTTGTGATGGCAAAGTTGAATTCTCAGCAACAATACTCCAGTCTTCACAGTCTTCTCAGGATATAAAGTTTGAAAGATAACCATTTCAAGTAGAAATCCTTAGTAACATAAAGATCTTTCACTGTAAAAAAATATATTTTCAAGATTTGTTATCACAACATATTTTATTTTGTCAAATCAACTCAATTTATTTAGTTCAGATAACTTATTATTTTGAGTTTCTGATGATTAAATCAATCTCCATTGTATTAACTCACTTTTTCCAGTAAGGCAACCGCAGGTTACTTAATTTTTTAAGTTAAACCAACAATATTTTTTTTACAGTGTGTTAATTTTGATCAATTTGATGCGTTCTGGCCGAATGAAAGTGTTAATTTCTCTCTTTCTTTCAGACAAGAAACAGACAAGCAAACAAAACATACTGACCACAAACCATTGATTGAACAGTAGAGTATCACAACTTACACTGCTTTTGAAGGTAACACCACCCTTGCTATAAAACTCTTATCCTTTATAGGCTGTTATTTTTTTTTTATTACTTTTACTGATCTAAATTGATTCCCACCCACAAGGTGACCCCCCCAAAAAAAAGCCTGACACCTGAATGTCCCTGTGATACGCGTGCAGATGAACTATGACCAAGTGTTATGAGACACTTTAAATGACTGATGGATCAAGTCAAGTGACTGAGAGACTGGAACAGGATATTGTGGGTAATTATCAAGATCCATAAAAAGTTAAATATTACATCTGTCTAGAGATATTAATCAGGTTTACTATGACTTTTTTTTTTACTTGAGGACAGTATAGAGTAAAATAAAATCAATACTCGATGTGTCAATCTCTTGTGAAACTAATAACAGGTAAAACTAATAAAATAACAGATTAATCTAGAATGCTTAACACAAACTAAAACAGGTCCAAATTCTAAGACATGTAATTTTACTAAGATAATAGCATCAGTACTATTGTGATATTCTTAAGCTAGGCCTACATAAATGTACAGCGAGACCAGGCTCTGTGCCAAAGTTAAGCCTCCATTTTTGTTCCATATGATATGGCATATGACACTAATGGACAGAAAATGACATAAATGCATTCACAGTTTGTTTCATGATGACAGGACCGTGAGTGAAACACACCGCAAGTGAATAAAACATGCGCAATCAGATGGATGCCGGCGACCGAACGAAGGTAAGCAGGCCAGGTTGAAAGAGTTCAAATGAACAGACGTGATGTGACTTCTGTGGATTAAATACAAATCATAAATTTTAATAGTAGACTTTGGTTTTACTTCATTTACTAAGTGCAGCATTACCTCATGCTCTCGTCCTCACAATGGATTTTCGATAAATCTCGGCACGCTCTAAATGATGGAGGGCTCTACATATCACAAAAATATGACAGCACTTATTAGCCTTTGAGATGTTATTGATCGGACAGTTTTGATTAATATTTTACGGCCTTCTGTAGCTTTGGTGCCCAGAGACAGTGGTGAGGATTGGGCAAAGTTGCCAGTCCTTAAGCACCGATGGTCCACAGCTTTTAAAACTAACTACAAATACACCCATCTTAAACTCACTCAAGATGACAACTTCTTTGACAGTACTTTTGATGTCGCAAGTAGCAGATAATACACTTTCAGTTACTTATCAACAGAGAATTATTGAATTTGACCAGTGACTCCCTAAAAGAATCAACACAGACTTAGCAACATACATATTAAATTAAAATAGTTGTATTTTTAAATATGCACAACTGTTCAAAAGTAAAATTTTAAAGAAATTGTTCATTTTATTCAGCAATGATTCATTAACTTGATCAAAAGGACATGGAGGACTTTTATGTTACAAAAGATTTGTAACAAAGATTTGATTTTGTATTCGTCAAAGAATCCTGCACCTGTATCACAATTTCCGCAAAAATATTAAGGAGTACAACTGTTTTCAATATGGTTAATAATAAGAAATGTGTCTTGAGCATCAAATCAGTAAAAATGTTGAAAATTCAGCTTTACCATCACAGGAATAAATTACATTTTGAAAACAGTTAATGTAAAAGGGAATATTTCACAATATCAATATTTTCACTGTATTTTTATTAGAGCTGTCAAACGATTAATCACGATTAATCGTATCCAAAATAAAAGTTTGTGTTTAAATAATATATGTGGGTGCACTGTGCTTGTATATATTTAAGAAACATTTTCATGTATATACTGTATATAGATTTATATATAATTTATATATATATATATATATATATATATTTTATATATAAATAATATTTTTTTCTTAAATATATATATATATATACACAAAACAATTATACACAGTGCACCCACATATATTATGTAAACACAAACTTTTATTTTGGATACAATTAATCATGATTAATCATTTGACAGCCCTAATTTTCATCAAATAAATGCAGTCGTGGTGAGACTAGTGTACCTGATGTCCTTCAGCTGTTAGTGCTTAACATCCATTACTCTGAGGAGGTGAGAGGTCATCCAGTTTAGAGTATTTTGTCCTGCACTCTGATCTATGGGAATATGGCTAGAAAAAAGATTATGAAATAGAAACAAATCTTATTAGTGATCAGTAAGCAAGAATTAGGACTAATTCTTGTACACATTTCCCCTAAAATCCTCTTTTGTTCTTTTAATGACTTCAAATTCCTGCTGATGTCAGAGCACGTATTTTAACGTTGTGCCTCACTGAGCCGTTCACATGGTCAAAACCACAAAAATCAAAATGAGTAGCCATGATGCATTATATTTTTGATAACAAGATGAAAAAGTCACATCATAAAGTCCAGCTGAAAATTAAACTATTTAGCCTTAGTGTGCTCAAAACAAAGTGTGTTTTTAAAGCATGGCTTTGCTACTCTCTAAGCTATTGTGAGCATTTTACAATTATAACTGCGTCTGTGAATGAGGCTGCCTTGTCTAATCACGTTTTAAGTAGCTTTGTGCAAAATGTGATCCCAACTAAGCAATTCCCTTTAACAATTCGCCATTGTAACATGTTTTAATGTCATGCATAGTCCCCTTTTAACAAGCTGAGACAAATCATGCAAATATTACAAAACATTAAGGAGGTCCTATCCAAATCATGTTGACTTTATACATTGTGCAGTTTTAAATCATGTTGCTCAGATTGCTATCACTTCTCTTTGGCATTCTTTTTAAGACGTGCATTCAAACAACTGCATTCTTTATTGTTTATTACATTCGTATTTTGTAGCCCTGAGGCCACGTCTAAAAGCCGCAACCATCAATCCCCTGAGATTCCCTCTTGAACATTGAAAACATCATTTCTGTAACACATTTTGTTCAGCAGTCTAAACATTAGACACACCCTTTAGGAACTATATTTTTTGATCCTAGATGATTTTTTCTATTATTACCATTATTACTAGACCACAATACAATATATCAAGGAAATGTTTCACACTATGAAGATGTTTATCGGGAGTGTTTTGGAATGAATCATCCCTGACATATCTTTACACATTCACACTCAGTTTTTCCTTATGTTTTCCTTCTGAACCCATTCAATAATTATATTAACTTTGCAAATTTTGCTTTGCTGTTGTTTTTGTTGGCTTGACTCTACAAAACAGTAAGTAGCTCACTACCACATGAAATTATTACAAGGAAAAGTGATCTCTAGACAAACATCTCACCATGCAAATATTATACAAGTCAGATTCTCAACCTTCTTGACCCAAAGATCACCCATTGTCCACCAAAACCGACCCAAATTATAGAATAAACAAGATATGTTCCCTATTATGTCTGCTTCTGTCCGACCAAATCCTTAAGAACATTTTTACAATTAAGAAGGGGGAAAAATCTATGTTATTTTAATATAGTAATAATTTGTTAAATACTTGTTTATTATTTAAAAAATAATTTTAAGTTATCCTGCAGCTCCCCACTGTAAAATATTTATATATTTATATATATATATATATATATATATATATATATATGTTGTTGGTTCAATTTAAAATACACTGAAAAAAATAATATGCTTATCTAATCAACATATTACAAGCAATATTATTAATTAAATTGTACAAATTAGAATTAATTAGAATATTAATTTGATTAACTATTACTCAATTCTAATTTGTTCAATTTAATAAATAATATTGCTTGTAATCTGTTGCCACAATTTTATTGATTAGATAAAGCATATTCATTTTTACAGCAAGTAACCTGGTTGCCTTAAAATTTTAAGTTCAATGAAATGGAAAAAGTGAGTTAATACAACGAAGGATAATGATTTAATCTTCAGAAACTCAAAATGATACAGTATGTTATCTGAACTAAATAAATTATTTAAGTTAATTTGACAAAAGAAAAAATGTTGTGATTACTAATCACGAAAAGTTTTTTTTTTTTTACAGTTTGATGAGGCCCTTGACCCTGGGTGTGGTGAATATTGCACAAATTAAGCTTATTTTAAAATAGACATAATAATAATTGTTCAACAATAAAGTTATCCTAATTAAATCATCATCATTAATAAACACAACACTAGTGAATTAAGTCATTAAGGAGGAAACCATGTCCCTTGAAATTTTAATTATCACTCTTGCTTCCTTAAGGTTTATTGTAATTTCTAAGGCTACAATTCTGTCTTCTAACAGATAGACAGAGGCAAGACTCAACATGGCTCTACAGTTGTGGTGCATGACTACGTGACAACTATGTTTGTTTATTTGTTTGTTTTATTTATTTATTTACATAGCACAGTGTAATACAACTCACGTTGCCCAAAGTCAATCCCAATCGTTACTCAATCAATCATAAGCTAAACCACCAAATATAGCAGAAATAGACATATACATCACATAGACGCATAGACAATAACCCAATTAAGAAACCTCTCCATTAGAAGATTTTGTTTTAGCATTGCATTGAACATGTTTAAGGATTTGGCAGATTGAACAGATTGAGGAGGTCATTCCACAATTTAGAGCCAGCTCGAGAAAAGGCACTGTCACCTTTGTGTTTGTATTTTGTCTTGGTTGTGCAAATCAATTGTTTATTTTCTGATCTCAAGGATCCAGCCGGGATGACACCAAACCAATACACAGGAGCCAAATTGTGCAAGGTCTTAAAACCAAGTACAAGGATTTTGTAAATAATTCTCATTCGTATTGGCAGCCACTTTAGTGAATATAATAAAGGAGTCGCAGAATCATATTATTAAAATTAGAGTGTGCCAGATTTGCATCATGTGCGGCAGGTTTTAAAGTGACAGCAGCCAAAATGCTTCTGTCTGTAATTAAAGGGAGAGTTCACCCAAAATGTAGATGTCCACGTATATGTGGAACTGGCTTCGTTCTCCTCTCGGTGAAGCACAATGGATCTGCTTCGTTGCCAGCCACAGTGCTCTCACTTCATTGCAAGCGACGACCCGCATAGTAAGTGTGTGAAATGCCTCAGTCTGTTGCATGCTCGCTATTTATGGTGCTTCTGTCTGCAGGTTTGGTGAGGATTTAAAAAAAAAAAAAAAAAAAAAAAAACAGACGCAAGGCTTGGACACAAATCCAAACAGCGGACTGGTCTGTTACCGTGGACCTGAAGAATGTCTATTTCCACAGCCAGGTCATTCCACGGCATAAGAGGTTCCTCAGGTTCACAATTGGGGGAAAGGCACACTAAGGGCCAATCCCAATTCTACCCCTTACCCCTTCACTTTCCCCTAGCCCTAACCCTTCGCCTTCCCCTTGACCCTTGAAACAGAGTGGCAATGCGTAGGGGTGAAAATATTCCCCTAAGAAATGGGACACCACTACGCCTCCGTTAAACGTCATTATAAGTCGTTGCTAGCGCCTACGTCACGGGAGATGCGCCGATGTTTATCACAACTTCCAAGATGCCGTCGACAGCTGCAGTTATCTCAGTCGCGTGGGTTACAGCTATTTTCTTGCATTTATCTTGTGAAGTTCACAGGAAACAACGGAGACGACGAAAATATGTTGCGGGACTATCGTTAGCAAACTACAGTAATTTTAGCGATTATTTTTTTATTTTTACAAACGTTTCTGTGAAGAAACTGACCGTAAATATGAACACAATATTGAATGTAACATAAAGCAAATCATTATTTGTCGTTACAATACTTATTAAAGCCGCAAATACTTACATTTATGGGTCTCCTTTTTCGCTTGGGCAGCCATTTTGCGTCTGTAGCCTGGGTTAGCAGTGACAGTTCTCATACCCCTTCGTTTGAAGTGTGCTCCCGAAAAATCTTCGTTTGAAGGGCTATCTGGCCCTTCCCCCTAGCCCTCCCCCTCCAACCAAAAGAGAATTGGGACAGCCCTACCCCTTCACGTGGACGCGCAAAACGGAGGGGAAGGGGAAAGTGAAGGGGTAAGGGGTAGAATTGGGATTGGCCCTAATATCAGGTCCTTCCAATTGGCATAGATGCAGCCAAGCGCATAGATGAAGCTCTGGCCCCATTTAGACTCTAGGGCATTCGTGTGCTAAATTACCTAGCCAAAAGTCTCATTCTGTCTCAATCCAGAGAGTTAGTGTGTCATCACAGGGACATCTTTCTTCACCACCTCCACTCTTGGTCTCAGGCTGAATGCTCAGAAGAGCGTCTTCTTAACACCTTCTCAGCAGACCATTTTCTTTGGGGTCCTGGTCGATTTTTCTCTCAATGCAGGCCTGCTCGACCCCTGCTCGAGTTTGCAGTCTCCGTGCGTGTTTGGGCCGTTTCAGGCTTGGCCATCATGTTGTGGTGGGCACATCACAGACTTCTGGAGCTGATGGCAGAAGCCACTCATGTGCTGCATTTGGGTCTGGTTCATATGAGGCCATTGGTCAATGAAACTCAGGGGCATTCACCCTTCTTGGTTAGCTTTCATTCTGCTGAGAGTATCGGACAGTTGTCTTGGTGCTCTCTGGAGGTGGAAAGACCCTCTTTTTGCTTCAAGGAGTCAAGATGGGTGTGGTCTGCCACTGTCATGTTATCACGACAGCGTCACAATGTTCGAGCTCCTCTCGTGGCACACAAACTGCCTAGAGTTGTGATCCGTCTCCCTGGATCACTTCCTCTTGGTCCTGATGGGCTGTCATTTTAATGTCAGGATGGACAATGTGGCAGTGGTGTCCCACATAAATCACCAGAGTGGTTCACGGTCATTCACCCCAAACAAGCATGCGCGCCGCCGCCTCCTTTGGGCTCAAGACAGGTTCCTTTCGCTGACAGCAGTTCACGTTCCAGGAGCCTTAAACCTTGCAGGATAACTTCCAGTCGAGACAGGTCAGGGGAGTGGATGCTGCATATTTGGAGCCTTTTTGGCGAAGTAGTAAGTGGACCTCTTTGTGTTACAAGTCAGTTGCAAGACTCAACTCCCCTGTGCGCCCCCTGTGGTTCTACCTGTCTCATCCGGCGCCTCTGTCTGGGGATAGATGCCTTTGCTCATCCATGGCTGGATTTTTAATGTTTGAGAGACTATTGATAATGCTTGTGTGCCTTCTACTAGATGGCTTGTGTGTCTTGGTGTACAGCTCGTGCAGTGGATCCAGTCACATGCCCAGTTGGTTCAGTGCTAAAATTCCTGCGTGATAAGTTTGCAGCCAGAGCATCTACGATTATTTTAAGGGTTTACTTCGTGGCTATCGCAGCATGTCGGGAGTCAGACATGGTACCCTTAGGTAGAGTTTGTCTAGTTTCTTAGTTAATGCGTGGAGTTAGACACTTGAGGCTTGCATGACATGTTAGTGTCCCCACCTGGAATTTGTCGGTGGTTATTGGAACCTCTTTTGAACCTTTGAAGTCAGTTCCTGACCAGATGCTGACTGTCAAATTGGCGTTTTGGTTAGCATTAGCATGTCGGGGATCTGCAGGCTCTTTCTGTGAGAGGGACTTGCATGGAGTTTGCCCCGGGTCTTGTGAAGGTGTCTCTGCAACCCAGGCCTGGTTATGCCCCCAAAGTTTTCTCCACGTCATTAAGGATCTATTTGCTTTGCCCTGTTCAGGCTTTAAAGGTGTATGTGGATCGCTCTGGCTAGTAGTGCAAGTCCTCTCATTCACATTTAAACATTGATCAGCAAACATAATCAGAAGCTCAACCGAACCTGCTTGATGCATGAGAACAAACCTCATTAGTCCTTGTGGAAGCTCAAACATACTGCGTCAACATGAGAATAAACCTAATTGGTTCTCACAAGTTAACCGAACAGCTTGAGCTTCCATTTGTCACAACTAATGAGTGAGTTAATGAATGTTTATAAGTGAATCAACGCCTAAATCATTTAATCATATAAAGCGATCGTTCCTCTTCAGTAAATTTGGTAAACTGCTCAATTCATATGGATTAGGTTTTCGATCTCTTTTCGAAATGATCAAACTTTTTGAAGCTTCAAATTGGCACTTGCATAGCTGTTGCATGCAATTAATGACTGAATTTTTATTTTTGGGTGAACTATTCCTTTAAGGATAATAAAAGAACAAAAGAAAAAAAAACTTAATAAAAAGATGCCACTAAACAAATATTTAAAATATCAGCTATTGTCTTACATGTTCTTTTTTTACAGTAATCTGGAGATTAATGTGAAATTATAATATAGAAATATTTTAAAAACTTTAAAGCTGCAGTTTCTAGTGTTTCTTCTTTGTCGCCATCTCTGTTCGAAATCTGCAATTGCAGTTTTTCACGGAATTATCAACTGAACTGGGTTGTGCCTCGGCACGGGATTGAGCAGATGAATCCAATGTTTTGAGGAGAATGTGTGGCTGACAGATTCTACTTTTTGGAAGTATGACCAACATAAGGAAAAAATTAACTAAGGAAAAAAAAGCATAAATCCACCAGTACCACTGGAATTAAAAACATTATTACAAACTTACAGTTTAGATTTATTACTAGAGCGAGTAATATTACTAATATTATTAGTGCGATTAATTACAGAAAAAATTTTATATTAATTAGTAAAAAATGAAATCGACTGACAGCACTAGTATTAGCATGTGGTGAAAACCTAAACTGTAGGTCTGTGATATACAGTAACCGTACAGGTAGGCAGGTAGGTACTGTTTAATCAAACTGCACAGGGCTACTATGCATAAGATCTTTGGTAGCAAACCTCTACTGAATTCACTATTGGTGTTAAAAAAGCAAAAGCATCACACCGCAAAGGCTTAAAGCATTGGTTTAACCTCAAATGGGAGAATTTCTAGCATTCCTCCTCCAGTTGTAATCTTCTTTCATAGTTGCTTGTAATTAGACTGAAAACACAGAATTAATCTGGAGAGGTCAGGAGATCTGTAGCAAATTTTCTTTGCCAAAAGTAAAAGCGTACATCGAGAAAAAACAGTTTTTCAACCCAAACAAATACATGAGATTTATCAATACCAACTCACAACACACTTTGGATCAGGGCCTCAGTTCTATTTTAAATTCTGTTCTTTTGAACTTTCTATTCATCAAAGAATTGTGAACAGAATGCATCACGGAATGTATTACATTTGTTTTCAACAATGATAATAATGTTTCTTGAGCATCAAGTCCACAATTTAGAATGAGGATCATCAATATCAGAATATACATACTAAAATGTACAACAACATTAGATAATTGGGGTTTATTTGTCTGTCACAATTTGAAGCAGCTATCCTGAGAGAGACAGGATTCAGGGCTGGCAGGATTGAGCATTCACCCTCATTATCTTGGGCCTTATTGATCCTGTCTGTCTTTGCCACCTCACAGGATCCTTCCCCTCACCTTGTGGAATTACCCAACACTTTGTGCCAGTTGCCATAGAGACAGACCATTGATCCACTCCACACCCGAGGTACTGATTGATAAAAATGGCAGCTAATGGAAAGTCTACTCTTCTATAAATGAAACAGACCAACTAGATGGAAGGTAGGTAAAAAAAAAAATAAAAAAAAAAAAACACAAAAAGAACATGATTGTCAAATAGCAAGTGTCAATTCCATGAACTTCAACTTCGCTGTGCCTTTACCACAGATTGAATCCACTGTAAAAAATTATATGATCAATAAGTTATGACAACATTTGTTTTTACATAGCTTTAACTAATTAAAATAAGTTGAGCATGTTTTTGTGTTGCACAAGATTCAGCCCATTTTTAAGTCAGTTTAAAGGGGTTATGTGTAGGTTTTTACTTAAAAAAAATCTTTAAGATAGAGTCTTCATTTGTACATTTATGAGCCAACCATAATGTAATAGAAAGAATGACACCTTGCTGTCCACCATGGTTCAGAATATCAGCCTGTAGGCTCAATTGTGTGTGTAAGAGTCGGGTCTGAATTGCCGTGAAAATTCACAAAATGTGACGTCATGCATGTTCTCGTCTACTTGGGCTTACATCCGTACAGCAGCCATTAGTAAGCAGCAGAAATAGCTAGCGGTATTGTTTCAAATGGACTCTGTGCTGGAGGCTGGTCGCTTCTTTCCATCCGCAATCCAGATACCCACTGAAACTCCTTATTAGTTTAAAAACAAAACAAAAGCCTTATCTAGTGCGGCCAGTGAGCGTGCGCACGAGAACGAGCATGAGACTGGCTGCAGTTTCTCATGTAATTTAATTTGAAATTACTTTAACATCCAAGTTGATTACACTTTTTTTTTGCTTTGTTTGTTTTTTAACAGTGTAGCGAGCTCACCTCTGTCTTCATTTAATTTAACAAAGGAAGGTCTTTGAATGCAAGTGTACATACTATATGTGAAGGACACTGTGGTCAAGTTTATTTATCAAAGGGTCCTGATAATTATTGCAGGAAGGGACAACAGCATATCCAGTGGAACAAAACCTCTGTTCATTGTTGAACGTAAAAAAAAGACAAAATTTGCGGCAGAGAGGCCTACTGTTTCTTGAGGTTTTCATTCGGTTCACATTCTAAGTATAGACTGACTGTTGTCTCACCAACTAATTAGGGAGTATTGGACACATTTGTCTAAAAGTCCACTATATGAGCTGCCAAGCAGTGTTCTCAATTACTGAGACATGTGAATATGGTAACTGCTTTCCTGTACAAACCTCAACTCCAGGAACCTCAGGCCTGAGGGGCGGAGAGGAAATTCTCAGATAGCACCTCAATCCTATTATTTGATTGTATTCTTCATTTAATAAACCATGAAAGGATGGAAACAGGAGGTGGCGTGGAATATATATATATATATATATATATATATATTTTTTTTTTTTCCTCAAGAAGGGACTTGGGACTGGCCATGAAAGAGACTGCGTACACTAAACAGCGTAGCTGACTTACAGATTCAGTTAACAAATGAATAAGAATGTTTATTTTTAAACCACAATTTTTAAACCACAAACCTCTCTAATGTTAGAATGTTTATTTTTAAACCACAACTTCAATGTGTGCTTCTTTTACAGATTTATTTACCGATATCTTTCACATTTCTAATCCAAACAACGTCAAACTCGGCACTGCACTTACTCGTGCCTGTAGCAAGACACTTGTCAAGTTGAGAACTTGAGATCCATCGGACTAACGGTTCGAGAGATATGCGATTAACAGACAGACACACACACACACACACACACACACACACAGACGTTCCTGTAATTTATAGATAGATGGGATTTTTTTTAAACGCAGGAGGAAAAACTCTGTTTATAAAAATACCTGTGTCCATGTGACCAAGGCCTGAGTCACCCAAGTGATGCTGGTAGGAAGATGAGTGAATTAGACGGCTTTATTGGCATTAGAGCATTCATTAGTGGTAAGACCCGCTTTGACAAAGAGAACAGTGAGCCCGGTGAATAAATTAATTGATATTATGCTGATTCACCAACAGAAATTCTGTTTCAATGCTCCCATTTCACAAACATACTGCAATTCTAGAGGAAATCACTTATCAGGAACTCATTCGTTAATGATTATTTTTATGCTCGTTAGGTCAGTAGCGAATTCAGATTTTTACACACTGTGCCAATTTTGTCACTGGCTTTGTGACAAAAGTTTGTACAGTTGTAATCAAAATTATTAACCCCGTATTGCAAATCAGGTTTATTGGCAATATACAGACTTGCTAGCCTGGGTTTCCGCATGCAGCCTTGCCGCAGCGCAATTTATTTTCGCTGCTAGGCAGCCTGGACACCATGAACCAAATTTTCCCCTGAGATAGGGAACCAGTCACAGAAAGGGGAGGGAGCAGCAATGACGACGTATACGCGACACACTAAAGCAGTTTGTTTATATCTATGGACCATGTCAGCTGACACGAAGTTACCTTTTGATACAGCTTAATGTTTGACATTAACATATCGGCTCAAGTGATTTGCCGAGGGGGGATTTAAAGCTGTTCCCTGATACTGGTGACTTCACTTTTTAATTTTTATTTCATAAAATGTTAGCCTTTTTTGTTAATCACATATTTTACCATTTAATGTGTTTTAACAGCTAGATCGGGACCGCTAATAATCGTTTTTAAATTAATAAACTCCTTTTTAAATCAATATGTTGTGTCAAATTATTGATTTAGTTCGTAAGTAAAGTGGGAAAATGTATAGCAGTTGTTCCAGCGAATACAAGCCCTCCAGGCTGATTCAAGACCCCTCCGCTTCGCATTAGAGTTTGCGGGGTTGTATTCGTTATACTGTAACAACCGTCTCGCTATAGATTATCCCTTACTTTTATTTATTTATTTCTATAAGGACAAGACAAAATAAGGGCCGTCAAGGGTGTTTAAACAGTGCAGTACAGCAACCAAACCAGTAGCACTACCATTTTTACAGCGCCGAAAGCAGACCTGTCACTGATGTAATGATGCAATGACATGCACTTGCTAGCCTGTTCCATTTACGTGAAAAGCCTCGTCTAGCCTCTGAAGGAAATGACTTGGAAGGACCCGTCCTGCCAAGGAAGTATCCTTGACATTGAGAAACACGTTTAGTGTATACATAAATCTCCTAAATCTCTGACCCATCGTCATCTTCATCGTCTAATTTTCTGTCTACATACGTCAGGTGTTGGTGTGATGGTCCAACTGTGATGCTCACTTTAGAATCTTCCAGGACTTAAACCAAGCTTTGGTGGAATTTGAGGTATACTTGGGCTCATTGTCCTGTTAGAAGGCCCAAGCTTCAGCATCCTCACAAACGGCACAACGTTTTCTCCTTGGATTTCCTGACACTTTAATGAATCCATCTTGCCTTTCACACTCCGCATGTCATTTTCACTGGCATGAGTTTAGTACGCACCTTTCTGTGCAAGCTGGTACCTCAGTGCCTGTTGCCACCAAGTCTTGCTGCAGCTCTTTTGCAGTCACTCAAGGGTTTTTATGAACCTGCCTTCTCAGAAATCTGGTTGCAGCCGTTGATAGTTCCTTTTTCTACCCTGGCCAGGTAGTGTAACCACGGTTCCTTTAACTTTGAACAATGCTTCCAACACTGTCTCTAAGAACATTTTGTACCTTTGCTATATTTTTGTATCCCATTCTTTGTTTGTGAAGGGTGATGATATCTTAACTTTTTGGACCATTCTTTTGACCATATTTCTAACATGCAGTGCATGTATTCTGATGCAACAAATGAAGCCCTTGATTAATGATTAGTTGAATCAGGTGTGTTTGAGACAACACCTGTTTTGCAGATATGTGCTGTTGTGAGGGAATATATTCAGAGGGTTGAATAATTTTGAGACTGCAGAAGTCATTAAAAGTTGTATTTTCAATGGAATTTGGGGAAAGCACTTGTAATATTTGTGGTGTTGAGCTATTTCAATTACTTTTGATTGATTTGTCTTTTACAAACAGCTGAAAGTCTGTAAATTTGGCACGTGATCCGATCAAGAAGATCAATAGCCAATCAGGACATGGCGCGTTTACATCTGTTCACATTAAGTAGCCTCTGTGTGGATAACCGATTGGATTTGTGTTTCCTGAATAATATTTAAATTAGGTCTGTGGCACGACACCAGATTAAGAGTAAAGATGATACCAATTAAACAATTTACCAATTGCTTTCACTCACTCACTTTCCTGTGCAATCTCCAGTCTTAGATCAAATTTTTGAATGAAGGAATACTTCCTGAGTTGATCATACAAAAATAACTGGGTTGATCATCATAACAAGTCACATTGTGCAATAGTGCAATGACTATATTGACAGAAATGGGAGATTGATAAACATGCTGACACAATAAAAACATTCAACATTTAAAACATAAAAAAATTCTGATTCTGATTATTCCTCTGCAAAACAGACAAGATGAATTCAGTATCCTCGACTACCTCAGAGCCTGGACACTGAAGTGCGTTTACACGTGTTAACAACATCCTGATACAGGTTGCATGTTAATGCCAAATGTAAATGCAGCCTATGTTAACCGATAATGGTCCAATATAAAAATTAAATATTTTGTCTAAATAATTCAACAGTAAAACATTGAAGTAAAAATTATTCAAAAGTAAAGCATTAAAAACTAAAATTAATAATTTTATCAATGTTATCAATACTAAAAGTAAATAGGCAACACTTATAAATTATTTAAACAAATTAATATATCATTTTATTGTACATTATGTAATATGGATATTCACTTAAAGATTACATTTATTAAGCTAGTCTTATTGCATTATGGTCTTTTTTTAAAGATTTACTTTAAGTGAGTGTTAGATGACAGCAAAGGTAATCTAAAAGCATAAATAGCTGAAATGAGCATGCACAAATAATATTCAAAATGTTTCAGTCACTCTGTCAGTCAACACAGGCCAATAATTGATATGGTACAGATATATGGTGTATCCCTACTGTTTACTGTCCCAAAACATATCACAATGGCCCCTTCTTATCCCTACCTGAGACAGATAGTGGACTGTTCATTTAAATGTGGTAGGTACTGAATGTTTGTAGATGATGGAATAAAAAGAAAGCAACTGATCAAAACTTCAGATTGTTAAGAAAGAAATCAAGCATTGGTTCAAGTCACGCAACCTTGCAAAATGAGGATAGAAATCTAAGAGCATTACTAAAAATGACATTGCTTTGTCTCATTGCTCTGCAACATTCAAGAGGTCCCTATATAACTCTGTAACCATTGTCAGAAACCACTACAAGTCTCACAACCAGATATAGGAAGGCCATAACATTTACAAGGGTCCGTCAAAACTTAAAAAGGAGGCCTCCCATTAGTAAAGCCAGGTATTTCCTGTGGATGTGAATGGCCTTTTGGCCGACAAGAATAAACCATACCTATCTGAAACAGCTTAACTGGTCCAGTGACCCATCTGTCCACAGGTATTTTAAAGGACTAAAAAGACTGGTTCAAGTATGTCTTTCAGACCTGACCAGATGGATGGTTGGCACTGAGAATTTACATAAACCATGAAACAACTAAAACTGAGGCACGGCTAAAAAAAAATCCAGCATTTTCAAAGCCCATAGGGTTGAATACTCAACTTATAGTGATTTCGACAGTTATTATAGCAAACTGCTAATCCTTGTTCATGTTTAAGCATGTTGTGATGCAAAAAAAATTGAATACTATACAGTGTAATGTAATTTGCTTTCAGAAAGAGTACACACCATCACTATAGCATACATATATATATATATTTATATATATATATATATATATATATATACACACACACACACTCACCTAAAGAATCATTAGGAACACTTTTTCAATTTCTCATTAATGCAATTATCTAATCAACCAATCACATGGCAGTTGTTTCAATGCATTTAGGAGTGTGGTCCTGGTCAAGACAATTTCCGGAACTCCAAACTGAATGTCAGACTGGGAAAGAAAGGTGATTTAAGCAATTTTGAGTGTGGCATGGTTGTGGCATGAGTATTTCACAATCTGCTCAATTACTGGGATTTTCATGCACAACCATTTCTAGGGTTTACAAAGAATGGTGTGAAAAGGGAAAAACATCCAGTATGCGGCAGTCCTGTGGGCAAAAATGCCTGGTTGATGCTAGAGGTCAGAGGAGAATGGGCCGAATGATTCAAGCGGATAGAAGAGCAACTTTGACTGAAATAACCACTCGTTACAACCGAGGTATGCAGCATTTGTGAAGCCACAACACGCACAACTTTGAGGGGGATGGGCTACAACAGCAGAAGACCCCAACGGGTACCACTCATCTCCACTTCAAATAGGAAAAACAGGCTACAATTTGCAAGAGCTCGCCAAAATTGGACAGTTGAAGCCTGGAAAAATGTTGCCTGGTCTGATGAGTCTCGATTTCTGTGGAGACATTCAGATGGTAGAGTGAGAATTTGGCATAAACAGAATGAGAACATGGACTAAATAACACAGCACTAAATAAAAAATGACACGCATTTTGTATTATTTCTCTTATATAGTTACAATAGTTAACATTTTGGAGATTCTGCAAGGTGTAAACTTTTGGCCATACAGTAGCCCTATATATACACACAGTTCTGTTCATAAGTTTGTGTATATATATATGACAATAAATCCAGTATTAATTCAATTCCGACACAAATGACTACGGGTGTACTCACACTTGGCGATCTGAACTGTGCCTGAGCACGTTTGACCCCAAAAGTCTAGTGTTTGACTAGTGTGATCTCACCATACCCCAAGTGTGATTATACGCCCTGACTAACCGAACTGATTGGCCAAACAGGCAACATGTAACAAAATATTGTCCGATTTAATAGACTGGCCTACTTAGCCTGACTTATTAATGTGAATGTAGGTACTTACTGCAATGTGAAAAAGTTTGTCTTTGTCAGAGGGAGTTGAGAATTCAGTCCTAACATTGAAGAGTCTGTTCATTAAAGCATGTCTCACTGAGAGCTTTCAGGATTGACAGCGCTTGTTGCCAGAACAGCCAAATGGTGCAAGGATATTCTGACATCCACCATCATCCCATCTAAATCAAAAACAAGAATGGTTTCATCTCACAAATTGAACTTTTTTTGAGTTAAGGTCACCCCAGCCTTTTAAGAGTGATTGCAGGACTAAATATTTTGTATAAAGAGATCACATCTGTCTGGCTGTGTACCACTGGATTCTAAACAAATATGTTGGTTTATGTAAACATCATAAATATCAACATTATTTATTTGTATATGAAGAGTTCAGATGCAAAAGCCTCTAAGTGCCATTTGAAATTTTCTTCTAGAATGATCATTTTTATCAAGCTTGTATATTTTAGTTAATTACTTTTACTTAAATGGGGATGAAGATTACCTAATGAATTGTCATTTAAGTGAAATTACTGAATTTAAATATACCAGCTTGATAAAAATGATCATTCTAGAAGAACATTTCAAATGGCACTTAGAGGCTTTTGCATCTGAACTCTTCATATATAGATATATATTTATTTCTGATTGAAGAGATTAAAAGGCCACTTTACTCCATCATGGAACACCTGTTGCAGAACGGATCTTAGTCTGAAACATCCTGTTAACAAATCCTTATTTTGTATACAAAATTGTGTATAGCTATATATTCATGTCACTTAAATACATTTGTTTTAGCAAATGAAGGTTTAGCGTTTTCAAATGTAACTGAGTCATCTGTGGGTCAAACCACACAGAGTGGCAAGAGGGTGAGTTTTTGCTCACTCACATGACAATTTTCAGAAGCTCTTGAAAGGCCAAACCAGGTAGGTGTTATAAATTCAGAGATGCACCATTTATTCATTTTGCCTAAACAGAGAAAACAAACCCCTTCAAAAAGAGTCACAAAAAATATAAAATGCTGATATTTTTACTAAAGCAGCACAAACAACAGCGCATATTAACAACCAAACTCAACACACAATAAACATTTCAGCAGTCAAAAGTGCTTTATAATCATCTTGATGATAGCAACTTTTACTTTATTACAAGATGTTCTATTAGCATTACGAGGCAGACATAAAGGCAAAATAGTAAACAGGAGGATTTAGCCCACAGTCTAAGAAAGCATGCAGGATCTAAACTTTAGGACAGGAATGAATGATTGGACTTTGTATTCCCTGATTATTCCCTACCAAAGACATAAAACGGATGAGAGTAAAAAATACAACGGTCAACAGTGTAACTCAGCATTTGGATCTGTGAGTGACTTACACTTCGCTGTCCTTGGACTTCATGAAGTCTACACCAGCCTTGAAGAGAAGTCTGACTAAATAATAATAATAACATAAGACAGTCAGTGTAAAGGAATGAAGAGACAAAAAATAATCTATTTTAATTCTTCTTAAAATCACATGTCCAAATGTCAACTTTTGTACATTAACCTATAATCAATACAAATAATCTGTTAAAAAGCAGGATGTAGTGACCTTGATTTATGACACTGTTTTAAAAAGAGGGGTAAAGGGTATTTCCAAGGGCTGATTTTAAATATATTTTTGTTTCTTTAAAATATCATTTTTATAACATTTGTTATTTCTGATTTGAAACCGCTACTAATAACATAATTTTATTGACATTAAACCTAGAGTTTACCATGGCAACTTGAGTGACATTTCTGCAGAAATGAGGGAGGTATGGAGACAGTCTTTTTTCGGATGGCATCATAGTTGGACGGCACTCCGTCAAGTCAGTAGACTCCCTCCCCCTGCCATAGATTTGCTCTGTAATTCATATGGGTAGACTGCCTCTACTCATAAGCGTCTCACCCTACCTCCCGTCAAACTAAGTCGCTCTTTCGTCTCCCACTTAGCAGTGACAGCCAACCTCCAATGTGCTCAGTCAGTGGCTATCGAGAGCGGTCGTTATTGCACCTGCTTCGGTAGTGGTCGTTGGGTAGCATCCGGCACGCGCGAGAATACCCCGTGAGTGACTAAACTTTAGAGATCCGAAAGAGATCATTTAACGTCATGGACGTAAGGCTGCATCTGAAGCAAATTGCTTGTCTGTGTTTTATCAACCTGCTTCTGACGCCTTGTGGATTAGCCTGCGGTCCTGGTAGAGGGTATGGAAACCGAAGACACCCAAAGAAATTAACCCCGTTGGCTTACAAGCAGTTCATTCCCAACGTCGCTGAAAAAACGCTCGGGGCCAGCGGCAAACACGAAGGCAAAATCACAAAGGATTCAGAGAGATTTAATGAGCTGATTCCGAATTATAATCCCGATATCATCTTTAAAGACGAGGAAAATACAAACGCGGACAGACTGATGACCAAGGTATGGACTCATGCGTGCGTAATTACCCAGACGCACACTATCATAAATAATGCATCTCTAGTTTGGCCGTTAAAAAAAAAAAAATCATTTCAGATATGGCTTTATGAAGATTGTAAAAAAAAAAACAAAAAAAAAAAAAAACATTGATGTTGCATTATGGGCTCTTGTGTTCTTTAACGCACCAGAACAGAGCAGGGATGTTTTATTGCATAACTAGAGAATAAAACTTATTGGTGTAATTCTAATAAGTTGTTATATTTCATCAGGCTGTACAAATTTGTAACATAACCTTTATTTAGGATTCCCAGCACTTTGACATTGCGCGGTAAAACTAAAACTTTAACTGTTGATAATCCGACATATAGCCTAGTGCGCTATAACATTTTCACCATGCAGGCAGCTGGGCTTAAGTGATGTACTTTTAAGTAGTGTTGTACTTTGATTTACATATAGCCTACATATATATATATATATATATATATATATATATATATATATAATATATATATATTAAATGTAGGCTAATTGAATTAAAAATGACTATTCGCTGTCCTGAAAATTTGCATGATAGTCTATCTTTGACATTGGAGCAAACTGAGCACCGTTGGATAATTTAGTGTTAGTGGTGAAATGCATTTGCTGAGCATAGCCTACGTTTTTTTTCTCCTAATCAAGAAGGCTTCTGAAAGTTAATAACATAATTAAATACACGAAACACCCCGCCTCCACACATAGTAAGCATTGCGTAATATTTTTTTTTCCCTCTGGTCTGCCCGATCAATTAATTCGTTCCCCCAAGATCACTTCTGCGTGTCTGTTTATGAATACATCTCATGACCTGCTTTTATTGTCTTCTTAAGAAAATGTGGGTCAGACGTGATCTTTGTCACTGATGTTGCGCGTAGTAGGCTATTGGATAATACCGGCTCCCGTGGCGAGCGCGTTTTGTTGCCATTCACTCAGCCGGTGCACTGCTTTCTCTGATTAAAATGTTTTAGGATAATTACTTGAAGCCAATTACAAAACGTTTTCTCTCGCAATCTCTAGCATCAAAGTAAGCAACTTGCCCCAGTACAAAAATGCACGTCCACAATGCCATGGAAGAATCAGCATTTAAGCAATTCATTGGTGGCGCAACGTCTCTGTATTACTGCTGCACATGCTGAGAGAAAGAACTTGAATTTTCAGCTCTATTTACTCCTCTCGGTTATCGATCGGTCGGTCTAGAGTCTGCGCTTTTGACCTATGGCAATAAACGATCTCTCCATCGCACAAACTGATGTCAACTGTGGCTGACTGGCAGTTATTTAAATCAACCCAATTCTGAAATGATTGCATCAATTGACCAGTAATTCCTTTTTAGATGTATATTTAGCATTTTGCAAGAACATTTGTTTTAAACACACAGAAACAATATAAAGGTCACTGTATAGTCGTATGCATAGCCTACGAAAAACAAACTTTTTTGGATAAGTTGCAGTGATGACTTGAAGAGGAGAACCGAAAGACCCTTTTGGGCATACTTTTTATTTATTTATATTTTTACCTCTAAATATTCAGTAAATCTTCTGACACTTTAAAAGGGTAGGCTATATGTATTGTGATTGACAACCTTCCTCTCTCACTCATTCAGCGCTGTAAGGACAAGTTAAATTCGTTGGCGATATCCGTTATGAACCAGTGGCCGGGCGTGAAACTGCGCGTCACTGAAGGCTGGGATGAGGATGGTCACCATTCCGAAGAATCTTTGCACTACGAGGGACGCGCAGTGGACATAACTACCTCAGACAGGGATAAAAGCAAGTATGGGATGCTATCTAGGCTTGCAGTGGAGGCAGGATTCGACTGGGTCTATTACGAATCTAAAGCCCACATACACTGTTCCGTCAAAGCAGGTGAGAACAATGTTACTTTTGGCCTAGCTGACATAATACATGTAGCTTATGCTACATAGATGCATAATTTAAATATATCAGTCTATTTATGTGCATTCATATAATTTTAGAAACATATCCAAGAACTTCAGCAAATAGCCTGAAAAGATAGGCTTGAGGCATCCTTTGGGGTTCATCAGATTGCCACATTGGATAACCTATTGGCACTGTTAGTCTAGAATGTAGTTTCCAAATATTGAGATCTTATATAAAAAATCTTTTTTTTTTTCATTTTACAGGGTAATAATTTGTGAAATAATCATTGTTAACACATCAATACATATTTTTTTTCTAACCAAGAGCAGCTGAAATAACAAATATAATGACAAACTTATAAAACTTATAAGAAGTGTTAAATGCTGCTAATTATGTAGTTTACTGCGCGTTGGGATTTCTGCACCTGTGTAAACAGTTATACAAAACTAAAGGGATCAAGGAAAAGCAAAGTCTGTAGGCTCAATTTAAATGACAATGTCGGATCACTTTTGTGTTAATTCAGGAGCCAGAATCACCAGACAGCGTTTCAACCCTTGCAGCTTTAGTCTACACGTGTTTGGATTTGTTTCCATATCCCCAGCACCATGTCAATCCATTTTTTTTTAAAAGCTTTACAAATATACATTCCTAAATGGTCTATTTTTACTTTTATCGCAGAAAATTCGGTCGCTGCTAAATCAGGGGGATGTTTTCCTGGAACGGGTACAGTGACACTTGCAGACGGGAGGAGGAAACGTATCAGAGATCTTAAAGTGGGCGACCGGGTTTTAGCATCAGACGAGAGAGGAAATGTCTTATTTAGCGAATTCATTATGTTCATGGACCACGATCCGAAAACGAAAAGACAATTCGTCGTCATCGAGACGTCAGAGCCTTTTACAAAGCTGACCCTCACAGCCGCGCACCTTGTCTTCATCGGGAACGCTTCAGCTAGTTTGGGTATTACAGCAACATTTGCAAGCAACGTGAAGCCCGGAGATAACGTTTTGGTGTCGGATGGCACAAGCAGGACCCTCAAGAGCGTTACCGTAAAGAGGATTTACAATGAAGAGCACGAGGGCTCTTACGCGCCAGTTACAACTCACGGAACTATAATAGTGAATCGGGTGCTGGCTTCGTGCTACGCGGTTATTGAGAATCACACATTGGCACATTGGGCTTTTGTACCGGTCAGGTTAAGTCACAAGCTGATGACGTGGCTTTTTCCGGCTCGTGATTCAAACGTCACTTTTCAGGAGGACGGCATCCACTGGTACTCAAATATGCTGTTTCACATCGGATCTTGGCTGCTGGACAGAGACTCTTTCCATCCTCTCGGGATTTCACATTTAAGCTGAGACTGCAGCTATACAGTGTTTCACTACGTGGACATCAGACTATATGTAGCCTATCTTTATTTTCTGTAAGAAAAGCCTTAAAGTGTTCACTCAATAATTTATTTGTATTGGATTATCTGTTTCTGAAAACGTAGGCTACACGCCGTTTCAAGCATGTGACCGTTTTTTGTGCATTTTGTGAAACATAAAAGAGAGTATAGGATTTAAGAGAAAGCATTGAAATTACAGGACTGTAACGTTACAGTGAGTGTGCAACCGACTGTTCTGTTATATTGGATAGGCTAAGCATAGGATGGCGCTCAAAATTATATTTTTATACACAGATTTGTATATTATTAGATTTTTGAGGGATCTAAAAGTATTTACAGAATCATATTTCGTTATTTGAAATAGTGCCAAGTACGAAAGCGCGGTAAATTTAAACAGTTGCGATGTATCAACGAACTGTTCATGCCATTATGTCATGTGTCATTGTTTTTGTGTAGCCTATTCACTACACTAACAGTTTTTTGTTTAAATGTACATTTCTTGACAAAAGTACTCAAAATAAATTCATGGTACGAAGTGTAAATTATTCAATGACCTTCAGAGCTTGACTTAATTTGGGGGTTAAAATGTCTTTTTGAGAAAAAGTTAGCTTACCATCAAATAGGCCATTTTAAAGGTATTTTAAACAACTAAAACTAAAAATGCTAATATTTGTGTTATTTTCTTGAAATACTATAAAGTGATAACGGAAACCGCTCGAGCAGCCTTCGGTTGCTAGGTTACCCCTGGTGGGAGCGCGACTTTAGTTAACCCCGTTGGCTTGCATATTTAACCTCACAATTCGCTCTGCGTCTGCATTTTTTCACTTTTAAATGTTTTAGGAATTGAAAAGACAAACTTTAAATTTGGATTAGACGTAACCTATGTTTTATTTTTCCACTGACTAATCTATTTTTTTGTTTGTTTGTTTACTTGAGGGGTTCAATAAAAAATCGCCGATGTTGCAGCAAGACTTTCGACAACATTTAGGAAGTAGCCTAACGTTTGGCCTATTGTGTCTATTAATGTCTTAAAGTAAAACCCAGATCAACAATTTCCCAGCGTTAGAGTAATTTAGTCACCACTCTGATAACCAATCTACAAAATATGCATTTTACACATGATGCTTGAAACGTCCACAGTAAGAGACGAGTATGGTGTGTGTAAGGCTTATGTAGTGCGACATCTACTGGGTCTTTACGGCTCTGACACACTGCTCCAAGTTTCCCCATGACAAGCAACATCAGCGCATATTTTCTCGAACAACGGATGAAGTTTATCTGAAATGTTTTGAAACATTGTATTTGAAACGTTCTTTTTAATATTAAAGTCACCACCCGACATACTGACATAAGCTTACACTCTTAAAAAGAAAGGATCCAAAAAGAAGTTTTGTAGGGAAGCCATTTTTGGTTTCCCAGAGAACCTTACAGTGAATAGTTCTTAAAACAATTTGTTTTCCTTTGTGTAAAACATGCTTATCTAAAGAACCTCCACTATAAATACCCTTTTGTGAAAAGGTTCAGTGGATGTGCCAATAACCATTCTTTTTAAGAGTACTCCTTTGGTTTGGTCAAGTTTGCATATTGAATGAAAAAGCCAACAAGATAGATACATTAACCACTATGCAGATCTGAAGATAAAAGAACACCTTGTAAATTACAAGAATAAAGCAGTTAATTGACATGTTAATCCCTGTGTGACCTTTGACATGATTGTTAGTGGATTTCCATGGCAGTTAGCCTGACAGATGTACCAAATATATGCCTTTAAAACAAAATCAATAATTTTGAAGGCTCCCTGGTATAGTAAAATCAAGCTCAACATGACCGAGACATATTCCCAAAAAGTCCTGGACGGTCTTGGAAGAAATATCAAGAAGCCATGAGACCTTTTCAGTCTATAAAATAGCCACAAAAAGGCTTAGAAAAAAAAACACCACCACTGTTTCAACTGCACATATTGGTAAATTTCTGATAACATGCAAGGCATTCTGTAGACGGGAATGCGGATGATTCAAAGGCCATTCAACTCGTTATTATACAAGAGCTTATGTAGAGATGTGGAAAGGCTCATTGACGTAAAGCTCTAAAATAATTGAAAGCAATAAAGCTCAACTTTGGCACAAGTTCAAGCAGTGACTAGCTCAATAACACTGCCCACCTGAGTCAGTTAATCCATCAGACTTCAATCAGACACCAGGCACAAAACCTGTGATGAATGATGTAGACAGGCTGGGAGATACACTGGTATGCTGATCTTTTTCCCCCTCAACATTTTAGTCAAACACAACATTGGTGGTAGTGGTGGGGAGGGGGACTCAAATTGCTTAATGAGAAAAGTAAGTAACATTTAAAGAGTGTTGCGACAAGGATTGAAATTCCACTCACATTCAGCTTTTGAGGAGGGAGCGGTGTTGACTCTGTGTGGTTGAGACTTGCTGGAAGACACAAAAGGAGCTGCGTGGAGACAGAGGGATGACCTTGGGCCCGGCCCAGGTACAAAAGCACTGCTAAAGGAACATTCCAGGGGACCAGGAAAACAAACTAGCCCCTAATCCTCCCTCTATCCCACAGTCTGCTGGATTAGAGCAGGGCCACTCTCTGCAAATGTTGACATTCCCTAAGACAAGACGTTAAAGTCTTGGAAAATATTTCAGAATGCAACATCTGTTGCAAGCAAAAGACGGAGCACAATAGATGAGGCAGTCTTGTTGTATCTAAGAAGCAGTGAACTTCAAATGGTCTTTCAATGGTCTGTGTGTTTTCAGATGGAAGGTATTCATTCGTTCAATCTTTTTTTGTGAAGTTAAATCAATTCAACAGACAATTCAACAAACAAGAATTTAGCCTACAACTTTTCAAACCACAATCGCCTAAGAAATAATATATTAATACACAGAGCATGAAGCTCATCAAACATAACCATTAAAACAATCTAAACTAATTATGAACAGCCTGCTTGAATATATTTAGAGAAGTTATAAACAAAATTTCAACTTTAATATCACATTTTAAACTTCTTAAAAGATCTTTAATACTTTAATATCACATTTTAAACTAATTAAAAGATTAAACTGCTTAAAAAATAAAGCACAACTGATTAATAGGCTGAAAAAATATCAATCAATTTGGCCACTAGATGGTGCTAGACAGCTTCATGAGTCAAACCATGTGGCATAGGCAGGCATTTATCAGAAAGATTAAAAAAAAAAAAAAAAAAAAAAAACATTTGATTTTCAATTGTTGGGTCCTGATCACATAAAACTATTGTTTTTTCAAATTGGCGGCTGATATTATCTCACCACCATTGATATTTTTCTTCAATCTTTCCCTAACAACCAGTCTGCATTCCTGTTTCCTTTGTTGAAAGGGGGTGACTCTACTTTTTTTTTTTCATTAGAGAACAACTGACACAGTATCTACATGTTCATAAACTTTTTTTCTATCAACCAATCAGGATTTCTTAAAAAAACCAAAAAAAAACAAAAAACAAAACTGCACCATTACGGCTGCTCCTAAAGTTTTAAATGATCTTGTGGGGTCCCTAGATGAAAAACACCACTGTGCCTGTCTCAAATACAGTGCTTTAGTTAATATTGTTGGGGGAAAATAGAAAACAGGTGTTTTATCATTACTGGCAGTTTTGAACAGGCTATTCTCTCCATCATAATGTGCCTTTGTTTTTTTAGGTCATTTTCATCTGCAATTTCTACAGACACTTGACTAAATTTTATAACATTTATGAAGAATAATGCATAAGTAAGAGTGACTGCACAAACGTTCCTCAATATAACTGTTTCTTAAATGTTCTGCTAAATTAAATGAAAAGCCACCCAGGACCATGCAAGTAGTGTTTGTTTTAATGGAAACCAAGGAGCAAAAATGTAAACAACTGTCAAACCCCTGTCTTCAACAATCACAAAAAAGGCAAATATCACATCCTAACAAAAATGTTGTAACAAAAAACTGGGAGAACACTGAAAATATTCTACTCAGCATGTTGGATGGAGTTGGTGTCCGAGAGATTCAGCGGTTCAGTCTAACTATGAAGTTGACACAGGTTTGATCAGTAACAGGCTCTGTTCTCACACCGGAACTTAAGGGTCTATAATATCCGAGACAAAAAGAGGGGAAAAAAAAGAGCATCATGGTATATGGTACCCAATACCACATAAACAAATATGATTGAAACGTGAACATGCTGGGAAACTAATATGGAGTCTACTTACATGAAAGCACTGCGTTCGTTTCCCCCGACAGCCACCTGTGTCAAAAGAAGGTTATAAAGGTCAGATCAAAGGTATGACCCCTGTGGGACACTCATTAAAAAGTAATGATGTTGGGCTGGCGCCCATTATCCCCTTCCAGTAGTGTACTCTGTCCATTTTTATAGGGTGACAGTGGGCCTGCTGCTTGTCAGGGTCAGTGGTGTTGTTGTAATGCTTGTGACATCATAAAACCGCCAGCTCATTAGAAGCCACTGAGAATCAATGTTGCATGTAATAGCCGCTCGTTTTAACATTCCAGGTAGCCGTTTGGTCACTGCAGGACGCTGTGGGTGGTATAGATCTTAACATCAAGCAAATACTTGAAAACGACTTTAGTGTAGATCCCATCCTGTCACCACGGATGTTGCTAAATGAATCACGCACAGATTGTTTCATTGATCACATCTACAATGGATTCAGTGAATGCTATGCATATGAATGTATAGGCAACTGTAATGAATATATAGGCTACTCTAAAACTGAAATTTTAGTTGATTTTTCAAAAGAAATGAATACTTTCATTTTAGAAAGGATGGATTAAATTGATCAAGAGACAGCAGAGACTTTGATAATGTTAAGAAAGATTTCCATTTCAAATAAATATTCTTTTGAATTTTCTATTTATCAATGATTCAAAATATATATCATATATAATGTATAATGCATATCATATATATATATATATATATAAGTGTTTTCAACACTGATAATAAGAAATATTTCTTGAGTACATTAATAAGCATATTAAAAATGTATAAAAATAGAAAAAATATATTTTGTAAACTATTATTTCACAGTATTCCTGTTTTTACTGTATTTTCAATCAAATACATGCAATGCAGCTGAAAGTTTTTTTTTTTTCAAAAGTGCCATTCTGAAATTTTCAGTCACTTTCTCCCTCTGAGAAATCTCTGAAAAGTACAATAAGCAAACAATTCGAAATAATTGTTTCAAAGTAACTCATCAAATACTAACATCCATAAAATATAAGAAGTATAACTAATAGCATAGCAAATTGTCCCTCTTGACCTTTCTGTATTCAGCCTTACCTAAACCTCAACAAGTCGACTAAGACTGCCCTCTAGCGGAGCTTTATGAAATTAAGATACGCAGCACCGGGAACTGCAATATGCCTTCATTTCTTACCAAGACTATTCCAGTCACAAGTGGAAAAAAAAAAACAACAAAACATTATGAACACTAATCCCAGTAATGATAGGATTACCATTTTATGTAATAACACCATGATAAGTGATTAATCGCAATTTCTACTTTCACTCAAAACTAATTTCTTAATCCTCATTTTATAATTATATTTTTATTTAATTAAATGAACAGCCAAGTAGTTTATCAGCTAGCCAAATATAATGCATAGTGACAGCCACAAGGGGGGAAAATGGTTTAATCTGGAAGAAAGAAAACACACCTACTCACATACAAAACACATAATATGAAAGCTGTGATTCAGATGACTGCCATGCAAGCATTGCTCAAGGCAGTGTGCTATGATGCCTCTGTGTCAGCGAGTGAACAATCACCTCTCACTCTCTGTGCAGTAATGCACGACATGACAGCCGAACGCCTCTCAACCCCGTCAAGCCTTTAGATCCGCGTACACCAGGGATAGAGTCATACTGTGCTGACAGGCACATCAACAGACCAAGCAACAGCAGGTGATTGGCTGCAGTAAGGATGGGGAACTATGGGGAAATACTTCATCCTCAGAGCTTCCTACTTCCTGCTCAGTCATCTGAGGGGCTTATGCATTACGAATAATTACATAGCAAAAGCCAAACATTTATTCCGTTCTCTCAGAACAGATAAACCAGGTGTCAGATCCAGTAGAGAAGATGCCACATACTGTTAGGTCAAACAAGACACTTTATCAGACAGTCTCCACATCAAAATCCTTTCTAAAAATATATTATATAATGTGTTTCTTTCTGATAGTGCCATTGTTTCCGTCTCTGCTTCTTTCGAGTTGAATCATCATGATCAACTCGGAAGAAGCAGAGACAGAAACAAAGCCACTATCAGAAAAAAACACGTTACACAATACATTTTTAGACAGGAAGTTGATGAATCATCATATTATATATATATATATATATATATATAACTTACTGACCCTAAACTTTTGAATGATAGTGTACTATTGATCATTGTAAATTCATAATGCTGTAAAAGTATTGTTCATGGTTAGTGCATGATACCTAACGTGTCGCAAATTTAATCTAAAGTTATAACAAAATACGTAAATTAAGTTAGAGATAAAAGAGCATTTATATCCAGCAGACAAACTTTCAGAAAATTATGAGAAATTGAAGATGTTTCCAAGTTGACAAACACCAAGGGCAGAAGAATGCAATGCCAATCTTTTGATACTGTAGTGACAGCGTGTCATTAATCGCACTAACTTTCACAAAGGGGTTAAGCTGTTTCACAGTAAATTGCACTGATCGTATCAGCTTTCCAGGGCGAGTAGACAGGCCTGACAGTGAGTGGTGGAGTTGGGAGGGGAGTGGGGATTTGACCTACCTGAATGGGTCTTACTGACATCAGCAGGTTTTTCAGATGGACCCCAGCGGTTGATGAAGAAAGCCCTTCAACTGACACCAGATCTGCAGCCTTGCCCATCCTCTCCCCCCTCATCCTGCTCTACCGCTCGTCTGTTTGCCAGGCACCAAGTGGGCGCTGCCCATCTGGCCCTCTTCGACTATACCTCGCCCCTGAACAACAACCTGCAGCGAGCGCCAGGCGCATGCCGGGACGACCAATTTAGTTTGCCCTTCTGGCGTCTGCTGATGTTTCAATACGAATGAGATGCCTCAATGTTTTTTAGTCTATTGACTAAAACAAGAGTAGACCTTTTTGAGGTTAGATGCCATATCAAATTTTGCACTAATGGAACCGGACATACAGTGTGGTCAATGGATCTTCAAGACCTCAGTAACGGGGTAGGCGCCATATTGATTTGTTTTGAGGATGAAAAAGAGGCTGTGTTTTTAAAATGGCAATAAATAAGGAAAATGATCCAGAAGGACTCAGCACTCGCCCATGTTTACAACAGGATAAAGGCAGAGACACATTTACCTTGTCATGGGGCTGGTTAGGGCCAGATCCTCTCTTCTCATTGGGATGGTTTAGCTTAAGCCCGTGTTGCAGAATTGAAGGTGGAGATGAATCAGGCATACTGAAGGTGACAATTCTACCTTTTGTTTCAGTCACCGCTTTAGTATCTTCACTCATCTGTGAAGAGAGATCAGAACTTGTACTAACTCCCATTTATAGTCTACAACAACAACAACAAAAGAATAGGAATGTTAAAAATGGATAGGATCACATGCATCAAATATATCTGTACCAACATAATATCCTTAACATAGTCTTAAACTTGTCATTTTCATTTAGTTTTGTGTGAAATGTTAGAGATATTATTATGCCTGTCCCATTCTTTGCTTATCCAAAGTTTTATTCTGATAAAAAGCAACAAAAGCAGACCAAACTATGTAATGCGCACTGAACATTCCACTTGTACCCATGGGGGCAAAACACCTGTTTTTTTTTTAGGAAATCAGACATGGGCTGCTGTAAAAGGCTGTCATATAAAAATGAAATCTATGATGTCTGCCGGGAACATGTAATTAGAGTCAAAAGAATGCTACCTCAAATTCAACTTGTTGACCGGTTTGTCCACCCAGGTTGTCATCCTCACTCAGACATCATTGATTTCATTTTTATATGACAACCTTTTACAGCAGCCCACGTCTGCTAAACCCCCTTTGCGCCGACTAAAACTATATAAAAATGAATTTTAAAGGTCCCGTTCTTCGCGATTACATTTTTCAAACTTTATTTAGTGTGTAATGTTGCTGTTAGAGCATAAATAATAGCTGTAAAATTATAAAGCTCAAAGTTCAATGCCTATCGAGATATTTCCACTATTGGTGGAATGCAGTCCTAATGATGGACTTGAACTCTCAGTGTATTTTTAGTCAACTTCCAGGTGTCTTCCTGACCTTCCCATGCTGCATCTACTTTCCTGTTATCCTGCCGAGTGTCCCACCTCCCACCTCAGAGCTTAATGAGCATAAACAAATCAGGATTCCCTGCGACTCTCTCTGCTTCAAGTTCCGCACCTCTCTTGGCTGGCTGGGCCTCAATGTCACACCAGACCACTACACTGCTGTGAAAGCAGTGGGCATCCCCAGGCCTACAGTCAAAACAACTGGCCTACAGTGATGAACAACAATGGAACTCCCACAGACTATGTTATGATGTTAGACAGAGCATCACAACATTTCCTGCAGGACAACAGACCTGGACATAATTGATTTTTCCCACATGGTCTATGCGACAGTCTATTATCAGACAATGTATTAGGGTTTTATATATATATATATATATATATATATATATATATATAAAAAAAACACAAACACAGAATAAAAATACCAAAAAAAAAGAAAAATTTGAATAATTAGAGAAATTCAGGTTAACCACCTTCAATTTCTTCTTCAGCTACTACTACTGCCAAACAACACCTACTGAGAGCAGCCAAAACAGAATGTGTACAGAATGAAATTCCGCCGCTGCTGAGAAACTAGTATTGCATAAATGTACTGCGATCATTGAGATGCAAGAGTAGTTTGATTTTTAACATTATTCTCTTAACAGACATTTACATCGATAGTGCGCCGTTATAATTTATTTGCTTTTGGTGTACTGTGGAGTGGATAAAACTGTTTTTAATGGCAGGCTAGTTACCGTTAACTCGCGCTAGCCTAACACCGGCGAACTATGCTGACTGGAACGTCTGGATGAAAATTTTTGAAAACTGTCTCCACTGATAAATAACACTAAGGCTAACTTGGAAATGAGGCCCAATGTCCAAAAATCATTTAATCTATACGAACACATAGCTTCTTTAAAAATCTTTGCTTCACATTCTTTTAGCGGATTTGGGTGTGATAAATTAACCAAAGAAACCACAGTTCAGCAGTTTTCCAAGTTGGAAGTTTAAGTTCAAAGCTAAAGTTTAGGGGCCCAGTTTGACTTGAAAAACCAATAGAGGCGAGAAGAGTGTCACATCACTGAGAAATTCAAATGGTTAGAAGTTCCACTATACAGAGGTTTTCATCCAAAATAATTATAATTCCGAAAGTAAGAGGACCAGTGAAATTAGACATTATTGGCCATTAAAGGGATACTTCACCTCTGGAAAGATGAATGTGTATTTAAAATGGGTCATTTATGTAAAAGAAATGTGAAATTATTTTTGAATTTGGAGCTTTCTAGACTGAGAAAAGCCAGAAAATGTATTTTTGGCTTATGTGGATGAAAGACAACAACTCCCAGAATGCACTTGCTTTGCTGCCCTAGGAGGCCACGCCTAGTGGTAACAGAGCGCTAAACAACAAGTCTGGGCTACTAGTGAGTCTCCGTGATGAGTCTGCCCGAAAATGTGTTTCGAGATCACCCAAAATGTCCGGGATTTGGCTTTTGCGATTATGAAACAGTCGCCATTGATTTACTGTTTTGAACAGCACGAGGCCGGTGGCATGATTACCAATGAGCGACACCTGTGAGATACCAGTCTCGTATCTCTCACAGAGGAGCAGGAATTTTCTTTACAATGTTAAAATGCACATCAACTGATCACTTGTTTAGCAGATTTCAGATTGACCAATCGGAATGAATTCAGCTAGATTGAAACAAAAGCTATGCATGTAAACAATGAATGGTGACTGCAGAAAGCAAAAGCAGAATCCCGGACAAGTCCGTGAAAAAGAGAATGATACTACTCGGCTTTCTCCTACTAAGTTACTCAGCTTTTTCCACAGAACATGAGCCTACAAGTTTAGCTTTAAAAAAAGATGGCTGACACTATGTGTACATTCAGTGAGTGAGATCCCACCCTTTATGGGCGGGTTGAAAACATGCGGGACAGCCCCTTCTACTGGCTGTAGTCTTTAGCCTCTGGCCAAAAAATGTTCCAATGACGCAAAATGACGATTTTAGCGTTATCGGAGGATTTTTTTTCCAGACAAAAAAATACATAAGGGGGATATGACGGTAATACAAAGCTTAATGTTAAATCCTGAAGTATCCCTTTAAATTCACTGATACTTAGTTGAAGGGGTTTACTGCTCTGGACACCCCTGTTTTGATGCACTGAATGCGCATACGACTTTAGGCCATATTATGCCACAAACATGTCCCAAGGACATCCCGAATCAAAGAAGCACAACCTGACGCAGTGAAACAGCGCTATCTGTATTCCACTGCTCTCAGCACAGTGTAAAGTGATTAATCCTCCTCCATAGAAATCACAGCCCTCCATTACACCAATCACAGAGTAAGCAGTATTATCCTGGGGTGACAACACTTGACAAATTCCCCACTCGCCTTCACTCCTGCTTTGTGTTCCCTGTTGGCACGCCTGCTATTATTCCTGATGAAAAATTAATTTCCCTTATCTGTGGCTAAGCTCTTCAATCCAAATCCGCCATACTAGCAACTCTCCATTTACAGGTATTAAGAGAGCGTGCCCACACACACACACATAATGCCAGCAAACACACACCAAAGATTAATTGAACGTCTTCAGGGGGTGACATCCAATTCTGAACACCTGAAAGATACTTGATACTGGAGAGAGGGAGAGAGATAACATTGTCAGTGTGGATGAGACTGACAGCGGAACAATGTCCCTGGGTAGCATCTTGCTGATCTGTCTTTCAGCAGGCCCACACCACTCTGTCAAATGCAACCTCATCGATTCGGCTGTCTGCAGATATTTCTCCAAACCCCCCCTCCCTCCCTCACCACCACCACCACAACCTCTATTAAGACTGACACCCTGTTATCTTCATCGGTCTCCAAAGCTCGCGTGCCTCTCGTCTCAGGACAGGTTATGGAAAGGAAAGAAGGGAGAAGAGAAAGGGTGGCTACACATGGAAAGACAGAGATGAAAGGAGAACGTTGTGATGTTGCATGGGGGAGATTGAATTCATATATGGGGTGAATTAAGGAGATTGTTTTGGAAGGAGAAATAAAAGAAGGGCATTTTTGCATATTGCCATCAACTAATATATGGACATATGCAATTCATACTGTGGAAACAGCACCAAAATATATTAACATAGTTATCAAAAAAATGTGCTCAAACTGGAAGAGGGGAATGATTATTTCAATACTTAATATAATATATTACATTTATTTGATTTTATTTCTTAATTCAGTTTGGAAATGACATATTTCATTTAATTCACTGAACATGTAAAAATGTTTAATATTGTAATGTGTGTTGTTTGCAAAAAATAACTTTACATAACAGCTATTTTTGCTTTTGTTACAGAAATGTTTGAACAGTACAGCATTATAAGCTAAATAAAAATGATATCATCATTATCATAATCAAAACATTCATAATGCATAAGTAGTCAGTTCTATAAGTAATTAGTAATCAGACAATTCAAAATAAATTGTATTGTAATAGCCTATAATAAAGCCAATATCTGTAAATCTCGAATCACAGCACTTGTGAGAGTTATTTGAGATTTTGACAAATTAATGCCTAAGTAGCAGTTATATGTGATAATTCATGTGGAAGTACAGTACTTACACCTGGGCTGAAGTGTTTGACCACTGTAATATTGGTGGAAACAGGCCCCTCAGAAGTCCTCTGCTCCAATATCCTCATGCCTCTTTGCCGAACTACCTGCGGATCTGCTGCATGGGCCTCGTCATTACTGTACTGTTGGTTCATCTGATTTGGGATTTGCTCCATCCCCTGTAACATCACCCTGTCTGTGCCATGCTGATGAGGCTGATTATGCAGCACCTCTGCTGCACAGCCTGGTGGATTTCCTGGAGCTGGTGGAGCTCGTTGCCATGGCGGCTGAAGTGCTAAAAGGTGGTACTGGTGCTGCTGTGGAGGCAGAGACTGGGATTCCGGTTGGTGCTTCGGAACGAGACAGCGAGGGCGATGATGGAAGGGCTGCTGGTGCGAAACCTTTTGAGGGCAAGAATTCATGATGCACGGCTGTTTCTGTTGATTTTGGTAGTTGTTCCAGTGTCCAGTGGAACTATTAGTTTGAAAGCTCTCCAGAAGCAGACGCCTATTGTTTATGGCCCGAATAGATCGCATCCATTCCTTATGTTTGATAACCTGCTCCCTCAGTCGCTTCTGCTTTTTCAGCCTCTGCCTGTACAACACCTCATCATGCTGAGGATAACAAAACAGACCAGTTAAGCAAATAAACAACTCAATGCTATAACAAGCAAGCTTAAACATTTATTAGTACACGTTTTTATAACGAACACAAAGAAAATCACTATAAGGTGTAACCGCTTGTGTTCTGTTATTGCTTAAGGCGCAGACACTCTGCTAAATATAATTAAAGCATTTTTTTTTTAAACAAAAATCCTTGCTGATATTGGCAAATGTCTGCTGACTGAACATGACTGAAGGAGGAGAATGCAGATAGAAGCTGGACTGATTGATTTTCAGAGCAAGGCTTTGAAACAGCCCTGACAGTGGCTATTGATTTCCTCCTGACTGCATTGTTAGAGGTAATAATTGGTCTAATGAACAGCTTTCACACAGACTGCCTGACCTTGAGCATGGGGGTGAAAGGCTCTATTACCACACACATTTATATCAAAGTCCAGAGAAAAAGAGAGACTCCTAGCCTTCAAAAACTGTGAAATGATGCTAAACATTACAACACAGCTAATGTCTTACTCAACAAGGTTTTCTTTTAATAAAGTTGTGACTGTCACAAACATCACACTGACCTCTTTGTTGTTTGTCATGTTTAGCAGCTTTGCGGGACATTTTTGAATAGCTGGAGGAGTTTGGGGCTTCACCTTGACCTTCTGACCCACATTTCTTCCCACCATCCCTGGTGCTGGCGGAGTTTTGGCAGATATCTTAGACTTGGCACTTGCTGGCTGCCTTGCAGCAATGGGCATCCCCCTGGCAACAGCCATTGGCTTGGCACTCTGCACCATCCTGGCAACAGCTCTTACCAGCACAGCAGGTTTCTGAGTTGGATGGAGGCTGTTATTAGAGATGGATATGTGCTGCAGTTGGTAATAAAAGCTCAGCCAGTGAGGCTTGCTGGATTAGTAAAGTTAATCAAAATTTTACACGTAGTGAATAAATGGGAGGAGGACCTTTACCAATAAAATATACATCTTAGAAGCACGCTACAGTTCAAAAGTGTGGGGTCAGAAAGCATTAAAATGATCAAAAGTGTCATTAAAAGACATTTATAATGTCAGAAAAGATTTCCATCTTGAATCTTGTTCTTTTTAATGTTCTATTCATCAAAGAATCCTAAAGAACATGTATCAGTTTCCACAAAGAAATTATGCAGAAAAAATGTTTTTAACATTGATGATAATAAGAAATGTTTTTTGAACACCGAATCAGCGTATTAAAATGGTTTGTGAAGGATCACGTCACTCTGAAGACTGAAATAATTGATGTGCTTTCACATGAAAATATTACCTTAATAATAATAAATATATATAATATTGCTGTTTGGATGCAAATATTGCAAGTGCAGCATTAAAAACTGAATTTTTTTAGTCATTTAATTCTTAATACATCTAACTAAAATGTTAACTAAATGAGTTTTAGCTTTAAACAACACAATTCCCTGGCACTACTGATGAAGGCAGATTGACACTGTGATTTGCTTTGTGATTGGCCACACAGTTCAAGACAAAGGGCATAGTACGTCCAATCTAAGAGCTGTTGTTTGATGACATTTAAATTGAATTACGACATACTTTGAACTTGATGATTAAAATGTAAATAAAATCTGTAAAATTAGCTACAAGTGAGAATCAACAATGTATAAATAAAATATCATATAAACATGGCCAGCTCCACAACTCAATGGTGTACAAATAAATAAAGATTCATGGATGACATAAGTGTGTGTGTATAGATACGTTTAAGAAAAATGCCAACAGAGAGCAAAATGTAATGAAATTGATGTAGAAATGATCCAGCTCAGCCTCAGCCTAATGAAGCTAAACTGAAAACAGAGTAATTGCCCAAAACTGCCTAAAAACACTAGAGGGCAGCGTAGCCTACGGGTCCTTCTGTCCATGAGAACAAACAGACTTACCCTTATTCATCCTTTACTTTGAAGTGCATTCATGTATTTAGAGTAGACATTAAAAATTGTATTTACATGATATTAGCAGGGTTTTTTTGTTGCCAATTTTTGACACAAACTAGACCACAGCTCCAACAAAACTTATAAACAGGCAAGTACGCACTTGGTATTTAATTATCCGAAGTACACTACACCTAGAGATAAAGTAAAGGATCTAAATAGTATTTATGGGGCAAAATACCTTAAGCATCACAAGAGGTCAGAGTCGTCTCATGACTTGGAGTGGTCATTATGCTACATCCTTTAATATTACCTGTGCTTGTGGTCCAGAGGGAGCAGAAAAGGGACAGCCAGACAAAACTGATCGATTTTTAGGGAGAGAGTAGTGGCCACGGTGGGGAGACCCAGACTTTGACAGATCCGTGAGACCCTGCAAAGCTGGACTGGGCCTCCAGGGGTCACTCTCATATCCTGGAGGATGAATGGAGCCCATGGGAGCAGGTCCAGCGAGGAGCGGATTAGTGTCCAAGACTGAAGCAGAGTGTTGTTGATCAAACATATGCTGTCCTGGGAACACTGGCTCTTTGAAGGAGGGGTGAAACAAAGACAAAAAAAGAGGGGAAGTGAACATGAGGGTGCCATATTGCCATATTTCCGCTGATCTAATGTGACATCTCTACTTCTGTTTCCACCTTGGGTGTCTGACCGCATCCAGCAGGTGCTGAGGATGGGGCAAAGGTTAAAGAGGCAAATAGGCATTTCTATGTAATTCAAAACATTGTAAATGCATATATCTAATTCACATTCTGTTCTGCTTAGTATTTTTGTGGAAACCATGATACTTTTAAGATTCTTTGAATAGTAAATTTAAAAGAACATTTATTTGAAATAGAAATCCTTTGTGATATTATACATGTATTTGATACGTTTCGTTAATTTAATGTGCCCTTGCTAAATGAAATAATAATAATAATAATTTTTTAGATCATACTGACCCCAAACCTTTAAACATTAGTGTATTGATTTAGGTTACAGGGTTCTAAAGTGTCCCAACTGTAAGAGCAGCACGGTAACAGATGGTTCGGTTAGAAAAAAAGAAAAGAAGAAAAAAAAAAAAGAGTGTGCACATCTAAGCATACACCTTCCGAGACTGGATGTGTTTGCTCAACCGTCTGGAGCACTGTATGCAGTTGGGATATGTGGTCTCACCAGGACGGCGACAGGGTCTGGTGAGTGTCTCCTCTGGGGCAGGCTGTCCCTTGCAGGAGTATTTAAGATTATGCCCAGAGGGTTGAGGAGAGAGACCCTCTCGCAAGTCAGGTGCAACCTAAAACAGACAAACACCAACAACTGAGCACCAAAAAACACATTCAAATAAACAATCCATGTAGACCACAGTGCATGAAAAAAATAAATGACAGTAGTACATCAACATCTATAAATCTCTGGCATTTACTTCAAGACACTATGAAAAAAAAAAAAAAAAAATATATATATATATATATATATATATATATATATATATTCTGCAGGTTTCTTAATAATTGTATCACCTCTAAAGCAAATTAAGGATAAATAAGGGATAAAATAAGAATTTATATTTATATTTCTTTTTAAATATTATAAATATAAATAAAAAGTAGAGAAAATGTAGAAAATAAAAGTTTATTTTTTATAAGCATTGTTATTTTTTAACCATTTTAACATTTGAAAAAAAAGATTAATTATTTAATTTAAACAGATTTATACAGTTTATATTGTTTACAGTTTATAAAAGACAAATAAATTGTTTTCTTTTTGAACTTTCTTTTTATCAAATAATTCAAAAAAGTTTCATAATGATAATAAATGTTTTTTTTTGTTGCTTTTTTTAGCACTAAAGACTGAAATAATGGTAAACATAAAGTCCTATTATGTTTATTTGTATTAATTAAAATGATTATTTTTGTTGTTTTGGCAAGACAACATTTACAGTACAATGACTGTCTTAAGTATGCTCACATTTAAAATGTTAGAGGAAACTTTGCTGGCACCCTTGCCATTATGATTAGGCACATCTGACATAGCTTGCACAGAGCTTTTCAGGGGCATGATAACAATCATTTTTCCTCGATATAAATCATATAAGTCAAATGAATCCTTTCAAATAAAAGCTAACCACCCTGATTTCACCTTTATCCTCTTAAATATCCACCTCGGTTCTCAAATAAGCCCTTTTTCACTGTACTTCACATACAAAAATGCCACCCTTACCCGTGTTAATTACCTGATGCTATCGTTCTTAATCTACATTCTAAACCAAAATTGATTACTCCTTTTTTTTCTCCTCTCCTTGGCCTGTGTGTGAATGAGATTCAAGCCAAGTCATCCTAAACAGAAAGTTAATCAGTAGCTCTATGCAACAGACTGTGGTTCAGAAATAACTGGCCATTGTGCACTTAATCAGTTCTCCACTCAAAAGGTCAGTTCCAGCCCCCCAGTAGGATTTAATTAAAAGCACTACACAAAAGCAAAAGCCGTTTGTATGAATTTGATAACCAAGCATGCTCTTTCAATGGCTAATCCTGCATTTACAGAGAGAGAGAGAGAGAGAGAGAGAGAGAGAGAGAGAGAGAGAGAGAGAGAGAGAGAGAGAGAGAGATAGAGCAACGGAGCAGGAAGGAGAGGGAGAGATAGAGGCAGCCGAATCTCTCCAGGGTTGGAGCCAGGTGTGGATTGCACTGCATTCAATAACCGAGATGATTTAGAGGACAATGGGAGGATGTTTCATTAGAATCATGCTCTGCCTGTTGTCTTCCACTCTCAGTATTAGAATTGCCATTGAAACCGCACAGATCGAGAGGAAAGACGGTCATGCCGCTGGGGCTCTTTCCTGAAGGAGAGATGCTGTTGTGGAATCAGAGAGTCATAAGAGGGATGTTTATATTCAGTGCACTCTAAATTAAAAAGTGCTGTAGGGCTACTGCTGAAGAAGGTCAAATGAGGACAAAATTATTCACTTAAAAATAATTTCGTTATTTCGAGTTTTCTACATAATTTATTGCAGGATAGGTAACTATTTAATCATCTAAATATTATAATATACAAAAAAGATATATATATATGCACTGCAGCCAAAATCAAAACGGTGCTTATTAGAAATTGCATCATTTTCTAAACTGAACTCCTATGACCTGGATTATTTGTGATGTGTTTTAACAAGACAGCGGTCTGATCTTTTCCTTTCCACCACAGCCATTTAAGTGACTTCTGACATCACTGAATTAAAAACTTGCGGGCAATCCACTGATCCATAGCAAAGAACCTTTATCTGCCTCACTCACTATCAGAGCTGTCATTCAGCCAGAGCAAACAAACAGCAGCCAACCCATTCTCTCCTGCAATTAATGGAATTAATGAGATCTTTCACTGGAGGCAATTCATCCATTTCAATTCAATGGAATACTCAATGCAGTTGTAAAATGAAGTTTAAAATGATAGACAGGATTAATATTTAAGCACCTTTCTACACAGAAAATATTCCGTACACACACACACACACACACACCACAGATGGGGCCCTGCATGTACGATTAGGGTGTGATTGTATGATAATGGTATGATAATCGTGATTAATCAGATGCCCACTGGCAAATGGAAGTTTCCGGGGGGCATTTTGTCACCTGCATTCTAAACGGCATCATACCAAGCCTTGGCCCGACGACACTGCTGATTGGCTTAGGCTGAGTTGCTCTCTGAAGTGCAGCACTCGATTGAGATTCATATTTGGGAGTGGAAAAATACACACCACCAAATCATGGGCACCCAGAGCACATAACCGGCTTGGAAAACAATTTTTGAAGAACAGACAAGTGTGCTTGGTCAAACACCCAACACCTTGCCGCTGGAAAGTGGAAACTGATTTTTCTCCTCATTTACTAAAAAAAAAAAAAAAAAAAAAGCAGCCTGTGCCATGATGTCAAATGTGCACATTTATGAAGCCATTTTTAAGGAGGCAACAACCAATGATTTGTATGTAAGTTGTATGATTAAAAGAAAAGAGGATTACAGGTTCAGGTTAATTGATTAAAACTAATTTCTTGACATCTAATGTGTAGAGCAGAACTAATTTGAGGAGAAGATGTTTTGGAATGATATTTTGACATCTTCTAATGAATAAGACTTCAACTGAATAGAAATGTTGATGCTGGGGCATACTGTATGTACCAAGCCCGTGACCTCACATCCTATTGAGCATTAAGTCCCCCTCCTCCCTGGAAATGAAATAAACATGTGCCTAAAGCCCATATCAAACCTTTCCAGTTGCACAAGGACGCCTATCAATGTTTACAGATTCAACTCAAACAGTGTTTAGCCAGGGCACTCATGATTAATAGCAGTAGAAAACATATACACAGCACTGTCTGTGAGAGCACACACACACACACACACACACACACTGAGCGAGCAGCTGCTACTCTCTTGGATGCTCAAGGGAACCACAGCAGGCCAGGCCAGGCTTTGTATAGACATCAAGGGCACTGCAATAGAAAAGGATAATGCCTATTTAACACTTACTTCGGTACAGACACTTTAACTTCCTTTAAAGACAGGAAATGGACTTACAAGCTATTAAAGAACATTCCAATGAACAAGGAGCTTTGCAGTTTAATAAAACAAGAAAGCAATTATTTACTGTAATGACTAGAATATTTAAGCATATATTGTTATTATTATTATTAAAATATATAATGTAATTTGGAATTGCATTATTATAGACGACAATGAAAATAATACATATGTTTTATTATTAATAATGCATTTGGGAATTTGTATCATTGACAAAAACAATAATTATTAATGATGTATTCTGGAATATTATCATCAATAATAACACAACAATATAAACATTCAAATTTGTATTAATAATAAATGTCAATTCATTTATTAAACTGCATTATGAATATTAATAGTATTAATACCCCTAATTTTGAAAAAGACAATAAATTTTAAGACGAAATGACAAACCAAAAATCTAAACCCACAGCAATATTTATCAGCTCATTATTCACAGCAATAACAGCTTGATGAAATGAAAGTAAATTTGCGAAGCCCTCAGGCAGATAGCGGCTGCAGGCCTGAGACTGACCTTGCCGAAAGAGGGCTCTTCTGGTCCTGGCGAAGGAGCCGATTGGCTCGAAGTGTTGTGGGGGCTCAGAAAGAGAGAGAGCTAGGGTGTGACTCGGGACTCTGAAGGGTTTGGTCTGTGGGTGGAACGTACTTGCCCGAGGGGTGCGAGCGGGAGCAAAAAGACCACATTTGATTACATCTTCTAAAAGCAGTGTTTAATGATACTGTATACCTGTTACAATAGGGTCAGAGCTATATGATGTTCTCGTTGAGAGATGACTTTATCAAATGTGATATCATTTGAATAAAGCCAGGCAATTCAGGACTTTACTCCAACGACGCCAGCAGACAATAAGGCTGCCACTCTTGCTGCAAAGAGAGGAAGGAGGGGCTGTGATACCTCGCCTCCGCCTGTCTGTGTCTATTAATGCCATGATCACAGATTACCGTGACTTCAGGATAGAAAGAGCAGGGGCTGAGAGGAACATGGAAAGAGAGACAGAAAGGTAAAGAAAGGGAAAGACAAAGAAGAGGGCCTTAATACTTAAAACCTCTGGTGTGAGCAACCACCTTAAACATTTTTACAGAAAATACAAATGTGCCCATAAAGTGAACAGAGCATGACTAGAAAAACAGATTCATTTATACTACTTATACACATATTATTTTAGCATTCAAATTATATTTCACAACTTTCTGTGACTTAACTTTTTCCAAATAAAATAAAAACCAAAATGCAAAATATTAAAAACAAACAAATATTGTATTTCTACATTTTACATGAAAGAAATTTTTAGATAAATATCAGTCCATTTAATATGCCTGATGTTAATGTAGCAATATTTATAAGGCGATTTCAAAAGGCAACCTTGGAAGATATAAAATCAGCATCAGGTGTGCGATTTGAGGCACTACAGAGGAGTTTACTTTAGAGCGAATGAAGACATCTGCAACTCCAGTCAGCTTTTTGCACATGACATAATGCTAATGTGGAACTATGCATAATTTACACTCACTCTACTCACTCCTGACATGTTAAATGAGCAGTTTCAGCCGATCCGACACCAGCAACGCTTCATTCAGCATTCGTCATGGAGTCGAGAGGGAAGAGGGAGAGGTTTCTCTTCATCATCAATTAAACAATTAGAGGGACACGTTTAGAACAATACCGCAGCGCTATCAGAATGTGCAACCACTGTCTTTTGCATTAATTAAATATTATATAGGGCTTTACAGTAATCGTCTAATGCAAAAGATGTTTTTACCACATGCTAAATCCAAAGCAAAACACAAAGCTAATTTCGCATGATTGACTCAAAGTGGAAAACTGCCAAGTTATTTTGCATAATCCAAATATCAACAACAGTAAAAGGAGCAACAACCCTTGATGTCTGAAATAATTTCGTAAAGCAAACTCACCAAGCTCACATTCTCGCATGACAAAAAGATCTATACATGCATACATATACCTGCTTGCCAATGAAAATGCGCAATTACATGTACTAAAGTTAATACATGCAAATAGTTGGCAGGATAAGCATTTTATGTTTAATAAATTCATAAATTCCCATTGAGTGCTGGTCTGCTGGGACTGGGGGTGTGCTGATTATGTTAGTATGGAGTGTGTATCAATCCCCCATACTCTTGTCTGTCTATTAACCCCAAGGTCTTTCATTCCAAAGCAGAAGATCCCCGTTTACCAAAGCAGCCCCGATTCAAGTCAATCGGTTCCACTCTGCACTATTCCCAAACAACCACAAAACATAAAGAAAAATCATCTATATAAAAACATCCTGATGTGATGTTGATTGCTCACAGATCACCGCCATCAAATGAATGGTGACAAAACTGTACATAAACTGCTGAAGAACTTGACCAGTACTGAAACCCTGAGCCATTGCCGCACCAACGGTCAGCAATGGTGGTTGTGAAATCTCTACAACAAGCATCATATCGAACCCTCCATTTTAACCTGTCTTCCTCTCAACAGGCTATGAATCAGCAATTATTTCCTTTCACACTATGTGTCACAATCAATTTCACTGCTCTGCGTAACAGAATGGTTTCGGGTGACATCTCCAATCAGTAGGTAGGGAGCACATCCTTTTAATGGAAATAGGGTGCTGCACAGGGTCATAACTTCTGACAAAATGCAAATTACATTTGTAACAAACTGAAATGTCAATTGAGCTTTGCTAGAGCTGCCCCTAAGCTTTTTATACAGAAATGTACAGTGCATGGTGTGCACTAGATCAAGAGTCGAATGGTGCGAGTGAAATGGTTGTTTTAAAACCATTTATTCATTTTCTATTTTCTACATCGGAAAGTTGTAAAGGTTAGGTTCTCTTTATCGCTTCCAAAATGACAACACTGAGTTTTTTTTGTTTTGTTTTTTTACAGTTTTGGCCAACAAAGCACTCAAATGAAGCCAAAGCCCAGAACATTTTTTTTACAAAATAATAACCCAATTAACAGGAAACAACATGATTTTCCATTGAATTTACTCTGTAAAGCTAGAACAGCGCATGACCCAGCATTAAAGAAAACTGCTGAATAGGCTCCAGAGCTAAAATTATGTCAGCTTGCATTTCAAAACTGAAAAGTGACCAGTGTGCCGATGGGAATCCCAGCCCCCACAAGCACAACCCCTTCTTAGCTTAAAAAAAAGCCCCCCCCCCCCCCCCCCGGTCCCTTTTGTGTCTCTGCTCCTGATACAAACAATGCAGCTCAGAGCCACAATTGGAGGCTGACACTCTGTGCACTGAGACTGTAAACCTAACAGCAGACACCATCTGTACTGCAGGTGTATGTTTATGTTTACAGTCTAGGCTAACAGATTCTTGCTGTTAGAGCGGTAGGTCAGAGGTGACAGACAGATCCAATTAGCTGAAGATTTAAGATATCAGCATCTATTTAGCAAACTAAATGGTTAGGCTGGCAGATCAAGAGATGGAAACCAAGTTTCTGAATCCTACAAGGAAACTGTTAGCATATCCAAAAACTCATTTTTGTTTTGTTACAAAGGGGACTTGGAGTTTATACTGGAAAAAGCGCAAAGGTTTGTGGTCAATAATAATATCATAACAGAAATACCTACCCACAGGTGTACTTGAGACCCATAACGAATGAAAGTGTCAGCTAATATGGGGTCACAAAGCTAAAGTTAGCAGTATTTGGCTCGTCATGTGATGCTCAATATGGCAGGCACCCCACAAGGTAGGTAATTTCTTTAGGTTTAGGCTATGTTTACACTGAAACGTCTGAAGGGAAAACGCAAAAGTGGCGTTGCGTTATCACTTTTTATTCTGCGACTAGTGAAGCGTTATGGGTGGGATATTATCCGCGTGCATATGGTGACGCAAAAGTGTGTGAAATTCGATGCAGTATGCACTCCAGGCGGCTAGGTTGCAATGTGAAGCACTGCCAACCAACAACACCAAGTCTGCGAGTCTGCGTACAACCTTCACTGTCAAGCAGACTTTTGCGTTTTTACCCTTTACACAGGAACGTGGCGGTGGAGCGTTTTTAAGATTTCCACTCTGGAGGGTGGTTTCCCTTTTTTGCGTTTTTAATTCCCCAAAACGCTGTCACCGTGTAAACGAAAGGCACATCCGCTAAAATATTTTTAGGTCTTCAACCGCGAGCGTCCGCGTATAAACAGGGCCTTAAACTTTATTAAGTGGAGAAATTACTTTGCACCTTTAACATCCAGATCTCAGGTGTATATTTAAATTAATTTGTATGTTTGTTCTATTGTATTTAGTTGTGCTATTGCTATTATTTTTTTCATATTGTAGCTTTTCTTTCTTAACTTATGAAATGTATATTTGTTAAGCAAGTAGTTTTTGCTGTGATATCAAAATTGGAATCGAGAATTGTGAAATTTCACTGGTATCTGAAATTTGGTGTCATAACATTATTTATTAAGGTTTCATGGGTCAAACACAATGAAAACAATAACCATTTTAACTTAATTAATTAATTAATTAGTTAGTACTATGTACTTACATTGAAATTAATAGTTTGTTACAATGGACTTATTGTGTACTTACATGTTTTTACATTGTACTTATATTTTAAAATTCCAGCATGTAATTACAGCCATAATTACTTTATGTAATTACATTAGTAATTACACAGTTGACCCTCCCCTCACACCTTAACCTACCCTTAAACCGACCCATACCACCACACCTGTCCCTAACCTTACCCGTATCACATCACAATAGCAGCAAAAGTGTTTTACAATACAACAGGAACACAATAATACATTGTACTTATTGTTCAATGTAAGTACATAGTACTTAAAGCCACTTAATATAAAGTGGGACCTAGTTTTTTTGCGGTGGGTCCAGTGAAAATTTTGGCAGGGCAGGTAAAAATCTGAACCACTGGCCCTTCGGACCATAAAAAAAAAATCCTTAGCATTGAGCCCTAATGTGTAAACTGGGCAAAACCATCCATATTTAATCCATCTTTATCTTGCCTGCTGATGGTCACTGTAGTCACCAACTTCCTGCTAAAAACACATAACAGTGTTTCATCACAGGCTTTATGTTTTATTGATTAATCATCTGAACATCTAATCAGCTGACATTTGGATAAAGCTGTCCCTGTATCTGATTAACATATTCAATAGCATTATCATTGAATTACTCACTCTAGGTTATCCAGTGACAGCTTATTTGACCTTATTTTGTATTGCTCTCAATCACTTATGAACAGATTGTATCTCCTCCTACAATGAAAGGCAAGCCTTTATTCAGCAATGTCTTAGACGTCCTTGAAATAATGATACATTGACTTCACAACACGCATCACACCATTATTAGGGATAATCTCTTTCTCTGGTGGACAGGAAAACAAGAGAAGAGTATCAGTTATATCCACCATATTTAAGTCACACAGATATCTTTTGAAGGGTCAATAATCTTTTCACCTACACAGGACGTTATCAGATTTGGTTTACGGCTTGATAGAAGCCTATGCATTATCTGAGGCTGATAATTGGCGGGGAGTCTCTCCTACAACACAAAGGTTCTTTTCCGCAGGGATGCGGGCCTCAAGGTCAGAGCTCAGTTCTGCCATGGAGACAACAGGGGGGCATTACCTTCCACCAAACAAGCTGTCAGCACTAACTTTGTCAGGGCACAGACAAATAAACTGGTAGAGAGTGATAATAGATCTAATTTCACCTCCCTGTCACTCCCTCCCTCCCTCAAGGGAGACAATTCCAAAGCACCGAAAGAGCTTAAGGAGGGGAAGGAGAAAAAAAAAAACGACAAACCAATGCTATCTAAAGAGATAAAGGGGTAACTCACTTGAAATTCATCTCCAGAAGGAGCATTGATTTCGATGTCTAAAACTTCACCAGGGTCCACCTCTGTCTGCTCTTCTTTAGGACATATGGTTTGGTCTTCAGCAAGGTGTGGAGTTTCACACACGAGGTAAGGCTTTGCAATCGCCTGCACTTTGGGTTTAGAAAAACTTTCATCGTGACATCTGAAAAGAAAACACAACCTGTCAAATGTACCACAATGCAAATATAACTGTTCAAAAACAATATTGACACATGTCCATTTTAATGAAGCATTAAGATTATTGCCCATGTCAGGAAATCAGTATTCTCCAAGTGCAGCGTTGTAATTCTTGTTTGGAAATTTGCCAGATTTTTGCCAGAAAAAAAAAAAAAAATAGCAAGATAAGGGCATTCTGAAAACAACATTCTCATTATGTGCATTGTGCTTTGACAGTGTTTGCTCTGAGCAAAGCTTAGTCGAAACAAAGGCTCTGGGGCGCATCAAAGTTCAACCTTTAACCAACAGTTCACCTATAGACCAGGTTGCTACAGGAAGAGGAAAAGTTCACCCTACCTCATAGTTTCATTCTCATCATCGCTACGCAAAAGGTCATCGTTCAGCTCTTCATCTGATGTATCCAAGAGACCCTGAGAAATACACCCTCAATTTAAGTATGTTCCAAAGAACACTTAATGAGTCATTCATTTGTTGTGTAACAGGATTAATTAAAGTTTCTAAAGGGTCAAGATCAAGTTATCAGCATCCCCTGCGCTGCATCAAGCCACTCCCATAATATCTGTCACCACTCAATTAAAGAACGGATCTCACCATTATCGAGTCCATCTGCAATTGCATGTAGAAACAGAAAAAACTAAGACAGACTAAATCCAGAAGAACTGTGGCAACGTCTCTAAGGCACTTGAAGAGACCTACCTTCACAGCTACAGTACTGAGAAAAGTTTTCAAAAATAATCGCATTTTAGATTTTATACATCAGTTAACTTCAATTAACTAAATCTAATCAATATTAAGTGTGACCACCCTTTGCGTTTTAAACAGCTTTTGTCCAGATACATATGCTTGCACATAGTTTTTGCAGGTAGTTTTCTTCAAGCGTCATAGACATTGCTGACATCAAATCTCCATGTAGACCGCCGGCTATAGACCTTATTCAGAGCAGCGCCATGACAGGAAATGAAAGTGAGGCTGTGAGGGATAGACTTACCGTGTTTCCAATGGCATCCGCTGTAAAAAGCTGAATAAAGCTCCTAGATTACTTACAATTTTCCACAGCTTACATTGTCAGGAGTTTTTTTGTCAACTGAAATTTCTTGGAAAGATATTTTTCCAGTGTTTCATAAGCAGAACAATCTGAAAACACAATAAATAACAGTACAGCCCATTGAAGAGATGCATATCTATCCCTCACAGCCTCGCTTTAATTCTCATTAAAAATCAAAGATGGCGCTGCCGTGAATAAGATGTATTATCAGACTCCTTGTGCACACAAAAATCTCACTGAATTATTACAATTATTGGCAAATGGTAAATACTGTCAAATTATCCAATTGAATACTTTTTGGCATTTTTAAATAAATCTCACATCTGTGGAATACAACATGATCAGAACTTTAATAATCTAAAGCAGGGGTAGGTAACGTTGGTCCTGGTGTGCAAACATTTTTGCTACTTTCTATTCAGCTAGTCTTCTCAGTTATTAAAGCGATGTGAAGAATTTGCAGTTCCATTCACTTAAGATCTGGTCAATCCTCAAGAGACCTCGAACCTGTCACAGTTAAGTCTATTTCTAGTAGTAAGGTCCCTTTATCCACAGAACACTTTGTATTTGTGCCGTAGGACACATTTAGCAGATAATATACCATTAGCTGCAAAAAAATAGGACAGCTGGCCCTGTGAAGAAACCACCTGTCACAATCCTGAGGCAGAATGTGACATCATCACCTGAGACCTGGCATCTTATGGTCTTAACAGATATTTACTGCTGTTTATCAGCATGTCATACTGTGCTCTGTGAATGCAATCACATCACATGATCTTCAAGGCAAGATTCAGAGATCTAAGTGTAAGACCACCTTTTGTAAGACCACCCTTTGAATAGACTTAAATCTATTCAAATATAAGCAGTGTTCTGGATGTACAGTAAGCACTCACTTGTTTGGATGTCAGCCAGTCATCCACAAGAAAGCCTTCTTCCGAATCACTTTGAAAGTAAAGAAGATACAGCAATACCAAAGAGCCATTTAGAAACATACTGATCTTGCTGTCATCTATTCAGGCATATTCAGAAATAAACGAGCTTTACCTAAAACGCACAATTAAACACTTTGAAATGTATACATCAAATGTGTACATGCTCTACCATGTTCATGTCTACATGGAAATGAATATAAATAGACTTGTATATAATACTAGACATTTTTATTTGTAGATAGTCATTATGTTATATCCATTATTACAGCTTGGCAAACACACAGTCCATTAGCTAGGCCGTTGAACTCAAAATTAGATCATCAACATTAAGTTACCTATTCATATCTGGAATTTGATATTTCCCTCTGAAGGACCTCTCTCTCTGCCAGGTTTGTCATAACGTTCATTGTTCGCTGTGAAGAGAATAAATCAGTTTGTTTATATTAGGCGCGTGCCGTGGCACACCAAGATCGGTTTTAATACAAGAAAATGTACCAGAGAACGTGCATTGCAGGAACTGGCCTAGTAATAGTGCATTTCTGTACACATAATACGGTCTATTTCAGAAATAGATCAGTTTTAAGTGTTTAAGAAAACATAAACGACGTGAAATATTTGAGCAGTAAAATCATACACGCGACTCATACGTAACGTTGTTCGTTGCGCATGCGTGCGCACTACTCATTTGGAGAGAGCTATGGGAGAGAGGCGTACCTTTTTTTATCCCGTTTTCGTCCCAATTAATGTTTTGAGCGTTGCACTTTATTTATTGTTTGTTTGTCAGTTGAAAGTGTCAAGAAACATGGAAGAGCAATGTTCAGCACTTACGTGACTTGAGCACTGTGATCCGTTAACAACCTACGAAACCTAGCCTACGGTAATAATAATATAGTGTGGTTTTAGAGAGGAACCCAATGACAATTTGCCTACCTTGATTATTTTCCATAATAGATTATACACAGCCTGTCTGTCTGACCTGATGTACACTAAAGGTTTCAAATGTGAAAAGTTGTGAAAAAGGGAGAAATGCAAGGGATTGTGGGTAAAGAATGTAAACAACAACTAAACATTTAAAATTGTCTGTTTGTGTGTGGTCTTTCAAATATAATTTATTTACGTGATGCAATGCAGAATTTTCAACTTCAGTGTCACATGATCCCTCAGAAATATGCTTTTTTTGGAACCTGTTATACTTTTTTAGGTTTCAATGATTAATAAAAAGTTAAAAAGAACAGAATTTATTCGAAATATAAATAATTTCTAACAATATAAATCTTTACTATTACTTTTTATCAATTTAACGCATCCTTGCTGAATAAAAGTAATTTCTTTCCCTGAAAATAATTCTGACCCCAAACTTTTGAACAGTAGTATAGGCTATATATTTGAAATACATGCTGTTCTTTTTCTTTTTTATTTAATTAATGCTGAAAAAGTATCATAATAAATCAGCATAATATTTCTCCCTGTATTTCTGATCAAATAAATGCAGACTTGATGAGCATTAAAGACTTCTTTCAAAAGCATTAAAAATACTAATGTTTCCAAACTTTTGACCGGTACTGTAGGCTAAATATGCACTCACCTAAAGGAGGAGCGACACCTGTTCAGTTTCTCATTAATGCAATTATCCAATCAACCAATCACATGGCAGTTGCTTCAGTGCATTTAGGTGTGTGGTCCTGCATGGTCAAGACAATCTCCTGAACTCCAAACTGAATGTCAGAATGGGAAAGAAAGGTGATTTAAGCAATTTTGAGCGTAGCATGGTTGTTGGTGCCAGACGGGCCGGTCTGAGTATTTCACAATCTGCTCAGTTACTGGGATTTTCACGCACAACCATTTCTAGGCTTTACAAAGAATGGTGTAAAAAGGGAAAAACATCCAGTATGTGGCAGTCCTGTGGGCGAAAATGCCTGGTTGATGCTAGAGGTCAGAGGAGAATGGGCCGACTGATTCAAACTGAAAGAAGAGCAACTTTGACTGAAATAACCACTCGTTACAACCGAGGTATGCAGCAAAGCATTTGTGAAGCCACAACACACACAACCTTGAGGCGGATGGGCTACAAGCAGAAGACCCCACCGGGTACCACTTATCTCCACTACAAATAGGAAAAAGAGGCTGCAATTTGCAAGAGCTCACCAAAATTGGACAGTTGAAGACTGCAAAAATGTTGCCTGGTCTGATGAGTCTCGATTTCTGTTGAGACATTCAGATGGAATAGTCAGAATTTTGCATAAACAGAATGAGAATATGGATCCATCATGCCTTGTTACCACTGTGCAGGCTGCTGGTGGTGCTGTAATGATGTGGGGGATGTTTTCTTGGCCCACTTTAGTTCCAAATTTACATTTATTCATTTAGCTGACGCTTTTATTTCGCAAAGCGACTTAAAATTATATGTCAGAGTTCGCACGCCTCTGGAGCAACTATGGATTAATTGTCTTGCTCAGGGACACATTGTCTCGCAGTAGACTCTAACCTGGGTCTCTCATACCAAAGGCATGCGTCTTATCCACTGCACCATCACCACCCCTTAGTGCCAATAGGGCATCGTTAAAATGCCACGGCCTACCTGAGCATTGTTTCAGACCATGTCTATCCCTTTATGACCACCATGTACCCATCCTCTGATGGCTATGCAGGTAATTCCTCCAGCAGGCTCCTCAACACATTTTTGTGTTGTTTTTGATTTTTGTTTTGGATCGTTGTCCTGATGGAAGATCCAACCATGCATAGTCCATATAAGATTTCTAGCAGAAGGTGTCAGGTTTTGATTTTTTTATCTGTTGATATTTGATAGAATCCAGAGTGCCATGTATCTGAATAAGTTGTCCAGGATCTCCAGCAGGAAAAAATATGCCCACAACATTAAAGATGTTTCAAACATCTTTAATGTCAAATGTTTTTTGACATTAAATATGTTGTGGGTAGTTGTATTATAATAAATTGTACTCATGGGGTACTTTTTATTCATGTGTGCACCAAACCCATGTGCACCAAACCCCAGTGTGTTTGCTGCCAAAAAGTTCTATTTTTAGTTTCATCTGACCACAGAACCCTGTGCCGTTTTTTTTTTTTTTTTTTTGGCTTTCCGAGCCCAAGACTCAACTAATCTCTGTAATTCTCCACCTAGATCCTTGAAGAGTCTTTGGCCACGCAAACTTTCCTCCTCACCCTCCATTAAGGCAATATAGACACACGTCTTCTTCCTGGCAGATTTGTAACATCTTTAGTTGATTGGAAACTTCTAAAGTATTGCCCTGATGGTGGAAATGGTAATTTTCAATGCTTTACTGTAGCTATTTTCTTGCAGTCACTTTCTATTCTGTGAAGCTCAACAATCTTTTGATGCACATCAGAACTATTCTTTATTGGTTTTACTCATTGTGATGGATAATTATGGGAATTTGGCCTTTGTGTTTCCTCATATTTAAACTCCTGTGAAACAAGAAGTCATGGCTGGACAATTTCATGTTCCTAGTCACCCTGGTGTGCTAAAAAAAGGTATATATTAATGGGAATATACTTCAGAGATATTTTACTCCTAAAAAAATCTAGAGGTACCAATATTTGTGTTTTGGAGAAAAACATTTCTTTCATAATTTAAATTATGAAATAATTATTATGAAATATGTTTTGAATGAAATTTAAAAAAGATAAACGATGCAGATTTATTTCTTACAGACAGTTTTGATCATATTTATCAGGGGTATGTATATAACATATACATATACTCATGTATTTTCTATAACTATAATATTCTGTAACTTCATCTATGCGACATAAGTAGCTTAACTTTAATCTTGTCTCTGTTTACCCAATAGAAAACAATATGATATTTTGAAAACAATATTTACTATTTTAACACACTGCAATTGTTAATTAACTGCAACAAATGAAGCAGTTTAGGTAGTTGTTACAAAAACAAATTATTTTACGTATTTTTTTATTTTATTTTTTGACTGAAAACCTACTTTCTTTCATGGAATTATTCACATAACTGCAGGTACTAAAAACAGATGATTCCTATATTTCCTACCCTTAGACAGTAAAATAAAGTTCCTATGCTTGATTGACAATCTGGTCGAGTGGCGTCTGGGAAGTGGGAACTTTCTCATCCGGGTATTTGAAGTGTAGGCATTCTTTGCTCTCATTGGATAAAAGTCAGAATTCTGTGATTTCATTGGATGCCGCGGCTGTCAATTCTCATTGTGACCAGCAAGGTTGCTGGTCGTGGCAGCACGACGGACCGGCACGTAGATAGTCTTTGCTTTTTGTATAGGAAGAGCGTTTGTAATTCATTTTCAGACGGATGGTTGAGCTTTTGTGTACGCTACCTCTTATTTAACGTGTACCCTAGTCGGCCTCAGTTTGTTCTTTTTTTTATGTACCAACGAAAACTTTTACCATTTAGTTAACTTACCTCACTCACCTTTTGTTGTTCTCACGTCTCAGGTAAGACAGGAAACACTTCTCAACAAAAATTGACTGTTTATGATGTCTTGATATAATGAATGTAAAATGATAGGTTGGCCACTAACGTTACCCTATCCAGTCCTTAATATGTAAGCCGTTTTAGTTCTTTATTTTTTGCTAATTTACTCTCATACATACGAAACAGGTGCACCTGTTAGAACACATGAACAGATTTTGTGCAGCTGCAAGTTTTACTCTGAGTATTCAGAGCGCACTATTAAGGTGACTCTCATTTAGACTATCCTAACTCTTTTATATGTCAGAGAGGTATATATTGTGATGAGTCACTGTTTTGGTTAGCAGCACGTTAGTTTTAAAAAGGAAATGACGTGGTTGATGGACGAAAAAAGTAGTACGCCGTCAGTTCATTCAGAAATTATTTTTTTTTTTTTAAAGATTGTAAAGTCAGCTGATTATAAAACGTCAAGACCAATATGCATAACGTTACACCTTAGAATCTATGTAAAAGGGACTTTTAAGGCTATAGCTTGAAAACATGGCATTTTAAATACTACAGTGAGGTGGAGGTGTGTGTACTTTTTCCTGGTGTTCACTATTCCAACCATTATTAAAAAGGCTTGTGTATTTTTTAGTTTTCTATTGAGCAAGATGCCACATACCTTTTCAAACCATTATTAGTCCCATTCAAAACATGTTGACACTCATTGTCCTCAGAGAAACTTGTTTGTTTAAAAAGATGTGTACTCATTGTAATTGTGGCATTAGATTTGTTATCCTAGTAGACCACTGATGTTTTATGCCATGTAATATATACCATATTTTTTCCAAACGGGCCCTCTGAAGGCCAGACACTATTTTTAATATATGCAAAGCTGATAGACCCAAACCGTTGGCTATCTTGTGTATGCCAATTTGGGTATATGTGTATAATAGCTGAGTGTTTGCTTAAAAGTTAAGTTTTCTTTTTTCCGGTTGGTTATTGTAAGATTGTCAAGTACTTTCAGTACAATTGCTTAGAATGTGAGTGTCTCTATAAAATGGAATAATGCAATTTCCATTAATCCATGTTTTCCTTATTCAGGAGACCAGCATGTCACCATGGATTAATCAGATTTGCCTTGTTCTTGTGGCAGTGTTCATGTTGCCCAGTTCAACAGAGTCAAAGAAAGATGAAGCATTGTACTGTTCAGGTGAGTTAATGTTATGTGGCCTTTCCACACACACACACACACACACACACACACACACACACACACACACACACACACACACACACACACACACACAGAGAGAGAGAGAGAGATTACTTGTAATGCTATAGTAGGTGATGAGTGAGCTGGTCACTACACCATTACCCATTTCTTATTTATTACACTTACATTTAATTTCCACTCTCTTTTAAACTGTCATCACCATGTTGTTAACAGTTTTGTGGCATCAGAGCATATTTTTTACAGTCTATGCATCAGAGCAGATAAATGGGAGCATGTGCAATAAATGCTAATTTATTCAGAATCATGAAGTAGTTTGATCAAGAATTAATGGCTAGGCTAGACGTACATCTGTCTATTGTCTTACTATTTTTTTCTGATAATTACTTCATTCACATAATTATATTCAGCAATATTTTTTATAAATGGTTCTGTTCTGTCCAACCCCCACATGATTCTTATTGAGCAATTCTTCACTTAATTTATTCATGAAACCTTTGACCTTTTGGAAAGACTAATAATGGCTTGCTAAATACCAAATTTACAAAATATCTACTACTGATTTTTTTTTTTAAAGTTCAAAGTGAGGCCATAAACTGAACAGGGTGAAACTTATTTGTATTTCTATATAGTGCAACATGTACACAAATGTTGTTTCGTTCAGGTTTAATTTTTTTCATTGACTAGAATGCCCTGTAAACAATTAAAATCCTTCCTTATATGTTTTATCTTTTTTAAATATTTTACGGCAAACAACCACATGCTCAACGCCAACTGATTATACTTGTTTAAAAAGTATGTCTGCAAAAAAATTGCAAAAAAAGCCATTTTGAGATGAACTGTAATTAAGCCTGTTAAGTTAAACTTTCAGTAAGTAGAGCAGTTTTTATTCATGTGTGACCTACGTTACACCACTTGTATAATATCTTGCATAATATCTGCTGCATGAAGTTAAATGTATTGACCAAAATCATAATTAGTAGTACTATTGATTTCCTTTATCTCATCTCGGAAAAATTAATTTAAAATTGTATAATGATTTTAGTGCGTTTGTCAGCTAGACTTAGATATAATCAAAGTACTTGGAGTGAGCTCTAATTAATAAATTTATATTTTTATATTGTTTTAAATTGGAGTAGATCAAGTTTACTTTTTTTAAATAGCCCATACTTTTGAAACTTTCATAATGTGTTAATTACAAAATGTATGTGTATGTTTTATCACAACTTGCAGCATTATTTACTTTATTAGCTGTGTTTTGGTTTCATAAATTACTTGTAATTTTTCAAAACAATAAAACTCAACATAAGTGTTGTCGCATTTAAGGGCCAAATTTTTCATTATTGTTTTTTGCAAGTTTCAGTTGATTGTTCCAAGATAATTTAGATTATAAGTTGTAATTACTTGATATTATGAATATTATCTTCAGTACAAGTCTTTAGTCGATGGATGTTCTTTCCACAAATTAATGTGATACTATTTGAAACAGTTATTTTTTATATTACAAAAAAATTATAAATATGTTTTCCAACTTAAACCGTTGTTCTAAATTTAGTCAAGCAAATATGTCTAATTGGTTTATTTTGTTGACTAATTTTCAGATTAATCATAAATATAAATGTCATATGGAAATCTTTTGAAAGGCCAACATGAAACCAACACTGAAACAATCTATATCTACTGTCTTGTATGTGAATAGATTTCATTTCTTACTTTCAGAGGATTCCGAAGTTAATTTGTTTGGTAAATGTACAATTTAGATGTTTATTCCATTCTGGTCACATGGAAGACTCTTTCAAAAGCCCTGCTGGTTTATAATATAAAATTTTACTTGCATTGCGAAATAAAACTTGTGCTAAAACCAAGCTTTTTTTGGAAAGTCAAGGGGTGCAAAGCTTGGCTCAGATAAAGCCTACTTTAAGCTCCGCCCAGATTTAACAGTTGCCATGGAAATATAGCAAGCATGACTAAGCACCAGCTAACTCAAGATTTTAACAGAAGCATAGCTAGTGCATTTTTTTCGTCATTGCTATTTTTTCCATTAAAAAAAGTGTACGCAGGTAAAAAATTTATAAAAAATGTACAATTCATTGATAAAAAAATGTATTCTAGTTCAGATTATTTAAATACTAGCCATGATTAAAGACCCAAGTTCATTAATTGTACAGGTGTCCAACATAAAGAAGCATAGTAATGTATAAATACTGCTTTAAAATTGTGATTTACACATTTTTTGCAGTGCGTATACAAAGTTTCAATTATAAAAAGTTAAGGGTCATCCCTGCTAAAAACATTTTTACTCTATTTTTCCAATATACGAGATATTGTCTTAGTTTTCTTAGTTAAAAAAAAAAAATTACAGGCATATTTTTTTAAATTCGTATCTTTTTTTTTTTGTCTACCATTGAGGTTTAAATGATCATGTAATGATTGTAATGATTTTTTTTTCTTTTCTAGCCTGTGTGGCGATTGCAGAGGAACTCAACTATTCAATCAGCCAAACTGATCCAAAAAAGATGATTCATGTTGGTGGATTCAGACTTAAACCCGACGGAAGTCTTACAGACAAAAAGGTGTGATTCAGTGTTAATTGCTCACAGCCAATGCTGAATCCAGTTTCGAAGTGAACTCGTTTTTCTGATAGAAATTTCAGTGCTTGCGAAGCAACAAGAGAATGGTGTCAAAGTTGTTGAAACATTTAGGATCAGTCACTGTGCCTGATGAAGGCACAAATGAAAGAGACAAGCCCAGTCGTTATTCAGCATGCAAATAGATTTAAGAAGACCGATCACCTAATCTGTATGTAAATATTATCATGCCGGAGACATTTTAAAATCGATGAGGCGATAAAATCAGTAAATTTCTTAAGTATAAAGTTTAGAAAATCCAAAATAAATTACAAAAATAGTTATTACAATTATCAACAAAACAACTTTTAATGTTGTCTGAATCAGTTACTTAGAGTAATGCTTATGGTAGGTTTTTTCTTTTTTTTTTAAAGAGCAACCTTTGTCTTGCTCAAGAGCACAACATTGATAGTGATAAATTGTGAAAAGTTTTAACTGTCCTTAGACTAGTGCTTGTATCCTTCCAGTTAGTGCCCCAGTTTTACAGTCTTCACCACCACTACATTTATTATGAGCTATTTTTATTAAAAACACTAACACATTTTTCCTTAAGTACTTAATTGTATTTATGTTCGAGATTTGTGTATTTATTTAGTGCTTAGTTGCCTTCCTTAGCTCTTTAATATTTCCTGGTGTTTAAAAGCTTGTTTTGTTTACTTGAGTAAAGGGAGCCATTTTCACTGTTTCCTTCTCAACAGTGGTGTCAATATGTAAAGGTCAGACCCAATGAACTCTAAGCCCTGACCCCTGGTATCCAGGGACTGTCATTAGGTCCCTGACTCTACTATTGATTAGGGGTTAATCCCTTTTTGATTGTAACTGCTGCCTAATAACAAGTGTTTGTTCAGTTCTGACTTCTCCCCTCACCTCTCAGGCTATTTCAACTGGGTAAAATGTTTGTGAGCCTGTATAATTCGAAACGTTAACGCAAGTAATGCTCAGCCCCCAATTGATGATAGAACATCATCAAGCCTGAATTTTAATATGGGTTTATGTACACTGTCTAGGTAAAAACAAAAACTAACATACAGGTATTGTTAGGGATTAGAAAGAAAACCTGTTAAAAATTTTGTCTTGCTTCAGTGCAGTTGAAACAGTTGATTAATGAGGAACTTCATTTTTTTTTCATGCATCTGTCTTTTTTCTTAATTTGTCATTTATCAGCTCATTGAGGTGAAGTCAGGAATTTGGGTTTTAATTGCTTATTATGGTTTTAAATTGCTGTTTAGGGAGCTGAAACATCATGATTTTGGTCAATATCAAGTGGAAAGCTAAGGCTGAGATTCTAGAACCGTTTACCCATATTTAACGAGTCCAAAGAAACCCTTAACTGCTGCTGTAAACCAGTGATGAATGTAAAGAGTGAAACAGTTTTGCACACATGTCCATACCAAGTTAAACGTCAAGCATGTATCCTTATCGCGCGTAACCACCATGAGGTGCCGGGAAATGAAGAACGATCCTTGTCGACCTCTTCCATCTGACTGCTTTGGTCTTTGGTTCAAGAGTATCCCATCTCTCTTCAATAATAAGGAAGCAAAGCAGAAGCAGTGTAGCAGAACTCGCTCACTGTTCCCTGAGAGTGGCTTCACTTAAAAATAAATGCTAATTAAAGCTCCCCAAATCCCTCCCTGTTTCTCCTTTCATACTTGGCTTGGTCCACTTGCCCAGAAGCTGAAGGTGAACCCCTGCGATGCGCCCCCATGTTTTTAGCAGACTCACTAAAGAAAACCTTCGACCGCTTTTGCTAAAAGGTCAATTTATGTATCAATAAGGGCGAAAACCTTTGATTGGGTCCTATATCTAATCTGTATGCTTTTTTGTGTGTGCATGTTTAGAGTTTTTAACAAAAAAATAAATAAAAAATGATGGAATTAATGCAGCAAAATGCCCTCTGTCCCAATACTACAATGATGCCTGGCTCTCCAATAGGAATTCAGTGAAGGATGGCATCCCTGAGAAGCCTTTTCTCTGCCTGGGCCGCCTAGCCCCCCCTCTCTTTATTCCTACAGAAATTCTTTATTGACAGCTTCTATTCAAACCCTTCAGACTGTTACGGGGAGGAATTTAATTCCCCGCCATTTTCAGGATTGCATGATAAGAACTCGGCAGAGGATGCGTCACACAAGCCATCCTCTGCTAGATCCAAAGGCAAGTTTTTTTTTTTATTGCTTTTGGACTTTTGTGCATGAAAGAATCTCTCTTATTGTTCTCTGGTGGTTAGCCTAAAGTTTAATGAGTTGAATTTAAAAGTGTAATTGGTGTAGATCTCAGATATTATAATCCATCCATTTTTATGCCGAGGATGACATTTAACCCCGAGCATTATTAAACAATGTGGTTGTGTAGTCCTGGTGAACAATATTTAATTTTTTCATGATCCTGCACCGATAGTCAAGCGATCGGCTCCTTCGTTCAAGGATTTTTGCACCCGTAGTCGTTCATAAATTGTCTTATCTTGCGGTCAATCCATCTGCATTCAGCTTTTTAATTAAAAAGATGGGGGATGTGTGGATAGGTTGCTGTCCTTCCATGGGACCTTTTATCTTATTTGTGACCAGATGGCAGCGAGCCACGGAAGCCTCTTTATGTCACCGAGCCTCACAAGAGTGGAGGGGGTAGAGACGCCCTCATAATGTAATCGGTGAGACCGGAAGGGTCCATACTGTGTCTGAAAGGGGACAATGGGGTCAGGGATATATCTACATCGCAAGAAAATCCAGCTCATCTGCAACCTGTCCTCTTTCCAATAACCCCCTCGCCCCCCAACCCCGCCAGCCTTTGACTGGCCTGACAAGGAAGACTTCCTGCTTTGATCATTGGAGGGTGGAAGAGATGAGCTGCCCAAGAGAACCAAAGGATGGGACTCCACTGTTTACCCTGCACTTGGCTGCTGTTGACAACTCCCCTCCCCACTGCTTACCCCCCGCTCTCCAGCCCTTTCACTTTCTCCGCCCCCCGTCACCCTTTCCCCTTTCTCCTTCCGGGGGAGGCCAAAGGGGCGGGAGCAGGGTGCACCTTGACCTGTCTAGACACCACAGTGTGTTTTTGTTCTGTTGCCAAGGCAAGGGGATCTACTTTTGCAACTTTGGAGATACAGGTTAAAAGTCAGCGTCGTGGCACAGGGGATGTGTTTAAATGGGAACGGAAGGAAAAGGTCATCTAAGTGACCTAAGTGCCCTGTTTTTTTTTAAGATTTTTTTTTTATTGTTGTTTAAAAAGAAAGAAAGGGGGATTTAATAACTTAGCCAGCATTTCCTTCTTTTTTTATTATTCTGAAATCTTTTTCCGATAGGTTCCTCTTGCTAGGTCCGAAACTCACTTAACTGAACTACTGGAGGAAGTTTGCAATAGCATGAGCGATTATGCTCTCTATGAGGACCCGGACACCAAAGAGAAGAGTTACAAGAGATTTGCACCCAGAGGAAATGATGCCGGGAATTTTCCGGATTTCAAAAATTTTAAGTTTGATGGTCCAGAGAGTTCCAGTGCCTTGAAGTTTGCTGTGAGTATCAATTTTATATATTTTTCATTGTAAAGATTTGTAGTTATATTTTATATATATATATATATATATATATATATATATATATATATAAAAAGTAGAAGTTTCCCAGTTCATCATACAATTTCCATGACATTTATTACGTTAACATTGTTTTTTTTTTTTTTCCTATAACAGTTATAAATCATATTTTATTAAACGGGTTTTCTTTTCTGAAAACCCTTTGAAAACTTAACGTATTGCATTATCATTGATATCTGTCTTATTCCTAAACAAAAGACATGGGCTCATATATATATATATATATTTATATTTACTTTCTTCTTTCTTGTTATATTTGCTGTTAATTCTTTTTTTTTTTTTATTAAATGCAAATGATCAAGGTCTATAGGACATGCGTACTGTAACCTTTAATTTTGGACTTTAATTTAATTTTTTATTTACAAGATGACTGGAATTATAGGCCAGAGTAAAATTACTTCATGCCATTTGCCTGCAAGTTACCTCCTGAGTCGTGATTCGTGAACCGTCCAAGATGGCAGACTTGCTAACACTATAGCACTAAAGATGGCTGCTCATTACGGTGTTCATTTATTTTTACTGTTGTGAATGATTTCTGCTTATTTTCTGTCAACATACTCATAGAATTCTAACTATATTTTTGAAATGTATATTGCAGTGTGAAAGCATTGTGGAAGAGTTGGAAGATGATATCATCTCCCTCTTTGCCAGTGAGACAGACCGTGTGGCTAAGACATTGTGCAGTGAAGTATCAGGTATTTATGTATGATGTGATACACCTTCTTTCGTTCACTATTAAGCATATAGTAAACCTGAACCATAGTGTTGACTTGATTTGCATTGTGCATTGTTTTCCAGATTTTGCTTTAGACTTTTAATGCATTTCTGCATGCAAATATTAATGCAGTGTGTACAATTTTTTAATTTTTTTCTTTTTCCTGGTGTGCTTGACATCAAACCTTTTTTTGTTTGTTTATTTAAACTATTATTTTACAATTGTTTTTTTTATTTTTTTTATGTATTTTATCTTTAAACTTCTAACCCTATGATATATATCATCTACATGTAGCCTTTTCCACATTATGCCTTAGACAATACTCAGTGATTTCCTTTTAAAATCTGCAATTCACAAACTTCGAGAATTGCATTTTAGTTTCCTTAATAACAAAAATCTGCAAGTACTGAGAGTCTTAGTGGAATAGTGAAAACACATATTCTGCTAGAATTAAACTAAATTTAGAAAGCGATTTTCTGTAGCTATCTGAAATATCACTATTATTCCTAGTTAAAGAATGGGAAAATAAACAGAAATTGATGTTAAATTTATATGCACTATGCTAAATGTTAATTTTCGTAGCTCAGCTGATTCTTCCTTCAATGCACTTAGTATTTATTTAATTTAAATGTAATTCATAATTTGTAGATGCTCTTTGTAGATAAAAATAATTATTTTTGCACCTTACTTAATGTAAGATTTAAAGTCTTAAATCTTAATGAGTAATGTTGATCTGGTTATGCAAGTAGTTTTATAAGAATAAGAAATTATCAAACAAATACTTTTTTGTGTGTGTAAGAGACACTATATTTTGGGGATATTTGTTCCCTGAATTGACCAAAATCTCCAACAAAAATAAATAAATAAGTAAATGCAGAAGGTTTTGTTTGATGGGTAGGGTATATAAGGGGATAGAATATACAGTTTGAACAGTATAAAAACATAATGCCTATGTAATGTCCCCATTTAGACAGCTATGTGTAAGTGTGTGTGTAATTGCTTCAGTAATTTTATGCCTTGTTCTCTTTTCATATCCAGGTCACTGTAAGAGCTCTGTTTTTCAGCACAGTGAACTTTAGTTTCACATCAGTGTCTGCTGAACTCCAAAACACGGACCAAAAATGGAGACATCAAATATTTTCCTAAAGTAGGCTTTTGTTTTTTTGTTTAGTTTTTTTATTACTAAATTTGATGAAAAAAATAATTTTATATTAGTATTATAAATGAAAAATCTATTACAAATGAATGAGTTTTCACTGCTGAGTAATGGACACACTTTTATATATGCATACCACATATAAATGTATATGTGTGTGTGAAAACTAAATTGATGTTAAACGATTGCCTGCTAATGGCATGCAATTTATGTTCAATTCCATTATCAGTTATTTTTAACCTATGTAGTTTTGGTGGACTTGAAATGGCAATCAATGTGGTGTTATGGTGTAATTTATGATGGCTTCATTCTTGATAAAAGTAAATAAAATGTTTCAAATACAGTGTTGAAATGAGTCATTTGTTTTTATACTTTGCACATTTTCCCTAATTTAGAATAATTTGTCTGAAGAACTGTTAACTGGCAGGTTAGGTGTGACGGCAAACCCATAGGCTTTATCATCCCAAATCATTTCACAGCACAGTCTGCTTGTTTAGTTCTGATGTCCCATGTCTGTCCAAGTCGGGCTTTTGAACATGGCCGCTGGGTAAGTATGATGGCATGCCTTTCGCACCCTTCCCTCACAGCTCCCTCCATGCAGAACTACGCATGCGCCACCATGGCAGCAGCACAGGGGCAGGTCCTGTTTTGGGAGAGTAAAGGAGCAAGAGACGCCATGATTGCTTAGCTCTGTGAGTAGTCTGGATATGGGTGTCAGACAAATCACTGAGGGGGAAAATGACAATACTCACTGTTTTCTCTGATAATGTTGCATTGTTTAACTCAAGTCAGCCCCCTGTGCATAGTCGTAAAATTATAGATATCACAAGGAAATGTTCAGGAATCTACAATGATTCCGCTTTCTTTTGGGAAATCTAATACTTGGCTGTTTTATATTTGATCAGTTTATGTAAATGAATAAATAATGTAATTGTACTGTTTTCTACAATTTACAAACTAATCTGTAATTCTTTTTTTTTTTTTTAGCAAAATCAGTCAATTTTTAATCAGCCTAGATTTAATAATCTTAAGAAAAGAACTTTTTTGAAAACCAAAGAATATAATTTATAAATTATATTTAAATTTTCTATATTTTAAATATATATTTTTATTTATTTATATTTTTTGGCAAGTAATCTTGGGCTTAAATGGCTAAAAAGCTATAATTTTTTTTTTTTTTTAAAGGTTTTTGGTCCCAGAAATGCTCGATCAGCTAATGAAATTTATAAAGAACGCCATCAAAGTTCAGAGTTGAATTTTGCTGTTCTTGGAAGATTTGATTTTTTTTTTTTTTCAGATCATTTGTTTTTCTTTTTCTTTTTTTTTTTTTATGCTAAACTTAAATTTGATGTGTATGTAACTGGCCCCCTTCAGGAAACTGCTTTCTTTTTAAAAAGTTGGTTGTGACCATACAAAGTAGCTTACTTCAATTGTGTTTATCCAGTTGTGTGTTGTGCTTTGAGCTTAAGTTTGACTGATCAAGTGTTACTTGGTGCAGTGGGCTATGACTCCAAACAAAGGGAACTGGACAAGTAAACATTAATTTCCCATGCAATCAAAATGCTGCCCTAGACATCCTCACCGAAAGCAATGCTGTTTTTTTTTTTGCTGATCACATCAACTGGATGATTAACCATTTTGTAATTACCCTCAAGTCAGTCAGAATGGACCAGAAGTTCTACACATTGAAAAAAAATGTAAGTGAAATTTGATCTCTCCCTTAAATTCGCTATAAAGTTCAACCGCTGAGCTGTGGCGTTAACTTGTATTCTAACAAGATTAAAATATATTTGTCCTGGAGATTAGCATACTTAAATCCTTTTTTGCTTTTTCTGAACTGGCAGTGTGCTTTGATCTGTGTTGCGTGGCAAGAGCCTGGCTTTGGCTTGGCCATCCGAGTGCCAAGTGTGAAATTGGCCTGATGTCATCCCCATTCTTCACCCTCTACATCTTTCACTGCCTTAATTATATTTCCGCCACAAAGCCCCAGCTCTTCATTGCATATTCAAGTTTGACTAGGATGCATTCAAAAATTATAGATATATGACTCCTTTGGAATGGGGACAAGATAGGCCTTTCTGTGATAAACAGACCAGTGAGATCAGCTGCACTGCTCTGTGTTGTTTTTGTTTTCTTAAAGAGTGACTGGCCTCAGGAACCGAAGCCATTCAGACTTTGGAAAGACCAGTTTTAGGGAGAGGGAAATTGTGTGTGTATGTGTGTCAAAGACAAATCTTCGAAGAAGTAATAGCCTATCCATAGCAGGGCCTCTGAGGTTCTGCTATATCTATTGGGAGCTGGGATGGACATCAAACTTGTAAGCCGGCCTGTTGAACTTCATATTATATCTGCCCAGACAAGCTGCCAAAAGTTGATGGTATGACTTTTTGGACAAAACAGCTTGAGGAAGGGTGAGATCCTGAGATTTTCCTGCATCCTATGCAGAGCTGGATGTGAGATGATCTAATCTCCTCACACCATTTCATCTCAACTTGGGTTGCAGAAACGTTCTGTTGATGTTTGAAATGAAACCAATTAATGCGATGCCTTTAAGAAATATCTGTGCAGAATTCAGAGGTGATGAAATGTAGGCGAAGTGAAACGAGCCACCTGCAGCTGTGACAGGAGGCGTTGACCTTCAACGGGGTCTCCCGGCCACAGACTTTATTCAGGAGCCTCGCTGCGCGTCTGAGCGGCAACTGCCTCTTTCTTCCCAGTGAGGCTCATCAAGACAGTGGCCGTTGGGCGTTACTTCCACATACAAGCTTGGCAAGAATAGAAATGCAGATGAGATTCTCTGGCATTGATGAACAGGTCAATGCTGGGAATGGTTCTCAGAGATAGCTCGCCTTTTGTGTAGGACTTTTTCACTAATACGACTTTTCTTGAAATGTTTTCGTGACATCAGGTAGCCGTTTCTTGTTTACAAACGCAACCAAAGAAAACCCGTGCTTTATTTGCAGAGGCCTAAGAGTTATCTTCGAAGTTTTTTTTCTGTCTGAATAGTTAGCCTATGCTTTTTTTTTTTTTGATATTTTAATAGGCTACTTTTATAAATTTTATGAGTGAAATTACATGCATTTGAACTCCCCATTGTCGACATTTGGACTAAAGTTGAGTTTAGTCTACAGTTTAGATAATTTGCTGCAACTTAACAAGATGGGGCTAAACCAGCTGTGTAGCATGTCCCATAATAAGCTATATCAACAAGTTTTGCGGCTCTTAGCTATATGCCTTGCTTGAGTTACACAAACTTTATAGGCTATCATCATACGAACTTTTATTTATTTGTTTGGTTTTAGCCTATAATTTTGCAAACTTTTAATAAGTTAATTGCAAAAAGTTTTCATCGTTTACTTTTCTAAAATGTTGTAGGTTACCGATAGCATTATCGTGTAGGACACGCAGTTAAGTTGTTCCTTCGTGAATTTTATTCGTGCTTGTGCAGAGAGATTCAAACATGATTGGGGAATCAAGGACACCTCTTGGTTGAAGCCTAAAGGTATAATCATTGTTGCATCCCACTGTGGGCTTTACTAGCTATGTCTATTTTACCTATTTTAGTTTGGTAGAACTTCGTGCTCTATATGCCCCGCCTACTTTTAGCATCTGAGTTATATGGTGAAAAGTAGTACAAATCAAAATTTAAAGTGGAATTTATGCTTTTGGTCATTAATGTAATCTAGGCCTGGTACTTTTCATCTTTTCAGATATTTATTAATTTTTAAAAACATTTATAAACTTCAACAATAAGTCCAGTTCTCGTTTAAAACTCTTAACACAAATAAACGATGTAGGCATAGGCCTACCAATAATCTAGTAATGCTACGCTAAATATTAAAATTGATATGAAATAAAGATGGAAAAAAATAATGAAATGGTCTGTTTACTTTTAATACATGCATAGGGCCTACTGCAGATTATTTAACTTTTACAGGTTTAAAATGTTTCTTGCACTCGCGTTTTGCTAAAGTTCATTATCTTCTTTTTTTTTAAATCGTAATTTACAAAATGTTATTGAAATGTATTGTGGAGGCTGATGATACTCCTTCGTTTTCACAGTATGTAAAAAAAAACAAAAAAAAACAAGTAAAATAATAAAAAGGGGGAAAAGATAGTTGCAGACTTTCTTGATATATTCACCGCTGTCAACATTTTAAATGGTAATATTCAACTTATTTTACTTGGGAGTTTATTTTTATTTTTGAGCCAAGTAATGATTATAATTTCATGTGAAGCTTAAAATAAAAATAAAAGTCAGGGATGCTCCACCAAACGAAAAACTTGCCGGATATCCATTTAGAAAAAGAATATGAGAGAACTTTTATTGAACATTCCCAGCTAAATAAACAGACAGCAAATTAAATCAAGTACTTGGATTAGAAGTAGTTTTGAGGTTTGCTGATTCATATGCATTCAGACGACTGATCTATTTCCTGAAAATGTGAGGACATTTTGTGAACCATCCTTGACGGATATATTTTAGACCATATATCTTTTAAATACAATATACTGAATTATTTTGAGCATGATATGATGTTATGCAATGTTGTCTTATGTCATAACAACTCAAGTAAAAGTAAAACATTCATCCAGGACTAATAAAATTATACATGGAAACAAACATCTAGATCAGATAAAACTTTTTTTTTTCTTTTGTTACATTTATTTTAAATCACAGTTGCCTGAATGCAGCAGGAAAAAATCTTTGGACTTCAGCATGGATTAAACACGGTCACATGTGGCTCAACGTCAAGTGTCAATCAAATCGCTCCCCTTTTTTAAATAAAGAAGCGTCCTTTTCCTTGCGCTATCTGAAGTTTCAGTCCGTGCACAGCAGTGATATTAATTGAAAAGGGTTTACACCACCGTACACAAAGTATATACATATAATATTGCAGAATCATATGATCTCATACATATAGTTTTCATTCGTTTAATGCTGGTATTTTTGTACACTGGCCCTTGTTTAGAATTATTGCATTTTAAGATGTCCTGTCCTTCACGTTAATCGCTGTCTGATTTGTCGTCCTTTGCATGTGTTGCGTGATTGTATAGTCCTTGTGCCATCAGGTGTAATGCAAGTGTGTTTTTGCTCCCCGTGGCTTTTTTAATCTTCGCTCTTTTGTTCTGAAACCAGATTTTGATTTGAGACTCGTTGAGTCCGAGTTCCTGGGCCAAAGCTTGCCTCCTTTGCTCCGTCAAGTAACGGTTATTCTGGAATTCATTCTTGAGTCTCTGGAGTTGCTCCGCTGTGAATGCTGTTCTTGGACGCTTGTCTTCCTTGGATGGATTTTTCTTCTTTGGTTTGCGGGATCTTGGTCCTGCATTTCAGAATATAATGAAAGAGATTGCGTTTTGATCAGGCCGTAAAATGCACATATTAATGTTGTATTATATTAGCCTAAAAATTGGCTACAATAATAAATAATGTTGTCTAATAATAAAGTTACTTAATGGGAGGAAGTATAGCCCATTCTTTCAGATCGAATGTTTCAAAGAGTCTGCTCTAATTTTACTATGGGAGCATGGTGTAGTGGTGAGGGTGGGGGTGACTGCCAGAAAAGGAGGGGTGAAAGAGGCTTTTCCCTCTCTCTGTTGCCATAGGAACTACGTTTATAAGAGAACGTTTTTAAACTTGCTCTAAGAGTAGCACATTTCGTTAAATGCTAGTAGCTTTCCCTCTCCATATTCATTTTTTTCTTAATTATTGGATAAGCTACTCCAATACACCCGCGTTCCGCGTATCATGAATGCTGACAATAGATTGATCTGATATGAGCCCTTGTTGGTAGCCTATTTTTTGCACCTTTTCTTTAGCTTAAGCTGATTTCTATAGCGTATATTTTGACTGCCATGATATAATATTAATCTTTTCACGTTGTGTGATCGAAAATCAATTTCGCATAAACGTAGGCTGCACTCTCAACATGACTGTTAGACTACACCAAGTTAGTGTGACCTGTCCAACTTATAGGCAATGAGTCGGTTTCGTTGTCTAAAAACTTTGGTCAAATTGTGTTTCCGGACTGCATATTTGAAATGTTTTAAGATTATTCGTCAAAGATTATTGGAGAACATAAGCCTATTAATCAGAATTTTCGCCTTGACAACTTGCGTTGCTACTTTTTCGGAAGGCCGTGTTGTGCCCCATTTGAACTTCATTTGAAATTAGTTGATCAAAAAGAGATTTTTTTTTATTAATATTGTCTAAAATCATACGGCATTTTGATCTATCTTGTACCGGTTAAAGCTGTAATAATTGGCCACAAAGGCTATATATTTATTTCAGGAGCTAGTTATGAAGAGATCTGATGTAGCATTTAGCTTCCGTGGTGCGTCCAACTCCATTGTCAAAAATATGCTAATTAAATATCAACAAAGACATCGAAGTAACAATGGCACAAAACTACCCGTTACATTTAAAAAAATAATAATTAATAAATAGAGGCAAAAATGTAGCAAAACTACCAATCTTAATATTGTATTATTTTATTAAGCCTCTTTCTCCCTTTTAAGTCAAACATAAACGAATGGCTATATTGCACCATGAAACTAACATAGCCTAGTTGTTTTTAGGGTTTTAAATTACATAAAACTACGCCTCTAAAATAATACATAATTCTAATCAAAGTTCGGATGATATTTACGGTGAAAAAAGCCTATATGGGCTAGGCTAATAGTAATAAAATAAAATAGCTGTACACACATGTATTTAGCAAATATTTTTTGTATTTAAAATGCAAATATTCGATTTTAAATCATATAATAAAAATTTAGTTATTCCTGTTAATTTTAAAGAGAATGGATTCCACAAAATAGATCTCCCTGACTCTTGGCGGGCCGTTTCGCATAGCATAAAGAACATTTCCTCTTCCTTTGCCCCATTTCTAATCTACAAAATGTCTAATAGTTTACAAACATAACTTTTTTTATTGTTATTTGTTCACTTTCAAGCCAAACAGAGGCGCACTTTCTGAGTAGGCTACAAAAAAACTTTGAACAAAAAAAAAAAATAATAATAATAATAAAATAAAATCTTACCTGATGAAGGTCTGTCTGAATATCTTGTGCAATATACCCAAGCAGGCCAAAGCATTGGTTTGTTCGTCTGCCCAGCGTTACTTTGGGAGCAGTCCGAATCTGAGCTTAAACATTGATCTCCAGTCTCTGCACGGGCTTTCAGAGATGCGTCTGCAGTAATATCAGTTTTTTTAGACGCGCTTACTTGGTGAGGGCTCGAGGTTCCTTCCCCGGACACCGGAGCTCCTACCTGTCTTGATCCGGGAGCCGATGGACAACGGTTCTCTCTTTCAACTAAATTAATTTCGTCGCGTCTGGTTCCTTCTTTCCTGCGACCAAAGTCTGGTCTTAAAATGTTGTCGATGTAAAAGTTGGTGATTCTGTGAGGGAGTAGGTTTCCAGGAGCCTGCAACAGGGGTAGAATAGCCCTATTGGACTCATCGCCCGAATCCTGGCGCTCCACATCTCTGTTGCTATGATCATTTTCTTCCATAGTGAAACTCTCCAAATGTTCTTTTTAACCCCTTTCTCTCTCGCGCGCACACACGCGAATGTTTGTGTTCCAGTTAGTCTATATTTTCCTTATTATTTTTGTCTCACTACAAAGAGAAACAAACAGGAAAAAAGGACAAATCCTTTTTTTCCGATTCTTTTGTCGGTTAAATACGACGAAACCGCCTTGTGTGCGTAGAACGAAAAAACATAGTTTTAAAAATTAATTCCACAGTGTGCCCCTTGCAGTTGTCTTTATATCTACTTTATAAAATATACAGGCAAATTTAATCTATGCAGTATCAAAGCAGTAGACCTGCTCTAGTAAACAAGGAAACGCAAACTGGCTCTGGAATACTTTCACTACGGATTTTTGTTCTTATTTTTAATACGAGTCCCCCCGGGTGACGTCGTAGTCCGGTATCCTAGACACGTGCCTTTGGCCAATAAATGGAGCGAAATTTTATCACATGACCCAGTGACTCTCGAGTAAATGACAGCATCCAACCTCGCCTTATTCTCAGTACTTAAAGCGATAGTAGCTATTGCCCAGAAGTGTTCAGCATTCCAATATTTTGTATTTTTAAACCACTAGGCGAACAACGAATTATTTGACAAACACATTTATTTGCCTGTGTGTGAAATCGCTATCTTTTCTTTTTTTTTTTGAGCAGTCTCTAAACTATCGTTTAGATCGCATTGGGGGAGGGGTGTGTTCAGTTTACACGTAATTCTGTGGTAGTAGGTCACAGTCTGTCCAATTTCATAATTTCGTCCACATTATCCTACAGTATAAATTGCTGTGCAATTGCGGTTAAATCAGAAACCTAAGTAGCCTACCTATAACTGTGTATTTAAGTCCTCATAATGAAAAATTATTTGGCCTACGCACGTATAGCACCCTTCATCACTCACAAAAACATGTTTTGATTTACCGTCCGTTTATTTCATCAGAAGTAAATGATGAAAACATGTCTCGTTTTCAATAGCCTAAAACAAACCGCCATCATTTGAAATGTTAGTAGATGGGCTATGCAATGTCCCTATGGTCTGGCGTATTGTGTGTTAATGTTCTTGTATATTTTAAACAGGGTTTGCCATTCGTGTCCAAAATATTGCATTAAATCAATCGGTTTATTTCATCTGTTTCGTGGAACATAATGAGGTAAAGCAATTCACTCCAGTAGTTTTAAATAGGATAAATAGCTGTGGCGCTTTAAAAGAAACCAGCGAAGCAAACCAGTGATCTTTGGAGCGTGCGTGGCGTCCTGGAGCGTCAAAATAAAACCAGCGACCACTTTGGAAGTGAGCTTATTGGGAAGTTCCAGGACAGGTTTTTGGCCTTGTTGAAAATCAAATTTACTAACAAAAAGTGGACGCATGGCTCTCATTGTGGTATTTAGCAAAGATAGCCTGGAGCTAACGTAGCCTCACTCTCGTGCTCACCTTTTCCTTTCATCCCTGGGAAATTGTGGACTAGCTTTTCATTTTCATTTTTGACTTTACAGAGGGATCCTCGGCTTTATTTAATCGCAGTTAGTTTTGATAAATCTATCTCAAATCCATAGGCCTGCACTGTTTAATGTAGCCTAGGCTACAGACAGTTTACATGATACAATCATTCATCTGAAAAGATTTAAAAACATGAATGCAACACGAAGTTTTTGAATGGAAAACTTTCAGAATACTTCTTTAGAATCGTGTATGCGAAGTTGCTGTCTGACATGGTGTGACGTCTGAATGTTAGGTGTTCGATCACGGTAAGCATCTGTGTGCTCATCATCAATTGGCCACAAAAGAGCATGTTTTACAATAAAAGTTACTTTTAGTTGATGCATAACACTTAAAGATCAAAAGTGTAGCCTTTCATTTCTGGTAGGCCCACTTTGTGTAGGCTACAGTGAATGAATGAATAGATATTGCGCTCATTTTGCTTAGCCCATGAGGCTATATGCTAGTAGCCTAAGTGCGATCTTCATTTAGCGTAATTTGAAGTGTTTTATTGATCTTATTAAACTTTTTAAAGTTATGCAGAGACCTGTTAGGGCACTGCAAAAACTGGTATTTGCTGTAGTGTGTTTTGAGTAGGCTATGTTTTGTTTAATTTAGTTCATATATACAGCCATAGATTATGTACACACGGACTCTTGGCTATAATCTATAAGGCACGTTTGAAATAAGATATTTATTTAGTTTTTTTTATTTGTTCAGTTATGATAACAGCGTGTTGTAAGTGCATTCATGTTCCCATTCTCGCGCTCTCTTCCATTTTCTTAACACAAGTGATACCCCCTCCAATACTGGTTTTAAAATATTTTCAAATTTTGTCAAGAATAAAGTCAGTAATGTAAACCTATATAAAAAATAATTATGGTCAACTGTTCTTGGTTATTTCTTATAACTTATTGTGTTATTGTAGGCATTAGATTGCATTCAAATTTAGTTTTCGTTAACTGACAAGGCTATACGAGTTAAATATGATGTTTATAGGGTATTACAACTATGTTTGTTTTGTAAAGACAGGGAAACGCTGATACATGAAGAATGTTTACTTCTAAACTGAGGTTTTAAGTCATTTTTAAAGTAAAATGGTAAGCCTAAAATGTGACATTTGTCAGGCCAGTCATAACAAAGATTGTTACAGAAACACAAAACTTTTAAAAGCGGTCATATTGCGGGTTTGAGTAATTTGATGCACCTTTTTTATCCTAGAGAAAGCCTTGAGGATTAACACTCTTGAATCGCGTTGTCGTGGTGGTAGGCAAGCCTATATACAGCCCGCAAAAAAAAAAAAAAAAAAAAAAAAATCAACCATCTAACCAAACCGAAAACAAAAACTTGCCTATCGAATGCAGCATCTCCAGTTCTGGGTCAGGGTTGAGTCCTCGAGACTTGAACATACTTTAAATCTTCATGTGTCTTTAGTGTACTCTAATTTAATAGCTAATGCCTATCTTGACCTATAGTAAAAGTCGAACGAATAGCATAGGCCTACTTGAATGGTAAGTAGAATATATAAGCTTTAGTTCGTAGATAAGCTTTATTAGAAGGCTGTCCGTTTTGGGGTTTGCGAAACATTTACGAAAGTCTATTTTTGTTTTTCCCCCATTACAAAAGGTCGCGCGCAGAAGCAAAGAGGGATTTGTGAATGCGTGCAATGGCTTTTGCCAGCTCACAGATCATAGAGCTCAGATCAGCACAGATGTGACCCAGTCAATGGATGTGATATCGGGTCTAGAACAATGCTGGGGTCACACGGGATCCCCCAGCTTCCTGTTGGTCTTTTGAAAACAAACTGAAGAAATAGGGGGAAAACCTTGAGGGACCTAGAGGATGAAGATAAAGGTTACCGACCATTTCCTGTTTCAGATTGTGAACTTCTGATATCACGTAATTTTATTGTTATGTTCCGGTATTTCCTCTGATTTTAATGTTTGTGTTGATCTTTTCATCATAGTCTCCTGAGACCCAATTGAGGCTTTTTTTTTTTTTTTTTTTTTTATCTGTAGAGGACATTATAATTTCTCTGACAACATACAAGTCACGGTTTTAAGTAATGGATGTCCTGTAAAGAGCATATTCAGAGCTTTGCAGAGATACCGAATGTTCATGACTACTCCCTTTCCTTGGTCTAAAATGTAGGCTAGACGCTTATTGTGAAAATTTAGCACACTTATGGAAATATTATCATATTTTGTTATTATCATTTAAATCTGACTTATTTTCAAATTGTTTTTTCAGAAATCAACATCTCAAGAAAACGGTATGAGGTTTTAAATCAGAATGACTTCTGTTAGGCTATAATACTAAGCAGGATGCTATGAAACATAATTTCATCCATGCTCAGTATAGAGGACACCAGGACTTGTTTGTTTAAGGCATTTTGGGTGACAAGTGAATAGGGAAATAAATATCAATATTCTTATGAAAAATGAGATGTATGAAAATATTCGAAATTACTCTCATTATCAGGTATTTATTTATACTATTTTCATTATTGCCCCAAGAGAAAATTATGCAAATTAGATACAGTGTGCATTGCACTGAACGGCATTTAGGTTACACGCATATTGCAAAAAGTAAAATTATATTGCAAATCATTATATAGGCTATTTTATAACAGCTGAGAATCATCTAAAGTTTGGACTAAAAAAAAACTTGAAACCTAAAAATTGATTGAATTAAAAAAAAAAAAACATTGATGTTGCCTATTCATGTCTTTTCATTTTCTTAATGAAGGTCATTGTGTTCTTATGAATACAATATAAATAAAATATATTTAAAATTATATTTAAATTTAAATGAAATAAACAATATATTTCCAAAAATGTCTTTAGTTTGTTTCTTATGCTCCAAACTGTGTGTGTGTGTTGGGTAGAGACGGTCTAAAATCTTCAATTCAACACTAAAAAAAGTGGGTCATTAAATTAACCAATTTAAGTGAGTGGTTATTTTCATGTGAATATTTCATGTGTTTTGAAATATTACTGAATCGATTACTATTGAGGATTAATAGCACATCAAAAATCGGATGTCGGAAGACCTGTGACGTATAGGCTATAAGTGACTTCATTAGTTCGCCTGTATCATATATCAAGTTGTATCATAAATTAATGATCTTATAACTTGTTTATAAGTTAACAATATAACTTGTTGGGGGAGGGGGGATTGTTACGGAGGCCAGCTATTGAAGACCTGTGCAGGTAAAACTCACTCCTCACCTGAAGAGGCAATCTCTTTAGACCCAAGACTGTAGTCTTTACTGTCCTTGTTAGCGCGCCTGCCTCCCATGCCGGAAACTTCAGTTTGAATCGAACTTGGAATGGTGCGAAGCAACTTCGTTGTAAACAAATATCTTGCTAAACATTTTATAGGCAACTCACATTAAATAACAAATCCCAAATGGAAGCCACAGTCGATTCTCAGTTTGCTGGCCAACTTCAGATGTTTTAAGCCTCGCGGGATGACGTGGAATGGGACATCTGTTCGGGTCCCTCAGATATAAGCGACTTGTGCAACAGGTGTAGACATCTGATGATGTTCAATTCAGTTCTCCAAAATCTTCACATCACCAATGTCGAAAACGATAATTTTGCGCACAGTTCTAAATGCTGTTTTGGTGTAGGCTAATTATTTTCAGCAATTCAGCCGTGTCAAACTAATTTCAATAATATATGATGACATCGCATAAGATACAGGCCTACTATTCCTCATGTATAGAGACCAACTGAACGTTTGCATGCCTTAAAGATCCACAAATATCATGAGATTTTATATTAGGAATCATAATTTCAGGTAGTCGAAATTGTGAAACAATTTGCAATAGACGTGAAAACGAACTAAAATATTTTCAATATGGCTGTATGTTGCACACTTGGACTTGCCTGAGCCGTCAATCACAGATGAAATTGAAAGACACTGTGTTTTGCTAATTGTTCTTCAGACCGTAGTTTAAGAGGTCAAGAACAAGCTGGGAATTACTTACTTTTTTAAATAAATAATTTCATATTGGGGTTTGACCGTCAAGAAAATTGGGCTGAATAAAAAAAATGAAATTTCATTTCAAAATTAACTTTGTTTCTAACTTCTGTTGCGTGTTTATTTTAATGAACCGCATCCATACATTGTAATCATTTGTCAAAAGTAACGTTAGTTCTGCAATAACAAAACGAAAGAGCCTACTGCTTTGTAGAAATATAGGCAAAATGTGGGTGAGTCTAATATATATAAATATATATATATATATATATATATATATATATATATATATATATATATATATATATATATATATATATATATATATATATAAACGTTTTCGAGAATAACACATAGCCATTATATTGTCCATTGAGTTTTATATAAAAAAAAAATCCCCATAAAACTTAATTTATAGTCTAGACTACAGCCTATATATTATTTTCACAGAGCCTATTGAGTTTATTATAATATCTTATTCTCAAATAGTTTTATACATATGTCATAGTCATATATATATATATATATATATATATATATATATATATATAGCCTATAGGCCTATATATATATACTGACCAGCCTATTTTTATGAGTTTTATGATATCATGTTCTAATTTTTTTTGTTTTTCCTAAAGGTTTAGTCTTCGCGTACCCTTGAATTTATATTAAAAAATATATAATAACGAATAAAGAATAACGAAACATAACAAACGTAAAATAATATTGTATAGTTTTTGAAACTGAAACGTTTTTTTTTTTCATTCAACATTATCCGTATTGCCCTTTGTTTTCCCTCAGAATCTTTTGGAATTTTGTTTTTCTTCCTCCTGTGCATGTAGCCTATTTTGGAGAAATAAAGAGCACGACGGAGAGAAAGAGAAGAGTGAAAAGACCGTAGAGTAAAACTGGGCGCCCCGAAATCCTTTCTCGTTATTGTTTAGTAAAAGTTTGTCATTGTGAATCTGAGGTCAGGCATAACCGACTGCTGCACAATAGCGGTAACGCTTTGTGAGCACATAAAATAGAAACGTTCCAGCCAGTCAAAAGCTGTGTTTTTGTTACGTTCTTTATTACCCAAGTTTAAAGTCATAAAAATATGTGACATTTACATGAAGCTCTATTATTACAGACTTTTTCGGATTTCAACTATATGCATTGACAGTCATTTGATCTTGATGCAAATGCATCTTATGGTTTAGACTACAACTCTAACATCTATATTCAGATCAATATTCAGAAAAGCTCACAAGGACAGGAAATGCTCTGTCTCCTTCACCCCCTCGTTCGTTTTGTTCTGTATAGACTACAATAATGACTGACCCAGATGCTAATAATATCGGTGAAAGGACTCAGCGAGTCTCAATGGGGAGGAAATGACATGGTCATGTCATTCATACAACATCACACCAGTGTCATTCTGTGACACGAAGCCTCTGACAAACATTTCGATTTCATCTGTGACCACCAGAACAAACCGACTGAGTAGCTTCAAAAGTTCGTAAGTTTTTATTTTCTGGTTTTCACTTTATTTACTTGGCTGTTACATCAACAAAAAAGTTGTAAACGTTGTATAGGCTAGCTCATAACCCATAAAGGAATTTTGTAGGAAGGAAATATTGTAAAAACTAAATACTATTTTTTTCTTATCTAAATGTTATATATATAAAAAAAAAACATTATGCAAGAGAAACGTATAGCCTAATAGAGAGGTCATGTCGTTGGGGTCAGTTGGCTACTTGAACTATAGCCTACTACAATATTCATGATGTCATCTCATGTTTGACGTAATAATTCTCCTGAATTAAAAAAAAAATGTGTGGCATAATATCTTGAGGCTTTTCTTCTGTTCAAACTCTTGAAGCAAGTTTAGTTATTCAATGTTTTTTGATAATGGTTAATACGCAGCTCTTTCGCTCGTAACGTTGCTGACAGAACCCAGCAAAATAATGTGTTGTAATAGAGACCAATAATTTTTTATACCGTAGGCTACATAAAAAATGGTAAATTAACCACATTTCACTTAATTTACCTATAGGATGCCATACAAGGTTTGGCATTGTCAGAATGTCATTGGGGACGAGCTTTAATTGGATGTTACACTGTGACATCACAAACCACCATTAAAGTAATCCCAGTAGTATAACATGTCTCTGTAAAACTCTGCTGCATGGCTGGAAGAGCTCTATTCAGCCCTTTTAGTCTGAAATTTTCCAACTTTGACAGATAAACTGCTGTTCTGTAAAAGACCCTTGTGCTAATGAGTGAAGTAATAATAACCTACAAAAGGGTGAGCTGAGGCTGAGAACCAACCAGCAAACACACAGCATATAAAACTGCATCACGAGGATAAAATCGTGTTATATAGGAAATGCTATTTAGTTGTCATTTTGCATTATGACAACGCTGGCCTTGTCTTCAGTTATGTCTATTTGTGTCTGTTTAATTTTAAAGTTTTAATTAAAAAAAAGAAAGAAAAAAAAACTCATTGGGCATCTCTTGGGAAGGAAACACCTACAACAGGCAAAACATAGAGCGACAACAGGCCAATAATTGTAATATTTATGGCATTTGTTTTTTGGGCAAGTTTAATAATTTATTTAGATTTTTTTTTTCAATAATTCCTCAAAGATATGAAGCCGTTTGACCAGGCCTAGCTGTCGCCAAAGTGCCAAAATTAGCCTATAGGAAATACTCATTTTCATCTCATTCACGATTAATCTTTATTTAAACTTTTATTAAATTTTCCGAGATCACCAAACCTCATTACACCTAATGTTTAAAGTGTATGCAAAACGCTGTCACTTGTAATACCATATGCATTTAAATTGGATATTAAGCTTGCGAATGAAATTAAACTTATCACTCAGATGTAAAATAACCCTGTAAAACAATGTTGATGACAGGTTTTGTAGCAAAAGTTCCACATCGCTGATTTATTCATCCAAAAAGTGACAGCTAGATTATGCTATGTTTGTTTTTACGGTGGGAATTCATAAGAGAATGATCTATCTACTTGTGGAACAGACTTTGTCTTTTTTGGTGAACTGTTAAATCATCTCATTAAATCAACAAAATTAAAAAAACAAAACAAAAAAAAAACATGTTCTTGATGTTTCTGAGATCAACTTATCGAATTCTGGCTATAATAAGGAAATATAGGCCTAACTTTTTTCAGACTTCTTTTAACCCTTCTTTTTTAACTTCTTTTTTCTTTTCTTTTAACTCAACAAAATCTTCAACAAAAGTATTTATCTACATCATCTCTTCCCAAGTTAGTAGCCAAATACTACTCCACATTTTAAATAATTTCATTGAATGTTTATCATTTTTAAACTTCTGAAATAAAGTTTCATTTAGTTTTAAAAGAGGACAAATGTTAAAGTTTTGATTTTCAGCCTAATTAGCGTGATTACATAGCGTAACTTCGGTGACTTCAATAAGCATGATATTTGCCAGCTGCAGGGAAACGCATCAGCGGTGCGTCGGCTTCATTTTCCTTTGTTGTAAAATGACATTATGCATTTAGGGATGTAGCCATTGTTCATTGGTGGTTCTAGACCATATGTGTCGATGTTCTCATCTGTAAACCCCAAATCTCAAATAACGCCGTGTTCTGAGCTCGTGCATGGCTGTTTTTGTCGTCCGGGAGAAGAAGAAAAAAAGCAACTGTGAGAGCACTAATAGGCAATTAATGTAAATGCTCTGCCTGTAATCCTCGTGAAAATTACAGACCCATTTCTATTCATTTCACCTGTTAGATTAACATGATGTCAAAACATGTCAAACTTGGGTAAATTGCTGCCAGACTGGTTCAATTCTGTAATACGAATGTAGAAGGTTTGGAACATTTGAACCAAGTCAAATTTAAACGTAGCTAGCCTAAACGGTTGAACATAATCGCGTCTTTTTTTCCTCATGAAATTAGTGACCTCAGTTGTGTGTACAGCAACTAGTCGACATTTACTTTTTTATGCGTTTTGGAATGACACTGAACTGACCAAAAATTCATCTGTGTACAAAGAAAAGAAGACCTCTTCACCCTACTTTAGTATTGCCATCCGCTGAAGTCCTGACTGAAATGTGAGCTAAAGAGAGGTGCACAGAGGGACAGGGATGTATCTCACTTATTAAAGGCTCAGCGGAGCTGAACGCGCCTCTTTAGACTGCTCTCTTATGAGATTCAAGACCCTTAAGCTCCTTAAGAACCCTCTCAATTGAGGATTTGGGTAATGGCCCTCTGCAAATGTTTTAGTGACAAAAAGTTGCCTGCTGTTCAAATGATTTTAGTGTAGAAAGTTATTGGTATACTGCGTGTGTGTGTGTGTGTTTAATCAATCTCAACACTTTAAAGTGTTATATCTTACCTATATATACCTATATCCATATCTTAGGTCCCTTTTACCAATCCTCATCTTCTTTTTCTTTTAAATGTTCATTTGAAATTATCCTTCATTGTGGCAAATGGATTTTTACAAGTAGCCTCTCAATTAATATTAACTAATTAAAGCTTACATGCATAATAATTAGTAAAATGCTGTTTAAAATAGTTTTAGATTGATTAAATGGCTTTTGATTGTAATTGTGTGTTGAATTAGGACAACTTTCTCTATGTTCTTTCAAATCATTCTAATTTTGACACTCAGCAGGACATGATGATTCTCGACCTTGACCTTATATTGAGTCAATTTTGTAGGTCATAACCAGCATAATACCTTGCAATCTGGGTATGATAATCTCACTCATCAACTTGAAGTATGTTGTTCTTAGGGATGACTGCCCTAATTAAAAACGTTGTCCCGTTTTTTTCATTTAACTCTACTTATTAGCTCCCAATGTAAGTACTACTGTAAATCAACCCAAGGGGCATTTTTTGTCAGAGGCACTGCCGAGAAAAAGTGTGTTCCAGCAGGTCACTCCTTGGTTTTCAATTAATGTCATATTATTAAAGTATAATAGTCGTAATGATATGATCTCAATTTCTTTGGGGAGCAAGCCCTTAATTTAATTTTCAAAAACTGTTGAACCCAAAGACCCGGTATAATTTTTCCTGATATGATGTTTGATAAATTCGTTTTCATTTTATACAAAGGGAGAATGTTTTCATATCCAATCAGACAGTTTTTTATATTTATTTGCACGAAAGAGATTTACTAAAAATGGCATCAGATTTTGCTCTTTGTTTTGGCAATGTAAACTTATGTTACAGAGTCTTACACAAAAGAGGAAAGCGAAAGAGCCTCTCAGTATTATTAATGTGTGTGTGTAGTATATATATATATATATATATATATTATGAACAATGGACTTAATGATTTCCCATCATAGGCAGACTGAAAATTTCATTGCTAAACTGACCTAATGGTTCATAATTGCTATGGATATTAATCTCTGTAATATTATTTTGATTAATTAGTTTGTTGCTCATTCTGTGTACTTTTTTACAGCTGTATTGTGAGAAAGTTAAGACAGCTCTGCAAGCATTGGTAATTAAAACAGATTCATTGTGTTTGAGCCTTTTAGCTATAACAAACAAAATTTCAGAATTTTACAGCGGTATAAGACCAAACTATTCTCACTCCTTTGCCCTATAGTATAGTATAGTATAGTATAGTATAGTGGTGGAATTCATTTCATTCGGCTCCATGAATTGGAGACACAATCTGCACATAAGCATGGTGACACCTCCGCACTCCTGACATGTCAAAAAGCAGCCTGGAATCCTGGTGGGGTGTCTGTCTCTGGCTCTCTGTGATCTCCTACATACCCTGCAGTGACTTAAGGACCCCTACCATCCAGGCATCGCCCCTGCTGAGCCCCTCCTGGCTCTCACCCCACTTAATTACCAGATTGGACGAGAGACACCCATACTGTACCCCAGATTCCCTGTGTCAAACACTATTGTTCACTAAGTCTTTGGGTTAACAATAGATCTCTCAAGACTTGGAGAGGATCAAAAGTTCAGAGACGTCTTATGATGCATGCCATATATGACATGATATTCATTCATGTGTCCATTGACATTCTAATGCAATTGTACTGATTCTGTATTGAGAAAAGAAATGGGCTTACTTTTTTTCATTACCACAATATCATGCGCAATGCTTTGTCTTTTTGCAACTGTATAATTTTCCAATGACGACAACTATGATGACCTCAAATATAATACCTTGCATGGGGTATTAGAAGTGTAAAGAACAACAAGATGCTGCACATGGAGAGGTCATGAGCTTTGTTCACTCCACCAGAGGTTTGTAACAGGCTCTGTAGGTATAAGCTAATGTAGCAGAGGTAGTACAGCTCACGATGTGGGATCTGTTAAGTTTGCAGCTTTTTCTTAAAAAGCTATTCAGGGTGGGAAAATCTGGCAGAGCTCCCAGAAATCTCTGAGCGAAAGGTTAACTGTCAGTATCCCAGCAGGCAAGAATGGCCGCCTCTCAGGAGGGACTTGCCCAGAAGGAGAAGGAGAGGGCCACTTGCTTTTGAGACTGACAGTGTGCAAATAGATAGAACAGTGTCTGGCTTGTGAGGGACGGGACAGGGGAAATGGGAGGGATGTGGGCGATGGTGTTTCACAGCAATGACAATCAGGCACACATGTCATTTCCATAGCACCACAGTTCCTGAATAAAATATTATTCAAATTTATTGACAAGCATGATGTTTGCACAATGAAATGCACAGATGTAAATGTTCTACAAAACATTAGGTCAGCACAACAGAAAAATATAAAAAAGTCATTTTTACATAAAGTAATGAAGTAATGGATAAAAACATACTGAGCCTTTTTGGCATTTGAATATGTGCAATTCTTCTTTAAGATATAGCTTTCACTTCTGTTCAAGGCAAATCAACACACACCAACGCTGTCTCACAACCAAGAATTCCTATATGAGTGATTAAAAGGTGGTTAATCGACATCACTCGTACGAATTAGTACGGTTTAGCTAATTCGTACATATTTTACGAATTAGCCAATTCGTATGAATTCGTACGAATGACCTACCCCTGACCCCGCCCCTAAACCTAACCACCACGTGGGTTTAGACAAATCGTACCGAGTGAGGTCGTACGAATTAGACACTTTTTAATCATGCGTCGAATTCGTACGAATGATTCAAAAGTGGCTAATTCGTACTAATTCATACGACCTCACTCGTACAAATTTGTACGATTTGTCTAAACCCACGTGACGGTTATGTTTAGGGGCGGGGTCAGGGGTAGGTCATTCGTACGAATTCATACGAATTGGCCAATTCGTAAAATATGTACGATTTAGCAAAATCGTATTAATTCGTACGAGTGAGGTCGCATGAATTGTTACGAATTAGCCACTTTTTAATCATTCGTCGAATTCGTACGACTTGGTCGTGAGATCGGGTTGGGTAGGTTAATTCATAAGATTCGTCTAATTGGTGGATAGGTTTAGGGGTGCGTTCAGGGGTGGGTCATTAGTAAAAATTCATACGAATTTGGTAAGAAAAAATATGTACGAATTAGCAAAAATCATACAAATTTGTACAAGTGAGGTTTTATGAATACGTATGAATCGACACACACATACACAAACATTTGAACCAGAGGTTGTTCATCACATGATATTTTCATCAGTTTTTAATTAAAGTCAATTAGATGTAATTGTTGTTTGTCAAATCCCCTGATATGCCACTTGTTTTTATTGCTTTGTGTCTAGTTATTCATAGCAATATCACATGAATGCCAAGAAATGAATATTTTATGCATAAATGCTTTAGGGATGAAAGTGGTTTCATTCCAAGTCCTATTTTGCTGCATTCCTTTCTGATTTAAATGATGTCAGAGTATCATAAATCTCTCTTCCGTTTAGCAGTTGGTGATGCCAAAAGCGAAGTAATTAAGCAATACAGGATGATGGTGGTAAAGATTCCAAAATGTTAATGATTTAAGATGCATCTTCATTCACTTATTTTAGTACTGTATTAATAAATTGGATATGTTTCTTAATTATCATAAATATTAATATCATGTCCAGCTTGTCACACTTTCAACATAAAGCTGCATGGCAGCATATCAAGAGTTTAAATCAACATTTAGTGATCTGGTTGACCGAGATAATATTCAATAATAGGCAGGATACTGAATGCTGGCCTCCTGGTCTGAATGTGCCAACTTGATCATCCTCTGGCCCTGAAATTGAAATAAAGAGACTTATTCCTCAGAGGGTGCAGTGCTTCATTTTTCCCCCTGCTTTTTGTTTTCGCTCATAATTGGTTGGTGGTGGGTGGAGGCACAGATGCAAGGGATGGTGGGAGTTCCCATGATGCCGGAGAATGGGAACCTCTGTATTCTATCTGCAAACATAGGCACAGGTCCGGCCAATGACACCGGAATGCATTTCCTTGAAGGTTACTGCGCTCATCTAAGCGGCATGTGCACGCTAAGAGAGCTGGATGTATGCCAGCATCACTGTATGTGCTCTAACAAGATAGAGAAAAAGAGGGAGGGAGAAAACTAGAATGACTTAGGTGAGGGGGATAGAGACCAATGACAATATATCTGTATTGATTACATATCCTTTCTGGCAGGAGGAATCCAAAGTGAATTGAGAAGGTAAGCCTGTAAAGTATAGCCTAAGTAAGAAGGTGAAATGCAGTCAAGGGCTAGTTGGTCATCCTCTGTGATTGTGAAACTGACAATAAGTAGATTCTGTTTTATAGAAATGTATGTTACTTTGAAGAAATGTCTCTGAAATAACTTATTATTATTTACCCACATAAAATGTAAAGTTGTGAATTAGTGATATATTAAATGTCAGTGGTATAGGCCTAGTAGTGAAATAGCCATATGGATGTAGCCTATAAAATACAAAATATAATATATATATATAAATATATAAATATAATAAAAAATATAAATATAAAATAATTATAAAATATAAATATATATATATATATATATATATATATATGAAGAGTTCAGATGCAAAAGCCTCTAAATGCCATTTGAAATTTTCTTCTTTAATGATGATTTTTTATCAAACTTGTATATTTAAGTTCAGTAATATCACTTAAATAACAATTAATAGGTAATTATCATTGCCATTTAAGTGAAATTACTGAACTTAAATATACAAGTTTGATAAAAATCATCATTAAAGAAGAAAATTTCAAATGGCATTTAGAGGCTTTTGCATCTGAACTCTTCATATATATATATATATATATATATATATATATATACACATACATATATATATGAAGAGTTCAGATGCAAAAGCCTCTAAATGCCATTTAAAATTTTCTTCTTTAATGATGATTTTTATCAAACTTGTATATTTAAGTTCAGTAATTTCACTTAAATAACAATTAATGGGTAATTATCATTGCCATTTAAGTGAAATTACTGAACTTAAATATACAAGTTTGATAAAAATCATCATTAAAGAAGAAAATTTCAAATGGCATTTAGAGGCTTTTGCATCTGAACTCTTCATATAGGCTATATATATATATATATATATATATATATATATATAGGCCTATGATTTGGGTTGAAAATGACTTCTGTATTTTATAGGCTACATCCTGTCTATATATTACTACTAGGCCTATACCACTGACATTTAACCTATTTTACCGGCAAAATTTCACTGCAATATCGCGAATGTGACAGCACCTTAATAAGGCTAAAAGTATTAAACATAATGTACATAGACCTATTTCAATACCAAATGAGCAATGATATGCTTCCAAATTCTGTATGACTTCATTGAAATCAAAAGATATTGAATTAACAACTTTGCTTCACTAAGCCAAAACAGATAAACTCTGTCATGGAAAGTGTGAGTAAATGGCTTTTGGCAGTAATGATTTCATCATCTAGGCAAGGCTACTGTTTAAAATGTCAGCATAGGCCTATTTTTGGCTGTCAGAGGTATAGCATAACACCTCTCAATGAGTCTATAATCTGAATCAGAATTAATTCATCATGTCATAGTGTGTTATATTCTGCTGTGTTGCCAAGTGATTTGATCTGTCCTTCGTTAGATGTTAACCTTTAATCATGACTAATCTGTGCTGATGGAGGCTCTGGAGCTAGATTCGATTTTCCAAGGATCCTGTTTTAGTGGAATATGACATCAACTGCCCGTTTCATGATACAAAATGAAAGATTCTGAGTCTTTCTCAGGATGTTTGCCTATAAATTAATGAAAACCTTCACACCAATTGTAAAACGTGGCCTGTATTCCAGAAATCAAAGCTTGTTCACAGATGTGATGGCTGCACCTGAAAAGCAAGTGGCAAAATGTGACCACATGGGTAAAATTGGTCTTAATCAGTCTGTCACGCTGTGTCAGACAGTCAGGTAAAGGGATGTCAAAACCTAATTCTCTCAGGTCACAAGGTCCCATCCCTCCACTGAATGTAGCTGTCAATTAAATGATCTAATTATGCTTCCGATTGGATGCGTTTCAGAGTTTGTCAAGGTCTGTTAATGTTGATGTATTTGATCATGTGACAACCATTCGTAGCCGACCCTGTGAGATCATTATATGGACGCGTTGAGATAAAATAGGAAATATAGCTACCTCTAACAAACATAAACGGTAGGCCTACATATGCCATGTAGCCTAAATGCTCCTAATATTAGGCTACCGTATAAGCACTTCATCAAGTCTGGTTTGTTTCATGTAATGAAGGGAGTGTGTTGTTTTGCTAGTGTGCCCTCACCTGGACAAAATGGAGACAACAGGTGATAATTACACAACAGCTTTGAGGCATCAGGCAGGTTGATTTACATGGGCACAACATGCTGTTATATTCAACTTTCAGTGTGTGAAGCTCAACATGCTCAGAGTTGTATGTCTCTATTCATAGTCTAGAATAGTTTCGATAGAAAATAATTCTAAGGCTAGGTGTGACCAGGGCCGATTTTCCTGGAAAGTTGTCACAAGGCTTATCTCAGGCTAACTACGATTTAGATTTTGTTTCTCCAGTCTTCAGTTGCACATGATCCTTCTTGTGGAAAACATGATACCATTGAAGTCTGTAAAACAGAAATTATTATTATTTTATTCAAGACATATTACAAAAGAATTAGATTTCAAACATATGCTGTTCTTTTGATCTTTCTATTTATCAAGGAAAAAAATCCTGGGAAAAAAATATAGTCTATAACAAAAATATGAAGCAGCAACATCGATTTTCAACATCATAGTAGCCTACATATATGTATTTTTTTCTATATATAAAAATAGGTATTGAATGCATATAACCACTTTTCTGGCTGTGCTGATAGGCTAATCTTGACGAATCTTTAATCCTCAGGCAATGTATTTCCCTTGTACACCAGGGGGCAGGTTTGCATAACACAGCAGCCAAACAAAGTTGCAATAAAGGCCTTCCAAATAAAAATATTCAAAGATACATAAATGAATAGTCAGCTATTGCACATTTACAGTTATGTGCAGTCAAAGTTATTGATAGAGAGTCTATGAATGTTGTATTTTTATAGACATTCACGGGGAATCAATTTTGTGATTGTCCCACAATTATTATACATCATTTACTTATTAAAGTTCTGCAGAGTAGTTAAAAATTCAATTAAGTGTCAGTTGAGCAATAGATGGGAGTAAAAAAATTATCAATTACATTGTTCTTGTTTGAATCTAAAACCAAGACAATCTTTCTTATTAATCAAGCTATATAATATCAAAATTATTGTGAAAGAATTTGATAATAATTGAAAAATTAATTGCTTAATATCTGCAGGGAGATAACACTTTGCAATATATTAATGACATTGCAGTTAGATTGAGAACAAAAATCTGCATTGCTTGATTCCTTTCGACTAAAATGCTGTTTTGAAATACACTGTTATCCATTTATGATAGTTGATATTTTCCATCTCATACACATGTAATTGAGAAAGTGAAGAAAAGAAAATCTGGCAGTATGTCTCCCAATCTTATCTTTTCGTGCCTTTTTAAATAATACACCAACACAGCCCAATCAGGATATAATTGAACAGCAATTCAAGAAATTTCACAACAAACACTTTCAGCTGATGCAACTGTAACTATATATTCAATCAGATACAACACAATAGAATATGAGTTTTGTGTCAGAAACAAAATGATATGAGTTTATTCCCTCCAACATTTATCTCTCAACTATTGCAAAAAAAGTATGCACAACTTTTTGCTCTACTTCCAGTTCTGCTCTTTATGATTGTTATGATTCCTGTGGTATTTTTATTGAGCATCATGCAAAATATGCCTTGCTGTGTGATAATAAAAGTCTCAAATGTTTATGCAGGACTAACCTGTTTTATTGAATGTCTTTATAGCAACAAACCATTCAGTTGCGGTCTGTTTCAAGATTTTTATGAAGTCAGTTTATTTTGTAAAAACAAATAGGCTATGTGCAAGACCTGAATTTATTGACTTTCACTTAAAGGGATAGTTAACCCTAAAATGTAAATTCTACCATAATTTAAACACCCTCAAGTTGTTCCAAACCTGAATTAATTTCTGAAAGTCAATGGGGTCCCATCAACTGTTGGTTATACAATCTTCTTGTGTGTTCAGCAGAACTGGTTTGGAACAACTCAAGGCAAGGGTGAGTAAATGATGGCAGAATTTTAATTTTTTGGTTGAACTACACTCTAAGAAAAAAAGGTACGAAAGCTGTCACTGGGGCGGTACCTTTTCAAAAGGTACACTTTTGTACCTAAAGGGTGCATATTCACATATTTGTACAATTATGGTACCAATATGCACCCTTTAGGTTCAAAAGTGTACCTTTTTGAAATGGTACCGCCCCAGTGACAGTTTTTGTACCTTTTTTTCTGACAGTGTATCCTTTTGATAAAGCTATAGATGTAGATTTTTAAAACGACTTTAGCCATCGGCGTCACAGAAAAAGTGGCGACCCATAATATGCAGTGAAGGAATGTCATATGGGATATTTCAAACAATGGATCTGACATAGCTATTTTCTCATAATCCAATAAAATGTGCGTTATATTTGTTGGCAAAGATAACGTTTCCCAGGTTACCATTGACAATGGCATTTTCTTCCATCTCTTTATTTCTAAAGGCTGAAGAATATGAACATTGTGAAAAGTTCATTTCTGAATTCCACGAGTCCCAGCTCACTTGTCTGAAATCACGACAGAGCTCTCTGAAAAGCAAAAAAAAAAAAAAAAAAAAAAAAAAAAAAAAAATGTGTTCTGTCATCCACTAAGACAAATGTTTTAGATAAATCTGTCCTTGGAACAGGATTTTGTGAATAAATCAACCCACACCACTGCTTCAAAAACAGATCTGTATTTTACATGCCTGTTCTGTTTTATAATATAAATAATATTTGATAATAGGTAATTGAGCCACACCATGATATAATTACTCTACACTCTTGTGTTTGGTCATTAGCATAATTTATTACCTTATGAAGATCATGTATCTATTTATTTCCTCAGTGAGTCAGATGTTTTTCTATCCTTTCCATCTCTGCTAAAGGGGAAGGTGCCATTTAGGCAGGTGTCGCATCCATTATTCATGTCTCTCACACCACCAACAATTTTCCTACCTGACACTTCACTTCAATTAGCCCCAAAACGTCTCTTTTTTGTTGGAGTGTGTTGCTTGCAACCTAGCTCAAAAGCACTCTACAAAGCTCCATTTGCAGCCATCAGCCTTTGGTCTGTCAGTCTCTTGTCTCATGGATCTTGTCTCACGTGCGGTTAGAACAAACAGCTAAATAAGGTACGGTACAGTTCATTCCCATGCACAGATATCTTAATATGAATACTCAGAGCCTGAAGCATCTTCATTGAAATGGAATGAGAGTATTCGATTTGAATACAGCTGATCCTTACAATGGCTGAATTTCCTTTAAGGCCCAAATATTTGACAATGTATCGTCAGGCCTTCATCTGTTCTTTAGTATTCTCATCAAAATTGCTTCTATTTATATTGCTATTTCCGTTCGTAATGATGAGCACTTCATGTACAAGTGGGAGCTTCAGACACGGGACCGAATGAAAATCCAGGCTCTTTACAGATGTCAAGTGGCCCAATATAATTTGGACGGACATTATAGGGGGAATAAGTGCTGCTGATCCACCATTCTAAAATTCTAAAAGCAGAGATGAGTTCAGTCAAAGTCTAAATTACATGTAGCTGCTCACTTCATAGTTGGAAAGGTTCTGGCTTGGTCATCAGCTAAAATTGATGAGAACATGAGAATCAAACAGTTCTTCATAAATATTATCAGTGAAGCTCTCTATCAAAACAGAGACCATATGAAAAACTTATTTTATTCATTTTAACAAGCTAAATCTTTCAGATTAACACACAATGATAACAAAAACCCATCTGCACCACTCTGAATATGTCTGCATTGTAATCAGAAACTATAATAATGTACAATGAATAACATAAAAGGTAAATGATATAGCCTAAACAAAAGGTACAATGTGTCTGTAAATCAAAATGTAACCAAATCCTAAAACAGATCTTAGTTAAAATCATCAGTTATCAAAGGGATGCCAATTGCCACATGCATTTCTGGGTCATTTTAAACGTAATAATTCATTGGGAAGTTATTTTTGAAGTAAGAATTCGATACCCCCAAATAATTAAATACATGTTTTTATTCAAGTTATTATAAAAACATAAATATAGTTCTCGCTCACTGTCTTAAATTATATACATTTTATGTTTATTTTAACAGTTTTATACTGTTCAAAAGTTTGGGGTCTGTACAAATGTTAACGGTTGTGCTGCTAATATTTTTGTGGAAACTGTTACTTATTTACAGGATTTTATCAAAAGACCAGCATTTATTTGAAATATAAATCTTTTGTATAATTAAATGCCAACTGTCACTTGATTTAAAGCACCCTTGCTGAATACATTTCTCAAAAAGAAAGTGTTATGAATATACTCAATTTATACTCATTCTACTGAAGTCACATAATGTTTTAAAACTAGTATACTTAAAATTGTCAAACTGTAAATATAAACGGACTGTCAAATGCCAGAATCAGTCTATATTCATTGAATGCAGAGGACAGACTGACATTTCTGATGAGTGTCCTTCACTGTTAGACACTGGGTCAATTGGTCACTTTTCCTGGCATTAAAAGCCCAGACATCATTCCGTTTGTAAAGCTGTGCTTTTTGAAGAGCTCAGATAACCACACTTCTAAATGGGTGGTTTAAACTGGCATTTGTGCCGAGGCCAAGACATCTGCTATCTCTCAGTGCTGGCGGGAGAAGAGATTCCTGAAAGCGTTATTATAGTTCTTGTTGAAGGCTGTGTAAATGAGTGGGTTGAAGAAGGAGTTGGAGTAGCCCAGCCAGAGGAAGACACTCTTCCATATCGGAGGAATGTGACAGGAGCACAACGGAGTGATGAGCTCGGTGAGGAAGAAAGGGATCCAGCACAGGACGAACACTCCGATGAGGATGCCCACCATCAGAGCCGCTCGCTTCTCCTTCTGTTCTCGCCACGTCTCACTGTCAGTCTGAAATGTCACAGTAGCATGGCGGACCGTGAACACCATCTGAGGCTGTTGCCTGGAGGCCTCTTTTACCTGAGGGAACACATGTGTCTTGAGAGGATCAGTCAGGAGCATAGATTATAATCAAATAAACAACAGTATGTGGATTCAAACCTTTTCTTCTTGAATAAAATCATTCAATTCCTCTACATTCCATGTGTCCTCATATAGCTTATACAGTATGTGAATTGAATTGAATATGAACATCATTTACATATTACATTTGAAATATTTACACTAATGTTCAAAAGTTTGGGGTCTGTAAGATTTTGTTTTTAATTAACAAAAGAAATCGCTTGTTCGCCAAGGCATGCAGAAGATATGCAGTAATATTGTGAAATACTCATTACAATTTAAAATGTTTGTTTTCTATTTTAATAAATTAATTTGCTGATAATTTACTCAGATAATTTACATGGTGATAATTTACCCCATGTCATCCAAGATGTCCATGTCATTCTTTCTTCAGTAGAAAAGAAATTAAGGTTTTTGATGAAAACATTCCAGGATTTTTCTCCATATAATCCACTTTACTGGTAACCAAATGGTTCAAGGTCCAAAAGACAGTTTCAGTGCAAACTGCAAACTGTTCAAAGGGCTTTAAACGATTCCAGACAATGAATAAGGGTCTTATCAAGCGAAACGATCGCTCATTTAAAAAAAAAAAAAAAAAAATATAGCTGCGAGCAGCGATGGCGGGCCCAAGCCGGTGGCACCGCAACCCCGGTTCCTTTAGTTACCTAAAGGCACCCGGGTAGCGGTGCCGAAGGCTTTGGCCCTTTTATGATTAAATGTTAAAACAGCTTGCCATACTCTGTCATTTCGACTAGTCACAATTATGTTACAGATGTCTTAAATGATAATACAAACTATCCAAAATGTAATTACGAATAGACAGAAAGACGTTGTTGATATCTACAATGTTAATTCCGGACAGGCAAACTTAGCTTTTAAATGTTAAAAGGGCTTGCCATACAGGGACGTAGGCTCAGAGAGAGGCTCACCATATTCAAACCAAAATATCTGACTTCCTCTTGGTCCGAGCTAATGACTATGTATTAGAAAGTTGTCCGGCTTGAGGAGTACAATGTATATACCGATTTTTGTAACTGTAGATAAAACTAACAACCCCACTTTTGTCAAAAGGTGGCGCTATTTAGTCCTTGCACATTGCCCGTTTCTGAAACTTTGCACGTCTACTGGCTAATAAATGTGATGTATCTGTTGAGTTTCAAGCAATTTCAATTTCAATTTGACTGTTGAAAAGAAGTGCGCCGATTAGATACTCAGGATCGGTATCGGCTCTGACACTGCCATCTTTGACGAGGCTGATTCAAATTCTATATTGTGCATATACTATTCTGTTAGGCACAAAGGCACAAAAACTTTCTAAAGTACCATAAAGTTTTTGTGTACTGTATTATTAGTGTTCTGAAGCTATTATGTGATATAGAAATTAATATTTAAGTCATTAAATTCAAGAACACAAACTTTTCCCTCTCTGCGCCTGTCAGTCATTCTCCATTCAGCATTCAAACAGCACGTCACATTCGGTTACAGTCAATGATGAAACGATCTTCAATGATTCAATGTTAATCCTATTATACTGGATCTTTAAGATAAAGGTCTAAAGGTCTATATTTTCGAATGAAGAAACTTTTTCTTGCTGGACTTTATTGCTGTAACTTAATCGTGTTACTTTCTACCGGGTGTCGGACGCTGTCGGTTAGATCACAACACTAGAGTCAGAGCACTATAATTGTTCTTCACGCACACAGTAACTGAAATTTAAAACCTTTAAAAGAAAAGGCTCAATAAACTATTGCATAGATAGATAATGTATAATACACTGTTCATAAATATGTATTTCCTTTGTGCTTTGAACTTTTCAATACGGACTCAATGCGCTGTAACTTCATGTGGCTTCAAGCACATCATTCTCCGCTCGGGATGCACATAAGTGCTTTGTGCTGCACCGTATTGGAGCCGTAATATCATAATGCAGTGACGTAATGACAGATTATTAATTGCCTTTCAATTATATGTTGCTTTATAGCAGCCATGGCTATATTTTTTTTTAATGATTTTTGTTATCTTGTTTTTCATGAATGTATTTTTCAAAAATAAGAGCAATGTGTATTATCTATTATTAATATGGTTTATAATAGCATTTTTGTCATAGATTATGACAAAGTAATCATATGATCCACCAGCGAGGAACCAGCAGAACAGAGTGAACATTCTTTCTGTTTAGTTCAATCCTACTTAATAGGAATTTATTTAAAATGCTCGCTCTACTCCACACCATTAATGTCTTGTGCGGACATCCGTATTTTGACTTTCGGTTTTAAGTAAGCGATTTAAAAGCTCCCAAGTCCCAGCGGAGTCACACGTTGATTAACCGGTGGGAATATACACAATAGGCCTACCTGATATTGAACACAAGAGGGCAGTATAGCACTACGTATGACTCAGATTATTATTTTTTTATGAATTTTACAACAATTCTGGCTGTTTTTGAACGTAAACACAATTCTTAAATGAAAAAAAAGGAAAAATTGGGGAAGTTATAATATTTGTATAATTTAATTTAGAAACAAATGATGTATAATTACATTTTTAGAAGATATGAGGCTTTTAGTGTTTACTTTTTTGACATTACTTTAATCTTTTGCCATAGTTGCACATGTCTATTGGCTAATAAATGTGATGTATCTGTTGAGTTTCAAGCAATTTCAAGCAAGCTAAGAGTCCCAAAAGCATCAAAAAATAATGTTAAAGTTTGTTTCGTTGCCACGGCATTTTGAAAGTGACACACTTCCTGCTGCCAGTTGGTGGCGCTATAACTTTGACTCACAATAGTCACATCCATGTGATCGGTCTCTTACAGCGAAAACACTGCTGAAGTTTCATCAAGATCAGTTAATGTATGCTGAAGTTATAACACACATCCTGTTCCATGTTTCTCGCCATAATTTCGTTTCCTCGCCACGGCCAAACCGTTCGAGATATCAAAAATCCCGTGGCACTTTTTCATCCTTAATGTCTTGACTTCACGCTGATCGAGTTTCGTCGAATTTGGTTCAGTGCTCTAGGAGCAATAATTTAAATTACATTGCATGTGTTTTAAACACAACCCTAAATAGCCAACTTCCTGTTGGGCTGGGGTAAAAAGTAAGAGTGTGAAGTATATATGAAACGATGAGATCTATATGTGTACCAAGTTTCATATTATTACATGCAAGTGTGTTTGATTTATGGACCAAATTTTCAGACCAAGTTTATTGACCAAGTTAATCTGATTAATAAACTAATTATATAAAACTATTGTCAATTCACTACAATTAAACTAGTTATATGCCTTTACTTATAAAAAATAAAAATAAAAACTTATTTAAAAAATACCAGGCTTGAGAAATGTATTTTCTTTATGCAGGTCATACACACAGCAGTGAAATGGTTAAGCCCCCTCCCCCTGCACACACACACACACACACACACAGACAGACAGCCAGCCAGCCAGCCAGCCAGCCAAAGGCTCAGAGTGGCCATATTCAAACAAAAATATCTGAGTTTCTGTGGGTCCTAGCTAATAAGTGTCAATTAGAAAGTTGTCCGGCTCGAGGAGTACAATATACATACCAATTTTTGTAACTCTAGTTAAAACTAACCACCCCACTTTTGTCAAAAGGTGGCGCTACTGAGCCCTCACCACGCCCGTTTCTGCAACTTTGCACATGTCTACTGGCTAATAAATGTGATGTGTCTGTCGAGTTTCATGCAATTTGAAGCATGCTAAGGGTCTCAAAAGCATCCTAAAAGCATCCTAAAAGAAGGGTAAAGTTTGATGCGTCGCCACGGCAACAGTTTCAAAGATATCAAGAATCCATTCACAGGTCTACATCTGCCGTATGTTTACATTATACATATGAAGTTTGAAGCAAATCGGGTAAAAATAAAAGGGTGATATCTAAGCATTTTGAAAGTGACACACTTCCTGCTGCCAGTTGGTGGCGCTATAACTTTGACTCACAATAGTCACATCCATGTGATCGTCCTCTTACAGCGAACACACTGCTGAAGTTTCATCAAGATCAGTTAATGTATGCTGAAGTTATAACACACTTCCTGTTTCACGTTTCTCGCCATGATTTCGTTTCCTCGCCACGGACAAACCGTTCGAGATATAAAAAATCCCCTCGCAAACTTTCATCCTCAATGTCTTGACTTCACGCTGACCGAGTTTCGTCGAATGTGGATCAAAGCTCTAGGAGGAGTATTTGACATTCCATTGCGAGCGTTTTACAAACAAACCTCAATAGCCAAATTCCTGTTGGGCTGGGGTAAAAAGTAAGAGCGCGAGGTATAGATGAAACGATGAGATCAACGTGTGTACCGAGTTTCATATTATTACATACAAGCGTGTTTGAGTTATGGACCAAGTGTTCGGACCCCGTTCCAGGGGGCGCTGACGAGCTGCCCTGCCACGCCCGGGTACCATCTTCAGCCCGGCTCTGATGGCCGCGGGTTCTGACCCGTGTGCAAAGTTTCAAGAGTTTTCGAGCACGTTAAGGGCCCCAAAAGTGCCCAAAAGGTAGCAAAATAATAATAATACTAAAGAATAATAATCCCAAGGAAAACAATAGGGCCTTCGCCCTTTCAGGGCTTGGGCCCTAAAAAAAAGTTCGAACTCATTTATCAAAATGAACAAATCTTTTTTCGTGTCATTTGGTTCATTCAACGAACGAAATGAACGACTTGACTCGGGAAAAGATTTGTTCATTTTGATGAACGAGTTCGAACAGGAGAGTCACTAACGCGCATCACAGAACAGAGTAAGGCAAGCATTTGAGCTTATAAAACTTAAACTTTGTTGTTTTTTTTTTTTAAATGAGCGATCGTTTCGCTTGATAAGACCCTTATTCATCGTCTGGAATCATTTAAAGTCCTTTGAAAAGTTTGCAGTTTGCACTGAAACTGTCTTTTGGACCTTGAACTGTTTGGTTACCAGACAGTAAAATGCATTATATGGAGAAAAATCCTGGAATGTTTTCATCAAAAACCTTAATTTCTTTTCGACTGAAGAAAGAAAGACATGGATATCTTGGATGACATGGGGGTGAGTAAATTATCAGCAAAAGTTTTTTACAAGTGAACTACTTTAAAATGCAATTTATGTGATGGGAAATGTTCAGTCTTTAGTGTTACATGATCCTTCTAATCATTCTAATACGCTGATTTAATGATCAAGAAAGATTTCTTATTATCAAAGTTGAAATTTGTGAAGATAAATATTTTTGTGGAAAGCATGACACATGTTTGGCGATTCTTTGATGAATAGAAAGATCAAAAGTACAATATTTAATTTAAATTAGATAAATTAATAGAGTTTTTGTAACAAAGCGAATGTTATAATGTCACCCTTGATCAATTTAATATGTCATTTCTGAATAAAAGTATTAAGTACACTGATCCCAGCTTTTTGAATAGTGTTCAATTCTTGAATGATTTAATTAGAGAGAGAATATAGATAAAAACAGTCTACAAAGAAAACCAATCCAATGAATTCAATGCATGACATGCTGACCCCACTCATGCATTCATACAGTTTTTTTGTGCAATGTATTCAATGGTCTAGATAACATAATGTGAAATTGCATAGGACTTCTGCACTATTAGAATGGCCATGAAAATAGCCATTTAAGCATACGCCTTTAAACCCTTAAAGTTTCTGTGTCAAACCTTTGACAATCACTCCTAAACCCAATGAAGTAGAACAGGATGGTAATAGAATGGAAAATTATGAGGAACTTATCTAAGGAAGGTGACAGGATTACTATTCGCCACAGTGCTGTGACATGCTCAGAGATTTTACCATGCTTTTCAAGGTAATAGAGCAAGCTAATGGGACGTTCAGGTTCAATTGCCTATTGAATTGCTGTCTAGTGACGATCTGTATAATAATGTAAAGAGGAATATGAACAGTCTGGTTTGAATTAATAGAATACGTTCTGGAATTTTAAAATATTGAGAAACAAGTTCTCTGTGCTGTACAGTCTGTACAAAAATTAAAACATTGGTGTGTGCAGATAAAGGTCCTAAAATGTTGTTGCATTAAGAAAAAGCATTTCACAACATACAGTATCATTTATACCTCTCCAGCCTCTGCAACTGGAGTGATGGTGTTGGTCCTCTTGGATCCAATACGGAACTTAGCAGCTTTGTATATCTTCCAGTAGACAAACAGCACAACACAGAGAGGCAGATAGAAGGCCCCGAATGTGGAAAAGATGGTGTAAGACGGCTCCTGGCTCACCTGGCATTCCATGTCCATCTCTGAATAGGTCTCACCCCAGCCAAACAGAGGGGAGAGGGAAATAACAGACGAGAGCAGCCAGGTCAAGCCAATCATCCCATTAGAGATCTTCTTTCGGGTCTTCAACGTGTACTCCAGGTGGCGCGTTATGGACCAGTAACGGTCAAGGGCTATTGCGGTCACATTCCAAATGCTGGCCGTACAGCACAGGACGTCGAAAGATATCCAGACTTGGCAGAGAGCTCGGCCCAGCTTCCATCTCCGACCGTTGAGCTCATGGACAAGACTGAGAGGCATCACCATAGCAGCCACCATAACATCAGATATGGCCATGGATGCCACCAGGTTGTGGGGCACACGGTGGAATGTTCTGACTCTGAGAATTGTGACAAGGACGAGCATGTTCCAGAAAAATGTAGCCACCACAAGCATTGCCAGCAGTGTGAACGTCAAGACACTGAACACTGTCTGTGGCCAGTAGACATTTCCATATTCTGAGCTTTGATTAAAGGAGCTGTTATGGCTGACATCAGCCATGTTATTGAGTGCACTTATGTCCACTTAACACCACTTACAAAATGACGAGAACGAGCTTTGCTGGACTGCAACAGCTGTAGAAAAAGTAAGAAAATAGAGATTGTAAAAAAAAATCTGCTTCTACACATATTCTGTGCTATGGAAAAAAAAATAGCGATACTTAATCAACATTGGAAACTGAATGTTTGCTTGTAGAATCTGCAATGAAAATTATATAATTTACTATTTAGACATGTAGGAGTAATGTACAGTCAGCCAGTAAAAATCACTATAAAATTGTTGCAATATTTTTTAATATACATATTTGACCTCTTTTTTTATTTAAGTTATAAATATAAAAGCTTTTGTACCTCTGGAATTGATTGGATAGTTGTCATTTGTTATTTCTGTGATGTCAAGTGAATGACAGGATGTCTTTGCACCAGTAAACACACCATAGGAGAAGAGATGTCGCTGCAAGAGGAAAGTTATTTTGATTAAATATAAGGCCACATGAATTTGTAAAAAAAATAATGATGTGAAATCATATAATAAATACTGCAATATTACTTTAAAATAGCAATTGTCAATTTAGATTTTTTAGTGACTTTAAAAGAGATTCATCAGCCAGAAGAGGTACTGTTCATAAGCCTTAGGCTACAATTGTCACGCTGGGAGAGCTCAGACATAAGGTAGAGCTGGATCATGTGCAGTATGCAAGTTTTATTAATAAAAAGTTACAAAGATTGGAAACAGTCAAAAGTCACGTTTTCCTGTGAACAGAACAGAACAGAGACAACCACCAACATGAAGCCTGACAAAGAACACAGGAAACACAGGGGTATAAATACACAAGGCTAACATATAACAAAACACACCTTGGAGAAATCAAGACTAGAGAACAGGGGGAACCAATCAGCAAAAGGACTACAAAAGAATTGCAAAACCTAAAACAGGAACTGAAAGTGAAACACTTGCTTACTTCCTTTCGTCTCGTGGACTCGACTTTCATAAACCACATAATTTCCTTAAATCAAATATGAGACATCCAAGAGATGTATCATCTGCTTTCACATAGCTAATGTCCTCTTCTTTGAATACTTTAATGGCAGTTAAAACAGAGCAGCATCAGAGGGCTCACCCTAATCACACTGGCAATTCTCTTCACAGCAGATTCCTTAAATAGGTGACAAGGGTTCATTTAACTGGTTTTACAGACTTGCTCATTAACACAATGCTCCTTTACACTGTTTTGGCAAGTTGTAAATCACACAGAAATCACACTTTGTTGTTGTGTGCATATGCAACATGCTAAACCTACAGCACTTCCTTAGTTCTCACTTTTCAAGGTGCACTCAGTAAGTTTTAAAGGGGTGGTTGATTATGATTTCACTTTTCTAACTTTAGTTAGTGAGTAATGTTGCTGTTTGAGCATAAACAACTTCTGCAAAGTTACAACGCTCAAAGTTCAAAGCAAAGGGAGATATTTTCTTTTAATGAAATGGCTTTTTAAAGAGTAACTAAACACTTTAACCAACTTTTTTTAGTTAATGATCTGTAAGAATGGATCTTTATTAATACCAGTCATTGATTCGAGTAACTTTTTTGGCATTTGTTTATAAAGTGTTCTATTTCTACAATATATGGTGTAAAAACGTCTTAGTGCTTCAGGTTGAACGGTAGACTACAGGACATTCCTCCCAGGTTAGTAACATCACCAACAACGCATTCTCACCCCAAGGTGTCACCTTTGCCCATGCTTCAATATTTGACGTTTTAGGCGCCCTTTAGCGTCACTTACATGACGCGATCCTACGGCGTCATCTAACTGACGCTAAAGGAAAGCGTCAGTTAGAGGACGCGGTTAGGTTTAGGTGTGGGGTGGGGGTAGGGTACACGCGATCCTAGGGCGTCATCTAACTGACGCTAAAGGGCGCCTAAAGCGTCAGATATTGAAGCATGTCCAAATGCTTCTCAAGGCGTCAGTTAAGTGACGCCTTGGGGGTGAGAATGGGCTGTCACCAACCCTAAAATGTATATAAACATGGGTGGTGATGGCACAGTGGATAAGACACATGCCTTTGGTCTAAAGAGACCCAGGTTTGAATCCACTGTGAGACACCAATGTGTCCCTGAGCAAGACACTTAACCCCTAGTTGCTCCAGAGGCGTGCGACATCTGACATATAGCAATTGTAAGTCGTGGATAAAAGCGTCAGCTAAATGAATAAATGTAAAAGTAAATAAACCCCGCCCCTGGGAATGCAATTTATAGATTATCATAGCATAACTGAGAGTTAGGAGTCACATGCCGATTTGCGCAGGGTCGGCCATGATGGTAGGAGACGCTATCGGTTGCCAGGGGCAGCACCTTCAGAACTTCACAGAGGCGCGACTAAAAATTCCAGAAATGGCAAAAGAGAGACAGTGCAGCTTAGTATGTCCTTACATTTTAACGAGAAAAAATTTAATTCCTTACATTTTTTCCTTACACAGTTTGCCTTTTATTTAAAGCAAACGAACGAAACTGATACTCTGTTATTCAACTAGAGTTGTTTAATTTGTTATAGTTTCATTTGTTATATGTAACGGGAAATGTTTTAAAAAGACACTTTTTTTAATGACGTACGACTCGCAGTGACAGGGGCATGTCCGATCTGTCCGCTTGACGTTGCACGGCAGGTGCAAATGCACATATCAGATTTATTTCCACATATGAATGAGGCCTGAAACATCAACCCTAGCAGTTTAACATTACAGGTTTGGGGGTTTCAGAAATGTTGCACCCAGCCGCAGCAGAATTATTCATGAGCTTCTAATGACTCAAAGCTTTTGAACTCTTCCATTGTAATGTCTAGGCAGTAATGTTAAGCACTGATACCATAAACCAGGTAATTGACTATGTCAGGGTATCTGAAAGGTGCTAGTGCTTTGGGTCTTTCGTCCATTCTGTAGCAGGTCATGGGTCCATGTTGTTGATGTCAAGTAGTTTATCTAAATAAAGCTGCTTGGTGTTGTTATTTAGTCTCTCCCGATAGAGCCCCTTACTTTCCCTTCTTCATTTATTCCCAAGAAACTGTGCCGTATCACAAAAAAGCAAACAAATATCCAGCTGCTCTCTTTCTCTGTCACTATTTCTCATGGTCGAAGTAACCATGACAACGGATGGCGTATCCTTCCAAAATAGCGAATCCTTTCCACATTGCAACGCGGAGTGATACGCGTGATGTCACATTCTCATTCTCAATATGCTAATCAATGACTAGAAGATAGACATAAGCTACATAAATACATCAACTAACCATTCAGAAATGTCCTGTTGCATCCTACATGTTGTCACTTCTTGAGTCTCTCCATTGTCTGAATCCGGTTTGAATATAAAAGGCTAAAAGTTTTTGAAATTATCAGTGAGTATATCTGTGTGAGGAGGTAATCGAAGCACCGCCCTCTGCGAAGGGAGCAGCAGCTCATTCGCATTTAAAGGAACAGACACAAAAAGTGCATGTCTCACCCTTGAAAACATGCTATGTAAAATATCTGTGGGGTGTTTTGAGCTCTGGGGACATCATAGACTTAATTCACATCTAGTGAAAAGGGCATTTAACTTTTAACTTTTGACACTATTGCTGTTGATGCATTCATTTTGTTTTGCCACTTCATGTTTTTTTTTTCTGTTTCCGCTACTCACGTTTATATGACAGACATTATTGGATTCAATCCCAATTAGTTTTTATGCATTGTTGGTGGTTCATGAGGTCTGGCTGCTGCACTGCACTGTGATCGGAAGGCCATGAGATCTTCCCTGTGGTCGCTGGGTATTGGATTAATTTTTTCCCTTGATCTGTGGCATGGGAGCTGCGGGTCGTCACAGTTTGTTTAATCACTCCAGCAGGGACTTGTTTGGATTTTTTGTATTTCCACATGCACTCCTGTCTGGACTGTCTGGTGAATTGTGAACATGCTGTCATGTCTAAGTTCAGTTCAGTTCTTGTGTAATGTACATTATATTTGTTATTGTTTGATGTTCTGTTTTGTTTACATGTACTTTTAAGTTTATTCTTCATAAACCATCAGACATGAGCACTGGGTGAAAGCACTAAAAAAATATTGCTGATATTATTATTATTATTATTTTTAAGGCATACCATGATCTCAATATGGCAGTGACCATCAGGAGATGACCTACTACTCCATGCAGAATGAAACAGCTTTTTCTGAGTGTGAAATGAAACAGAATTCTGAAAATGAAACAGCTTTTTTCTCTTAAAAAAAAAAGGTATCAATGCAATTCAAGAACAACATTCCTGTGAATAGTTCTGAAAAGAACCATGGTTTTCTTATGTGAACAACATTAAAAAAAATAAAAAATTAAAGAACCTTTTCCCACTATAAATAGCCTAACCTTTTGAGGAATGGAACTTTAGGTTCCAAAGAAAGCTACTTCGTGGACTATCAATACCAATAAAGAATCATTATTTTCGAGTGTTGTACTGTTCATTTGAAAAACGTTTTAATTTGCAAATGAGTGCATGATCATAGGCTACTCTTTAAATCCGTGATCTAGCCAAGCTGCATCAAAAGGTACAGCACTGAACTGCTCTGTGAAGGTAGGCTACTTTTGTGCATTGATTTACATATGCTGCTAAGCATCAATGTTACTCAAGCAGCCTAGCAATTAACATATGCAGGGTAAGTAAGCGAGTAGCCTACATGCGCATGCAAAACATTCTGAATTCTGATAGCGCGACTCACAGAAGCATTTGTAACAATAGGCCTATTATATTTCATATCATTCACAAAATTTGTTCGTGCAAAGAAATTACGACTATGAAATGGGAAAATTTTTTTCTTGACCACTGGCACTGATTTTCATTGAAGCTTAAATTATTTTTAAGACATTTAACAATTAAGTTCCAAAGTCGTAAATGGTTCGCACTATAATTTCGTAATGTAATTCAATTTAGCCCAATGAAATAGAAATACTAACTTCCACGTGACATTCATAGGCTATTAGGCTACTTCAACTATTATATGTCAGCCAACAGCATCATTCAATGGTAGCCTCTATAGCCCTGTAGCGCTGCATGTCAGATTTAAGCTACACAAGCGCGTATTCACGGCATCTCTCCACAACAGCTTTTATGTTTTTCTCCCCTTCCCACTTACCTTAGGAAAGAAAACTTTTTCTTCAGCGACGGTTGTGTCACCCAAATCTGTAGAAAACAATATCCTGAGTATCAGGATCTCGTGCAAGAGAGGAGTGACTGACCGCGCTACTGCAGTTTCTCAAGTCGCCACCTCGACCACATTGATACGAAAGTGTTGCCATATCACATTTCAATGACATAGACAACTGAGATGTTTTCTCGTCTACGTTTTTTGATTATATGCTACCCCGTTTCCTTATTTTTTTATGATTGTAGATTTCTGCAGCTCTTTACCCAGGGGAAATCACATTCACCGAGGCAGCCACTTCAACACGTGAAAGGCAAACAAACAAACACAGACATGAAGCTGAAGCTATTAATAAAGCACCAATAAATGTTTTTCTTTCTTTCTTTCTTATAAGCTTCATCATTTATTACGCTGTCTCTAAACCTAACCCTCACATTGTTATTATTTCTAGGCTACATTAATAATTGTGCTGCTTTTCGAGCATTTCCAATTGAGAAAAGATAGGTCTATGTTATTTGTGAAGAGAAGACAAATGAAATTCGTGATATATAGGCTACTTTTTTTTTCTTTTTTGTCCTCAAATCACCATTAAGTAACCTTATTTTGGCTATTTACACATATAGGCTAACATAAGCCATTTTTCATACCAACAAAAATCCACATATATTTTTAATAGATATTTTTCTTTTCATTTTCTTTATCCGTGAAGATGTCTTCTGGCTGACGTATCCTGGAGCCAGCCAGCGCATACATTGCAATAAAAGGTTTAATGCTTAACTTATTCTCTCTTTATTTTTGTGGAGATAATCTGCATTTTATTAGATTTTGAAGTTTCACTTCATGTGTCATCCTGGTTACATCCCATTAGTTCTTATTAACAGCACTTTAAAAATGTTTGACCTGTAACTGAATAAGTTAGATAATGATAAAATATTAGTTACAACAAGTTAAAAAACAGTTACAGGAAAGTGTAGAAAGTATAGCTACATTCTGATACTTATATATTTAAATCGATCATTAAATTACACATCTTCATAAATAAAATATTTTAAAATTAGTGCTACAAAATGAAACGCTCATAATACAGACACAAGTGTTTCGTATGTGGCGCTTTTATTGATGTAAATAAGCGCGTAGGAAATGACGCACCTCCCACACGTGACATATTGCACAAATATAGGGGTGTTATGAAAAAACAGCATATTTGAGTTTATAAAAGTAAATATTTTAAGCATACCAAACGATTTTTAAAACAAGATTATTACGTTTAATAATGGAATGTGTACACATTTATTATGGTATTTTATGTATTTACCAGACCTAATTGCATAAAGTGATTAATCTCCCCCATGAAAAACATGTAAACGTCCAGAGCCCGCCGAATCCTCTTTGGCGCTTCTGTACCTCTATGAGGCCGGCGTTGTACGCTAATCTGACAGCAACATAATGCTTACTTTCCGCTGTAAAATAAATTAAAGCAATCAAAACAATGTCGGAAGACGATTTAAAAGTACCGGAAGAGCTTTTCAAGGACGTGAAATTCTATGTGGTGGGAGACATTGATCAGAAGGTATTTTAACTGGAATAAGACATTAATTTAGCCTTTTGGCTAATGCTTACTGACTGGTGTTAGCATAAAGGCTAGCCCACATAAACACTCATAACATGGTGAAAAGTAGAGGATACATTTGGAAAAAAACTGTATTAATGTAACTCTTGAGTATATTAGGGTTTATTTATTCAGGACGCACTTTGTATGTACGGTGTACTCTCCTTTATCTGCTGTTAGCGAAAGTCCTGTCTTCAGTATGTTAGCCATCATCAGTGACAACAATGCGACACTTCCCACGGTGACCTAATCTTTTAGTTGTATCAGCGATTTATTTGCAAGTGAATGAATAATCATGCCCCTGAACTGTGTGTATACAATATTGGTCAAGGATAGCTTGTATCTTAAATGGGAGGTCAAGGAAACGCTATAACGCTAGCATCTGTAACGTTAGCCCTCTTCTGTGTTTATCATTAAAAAAAAGTGTCTCATCTTTTAGAATTATGTGTAGTTCATGCTTACATTTTTTGCACGATTTTATTTACGGTTCCTGGTCCATACATTAAGAGCTTGCAGCAAGCAGATTATACGTTTGTTTTTATGACTTTTATGACTGACATGGTGATGATTGACTGTTGATATTTGCTTATAGGTTGTGCAACTTCTGAAAGCTGGGAAAGGAAAAGAAGTGTCTTATAATGCCCTCGCCACCCACATTATAGCAGAAGATGGGGACAATCCAGAGGTTGGGGAGTCCAGAGAGGTCTTTGACTTGCCTGTTGTCAAGGTAAACAGACATAATATTGCACTGAAGGCAGGGTTTAGAAGGCATTTTTAGTTGGCAACATTTTAGACAGATCTCCTGCCTATAATTAGATGTGATCACTTACTGTTGCTAATAAAATTGTGCTGTAATGTTTAACATGCATATTATTTTCTCTTTCAGCCAAGCTGGGTGATCCTGTCTGTCAAATGTGGAGACCTGCTACCGTATCCTTTTAAGATTCACTGTTAAGTCAAGTCAAATTTATTTATATAGCTCTTTTTACAATACAGATTGTATCAAAGCAGCTTCACAGTGATAACATGAAAATAATACAACACAGATCAATAATATTGTTGACTATTAAAAGTCCCCAACTAAGCAAGCCAAAAGCCAAGGCGACAGTGGCATTGGTTTGAAAATCTTCAGTTCTACTGTTGTTTTTGCACCCATGTTCAAAATTCACCATCAACTTCATGCAATCTTGGAACTAATAATGAGTTAAAGAGGAATATCATACAATTTTTTTATCTTGACTGTTAATACATCAGAGTTACAGGATTTTCTCCAGAGTCAGGACAAGTGTTCTTTGGTGTCACAGCTTGTCTGCCACATGTAAGTAATTCATGCATATTCATTAAAATCTACATATTACCGTCTGTCATTATCAGGCAGCAGGGTTGAGATTTTAGTGTTTAATAATCTTCTCTTTGTTTATAGCTGGCAGAGGATCTCAACACACTATGGGCCTTTATCACATTCTATGGAGGTGACTGTCAGCTCCACTTCAATAAGAAGTGCACCCATCTTGTTGTGCCTGAACCGAAGGGGGTAAGCGCATGTCTGTCATCTTGTCTAATGCATATAATTAATGTTTTCTATTATTAGTTAGATGTCAGTCAGATTGAGGGTGTGTGTTGTGTTTACTTACACTAAATGTATAGGGCACAGTAAGATATTGTGCATGAACACAGTTTTATTGTCCACACTCTCCATAGTAAAGTGGGGGAGGTGTGTGAGATTCAGCAGCTCAGTTAAAGTTTACGACTAATAGAGTGCCTTTAACAGCTGCTATCTGCAAGATGTTGTCTAGGTTTACATCTGTGGGTTGTTTTCTCTTCTCAATTGAGGGATGAGACTGAATTGCTGGTCTCGTTTTATTGGCTCTGTTTTTGAGGTCTGAGTGGTGTATTCTAAAAAGGTCAGTCTTATTGCCCTATTTCACTGTCTAGGTTTTCAAAGCCTGCCTTTTATAGGAAACTCTTGGTAACCAAGCAAATGTCATTGGTAATATCTGGTGTGCCACGCTGAAACCGTTTTTTTTTTTATTTGAGAAATATTCTGTGTACTTTGAAGGATCATGAAAATATTGTCACTGCAGTGATGTGACCTCTTTGTTTTCTTTGACTTTGGCAGTTGTGGATTTTTCAGAATCATTAGGCATTAGTGTATTTGTCAAACACAATTTTATTAAGGGTGCTCCGATGATTGACTGGTTGCCGATCATAATCGGCCGATAATTGCTTTGGGATGTGTGATCGGCGGTCTCTATAAAGGCTGATTAAGAAAAGCCGATCAGATGACGTAAAACTTGCACAAAATCTGACTAAGCATCCCAGAAAAAAGCAAAGTTATAGATTGCTTATATGGAAGTTTTTAGTTATTTGTATTTTTTGTTGCTGTGGACTACCTGTGGTCCTTTAAGTGTATTAGTAAAACTGAGGGCTGACTGATTCAAAACATTATTTTGGCTATAGGCTACCTTTTTTTGTTGTTGTTTTTAGTTTGTCTAAAGCTAAATTTAAAGGCTCAGATGTTCTGTCTTTTATTTATTTTATTTTATATTCTACAGGAAAGTTGTATTTGTCAAGCCCTAAGGCTGTTCCCAATAACCAAGTACAAGCTGCTAAGTTAATATGCTGGACATGTTGCTTGCAAATAAATACACAGGTGTCAATTCATGATACATTGTCTTCTCTTAAATGTAATACTTAATCTACAATGTTGTTAAATATAGTTTAATAAGTAATGCTACATGATAAATAGAAGTCTTCAAATAGACCCTGTAATCGGTGATCGGTATCGAGTGATGCAGCTTCCAGTAATCGGGGATTGGTGATCGCCCCCAAAAATCCTGATTGGAGCACCAATTCATGCTGCAGTTTATCAAAAAAATATTTCAGAAAACAGCTATTTAAGTTGTTGTTGTTGTTCATTTTCTTTTTATATCTATATGAATATATAATAATACCTTTAATAATAATAATTATTGTTATTCTTTAGGGCTGCCTCAGACTATACTAGCCAATTTTCTCTGTCGACTGTTAGCCACAGCCAGTAATTCCCATCCTTTTCCATCTCATGGCCCACACAAGTAAACCCACAAGTTTCCCTTCTGCAAGAATTTTAACAAACCTGACTGTCGCGTTGGTTAATGAGGACTTGGAAACGGAGATCGTTAACATTCTTTCTTTTTTTTTTTTTTTTTTTTATAAACTGGCAATGAACCGAAAATGCAGATAATGGGTTACAGAGGCCAGGCCTGGGTTCCTGGGTGCTCTAGCCTTAAAGGGATAGTTCACCCAGAAATGAAAATTCTGTCATCATTTACTCACCCTGAAGTTGCTCCGAACCTGTATGACTTTCCTGATAATTCAGAAATTAACTTATCATAATGTTCATTCATATTCTTCAGCCTTTAGAAATAAAGAGATGGTAACCTGGGAAACGATATCTTCACCAACAAATATTGATGCAAACCAAACGCATATTTTATTAAATGATGAGAAAATAATGAGAAAAATGGGTCTAGATGCCCTAAATGCATACATGACTATATATGCAATTTAAAGCTGATTGAACACTAAAGAGAATATTGCTTCAGAATAAATTATATTTACAACACGATTCCCCCTAACAAATTTTTTTTTTAAATTTTTTTACTCTGACAAGTTAATGATGACAGATTTACTTGTCCGAAGGACAAACACATGAAAAGGCTTAATGTCGAACCCTGTATATTGGGATCAAAGCGGTGTGAATGAGAAGCCGTAATACCAAAATAACGGCTAATAGCCTAGCCTTGAATGAACGCAAGAGAGCCACATAATACTATAATAAATGTTAAAAACATTCTAAATATTTTTGTATTTGTTTTTATGTTTGAGCTTTTATATCTCAATATTAATAATAGTTTGACTAATTCTAAATCTTTAACTGGAAACTGTAGTTATATGTCTATTCAGAATAACTTATGAACAGCAACTTTTTTATTTTGGGTGTACCATTTATGGCCCATTTGCCAAAATGAGGTGTTCAGAAAAAAGTGTGAAGAATGAAGAAACAAAATGAAGAATATTATTGTAATATCTCAGTGTTAAATAAAATTGAATATTTTAAAAATAATATTTTACAGTACAACTGAAATTTGATCTTCATATGTTTTTTTTTTCTTATGTTTTTTCCAGGCCAAGTATGAATGTGCTTTGCGGCATAGCAACATAAAGATAGTAACCCCAGAATGGATTTTGGACTCTGTAAAGGAAAAGAACAGGAAAGATGAGACTTTATATCACCCACGGCTTACATTATATGAGGCACCGGAAGAGGATGGCAGTGAGTATGAAAACGAGAGGAGCTCAGGTTCTGAAGGCAGCTACAGTGACAGACGCTCGCCTCACAGCCGAAGGTCCAGCCCTACGTCATCTCGTGATGCTTCCCCAGTAGGCAGACGCAGTCGTTCAACCTCACCAAAACATGAGCGCAAATCAGAGTTGATGTTCGATGACTCTGATGACTCGTCCCCAGAGAAGGAAGACCGCAACCTGAACTGGACCCCAGCTGAGGTGCCACAGCCTGGCCCTGCCAAGCGTCGACTACAGCCTGGCAAAGAAACGGGTTTGATCAATCTGTGTGCCAATGTCCCACCTGTACCTGGAGGCTTTGGGCCGCCAGATGCTCGGCTGGTCGGCCCAGGTGGAGGTGTGCCTCTAGGGGTGGAGAGATCTGAGGTCATGGGTGGATGGAATCTAACTCCCAGGACACTGAGGAACATTACTAACAATGCAGATACGCAACAAGCCTCACGACCCTCCAGTGTAAGAAATCATTTTGAGCTCTATGACCGTATGTACACTGTGATGTATCCATTGGTAGACATTCTGATAAGCGCATTATTTGGGCTGCACGATATATCAAACATCGATATTGTGAAATGGCTTAGTACCATTGGAAAATCACGCATGCTTACTTACCCTATTTAAGTAAATGTATGCGCTAGGTTTCAGGTTTCAGACTGAAGTGTGTAATTTATACACATCTAGTTCAAAATGGTGTTTCAGAGTCTCAGAGTGGCTTGGTGATCGGCACGCATGTAAATGACCTTACCTGAAAACAACACACTTATTTATTTGCTGAAAATGGGGATTTGACGTAGTTGTGTCTATTTAAACATTTAACCGTTTTTAAGCACAAGAAGAGGAGAAAGAGAACTCAATCCAGTACTCGCATGCTGTTTTCTGTGCGCCCACTCAAATCGTGCACACACAGTGAACACTGAATTGAGTTCTTTCATGTCTCCTTGCGCTTAAATGGACACAAAATTATCTTAAAATACCCGCTTCTGCAAGCGTTCTATTAAACACAGTCAGTTATGTCTTAAGTGTACGTAAACAATTGAGAAAAAAAAAAAAACGTGAAAAAATGTGTCAGTATATTGTATGCGTGCTGTCTATGACAATCAAATGACAAATCACAGCTTAAAACAAAGATGAATCTATATTTATATATGTTGAACACTGCAGTGTTATTTTACTATTGCTCAATTGATGTTTTATTGTAACAGTTGGGATATGGTACAGATAATGGCAGTTTATGGAGTAACAAATTATGCATAGAAAATTTAAATACACTGGATCACCTGTTGCATGTCAAACATTAAGCAACATAAAATACATTTTAAATCAAAATCTATTTGGGTAGGCTTAGCCTACACTATTTTAAGCCTACATATAATAATCTATTTGGTAAACACTTGAAACATTAGCAGCAGCACTTATAATCCCCCTTCGTTTGAGAAAGGTAAAAGTAAGATTACTAGACATGGAAACTTCAAATATAGAACTGAACACAACTCAAATCATCCCTGAGGAAGGTGACAGTAAAATTTGCAGTTTCCCATGCGTTCATTTATTTGTGGCGGCTGGCCACAATATCAACACTGACCACCACATTGATTTTTGATATTTTTTTTTTGACTAATTCTATTTAAAATCGTATTTGATTGCAGAGCACCGTAGCGCATTCGCCCAGTAGCACCTCATGGCAGTACACAAGATCCAGGGGGTGGAGTTGGATCCAGATCTAAGGGGTAGAGATGGATAGGTTTAGGTATATGTAAGGTGGGATTTTGTGTTCTGCATTGAAGAGAACATGAAAGGTAAATGTAAGGTGGAATCTCCCCCTGGATTTCATGTTCTGCTGTGAGGACCATCTCCATTCATGCAGCACTATTCGCGCAACTGTTTTTCTCTCGCTCTCTCTCTATCTCGCTCTCTCTCTTTTGGCCATACAACCACCCTTATATTTTAATATAAAAGAGTTGTTTTGGTTTTCAGTTTGTTTCTTTTCTTCACATTTATGAAGCTAGTATGATGTATGAATTATATTTTCTGTGTGTAATTTTAGATCCTCCAGGGTCTTTCATCCTCCTCTAAAGGTGTGGTGGAGCACCTGGGAAATCAAGGCCAGTCTGGTGTTCCCAACCAAATTCTGTTTAATTCAGGTAAGACCCAGCAACAACTACCACCTGAAGCACAACAGCAGTTAATGCAGCAGCAGCAGCAGTCACATCAGCTATCACAACATCAACAACCGCACCCGCAACAGATGGCACAACAGCATCCTATGATGCTGCCGCAGGTCATGCAGATGCACCACCATCAGCAACCGCAACAACAACAGCAGCAGCAACCGCAGCAGCAGCAACCACAGTCGCAGCCGCAGCAAGGCTTTCCTCAAATGCCTCAGCAATCCCATCAGTTCTTACAGCAACAGATGCATCAGCAGATGTATGCACAACAACAACAGCAGCAGCAGCAGCAGCAGCAACACACATTCCCACAGCAACAAATGCGACCACAACAGCTCCAGAGGCCACCCTTGCAGCAGCAGCAGCAACATGCATTGCAGCAGCAATTACAGCAGTTACAACAGCAGCATAGACTCCAGTTGCAGTTACAACAGCAGCAACAGCAGCAGCAGCAACAACAACAACAACAACAACAACAACAGCAGCAGCAGCAGCAAAACCAGCAGCAGATGCACCAACAGCATTTGCAGCAGCAGCAACAACATTTCCTACAACAACAACTCCAACAGCAGCACATGCAACAACAACTCCAACAGCAGCAAATGCAACAGCAGCATCTGCAGAACCAGCAGCCTCTGCAGCATCAGAACCAGCAGGTTACTCCACATCAGACCCAGACCATGCTACAACCTCCAGTGATGCCTGCACAGCTACACCAACTCTTTGGGCATGAGCCAGGCCAAGACAGTAAGTGTTTTTTTGCGAACACAATGAATGCACATGTTATTAAGATACTGAGTCTCAGCTAATTTTAGCTAGCCTAAACAGTTATTTTTTTTTCTGAATGAAGATGCCAGATAAATTTAGCTCCATGCTTTTTTTTTCAGTCCCTGAAGAGGGATTCCTGGTTGGCTGTATCTTTGCTATTGCTGACTATCCAGAACAGATGGCTGATAAACAGTTACTGGCCACATGGAAAAGGGCAAGTGATTCCACCACACCTCAGCAAATACTGAATTAGTTACTCCAAACTAGTGGTTGTCCAATATATTGCCAAGGCCGATATATCGGCCGATATTTGACATTTTTTTAAATCTCGGCATCGGCCGATGTGTTGGAAGCTGGACTTTTATTTTGACGGGCAGCTCTGAGAACAACAGCGCAGTGCCTGGATCTTTATGGATCTTTATTAATACCAGTCATTGATTTGAGTAACTTTTTTGACATTTGTGTATAAAGTGTTTTATTTCTACAATATATGGTGTAAAAACGTCTTAGTGCTGCCCTCTTCAGGTTGAACTGTGGCTATTGCAGTTGAATTTTACTATTGGATGTTAGCGGTGCTTCGTGACGTACGGACGTTTCAGTTCACCACGCTCTTGGTACGAGCTACGCTCTTGGTACGAGCTACGCCCTTGTTTCGGCAAAACCACTGTAGCGAGTCAGGAGTTAGAATTGCGACTTTTGAAAACGATCAGGATAGAGTGTTTTAGCATCTATTTCGTCCCCTCTATCTTTGCTGGGGTCTGCCTACTTTTTCAGCATTTTGTCAAATATTGCCAGTGGGTGGAGTCAGGCTCTGACCAGGGGTTTAGTTCCCCTGGAACTAAACATTTTTATTCATAAAAATAAATCATGAGATCATGAACTCACTGAATCTTATTAAGATATTATTATTTTGCAAACAGATCATTCAGGCAAACGGAGGCACTGTTGACTCTGCTCTTAGCCGCTGCACTCATTTACTTTGTGAGAGTCAAGTCAGCAACACCTATCTCCAGGTAAACATAAAAGCTTGCTTTGAAAAGAAACATACATTATACATCATCTCCACCGTCTTTTATACTGCATGGTTTAATTGGTGGGAATATGTCCTCAATGTTATGTGTGCTTTTTTAAGCTACTCTCAGTTGTGACATTTACTAATGATCTGTTATTAAACTGTTTTTCCTGCGCCAGGCTCTGAGAGAGGGAAAGCGTTGTGTGACTGCTCACTGGCTTAACACTGTCCTCAAGAAGAAGAAGATGGTCCCCCCTCACAGGACTCTTCATCTTCCCTTCAGCTTCCCTCCAGGGGCCAAGCCCTGCTCGCAGCATGTAAGAACCATCCCTTTCTATTAAAGGGTTCAACATCATATTAAATTAGGCCTGGGTAAAAATATCAAAATTATAGATTAATTGCAGTATTCATTACATCAGTCTTTTAAACTATACCCGAGTGGCATTACTTGGAAGTTATTGTTATTATTAATAATATTAAGATATTAGGGTTAATTAAAATAATTGATCATATTTGTATAACTGCTGTTTTTATATAATGCTGTTATTACTCTTCTGATGCAGCATCTATTCAATAAATTAATTGCTTATAATGATATGGCATTTTGAATTTAAGTGTTCTGTATTCATAGCGTTTCGCTGTCTGTGTTTTAAACACGCATCTGTGTTGTGTCAGCTCTCTCTGTATTGCGTGTTCTCTCTGTGCTGTGCGCTGCCTAGTGTTAACGTAAACAACTCAGCCAGTGATAGTTTGTTATTTGTCGTCTAGTGGCTGCTCTTGCTCTGTATAATGCCAGCAGTCTCTTCTCAGCGCTCTCGTGCTGTGCAACGGACACAACCCGGAAAAAATATCAGTGTGGATTTTTGCAGATAACGATAGTTCCACCAATCAACTATCAGTACCGATATCTGCAAAACCGATGAATCGGTCGACCTCTATCTTTTAATATACCTTCTGATGTTCATTCGTGTTTATTTTGTCCCATAACTTGTATAAAAGTAGAAGGGAGATGACTTGCGCTGCTGCTTGAACTGAGGCAAAAGACCGTCAAAGTGGCATTTATTACTTGAATTTTTTTGATAAAATTGACAGAATTTGAAACCATGGAATGGGCAACCCTCACTTGTACTACTTGTGATTCAGAGTCAAATAGATTCGGAGCTAACGTTGGCAATTGTTTTTTAAAACTGCACTAAAGTGTGATTGTGTTATTACATTATTGCTTTAACTTCGACAGCCTTAAATTCTACACAAGACATTTATTTACACTTATAATGAGTTTTAGTACTATTTGTTTTACTGCCCCATTTTGATTGGCAGGATATAATTGGCCCTGATCATCAGCTGCTTAAAAAAAATAATAATCAGCCATTATTTGGCCAATACATCCATAATAACAAAAATGTCCTGATTTTGTTTTCTTGTCTTGTTTTATTGAAAATAATAATCAAATACTAAGACAGAGCATGAATGTTCACACAATTTAGTGAACATTTTAATACAAAAGGCAAATAACATATAATCATATACGCAGTCCTATGTTAATCATATGCTTTTATTCAGTTTATCATGCATTTGAATGGCTGAGTTTTACATGAACTTCAGTGTCATTATCTGATTTTGTGTTTCTTGTCGTAACTCAGGTTATTTCTGTGACTGGATTCGTGGACAGTGACCGTGATGATTTGAAGCTCATGGCCTATCTAGCAGGAGCAAGATACACAGGCTATCTGTGTCGAAGCAACACTGTGCTCATCTGTAAAGAGTAAGAACCAATGCATTCTCCTGTTGTTGCCTGCTTCCAACTGGTTGCTTACTTTTTTTCTTCCAGCAAATGTTAAAAGTTTCTTTGGGTAGAAAATCTAAAGTAGAGTTATATTTTTTTATATTAACTAAAACAACAGTAATTGTTTTATATCTCTTCGGAAACTCAATCTGTCTGTTTTTATCATTATCGTTAATAAAATACAAACATTGAAATATAACATAACTTTACACTAAAATTTAACAAGTAACCTTTAGCATCGATCCGGAGCAGGGCACCAGCAGTGAAATAATATTCATGTCCTAACAAGGACATAATTTGAATTTATATGTGAGATTGTTAAGGAGCAAAACACACATCCATAATCCTTTACAAAAAAAGATGTTGCACTTAGATGTTTGTATATTATCGTTAATATGCTATGCCCCTGTCAATGCCATCAGGCCAAGTGGACTGAAATACGAGAAGGCAAAGGAGTGGAGGATCCCATGTGTGAACGCCCAGTGGCTTTGTGACATACTTCTGGGGCACTTTGAAGCTTTGAGGCAAATCCAGCACAGTAGATATTCTCAGTTCAATTTGCCCGAACCACTGGCACCCAACCCGCATCTTGTGCACAATCTTCTGAGTAAGTTTTATTTAAAATTTCAGCAATGTAATTTCGAGTTATTTTGATGCTATAGCTGGCAGATTTCCAAGCTATCAAGGAGGTAGAATAAGATTCTTTCATTTTTGTGGTCAGGTGCTTGGCGCATTCCCGTGAAGATCTCACCGGAGGCGTTGGCGGTGAGTGGGCTCTCACACGGACACACTCTGATTGCTCTCTCTCTCTCGTTTGTGATGCTTAAGTCTTGCAGTGAACGTCCTCAGTGGATACACATGTAACAGCATGTCTGGGCAGAGGTGTATGCAGTGTTTCCTCTAGGATTTTTCCAAGCTGTGGGGGCAGGCCCATTTCCCCGGTGGGGGGGCCTTGTCTCCCCAAAGTATTATAATCGATCATGCGCATCCCGTGTGCAGAATGATGCACTTGAAGCAACACCAAGTCACAGCAAGCAATGCTTCACATTGAAAAGAACATAGCGAAGGGATTATATCTATAATATGCTTAGTAGGGCTGGACGATTTGGGGAAAAAGTCATATTGCCATTGCAATTACTGAGGTCAATATTGCAATTGTGATATGCGATTCCGATATAATAAAATGGTTTCATGAGTCCAACTTGCTTGGTTCTAAAGTAAAATGCACACACAGATTAGTGATCATTCTGTGTATTAATGTTTATTTCTCAACTCAAACTACAGACAACAACTAAATGATTGATAACACCTATAATGATCAATAAACCATCAACCAAACCATCATTACAGTGAAAGCTATCAACTTTTTAAAAAAAATTATTAGGCTAAAAAAAAAAAATTAACAACTTTTAAATTAAGTGAACTTCAAACAATCCCCACATAAACCCATAATAAAAACCATATTTACCTGTGCCCTTCCTGTCTTAACAGGTAGGATACAGAAATTGAATAAAGTTATCAAACAGTCTGTGCTGCATGAATTATAAATTATATATAGAATAATCCTTATTAAAGCTACAAAAGTTCTTTAGTCAAGATCAGTGAGTAATTTTCTAATTTCCCTTTGTTCTTTTAACTTGACTGACAGAACGCTTTATTCGCTGCTGGCGCTTTAAGAGCACCCGTTGCCGAGACGCGGATCTCACATGCGCCTCATAGCACAACTCTTTTCGTCCTTAAGACTTTTCTTACGTTATGAAGATACTCGACAAAACGACATTTTGGCATAATTGTGTGTGTTATTGTTCGTTAAAGCTCGAAAGAGAACTGTATTCTGGCACGCGTCAGTGCATGCGCATTATGGCGCGCGTCTTTCTGCGAGTCTCATTTAGGGCATTCACAGGCAGCTTTTCAGTTCTTGTCGTGCAAAATGCGAAAAGGCATTTGCACGAATAAGAGCAGGATCGTGTAACACTAGTCAAAGGATGACAAAAAAGAAGAGATGCTGCGTTAATAGCCCTAATTTGTTTATTTCATATAAAATCGCGGCATTTTGCGTTATATAATTGCATAGGTTTGAGATCGCTATTACGATTGCGATATGATTAATCGTGCAGCACTAATGCTTAGTGTATTCTATATGCAACAGTTTTTTGAGCCTTTTCTTTTAACAGTTTTAAATTTCAGTGCGCATCATGAAGAACAATAGCACTCTCTCGACTCCATGCTGTAATCTTACTTAAAGGGATTGTGAAAGGTATGGGCAATAAACTCCACTCCAGCAAGATAAAGTCATTTTATGAAAACCATAGACCTTTATGCTTTATCTACAAATGAAGTAATAATGGGAATATTGACCTTGAAGAGAGTGTCTTCGTGTCGCAAACGAACGCGACGAGCTGTGTGAATTCTGAATGGAGAATGACTGAGGCGAGATGACTTTCCGTTAACTTTAACTTAGCGACTAAAATTACACATTATGCAATGACTTTAGAAGTCTTGGAATATAGGGTGAAAACTTGATTGTGCTTTACAAAGTTTTTTATGCCTTTAGTGGGGCTTAACAAAATAACATAATACTATGCAGAATATCGGACGTCACTGAGAAGCTGTAGCCGTGGCGGGAGGATTTTAAGTGTGGCGGCCCGCCACGGGAGAATGAATGTAGAGGAAACACTGGGTGTATGTGTGCAGACTCAAGTCATCTTTTTTTTGTTGTCTCTTCAACCAGACCTTGCGACTGCAGCTGAAACAGAAACAGGCTGACATTGGCTTGCAGCCACCTAACAAGAGGCCCAAGTGAGTACAAACAGTGAAAGATTGCTGGAACTGTAGGTAGAGCTGGATAGCAGAATCTTTATTACGGTGATTCTGTTCTTCCTACAATTTTCTGTTGTATCTCTCAATGTTTTTGTAAAGCCCAAATTATACTTCAGTTTTATCATGAATGCTTAGTGCATGAGTACAGCCAAATTCATAGCCTTTACAATGAACTCAATGTGGTAGCATATGTGAACACAGGCAGTCGACCTATGAATGATGAAAAGGCTCATCTTTGTCCAGTGTCTTTCCCATTTCTCTCCAGGAGTTATGACCAGTAAAAAAATCTTTATTTAAACTGGAGTTATGCGTATCTCTTAATCCACTTACCCAAGAGCTAGACAATATCTCTTAGCCTCTCAAAAAAGCTCAAATAAATAAAAAATTGCAAGACATATTCCATTAAGTACAAGAAGTTCAATAACCATGCTAAATTTTGGACAAAATAACAGTCTCTCTTATTTTGCAGGCTAGAGGAGTTGCCAACACCTACTAAAAAGCTTCCACCTGAGTCCACACCTTATGTGCTTTTCACAGGCTTTGAACCTCTGCAGGCTCAGCAGTACATAAAGGTATCTAAACACATTCTCACTTCCTACAGATAGCGGATACATTTGGTCAAATGAATGATGATGGCCTAGTTTTGAAGAAGTACCATAAAATTGCTCTAGACAAAGGCTTCTGGAAAGGTCTGAAAATTATGTTGTAACATGGATATGAACTAATTCCATTTGAACTGTTCGAGAGAACTGAGAAATATGTTGCTCCATTCAGATGTGCTTCAGTAAGTAACCTTAATGGTGTCTCTCTCCCTCCTTGGCTGCAGAAGTTGTATGATCTTGGAGGGGAAGTGGCTGACAGCAATCAGAAGTGCACTCATCTGGTTGCTAACAAAGTGACAAGAACGGTGAAGTTCCTCACTGCAGTATCTGTAGTCAAGCACATAGTCACCCCAGAATGGCTGGAGGAAAGCTGGAAAAGCCAGAAATTTGTGGGTGAGTCTGTGTGGAGTCTAATTTATGTTTCAATTGATCATTACTGATGTGTAGATGCTCTGAGGAGCCTTGCTTCATATCACCGCAAGAAAGGTTTTGGATTAAAAAATTAAATATTAAAAAACATAGATTGGAAAAAAAGCTGGTTCTTGAGTTCAAATGCAGTTTCCATAGAAATGGATGGCAAATCTTAACTCAGCTCTATCTTGGGAAAGTAAAGTCCATCACAAGGGTGCTTATGTGGAAATTTTGTTTGGTATCTAATATAATTTTTGGTATTACTTTATCAATACCCAAAAAGTTTTTTTGCAAATGAATATTGGACTTATTAGTCTTGTAGTCTATTTTCCATACACTCCGATCTAGAATGTTACAACAAATGCATCAAAACATTGAAATGCTCTGTTACCTTTTAGGGTTACACCTTTATTTAGTACTTTAAAAATAAGGCCTGATATGATTTGCCTACAATATTTTTTTTTCAGTCACACCAGTGGCTGTAGTTTAATAGTATAGCTCACAAAAAATGACACCGTGCACTGATCCCGTAAACATCATTTACTCACCCGCATGTGATTCCAAACCTCTATGACTTTATTTCTTGTTTTTTGATTAAATGTCCATACATTTGAAATAAATTCTCACCAAAACTGTTTGGTTAACAACATTCTTCAAAATGTATTCGGTGTTCTGCAGAAGAATGTAAGTCGTACATTTATGGAACAACGTGGTTAAGTAAATTACCGAATTTTCATTTTTGGGTGAACTATGCCTTTAAGAATATTTAATTAGCAGGCATAGATGTATTGTGCATCCCTAGTGATAACTTGATTTGTTTGCAGATGAGGAGAGCTACATGCTGCGAGATGCAGAGGCAGAGGTGTTGTTCTGTTTTAGTCTGGAGGAGTCACTGAAGAGAGCTCATGCAGCTCCACTGTTCAAGGTAAGGATCTTTGAGGACATTATAGTCCATCCACTATCACTTCCCCTGTGTGCAGGTTCACTTGTTTATGTGACTGCAGAACAATAAGCCAAACAACTATTAATTTCAGCACCGACATGTGGCCTAATTGGATACCACAGAGAATGTGTTTCACTGATGGGTGTGTGTTCAGTCGTTTCACTCTTCTTTAAACAGGGGAAGTATTTCTATATAACTCCAGGAATCTGTCCAAGCCTCAGCACAATGAAAGTTATAGTGGAGAGTGCCGGAGGGAAAGTGCTCTCCAAGCAGCCCTCCTTCCGCAAGATCATGGAGCACAAACAAAACAAGGTACACTAATCAGATCCTCAATAACAGGGGCTGGTGTATTGATGGGGATGCTGTGTCAGACTTAATGAACATCTATTTACAGCCTACACAACAGAGCTGTTTTCTAGATTGTGTGCTCTTTTTGTTTTGTTTGGAATAACTGCTCACAATGTGAAATTGAAAGTACGAACCATTTAAGAGGAGTATCCGGGACTATGGTAGTACTTAATATACACTTCCAAAAGATTTTCATTTAAAAAAAAAAAAAAAGAAATTAAGACTTTTATTCAGCAAGAATGCATTTAAATTGTTCGAAAGCAAGCAACAGTAAATACATCTATCATGTTACAAAAGGTTTAGATAAATAAATGCTGTTCTTTTGAACTTTCTATTTATAAAAGAACCCTGAAGAAATTCCCCACAAACACATTAAGAATCACAACTGTATTCAACATTGACAATAATAAATGTTTCTTGAGCATCAAATCAGCATATTAGAATGATTTCTGAAGGATCATGTAGGGCTGGACAATAATGGCAAATTAATCTTTCAGAAGTTTGTAGGTATAGACGTTTATTGTGGGCTTTCTTAGCAGTTTTCTTTAGGCTTTTATACTCTTCATATCGATATCGGAATTATATCGTATCGACTGAAATTAAGAAATATATCGTGATATAAATTTTGGCCATATCGTCCTGCCCTAGGATCATGTCACCAAAGTCTGAAGTAATGATGCTGAAAATGTTGCTTTACCACCAAAGAAATAAACAAGTTTGAAATGTATTTAAAGAGAAAAGTCTTTTAAATTGTAATATTTTACTGTATGTTTGATCAAATAAATGCACCTTTGTGAGTGTAAGAGACTTTCAGAAACATTTAAACATTTTACCCACCCCAAACTTGAGTACAGTAGTATATACAATAATCATTAAATGCCATTATTAGTATTGTAAAGTGTTACCAAAAGTTTTTGACATGTCTCATAACTATGGCCTGCTATATAACTATAAATAAGCATGCTGCATATAAGAGATTATTTAAAATAAGTTGTTCTGTTGATGTTTGTATGTGTAAAATAGTAACTGACTATTGCACTCTGGATTCATCCATGTTTGATCTAGAACTTACCGGAGATCATTCTGATAACCTGTGAAAATGACTGGCATATGTGTCGAGAGTTCTTCCTGAAGAACATTGGTAAGAGAGCATATCCTTCATGTCCAGTTCCCATCTTAGTATTTACATAAAACCACTGTAGTATGAAATTGACATGCTATAGTATGTGTATAGATTTAAGACTGTTCATCAGTCATCAAGCAGAATCTAATGATTTCTTTTCTTTATTTCAGATGTGTATACTGCTGAGCTTATATTGACAGGGGTGTTGACTCAAAACTTGGATTATGAATCATATCCTTTTAAAATAGAAGCAAGATTTAATAGACAAATAAACAACAATCACTTTTGAGCGATTCACTGAGTGTTTACTTTCAGTGATGCCAGACTTCTCGCAATGAATTGGAATTTGTGTTATTAAACTTTGTGAAACTCTTCATTTCTGATGGCATTTAGTTAAGACATCTTTTTTTGTGAAGAATTATGGATGTACGTTTTGCTCCTTAACAATCTCACATATAAATTCAAATGATGTCCTTGTTAGGACATGAATATTATTTCACTGCTGGTGCCCTCCTCCGGATCGATGCTAAAGGTTTCTTGTTAAATTTTAGTGTACAGTTATGTTATATTTCAATGTTTGTATTTTATTACTTGATTAATAAATAATTTGTTACCAATTTCGTAAACAAGTAACAGTGAACCTAAATAAATTACTGTTATTTGTAATGATTGTTTAAATCAAGGCAAAGCTGTTTTTACTGTCCTACATGTTTGCCCCTTTTATGGCTTTGGAATAAAATCAGAATTTGATTGTGATTTTTAACTAATGAGTCTGTCAATATATCTGTTTTGATTCTTATACTCTTTTCTGGAGCCTGCTTGAACATTGAATAGTATACTATATACACTTTATATTTTAAAATAAAGTTTCCTAAATCACAGATATTCTATATTAAAGAAAAAAGAATAGAAAAAAGGTTTAGCAGGTCACAAAACATATTTACACAAAGGCATCCAATCATCTCTCCTGACTGATGCTTTCGGGAGTACACAGGGTGCTCTGTTCTCATTGAGGCATTCTTCTCTTAAAAGCATTATTCCTGATGGACGAAATTCAATTAAATGCTAATGAAGTGTTAGAGTACTTACCGGTGGAAGGCAATTGTGTGCTGTCAGACAGTTCGCCTGGGGTGATCCCCTGGCTCCTGAGCTGGGTTGTGGAGAGGAGTTGGCAGTAATGCCCTCTAAAATGGGATAAATTAAAACTAACCAGCCAAGGTCATGTGCCAGAAATGCATCAGGGGAAACAATAGGTGGTTGGCTCAGAGCTGGGGATCATCCAGTGTGGAAATATAGATCAATACCTGTACCCGAAGTGTCTTCAGAATGCTTTTGTTTTGGCATCGGGAAATGCATACAACTATATATTATTTTGCAAACTTGTACTAAATTTCATTCATGAAATTTAGTACAATCCATTGAATTGAATCCATTGAGTTGAATCCAATCACAATCCATTGAATCATGAATCCATTGAATTGCTTCTTTAGCCTTTGAGTGTTGTGAAATATTTTTTTTTTTCTCTTTTGTAACTTCAATTCAGATTTTTTAGCTCAACATTCATGGTTTTATGGTGACAAAATGTTTTTTTAAAACTATTGGTTAAATGCTTAATATATGGTTATGTTGCAGTAAATTAAGCTCTAGCAGAAGATTGAGAAGCATGTACACAAGCTTCCTTTTCGAGAGGCGCATTAAAGAAATAAAGCTAACTGCCATTGCAGCTTTCTTCATTTCCTATCCAATTGACACCCGTTAATTGCGATGAATTAAAAATGCAAATTAGTGACCAGATCTTTGATTAACTTACACAAGTTCCTTGTTGGTTTGTTAATGTCCTCAAAGATTTATGATGTTGATGCTCTTGTACCATAAAACATCAGGAGACACAATAATTAATCTTAAATGCTAAAAGGACTTGCGCTTTAATTACTCTTGTTCTCCTCCTCTCTGTAGCATTGTAGCATTTGGTCTCCTCACTTCTTAATGGTAAATGTATTATACTATACAAATTACATGCTAATTAGATGGTGCAAAGCTTGGGGATTCAGTCATTCTAAAATTTGCATATGAACTAATTATCTTTCATTAAAGCTGGCTAATTACAAATTTGAGGAGGACCTGGAATGAAAACGCAGCACTCCTTTGTCCAGACAGTGTTTTCATATCGAATTAGGCAATGACCATTTGGAGAAACTGATCAATTTGGAAAATTCATTTATACAAATTAAAATTTCATTTTTAATATTCATTGCAAATGCCCTTGAGTGAATTTCATGGTGGCAACAATAAAACAGTCAACTCAGCTCATGATCATCTGCACCATGTGTCTGAACAGGTATGCTAAATTAATTCTTGAAGACTGAATTGAACTTGGCATTAAAAGTAATGTATATCTAAGCACAAAGAAGTCCAAATTAATAGATGTGCCAATCATTTGTCTCCGAGGAGTTTTGCTGTCCACATAATAGATATGACTCTTACATCAATCAGGTATTAATTGCTTTCTCGTCTCATATAATGAAATGACTGCTAAAGGGCATAGGCATAGTTCTAAAATGGCTTTTGAAACCCATTTTTAAAGACGTTTGTTTAAGATCCCCACATCAGTTTATCTGATATCTCAATATAGCCTTTCTTAAATCGTTACTTAAAGGTCTGAAACATTAAAGGGCAACTCTGGTAACACGTGACAATATCACATCCAAAGTGTCTGGTTACAGTGAGTCATTATATACAGAAAAAAACATACTACGAGTACTTTATCTACAAAATTGATGCCAGTTGCTTTCAAATTATTATTATCACAAAATACAGAATTACAAAAGAAAAGAAAACGTAACACCACCCCCAAAATAAATAAAATTCATTTTGAAAGGTCCATCCATTTGAGCTTTAGGTGATTACAATGTCTCTCTTCACTGAGAAGTCCTGCAAATCGGTGCTGCCCTCTGCAGCTAAAATATTGTTGTGACGGGAAATCGAAGTGCCTTCGTTGGTATTTTCAAATAGTTTGATCAGGCCTTGAAACAGGTTAAACTGGTTTATGTTTGCTAGAGAGACGTTTTTACACTTGCTTTGAATTCTGCTCCTAATCCTTCCATTTTTCTGTATTGACAAATAAAGTTTCTAACACTTTAACATGAACAGCATGAACAAAAAGCCTCAAGTGAAACGAAATGACAATGCACTGGAAGCCCTTTATTTGATAATCATCTCTGGCAAGCATCTTCCAAACAATTTTTTTGTACAATTTATACAGTATTACAAAATCAGAGGTAATATTTACAGCATTCACCTTTGCATCATCCATGTTTACATGTCTGAAAAGCATGCATAGGAGTAAACTTTGGAAATTATTCATAGCCAATGTTTTTTTAATCTAATATTTAACATTTCAGCATGTAAAGCACTGTTATTTTTGGCATTTGTCATGAGCTATTTAAAGGAGTACAATAATGGTAAACCACAAAACTGGGCTACAGAACCACCACAATGGTTGTACAACATCCACTCACGCTATATACACTTAGTTTTAGTCTTTAAATGAACAAAACTTTATGGCAAAACACTATAAACTGCATATTGTTAGTTAAAACTGGCAGTCCACTGGGGCAAAGAGTCAAACATTTGGTTAAATCCCTTTTCAAACTGTCAAATCAATCTCCACAGACTTGTTATACCAATTCTTATAGACATACATTGGGCTCCAAAAGTCTGAGACTTCTAGTGAAATTGTTTCTGTTTTGCATTTTTAATATTTAATACAACATTTTTCATTTAAAATTATATTATGAGGATTCCTTATTTTTTTGTTATAAAAATTAGGATGCCGGTCACCTGTATGACGCCTTGGGTTCTGCGTGTTATATTGACGCTAAAGGGTGCCATGTGCGTAGTATTTCGACGAAATGTCGTTCTCATCTTTTGCCGTCATATAGGTGACGCCATGACATTTTTTCAAAATGCCGACCCTTTAGTGTCAATATAAAACCTATGGGTAGGTTTAGGTCTCATATTGACACTAAAGGATGCCAGTCACCTGTATGACGCCTTGGGTTCTGAGTGTTATATTGACGCTAAAGGGTGCCATGTGCATAGTATTCCGACGAAATGTCATATGGCGTCACCTATATGACGCCAAAGGATGAGAACGGGCTCAAAAATTGACAATTTAAAAATAATCAAAGTGCTCTCAGACTTCTGGACCTATATATATGGATATATGGCTAGTTAATGAATTCATCTAATTTCCTTTCCCTAAAAAAGCAAAGTATATTTTACTTTATAGTGTATTCTATTTATAGTTCATGTAATTAAACAAATGCACATCTATAAAATATAAAGCCAACACTGTCAAGTTTAATCCCTCACATAAACCAAAAACAAAGTTCGTTATTCAGAAGAACCATATGTGGATCTAGATTCTGAACTACTTCTGGATTTCAGAGGAAGTGCACAACGACAATAACATCACCCCAAACAAACAGGCATAACTAAATCAGTGTTTCTGTTTGTTACAGAAGTACATGACCTGCAGAAGAACACCTTAAATCCCACCAGAATGAGTGCAAACAGAAAGAACAAAAGAGAGAAATGGTCAGCTCATGCCATGTCCCCAGTAAAGGATGCTGGTGTGATAGCGGCTTGGCCATTGCGGGCCTTCAGAGACCTGCGGCTGCTGAAGCTCGACACGTGTACAGCTCGACTTCCCCGGCACATGGCAGTGGGAGAGGAAGGGGATGAAGAGGAAGTAGTAGAGTGTGGAGAGACCGGGGAGGAGGAAGAGTACGAGCTAGAGGAGGATGAGGATGAGTAAGAATACGAGCAGGACTGGCCATTTTGAGTCTGCGGAGAGAGGGTTAGGTTTTGACCTTCAGAACACTGAGAAGGCTCGGGAGACTGTGAGGGCGAGACGGGTCTACAGCTGGGCCAGCTCAGACTGAGACAGGGGATTGAGGACTTAGAAGAAGAGGAAGAGGTTTGGTTAGTAAGCTTAGACGTATTTGAACGAGGAGCATGGGTTGAGCTATGTTTCCATGAGCTAGGTATAAAAACTGGGATCTTAGAAGCAGGCAAAGCAAAGAAAGCATGTTTACTATTCCCACCAGCTTTCATAGCACTCCCGTTAGCCTGCAAACAAAGATGCCGGAAGACATGGAAAGTCAAGTAGGATGATGACACATACGTGAAAATATAGAGCTCTATATTCCCTAAAAATACTCTACATTACATTACAACACCAACAAAAATATTACTCTTGTAACAAAAGGCGTAATCTTGTCTCTTTTCTCTCAGTTTGATTCACACATTAAACAATAAAGAGAGAAAAGAGGGAATGAAAGGATGAATTTGGCCAGACCGAAGAGGCCAGAGGTTTTTAAAACGTCTTCATAATCCAAAGAAATTGAAATATAAACCATCAATCCCCAAACAACACAATGGGATTACAATCTAAGATCCTTTGTGTTTGTTTTTATGGGTAATTTTTAGATGACAAAGAGTCAGTTTTCCTGTAGAGCCATGGGTTAGATTCCCAGGGAATGCATGGGTTGGTAAAAAAAAAAGGAGAAGCATATCTTAAAAGTGTCTGTTTAAATGATAACCATGCAAATGGAATTGGTTGTGATGAAGTATAGGGGAAGAGTCATATTGGATCCATGTGTCCACAATAAAATTACTCAAACACATTTCCCATCTGTGTCTTCATGCCTAACACTGGCTGCCCTACAGTAAAACTACCTGTCGGAATTGCCTCTGGGAGTCCTGGAGCTTTTGGGGCTTTCCGGGTTTTTCAGCACTCTCTGGCTGCTGGCGGGACTTGGGCGATGAAATCCGACTCGAAACAGGAGAGTCATCAGAGTTCTGCAAAGATCGACAAGGAAACAACGTCAGATACGAACTGACTACTACACATCAGAACAGAGTTTTTAAAGATTTCTTATTTGTAGACATGATTGGGGACAGAAAAATACAGGCAGCATGCTCAAATGTACAACTGATTTCCCAACCATAGTACATGCACATTTTAATCCCACAATAGATCAGAGAAAGTCGGCAAAGATCAGACAGAAACGGTTCATGGGTCCAACCTCAATGAAAGTCTTTACAGTGAAGGTAGACAAGAGTGGTTTGTAAAAGAAGGACATCAAGTACATAATCATGTCCACTTAAATCACACAGAGCCCGCAAAACAGAGTATTCCCAAGTGAGTTCACCAGAAGACACCTATGAAACACATTTACAGTTGAATGAAGTCGGTGGTTAGAAAGTCAGGCTCTTAAAGCAAACCCAAGCCACCAGCAGAAGGGTGAAGAGGAGTTGAGAAAGACCTGTTTACTGCTGGAGGAACTGGAGGTGGATGTGCTCGAGGAGGATCGAGACTGTGTTTTGGATCTCTTTTGCAGCGATGACTTGTGGGGTTTGGGCTTTAGAGGTGCCGGCCTTTTTTTGGGAGTGCCTTCCTCTGGTTCTGCATGCCTGGCAATTCTCTTTGCTTTTGATTCTTCTTTGCGGGAGACTTCAGAAACCAATGTAGGTCCAATGCCACTTATGGTACTTTCTAGCTGCTTAATAGTCTGCTCAAGGCTGTCTAACGTTTCATACGTAGTCTTACGGAGTTCCTTGGTTCTGTCTTTGGTGCTCTGTGATGTGCCAGTCTGGTTTTGTAATGAAGACCTACGGGTGGTAGAATCAGAGTCTGTGTGGGACTTGATCTCAAACCTTTTAGTTTCTTTAAGCACAGTCACGGTTCCATTTGGTTCTTCTTCATCCTCGTAGACAACGACCTGCAGTGTATTTTTGCCAGTTTTTGTACCTGTACGAAGGGCCTGGCCAATAGCTGCAAGCTGCTTCTTGGGGAACCTAAACTTGAATTTCTTTTTCACATCTTTAGAAGATTCTGTCTTGTCTCCTTCCTCAACATCAAGAGCAGAGGGACTCTGCTGTTGTAGAGGGACTGAAGCACTACTATTTCTCTGACTGTTCACACTGTTCTCAGTTCTGCACTGATCTAGAATATTATTTTTAGGTGTAACCTGACCAACCTCTGAGTTGGCTTCTGCTTCCACCTCGCCCTCATTCTCTTCATCGATCCTCTCCTCTGACAGCACCCTCTCCAGCTCTTCTTCACACTCAAAGACGGTGGACAGTCGCTTGTAGGCCTGACAGATATCCATCGGCTCATCAAAAATTATGAATACCGGCTTCTTGTTGTATCCAGAGTCCTTTGGGTCAGATAGGTTTGGTTCTGAGCCCACTTTAAGAGTCTGGACATCCGTGCCCTTGCTGTCCACCAGCTGCTGGTACTCTCCTTTTGACAGAGCCTGAACCTTGTTATTAGTTATCCTAAAGGCAATGTTATTTGGTGGCGGAGGACCTTCTTCTCCTGGGAGGTCTGGACTTAGACTGGCCTCCTCAGTGTATGTGACCTGACTTCTCTTTGTCACTTCCTGCCCATTCTCATAGTCATTCAGCTGTGTTGAACATGGGGCATTAGTTTTTGGCTGATGGATTGGTGAGTGATTTTGAGGTTCAGCACTCTGAGGACTTTTGCTAACAAGTGTAACTTCAACCGTGGTTGCGCGATATCCATGCTTTTTTGATTTTTCCAGAACAGGTGCGACTGGGTCAGAGGATGTACACAGTATCTGCTTTTCTAACTTCTCAACAGGTGAAACCTTCTCAGAGGGTGTGGGAACTACCTGATTTAGGGACTTCTGAACCAATTCAGTCTTGAGCTCTTTTCCAACTACAGGGCTGTTTTTTGAGTTATATGGACCAGATGACACCTGATGAATATAGTTTAGCTTGCTTTGGACCTCCTTGACTGATTGGCTTGACTGAAGTGAAATTACAGGTAAGTCATCTGATGTTAACAATTTTTGCTGCAAGGAAAGGTCTGAAGCATTCTCAGGTGCAACCTCTGAAGTAGAAAATGTTGCTTCCTTGGGCTCCTTTAGGTCATCTGGCCTATAGGTGCCCTCATTTGATGTCTTTGACGTTCCGGTGATATAATACACGACCTGACAAAGAAATCAAGAATTCTTTGGACTTCAAACAACACATTAAAGACTGAGTGAGCACAATATCTCACACTTAAATATCACATAAAACTAATTCAAACAGTGAAACAAATTATATTTACCCCAGGTGAACCAGGTGATGCAGTGTTCTCCCTAATTTCAGATCTCAGTGCTCCTTCTTCAGATAGATGAGTGGTGGTCTGCTAGGACATTTGGTTAGTACAGAGTCATTGGATTACACTATGACAGACCTCAAATTCATGCCCAGCTAGTCAGTACAATGCAGAGAGAAACATAAAAAAAGATCAATGGCGCCATCTAGAGTTGTTTAGCTTTCCTAAAGAATATAAACATTAAGTCTCATCCATAGTTTGCAAACTAGACTATGCTGTCAAGCATTGCTTAAAAATAATGTTTTTATTGTGGCTAAACAAGGAGTAGTGAAATGTTATACATAGCATTTTCCATGCAAAGATGTTTGATGGTGATAGAGGTTGCTGAGAAATACATGCTTGAATTTGTTTATTTTTTTAAACAAAACATATTAGTGGAGAAAGTGACTTGCATCTAGTCTTTGTATAGACACTCTGACATCCAGAACATAGAAATGTTTCTCCTGTTTTGAAAACCCTGACACTGTTGGCCTATAGGACAAAAATTATTCTAAAAACTAAAGTTAAACACAAATACAAAATCAATTTTTTGGTATCTACATATATATATTGTTTATATTATATCTTTATATCTCTTTAGAATGGCTATTCTGGCCCTTTTTGAAAGTGGACTCTGAATGCTAAAAAAAGGTCAGAAGTCAGAGTGTTCAGAATGGCCTTTCCACCGCCCCAGTCACTCTGACCCACACAGTCTTATACAGCTGTATCTATTAGCATTCAGCAGGAGAGTGTGAGTGACAGACCAGTGTTAGACACACATTCAAACATATTACACCCTCTCTTGATGAGGGGCTACGGTCAGGCATTGACGTTCGTCAGTGTGTCAGTATATCAGAATGGGTTTTGTGTATTAGTGTCAGCAGAGCGGGAGGTTATGGGACACAATTGCACATGTGAGTACTGCCACGGGGAGTTAGCAATCATCACATCTGTTACCTTTGTGTGGTAAGATAGGGAAATGTCTTCCATGTCTCTGTCTGGGGGCTCACGGGTTGTAAGATCGACAATGTATTTGGGCTTTAAATCTTTAATAGTGCACTTCTGAAACACCTGAGGAGGGGTAAGGGTTATGAGTATTAGGTGCCGTGTCTGGTGGATTTGTCCATCCTTCGTTTGTGTAATTATAATATGTCAAACAGAATATATATAGTGTACTTACATTGTGTTTTTATTGCTATATATAGTCTTTACACTGTGTTAATTTTTATTGCTCATTAAAATAAAGTGATGGACATCAGATTCATAGGAAATCTTACCCATTATCAACAATAGAGGGCAGCACAATTCAAACTTCTGAGAGAGCCAATACACCATCATAGTGCCCTCCTTTTTAAGCTTTTGCGTAAATGTTGACATTGGTGGGGCAACCTTTAATGTTTGTATGGTCTATATTTGTCTCTTAGCACCTCTAACACGACTCAACTTCCTGTGTTGTTGTTATGTTCAACACGTATGTTTATGTCTTTGTGTGAGTGGCTCCTGTGAGGCGATTGTGGTTTGCTCACCTGTAGCTCAGCCATGATCTTATCTCCTTCATCCTCTTCATCTTGTAAGGTGGAGGTGTTGACAGGAGGGGTGCGGGGCTTGGGCTTGACCTCTGGGCGCACACGCAAGGGTTTGGGCTGCGGGGCCTCCTCTTCACCCTCCTATAGCCAAAACAACCAGTCAAGTGTGACCGACCCTCACCCTCCATTATGTGTCTCAAAACAACAAAAGCAGCTGGAATCTCTGCTGTGATTTTCCGTCATTATTATTCACAAAAACAGGACGCAATATGCAGCGACCGACCGGCACACCCATGCAAAATATAGCATGGTGTGATTTCAACACGTAATGCAAGTTAGATGTGCTGTTTTCAAATAATAGTAATGAAAATTGCCATGTTGACTGGGAATGCGGCTCAGCAAGGCGTGAGTCACATGGATCTTAATTAGAGGAATCTGAAATAGCACACGCACCTGAGCACTAGTGGACTCTTTCCGGCTGGTGAAGATAACCTCTCCTGAACGTCCAGTGGTGAGTCCAGTTCCAGAGGCGTAGAATCTGCGTGGAGGGGGAGGGGGAGGCGATTTGCTAGTCGTCTCAGTGTTCGGCTTCACTTTGTCAGCACTGGCCCTGTGGGGCTTTTCTATGGTTGGCTTCTGTGGCCTCTCCAAACTGGTCTGGACTGGTTTATCTGCTTTGGGTCCATCCTGTGGTGCTGCTTCTGTTTGAAGATAAAAAAGCGCCTGCAGTTTAGATTAAAAACCGGATCAAACACAGCTGAATCAGCTAAACAAAGATTATTTAAAAACTCATTAAAACAACTGGGAGGTGCGTTGCAATGTATGAAAAAATAACAATAATTAGTGGTCCTACACATGCAAAAAACAACATACAGTAAAACAGGAAATTATATCATAGAGAGCACCCTTGTAGACTGCCAACTTTGATTCTGGTTGCTTTGATCTGTCAAGATGAATACATGTTTTGAAATATTAATTATATAATTTGACCTTTTAATGACAAGGCAAGGTTAGTTCACGTTGTGAAATGTCATGTGTTATGAATCTACTAAAGATTATGAATTAAGAACTAATTAGGATTAATTAGGATAAGATTGGGATGATTGTAAGGGTGATAATGTGATTGTTTAAATTACTTTTAGAGGAATGCAAACTCATGAGGGGTTAAAACGGTGGCAAAGATCCCCCCTCACGCCCTCCTCAAATTAATTCATTACATTTAAACAAAATCCTGAAAGAAATTGGCAGGTGTCTGAGTATCATTTCCTTTATCATGGACACTCTTAGGTCATTTACCCAGATCTCAGTTTTGTTATGTCCTACAATCTGAATGAATGGTTTATGAACAAGCAGATACACTGACATACCAGGGAGCGGAGACACAGGAAGTGGAGAGTCTGGCAAGATGGATGTTTGAGAGAGGGCGTTGTCCACCTGGCTGCTCAGCTCCAGGTCAGGTATGGCCTTCATAAGGCTAGCTTGAGTCTGCTGGAGGATCCTTTCCATTTTCCTTTCCGCTTCTGGTCCAGCAGAGTGAACCGTGTCCTCCCGTTTTGAAACCTGTGGAGAGCCCGAGAGAAGTAGTTGTTTGTTGCAAACGGTTAATGGGAAAGTATATTTGGAGAAAGTGCCCTGCAGATAAATGCAGAGTTACAGAAATAATTTGTGTGTGTGTGTGTGTGTGCCAGTACACCAGTCTTAATCAATCAAAAGTGAAAGGCACAATTGAGCCGCACCTCTTCAGGCATGGGCCTGTTTGTGTTGACAGCGATCTCCTCCGCTTGCAGTGGAGATGAGGAGGATCCAGTCGTGCTGATTACAAGCACAGCTTCCTGGCCCTGCGGATCTGCTCTCTTTCGCAGGGCAGGGCTGTTTTCTCTGCTCCTGGGACTGACCTTCGCCACAGTGGGGGAGTCCCTGCCATGGGTGGGTGTGAGGGGGGGACTGGAGTGGTGTGTGCTGACGGGAGCCGTCTGAATGCGGTGCACTGTAACAGGAGAAGATGGCACGGGTTCCGAGCAGCTGATTTTGGCAGGTGATCTTGGTTGAGGGGTGGGGGACTCATGAACAGGTTTTGGAGATCTGTACTCCTCCACAAAGGAAACTGAATCAGTAGGCAATGCCTTCACTTGGCCTGGGTCAGAAGTGTGGTTGTGGCTCTCGGTGGCATATCTACAGAAAACAGAAACCCTAACAATGAACCCTTCAAACATCTACAAAGCTCTAAAGAGATTTAATATTTTAAAGTGGTTCACGATTTGCACCTTCTCAGTCCACTGAGAGTTTCAGTCAGAGCTTTGACTCTCTTCAGCATGCTGTCCATTTTGTGAGGCTCCTCCTTCAGGAAGCGCACCGCCTCCACTTCCACTCGCAACACGCCACGCATTTTCATCTGCAGGGCTGGGAACTCGCCTGAAATTAGGCAATTCATTTTAGTTTAAGGTCTGTAAGATTTTTTTCAAATGTTTTTCAAAGAAGTCTCTTATGCTCACCAGGACTGCATTTATTTGATCAAAAATACTGAAAATAAAAACCCTTAAAATTGTGAAATATTGTTACAATTTCTATTTAAATATATATTAATGTGATGGCAAAGCAGAATTTTACATAGACGGTATATAACAGTCATTACTCTAATCTTTAGTGTCACATAATCCTTCAGAAATGAACGGTTATGCTTTATGATATTTTTGTGGAAACCTATCATGATCTCAGCCTGTGTTCCCCTGGTCTTTTGTGGACTTATATGTTATTTCCTGTTCTTTGCCATGTTTTGCAGTTTTTGTTGAGTCTTTGTTCTTTGTTTATTCCCAGGTGAGCCAATTACACCTTATGTATTTAAACCCCAGCGTTTCTTGTGTTCCTTGTCCAGTCTTGTCCGTCATTACAGTGTGTTCATTCTGTTCCCTGGTTCTCGTGTTTTATTTATCAGTTTTGCCTGAATTTACCTTTATTATGTTTCTTATGATTATAAAATGTAACTTACTGACCTCAAAAGTAATGTAACACCTTCTTTTAGAAAAGGAAAGCCCACAGGCAGGAAAAATATAAATGTAATCACCTTTGAGTGTGGCCAAAGCTTCTCCTACTTTTCGTAAGTTGACTGCCCCTTCCTCCACATCCTTCAGAGTGACTGGCCGATGGTTCATAACCGACGTGGATTCTTTCTTGAGCATCTCCACGTAGTTCTCCAGCTCTCTGTTACATTGTTACAGCAGAGGATGTGTCATTTATAAGCACAACTGTCACTTAAATTGCAAGTTGAGAAATCAGTGACTACCTTATAATTTCATACAGAGGTACAGTACAATATAATTACAGAATATACAATGGGGTCTAAAAGTCTGAGACTACTAGTGAAAAGGATTCTGTTCTTTTTTTATTTTTAACATTGTTTTACAAATAAATGATCTGTATAAACATATGGGGGTAGAAATTACACTGAATTATTGAGATTTATTTCAGAATCTTTAAGTATGGGTCTTTGCTTTTTTTTTTTTTTTAGCTTGAGCTGCACAAGTTTGTTTAAAACCTAATGATCATGATATCCAGCATGATTTGTGCTCAAAAGTTTGTTCATTTCCTGTCCAAAATCCCTTATTTTCAATGTAGTCTCCGACATTTGGACGCCACATTTTATATTTACTTCAAATGCATTTAATCCAGCATTTGCAGCTTTTAGCGAGACTTAATACTGTGTAATGAGCAAGTCTCGACTGTGAGTCCTGCTGAGGGCTGAAACCTGTTTAACGTGATTTAGGCTTGTTTGTTGACTGGCAGTTCACATACAGAGAAGTTTGGCTGTGTAAGCTAAGATGGCAAAAAAAAAAGTCTGCCCTCAGCCAAATACCTTCAGTGGATCATCATAACCAACATCTTTCTCAGATTCTCTGACTTCTTCCCTCTTGAAATGGTTAAGAAGTGTGAATTTTTGAAGCTGGACATCATGCATTTAGAAAGCCTTTTGCAGGACCAGCTATGCAGGAATCTGCAAGCCAATACACAATGCTCTGGGATCATAGTTCAGCACTGTCTCTGTGGGAAATGGTTTGTGTTTTCTGTCATTTACCCGAGGGTTTCCTTAAGGGTTTTCCCATGCACAATGACAAGTTCTGCTTTTGGTTATCTTTCTCACTATAACACAATCTAATGTAAGCCAGTATTATTATGCATATGGTGAACTAATAAATGTTGATCACTAGAATTCAATTTTTGTTTCTTTCATGTTCATGTTTTGTTTCTTTATTTATTATGCATTTATTCATATTTTACACACTTTTGTTTTTATATTTTCAGTTTTAATTTTGATTTAGGTTTTAGTCATTTTGTTTTGTGCTATTGTCATTGTCAATTTTTCTATCTAGCTTTAATTTACTTAATATTTATTTCCTTTTTTAGTAATTTTAGTAATTTTTTTTTAGTTAGTTGCCAAGGCACAGTTTCAAATTTTCATTTAAGCTTTTAAGTTTAAATTTCTGATCTCAAATTTATTTTTTATTTAATCTTTATTTCAATTAACATCAATTATTTTGAATAGTTTTAGTTAAAAAACACATGTGGCTAAACAAACACCCACTGAAACAATTTGACTTATATTTCGCCATGAGAACAACAGGCATTCATCGTGACAGTAAACAAGAAGAAAGTTTCACAAGCCTTATTCTTCCGAGACAGGTTGGGACAGTGGATTATTCAATGCGTCATTTCATGCAATCACACACACCTCCACCCAAGGAAGGCATGATTAATTTTACTTTATCAAGATTTACAACACCGAATGGGTTTTAGAATAATAGCACAGATTTTTTGTAGTTTAGTTGCACTAATGATGTAAACAAAGTCCCCTCAGATCTATTATAAACCAACACTGATCTTTCTTTATTAACGTATGCGTTCAGCATTGAATGGAGACAAGGCATTATAATTAATTAGTGAGGAGATTATAAGTGAGCAGTTAATCAGCAAATCTGGCTCATTCGCAGCAGCTTTGCTCTGATTTTCCCCTCTAGATCGCAGCATTTGTTCTGTTCATCCACAGCTGTCTCTCACATTCTACAGATGAATTTTTCATGGGTAATTAACGTCAAGGTCTTAACAGGATCAGTATTAGCACACTGTTGTCTTACCCAAGCTGCACGAGAACCCTCTCCTCCATGCCCAGATATCTGTGTCTTTCTTCTTCCACCTGGACTCTTTGTCTATGAACAGTGTCCTCGAGGTGCAGCACAGTGCCTGAAACCTTCTCTGAGATCTCCTGCTCCGCCTGTCGCAGCATCAGCCTCATGGCATCCTGGTTTTGCAGCTGTACAGTATATGCAAAGATAGCTCCATCAACACAATTGTTGTGACCAAATGTATATTATAACCCATGTGTATATTATAACCAATGTATATATTATTATACTACATCACATTACTATAATCATATGTTTGCATATATATATATATATATATATATATAAACTGTGTGTATATATATAACACACTGTATGTGTACATATAACACACATTGCATATATATATGCAAACATGACACATTACTTTTCAAAGGTTTGGGGTCTGTAAGATTCTTTTACTGTTTTTGAAAGAAGTCTCATACTCACAGAGGCTGCATTTATTTGATAAACAACAGTAATATTGTGAAATGTTATAACAATTTTAAATTACATTTTTAAAAAATGTATTGAATTTTCGGCATCTTTACTTTAGTCTTCAGTGTCATATGATCTTTCAGATATAATTCTAATACGCCGATTTGGTGCTCAAGAAACATTTCTTATTATGTTGAAAACAGTTATGCTGATTAATATATTTATGGAAAGTGTGAAAAAAAATTTCAGGATACTTTGAATAACAGAAAATTCTAAAGCACAGAATGGTACATAAGGGTACTAATTTATTTAAAAAATATTACTGAGCCCAAACTTTTGCATGGTATTGTGTTATATTTAAAAGTGAAATATGTGAAGATAGCTGCTTAACTACTAAATTATTGCTAACTATTCTAATACGTTTTTTTTTTAAATTTGACTGAAAGCACAGGATTACAAATTAAGAAATCAGCAACTCGTATAGAAAGAGCAGATGCCCTCAATTTGAATTCCCTATGTACCTGCATCTGTTTGAGTTGGTGGAGCTGCAGTCTGAGGTCAGTGACGTTTCTCCTGAAGTTGGAGAGGATTGAGCATAAAGCAGGGTCTCTGACAGGAGGCTGAAACTGTGCTGAAGGACTATCTATCTGCACAGTTGGGTCCTTAGATGATGTTACAGTATACACGCCTAGAGAAAAACACACATTTCTAATGTTATTGCTCTGGTAACAACACATACACTCACCTAAAGTATTTTTAGGAACACCATAGTAATACTGTGTTTGACCCCCTTTCAGAACTGCCTTAATTCTACGTGGCATTGATTCAACAAGGTGCTAAAAGCACTCTTTATGAAATGTTGGCCCACATTGATAGGATAGCATCTTGCAGTTGATGGAGATTTGTGGGATACACATCCAGGGTACGAAGCTCCCGTTCCACCACATCCCAAAGATGCTCTATTGGGTTGAGATCTAGTGACTGTGGGGGCCATTTTAGTACAGTGAACTCATTTGTCATGTTCAAGAAATCAATTTGAAATGATTCAAGCTTTGTGACATGGTGCATTATCCTGCTGGAAGTAGCCATCAGAGGATGGGTGCATGGTGGCCATAAAGGGATGGACATGATCAGAAACAATGCTCAGGTAGGCCGTGGCATTTAAACGATGCCCAATTGGCACTAAGGGCCATAAAGTGTGCGAAGAAAACATCCCCCACACCATTACACCACCACCACCAGCCTGCAGTGTGGAAACAAGTCATGATGGATCCATGTTCTCATTCTGTTTACGCCAAATTCTGACTCTACCATCTGAATGTCTCAACAGAAATCGAGACTCATCAGTTAAATTAATATTCATGATTCATAGGAACAAGAAGGAATAATAAAAGGAAGCATCATTATCAATTATGTTTACTCACCATCATTCTGTGCCAGAGAACCCACCTTTACTGGTTTGTCACTATAGAAAAAGACAAAAGTGTGAGTTTTAAAATCATTTTGCATGAGTTTTAATTATATTGTTATCTTCATATTATATCAATATAGGTCATTTGAATTAGATGAAATATGTCTGTCCACATTTACCTGGAAGTCTCTTTGGCATTTGTACTTGGCCCTTTCATTAGAGCATGTTGAACAAGACCAGTAAGACTGGCTATCTGCTGCTCCATAGCCTTTATTCTTTCACTGTAAAACACAGGTCACATGTGTTTGTTAGACTTGTTAGACATGAGTCTAATGGTCAATAAATAAAATTCCATAATTGATAGGCCATTCAACTGTGGATCTAAGGAGTATTAAACAATGCTAACAATGGAAAACGATGGTCAAAGGGGCACCAGCAGGGGAATTGTATTGCCTTAATGCCTTTCTCTGTTTCTAAGGGCAAAACTCTGCCAAACTTCGATTTTTGAGGTATGAATGACAGCATAGGAATGTTGGGCGTTGCTCTGAGGAACTCTTGTCCTCTTCTCAATTTCACTTCACCACAACATGACTAATCTGATATTTCCCCCCATCAGCCATTGATTCCTTAAGCACTATTTGAACAGCATCGTGGGAAGTATTATAACTGTTTCCTTGTTTTATTAAGATCAAAGAAAACATAGTATATACTCTACCATTTTTAAGTTTTAATGTTTTTACCATTAACAGTATTTTACCATTTAAAACAACTCTCTCCTATTTAAATATATTTTAAAATGTAATTTATTCCTGTGATGGCAATACTGAATTTTCGGCAGCCATTTCTCCAGTCAGATGATCCTTCAGATATCATTCTAATATTGGTGCTCAAGAAACATTTCTTATTACTATCAATGTTGAAAGCACTTTGTGCAAATATATTGAGCAGCACAACTGCATAACATTTTATTCAGGATTCTTTGAAAATACAAAGAAACTACATTAATAATGTTACAAAATAAAACTGTCACTTTTTATACATTTAATGCATCCTAGTTGAATAAATGTATGTATTTCTAACTCATCTTAATAATTTTGAACGGTTGTGCACGTACAAAAAATATCAAGAGGACATGAAACCTATCCCTGACATGAGCACAAAGTCTCTGAATAATGTGCACAATGAGCTGCAGAAAATTTAAAAAGCCAAATTCACTCTCACCTCTGAGGATCTCCAGCTGCCACATGACCTTGAAACGTCCTCTCTCCATGACCGGGCGGAAGGTCGGCGAAAACAGAGGAGGCCATATTGCCTCTCACCCTTGTCACCACCTCCATGGCTCCATTACTGTCCTTGCGGAAAGATCTTCGAACAGGTGACACCCTTTCCGCTGCCACACCCTGTGAGGGCATGTGGGAGTTCTGGCCTGGGAGCATGTCAATCATTCTGACCTCATTGACCCTATGAGGGGAAGCAGGTGGAGTTTTGGAGCCCATCGAGGCGAGCTGACTCTCGCTGTACTTGCGAGATTTCTGTCTGTAGAGTGAGTGCTGCAGATCCTGGCCATCAGCGTATGCGCCGACAGACTTGATGGCGGAGCGGTGCTGGATGTAAGCTGCCCCATCTGGGATGTCTCCGGTATGGCTGCCTTGTGATGAGGCGACACTGTGTCTGGCCTCAGGCGAAACGTACACTTCTGAATAGATAGGAACGCTCTTGCTGCTCAAATCCTCATCTGGTTTTACATCCCGTCGCTCCAGGATGGCACTGGAGCAAGGTGTGATGGAACGACTGGATAGACGGTCCCTGGGTAAGGTGGTGCCACCGGACATGGCAACAGTGTGAACTAAAGGCATCCTGGAAGGGGAGGAGGGCATGGAGCGGGGTGTAGGAGGAGACATGGAGCCCTGGACTGAATGAATGGGACTGTGAGGCAAAGTGTGCACTGGGCTTTGGCCTCCCGGCTGCTGTCTGCTGCTGTAGAGTCTCTCTCTTGTGATCTAGAGATAGACCAAAAAAACACATCAGAGGGAATTTGGGTAGCACAAGCCACACAAAGCAAGTTTTCGGGGGGTATGTAACACTTCATTGTCAGAAACAACAGGTGTAAAACAATGGTCATCAGCTGGTTTTGCTACATCAAGTGGCAACCCAACATGTTACCAAATTTGTTTATTATACCATCATTTCGTGATGCACCGTAATTAGTTTTATCCAAAATGGAATTGTTTTTTTCCCCCTCTCACTTATAAAAGTTGATAAGACTATTTATTTTACAATAACTACGCATGATAATATGGTGAGTTGCATTTTGCTTTTTAGATTGCATTTTTTTACTCCAGCTGTCCGTGACACTATGATTCAGAACATCATCCCACTGGTTAAAAACTGCTGGAAAACAACTTTATGACAAAGAAAGTCAATGGATATGAAAAGGATCTTTGAATTTAATGAAAAGGAACTTTTTATTACATATTTGTCACACACAAAAAAAAAAGATTCATCTTTATAGAGACGTTTTCAAAGCAGGAAACTAAAAACAAAAACTGTATTGTGTGACTGTGTTGATATGCTTTATGTTTAGACAAGTGTACAGATATGAACAAAAGATTGAACCAAAATGACAGACAATAGCCCTGCCCAGACCTGTCTTTGTACAGTGGTCATGCTTAAGCGTGCAGTAATAAAGCCCACATACAGAGTGCGTGCAGGTGTATTATCCGCCATTCAGGGCAACACCACTCTCTGCATTAGCCTAAAGATGAACAACAATCTCCAAACCTGTCCTTATAACCTCTAATCTAGTTTTAGACCACATTCATAAGAGGAACCAGTAATTGCACTTAATGTAGTTAGTTGATGATTTGGCTGAATGCTTATGTCCTGATAACTGTATCAAATGAGTGACAAGACAATACAAACTGCTTCAAATAAAATACCTCAGAGTTAAGTCTGTCTGTCATTGCTTCTTAAAGACTTCTTTAAAGAGGCTTTCTGTTAGAAATACACTAAGTTCTCACGAAGGACAACCGAACTGAGTCAGGCATGTTTAAACAGGTGTAGCCATCGTTTCATTATTGTATTATCTAAGCACAAAATAGGTGTCTTCTTTCAATAAGTACATAGAGACCTCCATAAAATTGGCTTAATATTTCTCACGTGATTAGAGAAACCAAATTTACTACAAACATGCACGTCTAAACATAAAGGTCTTTTGGACCTTTAGTTCGTCACATGCCAGAAGTGATGCAAAGCACCTTGGAAAGCAAATTCTGAGAGCACTAGCGTACATGGGTCTATAAATAATGTATATGAAGGACAAGCTTCAACTTTCCAGAGATTTAGAGCGTTGATAAACAGCTAAAATGAAAGGCCAATATATCATCAAGCCCAAGCATTACAGAAAATGGGTCCTTTTTTACAATCCTTCAAAATAAGTACATTACATCAACAAACTTGTCCATGCATGTTTGCTTTCTCACACTCTCAGAGGACCTGTTTTGCACATCCATTTGTTTTTCTAGTTCCTATCATCCTACTAATCTTACATTTGGTTTAGTTGGGAAAAGGGTTTCCTGATACCACACCATGTGGGCAGAGCGCAGTGTTTTTGCACAGCTGTTCCATGCAGCGAAAATACAGTGAGGTCCCAGGTTGGAGACCTTATGCAGGTTATTGTCCCATAAACACAAATTGACAGATGTGCAAAGCACACTGCAGTGCGTAGAGATAAAATGGGAGTAAATGGCTGGCCATTCCAGCTGTGAAGGACAGGAAATGTGGAACATTAACACTATAGGCACATCCTTCTGTGGAAGACTAGTTGGTCAATTAACTAGTCGTTGATTAGGGACTAAATTTAGGAGACACACAATTTTGCAGAGGGTTTCCGCTTTGGTGTGCAAACTGTCATAATGCTAAAACCCTCTGAAAGATGTTATGTTTATAAACTCATCCCCACTACTGCTACTCCGGCTATCAAAGCATCACTCCTAACAACAAATTCAATAAAATGTAATGCATTTATATCAATTTTATAACTGCCTGCTGTGAGCAAAATTCTGTAAATATTCACCACTCTTTTGGACCAGTTATTTCCATAACTTTTCCCTCAAATAGTGGATTTTCAAAATAATTTCAAAGGGAGTAAACTCAACTAAAAAATATATATATTTTCTATAGAAACTTCAATGACTTCTTAAACATTGAAGTTATTATTCCATCCCTTAAATTATATTTAAAACGCCCTGATATTTCCAGATATTTTGACTGGTAACCCTGTATGCATGGTGATTTATGTTATGTAACCATGTTTGACTGGAGTCAGGTGAACGTAAATCTAAGCCAGCCAAATTACAGAGGGCTTACTAGTGGACTAGTTGTTCTGACAACCTGCTGAGTTGATTTTGCAAATATGCACTTTTGCACATCCCTAGTCTAGAACAATTCTTCTGAACAAACTGTGCTCAAGGAAATGTTCAAAATCCAGTTAACTGCATTAGGTTGGAAGCAGGTCTGTTCTATTGATATAGATGTGTATCATCTAGCCACCGTTCTTCACAATAGATGGGGTTATAAAAGATGCACAAGCCTCAGTAAACAGCAGGCTGCTTGCGTTATGGGTGGCGTGGTGATGCAGACAGGAGCTAGTCCCTTCTGCACTCTCATTAGAGCTGAGAAATGTTAGGTCAGACGCATCCACTGCTGTGCTCTCCTGAGAGCTTGACCTCAGTTCATCCCTACACCCTGCCCAGGAATTTCCTTGGCTTTGAATTATGCTCTTTCAAATCCTCCACGGCCTGCTGAACTTAAGATATGGATGAGATAGCTGGAGACACTGCACTCTTTTCCCAGAAGTGCTTATAATTAGATAAAGCAAATGACACCAGAGCATCCCAAATGTTTAATTCATCCCGCTACTGGCCTGAAGAAAATAAAAAGACTACACTTTTTAATGTTCTTTTTATGCATTCCAAAACTAGATCTAGCAGCTAAAGCAATATTCAATAATATTAAGATACAAAATCTTCCTACTGTACATGCGTAGGTCAATATCATAAATTGACAATGTGGTTCATGGAAAGCAGATGGGTTTGATTAGAGAGCAAGATGCTAAGAGCATGGTTGCAATTAAATCCGTTACTCAAAACAAATTCCATTTGTTGCATAATAAGATAAGGAACATGCATTGTATGGCTTTTTAAAATGTGTTCACTGTTTAGCTTCATTGGTCTCTGGCAAAATTTTGCATTATCTACATTCCTGATGTCAGACAAATCACTTTAACACAGTGTGGAAACACTATTGTGCCTTTGACTTACAGCAAAGATCTCAGCAGAGTCAACCTGTTTTGCTAAAGGCAATTGGCCATTATAATTGTGCAGCAGTGGAGAGACCAATCAGTGGGCCCCCTGCCAACATTAATGGGTGTGGCAAGTATTTGCTTCAAAATCTGAGCTCTAAAGAACAGATCAGAAACTTAAGTTTCACGCCTCTGCCACCTGTCAACACTACATGCAAACGGTGTTGAAAAGGAAAAGAGCTTTTTGAGTTGATGATGATTTTTTGAGTTAAACATGAAGAGTAATAATAATGGGACAGCTCTGTGCGCCTGGGGTCACACTCTGTCACTCACCCTAATATCTCCATTATTGGCTCTTGAATTGTGATTGAAGGCATGGGCTGGGTCTTTATGGTACACTTTCAGACAAGACTGTGATGTGATGTTCCTGTAAAGAAAAATATTTTAGAATAATATTATTATTGTATTTAATATAATATACAATACACAATAATATACAAATTTTCAAAAGGTTTGGGTTCAGTAAAATTGTAAAATAATATCTTAGGCTGCATTCATGTGGTCTGAAATAAAAACGGTAATACTGTGAAATATTTTAAATTTCAAATCACTTTTTACAGTTAAAAATAACTACTAATTTATTTATGTGATGGCAAAGAATTTTTTCAGAAGACATTGTTTCAGTCTTCAGTGTCACATTATCCTTCAGAAATCATTATTATTTGTTGAATTAATGCACAAGAATCATTTCTTATTATTATCGATTGTAAAAACAGTTGTCCTGTTAAATATTTTTTTGGAAAGCATGATACTTTTTTATGATTTTCTGATGAATATTAAGTTCAAAAGACATAATTAATTTTAAAATTAAAAAAAAATTGTAGCAAAGCAAAAGTATTCATTGTCACTTTTTTGACCAATTCAATTAATTCTTGCTGAATAAACATATTAATTTCTTCCAAAAAAAGAAAAAAAAATTGTACAGACCCCAAACATTTGAATTGTGGTGGATATATATTTTTTGTTGGTGGTAAAAAGTCAAAAGTGTTTTGGTGCAAAATAACAGCATTATCACTTTGACAGAGAGGTAAGAAGCATGTCAACACAAGCTACCTCCTCATAACTATAAAGCCTGTTAAGAAGCCAAGCCCATCCTGTGCCAAACAACACACACACACAGAGAAAAACAGACCGAACACATTCTCTTTCTATTCCTACTGACTTATTAGGAAGCCGCAGGCCAGTGAAGAGTAGGGTGTGGAAAAGGGAGTCACCAAACAGTTTGAACTTACTTCAAATCAAAAACTGCCTGCAATTTTCTGCACTTAAAGGAGCTAAACGCAAGTCTCTGAGTTTTTGCAGAACTACGCCCCCTCTGGCGACAAGCGAAACTGCAACCAGAGCTGTGCGCGTTCATGGAGGAACACACACACACATACGCACGTTTGCACGAGCTGTTCATAACTAAGGAGCATCAGCCGCACACTGTGCGGCACACATCTTTTGTTACAGTCATAATGAGGTAATACAGTAATAAATCTGCAAGTCATTTTAAATATATGAAAGGAAAGGCATTCGAGTAAATTACACACTTGTGTGAGAGGGGGAAACGGGGGTAGTAGAAAACTTCGGTTTTTGTTTCCATCTATCTCCCTGTGCTTACTGTATCCACTTATGATTGAATTATTATGGAAACACGTTCAGTTATCACTTTGTATAGGCTATTACCCGTTTGAGCCCTAGAGACGACCGGAGATCTCTCCGTTTGTTGAAAGCTTCCCGGTGTTGACTCTCGTCTTATTCCGACGCATGGCACTGGACAGACAGAAGTTTTATTTTCTGTCTCACGTGGAGTTTGCGTTGGGGTTTGTAATGAGCTACAAGCCGGTCTCTTTCCGCGCCATATACAGATTTAATGAAGTGCACGTCACCGAAAGCAACAGATATGAGCTGGATTTTATTAATCATCGGCTAATTTCAAAATCAGCAAAGACAGCAATAAGAGAGATCGGCAACAGAAATGGTAAGATCATTTCATTTCTTTACTTTTAATGAAGATGGTAGTGTTAAGCGTCTGCGACTTACTTTCACTAATTCACTTTGATTTGCGATAGATTGCGGCGCTTGATGAAGGGGCTCAGCTCAGCTGCTCAGGTGATGCGCGTCGTCATATATGACTAATATCATGACATATAGCTTGGTTTCAACAACCAGATGCATTTACACTTGTCCAGTTTCGTCTGGAATACGGCACAGACCACGTCCTCAAGTGGTTTGAGCGATCGAATTCAAATCCGTCTCGAATGCGTTTCGGAGGGCATTTACACCCTGGTCTTTTCACGATCGAATAGCTATCCGATCACAGAAGACACATGAAGTGACCAGGTGTAAACAGCCCCTTTGAATCCATCGTCTACTTTTGTGGAAAGCTGACTAGAGTTGTGTCGCTCGAGTTGTCTTCTCTGATACGGAGAACGGCGGCGAATAGCTACACGAACCTGCCAGACATAGCCAGGCGAGCGTGAACGCGCATGACGTCACGCCCAGTCTCAGATTCGAGCCCGAATCCCTCTTATATATTTCACTGTACAGGGTTATAGAGGCGATCGCAGTGATCAAAGAAGGGCTCATTCAGCCCATCAGGCGATTGTTTAAGCATGTATGGGTTAGAAAACGGCTATTTTTAACATGAAAAGTTGCGCAATGCACCTTTAAGAACCAACCACACTGTAAAATGGAACGTCTGTGATCATTTTTGCAATATCGTATTCAACATAATCTAACGTGCTGTGGATTGCATGTGACACTTTTAAGATTCATGCAACAACAAAAAGCACCCTGGTATACAACACATTTAGTGCAAGAAACCCACCTGACATCAGTCAACTCATAGTACATATTCCTCATGTCATCTTTGATGTATATAGCCACACTGGGGGACTCCAGTGTCTTCATGGTGAGATGCTGGGGGAAGGCACTGACAAACAGAGCCCTGAGGTTGTCTGCACTGGTCACGTCGTTGGGCATTCGGATCTGTTTTGTCTCTTCTCCATACTGCAGGTAGAGGACACCTACGAATAAACAAAATAAGATATTGATACCAGCATAATATGTACTCTTATGGAATGAGTAAAGCTGTATAAGACTAAAAGTTGCCCTAAATGCTTTCAGAACAGAATATAGACTAATAAGTCTACCATACATGGTATATAATATAATATATGTATCATATAGTAAAGTATATATAGTATGGTATCCAAAAGGCCAGCTGGCAAAATAGCAAAGAATTAAAAAAAAAAAAATTATCAACATTTGTCTGACATGCCCAAAATAGGCAATTTGACACAATGTGTTGGAATTTACATTACACACTATTTCTTTAATAATCGTGCTATTGAAATGGTTTCAGTAAGATTGAATTCACAATAAACATTGTGTTAAAATAACAACAGCTACACAAACGTATTGATCATCAACTATATTGTGCAACATAGATTTAACAATTCTCTTAATCAACTAATATACAGTATGTTTGACATCAACTCTTCCTGAAAACTTGATTCGTAACTTAATCAATATTACTTCAAATATATCTATACACAACAATGAAGAAATTCAACACCAAATCATAAAAAATTGGGACATTTTGTAAAATTTTCTAAGAATCTGTGATTTGTTCATTCTATTTAACCTTTTATTAGCTGACAAAAGTACAAAGAAACGTTTTCCAAAAAACAAATTTTGATTTTGATGGCTGCAACATACCCCCAAAAAGTTAGGACAAAGACCAAATAAATGTGAAAAGATTATCCAACTATTTTGAAACAGTCCACAATGAGCATGTGAATTGGTAATAGTTGAGGGTGTAAAAGTGCTTATCAGTCTTTTTAAGCAAAGATGGGTCATGGCTCATCACATTTCTCAATGCAAGATTGCAAAGCATTTATGCTTTTCATCATCTTCCATATACGTAATATTGTCACAAGATTCAGGAAATCCAGAGAAATCTCAGTCTATATTGGGTAAGGTAGACCTTTGTGGAATGTGCAATTCAATTATGTTGGCCAGTGAAAACATTGGAAGGCTTTTCTTTGTACTTTTGTCAGTTAAAAAAGTTTAAAAAGACTGAACAAATAACATATTGTCCCAACTGTTTCTGATATGGAGTTGTAAATCAAAGACACTCCCACAAGTGAAAACACTGAGTCAGAACTGTACCTAATGACCTGTCCTTGGTTTGGTTTGATGACTTGACCACGGGGAGGCTCGCTCGGGAGCGGCTGCCACGGGTGAAGGCGGAGGGGGCTTCTGCCTCCGACATGGCCTCCAATGACTCAAGGGAGGCCAAAGAGAGATGCTCCCCTGGCTCCCCTACAGCAGACTGAGGGGTTACACTGTGTCCAGAACTCCTGATCTACAAGACAACACAAAATGATCAAAGAAGAGGTTAGACAGAGCATTTAAATTTGACAAAAGACAATATTTTTGTGTGAATAACTCAACCCTAAAGATAAGTGTTATTTAAGCATTGTTTCTATACTATTATAGTATTTATTAATATTTTTGAATTAGCTTTTACAGTACCTGTAAAAAATAAAACACTTTTTAAAAATGTTATGAAAGAAGTATCTTATGCTCACCAAGAATGCATTTATTTAATCAAAAATACAGTAAAACCAGAAATATTCCAAAATATTATTACAAATTAAAAGAACTGTTTTCTAAATATATTTCAACTGTTTTCAAGAGCTTAAGAGACATTAAAAACATAAAAAAAGCCTTGTTTCCAAACTTTTGACAGGTTCGGTATATATATATATTTTTTTAAATATATATATATATTTTTTTTATATTTTGCTTGAATATTTTTTTATTTAACTTGTAGTAATTTTAGTACTTCAACTTAAGCTTATTTTATTTTAGTTAGTTGCCAAGGCAAAATTTCTAATTTTCATTTAAGACTTTTAAACATTTCTAGATTTCTGTTTCTGTTTTTATTTTTTAAATCTAATTATTCTAAATTTTATTTTGTTTCAACTTTATAACAATTAACGATTTTAAACACTGTTGGACAGTATCTATTCTGCACTGGTAAACATTTGGAAACAGTTTATACGTTTATTAACAGTGTGGGGTATTCTAAATGTCAAGATGTGAGCAGAGGGACAGTCATAAACTTTAATGCTCAATGAAAGGCCATCGAAAGATCAGAGAGAGGATGGTGGAGAAAATCTAAATTACAGACAAAGGTCTATTCAGTAAAATAATAAATATCTGAGAGAACAAAGGCAAAATATAACAATACAATTTAATTTAGTATTATTCATCCACACTTTTAATTTATGTACCTAAATTAAGAGATTAAATGAAAACAATTAACAACTAATGACAATGATGAATACTAAATAAAAAAGGTTGCACCTTTTTTTTTGCATGGCACGTGGATATACAACCGTCAATTACGGCTCAGTCATGTAATTTAGCTCACATTAAAAGAAAAATGGATTGATTTATCTCCAGTGACACAAAAGCAGTAAACACAAAAAGACCAATTAGAGTGCTCTGACAGAGTCATTTTCCTTTGTATTTATAATCACAGACCAAAGTGCATCTACGTGGTTGTCCTTACAACAACACCTTTTGGACACACGGACAGCAGATGTAGGACGATGATGGATATGCCAAATTCACTGAGGATGGGTTTTCGCCTTGAGGCTGGAAGTCATTGCTTTCTTCTCAGCAATAGGAAGAAGCGACAGGCAGAAGGACACATATACTGAGTCAGAGAGCGTCTCATCACAATGTCAGCACGCACACTGACCTGCTCTGACATGCACGCCTGTCAGATTACCACCCTGCATGACCCAAAGGAACTTAATCCTTTACTGCACTGCTTCATTTTTGACTGTGGTTTTGGTCACAAAGCAATTATGAGGTCAGGGGAGAAGCACACAATTACACCTTAGACTCTGCGTTTGACGCAGGCATTTCCGAAAGCGTCTCGAAATGTTGCTGTAAACATTTTTTCACAACTATATTTAAATCAGAGTGTTATTTTGCACATTTACTAAGGTTTTACACATCCCCACAGATTAGTTCAACAGGTGTATATTTTTTTATATATTTCTTTTTCGCTTTTGTATACTTTTATTTCACTTGTAGTAATTTTAGTACTTCAACTTCAGTTTATTTTACAAAGACATGTTTTGACTGAGCAAATCTCACTGAGCAAAATACACTTTAAATGTCATGTACTATGCAATTTTTTTTAAAAATTATGTTGTATTGACAAAGTTCGGGAGGAGCATATTCAGATAATTAACACGGGTGGAGAGCACTCAGCAATCAATGATAAGAGGTGTAGAGATTAAGCGGTCTCTCCTCAATCCATTGACAGTTTTGCAGCATCCCTCCACCTCCCCTTCTCCACACACTTCTAGTCCTAACATTTAAATACGGGGGGACTCTGGATTCAGGCCGAATCCCGAGCTCGGAGCCCCTACCCCCCGGATAACATGCCAAATATGCATTAAAGGGATACTCCACTTTTTTTGGAAATAGGCTCATTTTACAACTCCCCCAGAGCATTCAGCCGATTTTCTGATATTTAGAAGAATATCAGTAACCAGACAGTTTCTGGTCTCATTGACTTCCATAGTAGGAAAAAAATATACTATGGAAGTCAATGAGACCATAAACTGTCTGGTTACTGATATTCTTCTAAATATCAGAAAATTAGCTGAATGGATTCGAAAACGGTAAAACTCAACTATTTAACTCTGGGGGAGTTGTAAAATGAGCCTATTTCCAAAAAAAGTGTATGTATGTATAGTGTGAACTTGTGAAAACAATACTGCTATACTTTTGGGATGATCTCTGCTGAAGGTAGTCTGTATTAGAGATGCGAACTCTCCATGACACGCTGTATGCAAGTTGATACTAAGAGTAATGGTTATTATTATCGCTCAAACATGTACTGTACGTCTAGCACATTTATATAAAACAAAAACAATGTAAAAGTCGCGCAGTGGAATAAAAATAAACATTGTGTGAATATCCCCTTAAAAATGATTAAAAAGGTCTCATGTTTAAAAACCCAAGACACAAGGCACTTCAACAGAAGAAATGCAAGGTCTAGTTTGAAATTGAGTGCCATGTTTTTAGAATGGTGTGTCATGCGAAAGATTCTGCAAAGGGCGGAATCACCAACTTGAAGTACATTAATGCGAAAGTACATAAAGTTTTGTGACGTCAAAAACTATGATGACTGCCAGTGCTCTGGCAATTCACTAGGAAGCATATCCAAAAAAAAAAAAAACGTTCATTCTGAAGGTCCAGGCTGAGACTTGAAAGTGATGAATATGAGTTTGATCTTATCTTTGCACAGGTGTTGCATTGTGAGTCTCCTAACAATCGCTCCGGTGTGCAAAGACAAGACATGAGCAAATAATAGGCTTTTATGTTGCCTTGAAAAAAAGTGCCAAGATTAATGGTGCATGACAGCTGAGATCATTTCAGACATGCATAATGCAACTGTACGTTAAACATTTTATTGTGTGGATTAAAATAAAATAAATATAGGTGCATTCTCAAGATTGCTTACCTATTCCACATGCATAAGCAAGCTGTGCCGACATACGCTGGCACACGGGCATTGTCAGAATGGGTTACCAGCAGAATGCCAGGAAACTGAAAGAGGCCTGAAAACAGCAGTTTAAAGCATAAGGGTGGGCTTGAGGGGGGCAGGTCGCACGGTTCACTGCACTCTCCTCTAATCACAGGCAGATGAATGGCCACGGACCATGCTTCACCTGAGCTGGTCTAATGCCAGATCTTTGAAAGCACTGGCAGGGTCAGATAAATCATACCTCATTCTTTCTGGGTCTGGAGAATATTGAAGAAAGAAAGAACGAAAGAGTGAAAGAGGGATGAAAGACACACTCCTTCCTGCTGGATAGGCTTCAGTTTAATTTAGTGCCAGGAGCGTGATATGATATTACTCATGGCTGTGCCCAGCAACAAAGAAAACTTACCAAAACTATGCTAAAAAGCAATATATATATATATATATATATATATATATATTATATAAAATATCAAGAGACAGACACATTGCACTGAAAGAAACCAGATATTGGGAGCGAAAGCGATTCTTTCAAGTTAAAAGAAGAAGAAAAAAATCCCAAGAAAAGTACTCTGGAGGCACTGTGCACATAACATGGTAAAGTGATATTGTCAGATGGTACATTATACTTTTCTTCATGGTATTTGTATGGTAGTACTCCAGAGTCCTTAAAAAAACACCATGTTACATGTTCAAGACACTTGTGATTTTACCAACATTTCTTTGGTTTTTTAGGGCAGTAGTTTTTTTTTATTTTTTATCTCATAATATGATAGCTGCCATGATATTCGAATTGTTTAGCATACGCAATAATGCATACAGTATTTTGATCCAAAAGAGAACCAGTATGTCGACTTCTCTGCTTACATGTTAAGTTTTCACATGCAGACTCGCAAGACAAAGCGTTCATTCATTATATAAAAAGCCCATTTCGTTTAATGCCCCCATGAACGCGTTATTTAACTAAAACCTATACAATATAAGTAAAATAATTTTCTTCACAACAGAACGACGAGTTGAGACGAGTAGCCTACAGTTTACACAAACTGATTTGCACTGTAAAACAATTGTCATTTTAGCTTGATTCACAATACCTTGATGCAAAACTTCCACCTTGAATCTTCAGACAATGGAGCAGGACATATTCCAGATAATAAACAGCAAATGTCAATATCAATAAGTGTGGTTTCCTGCCTGGGAGTAGTACATCGCTTAAGAAGTTTGTCTGCAGTCAGTGCGAGGTGATCTTTGAAAGAGTGACATCAGCGTCTACACAGAGACAACGCCCACATTTGAACTTAGCCTACCTGAAAGACTTGTTGGGCTCTAGAGGTTGCGAAACGCGCCTTCTTGTTTACTACAACCAAGAGCACGTCATACCGACAGTTAATATTTAAATATAAAAATGTATCACAACCACTGATCTACAACCTAGTCATTGCAGTGATCAATCCTCTCCAGGCTACTTAATTCGGATTGGTGGGACAGAAATCAAACGTTTTCGAAAAACCTAATTTTGTTGTGTTGTGTATATTGTCTCTTAAACTAACAATAACATACTATTTCAACTCAAGTCAAAATTTCATGTCGACTTATTACACGTATGTTTTAGGCTATAGTAATAATTGATTTATAATTTATTTATAAACATTTATTAGAGGATCAGCCCCATGAGATCTCACATCTCGTTTTCATGGGGGTCCTCAGTAATGTCCAAACAATATAGAAAAGTAAAACAACAGAGTAGATACAATATACAAGTTACAAGAAAAACCTCAATGCGCACTCACACTCATCACACGCACCCCCGCGCGCCGCACAGGCACACACACACACACACACACACACACACACACACACACACACACACACACACACACACACACACACAAGCTCTCACTATCCCCACTCTTCACAGATAGAGTAAAGTAAATCACATTGATTAAATTTAAATGTTTATAAATAAAATCCTATCAAACGGCAGCAATTGGCCAATAGCAAGTGACGTTTTGGCCATCGTGACATTGCAGGGTCGCTCACATTTGTAAACGCGCTTTATTCTACACACGTGCACGTGGGATTTTCTCTTTGTATGTTCTGCTGTTGGCTATTTGTTGTACTTGGCGTTTGAAAGCAACGATTGATACTAGAACTTCTGTACTGAAAAATACTAGAGAACTGATATCAACAGGTCCACTTGATGGCAAGGTAAGCATTTGATATATATGTTCACGTGACACGTTTTTAGTGTTTATTCAAGCATATTCAAAAAACCCTTGCAAGCTATAGTAGCCTATTACACACCACTAAAGCTTATCGAACCATCAAAGATACAATGAAAATGTCATGCGGAAACTGGCATAAATAAAAATGTCAGTGCGTCTTTAATCTCTCAAGAGATACACGTGTAGAACAGGAAGGATATTCAGTCATTGTGCAACGAAATATGGAATCATATCAGTGTGTTGAGGGACCAACTGTAAAGGTTCTTGGAACATTAGCTCATGGAAATAGGCTATTTAAATATATAATGTCATGGAATTTACTACATTAGGAAATGAGATTAACAGAGAAAATAATGGAAATTTAACGAAAATATTTATCCACAATAATTCACATCATTGACAACCCTTTGTTTTTGTGCTTCCCTGCTGCCATATTATTTTATCATATACTTTCATCTCTTTTAGATGTTTCTTCTTTGATAGTATAGTAATTAAGACCAAGTTGAAAACCTAATTTAGCATTTAGTGGAGGTTTCAAAAGCCAACCAGAGTAAATTTTTTATTATTTCAGAGCTAAGCTTACCTGGTCTCTGAGTCTTTCCTGGTGCCCCATGATGACAGAAGCGTGATGGGGATACTTCTGTTTCAGATGCTCAAGAAAGGCCTCTTTTTTATGGTCCATGTTGTAGGACTGCATGATTATCACGTCCCTGGCAGTACGAGGCCCTCCTACTGTGTGTCTCCTTGGCACGGTGCGGGGGTACCAGGGCTCTGACTGCTCACTCTCATCTGCGCTGCCTTGTTTTCTGCTGTGGCTGTTCACATCCTCATTGGAGCACAGCCTCTGGTTGCCTTTTACTGGCTCTTTGATTAAAGCCATAAGAAAACATAGGAATACAGATTAGATAGGGACACTCGGTGGGCGGCTGTACTTGGCTTGAGACCTGCAATTAATTAGTGTGATAAGCAACACAGTCAAGGCAATGACCGGCTTAGAGTCAGACAGCTACTGGCCAAGAGAGCAATTACTGAGCAAAGCTACAAACAGGCTATTTGTTTCCCTTAAACAGCTTGCACCTTGCCAAAAGAGGTCTCTGAGCACTCAGTGTGATGGCTCATTATTAGCCTGGGCTGACTGCATGGCATTGAGGCCCTCCAGTGGGGACTTTTTACAAAGCAATGAGTCAGAAAGCCAATTCCATTCAACAGTTGCATATGACATGCAGTTGTTGATTAAAAACCATTTAATAAAACAAAATATTGCTATATAATAATAAAGCTTAAAGTTAAATGAATAAGGTATGTTGCCTTGGCAAGTAAATAAAGTAAGTTGAAACTGAAACTGAAATGAAAATAAACAAAAGCTAATTTTTTTTTTTAAATGAGCAATAAAAAAGACAAAAGCACATAACATGTTTGCTAAAATTCAACCAAAACATAAAAAATTGAAATATTATTTAAGAATATAATTGTAGATAATACTAAAATACCATATGCACAGTTAGTTTGGATAGTTGAATAAAAAATTTCTTATATGGGAGCCATTTATTCATTTTATTATATAACAGCTTAACATCTAAAATCATTTTAGATACTGTACCATGATACTGGATAATATATTGCAAGCAATGCACAAAACTCAGTAAAAAGTTGTCTGCAAAAAATAAATTTCCATCCTTCATGGAAACTGGAAGGGAGTGAGAAATGGCACAGAGTTCGAAATGCAACAAGACAGGCGTGTGCTGACTCCCCCAAAATATCAGCTTGACTATAAACAACCATTCTTAATAAACAGACTATTCCATGGATCTTCAATATCACATTTTTGTTCTGGTGAATGTGCCAACAGGTTTACTGTAAAGAATTATTGCCTCATTATTGGCTATGACAGACACATTCCATCATGGGAAGCTAATGGGAGAGACAGGCAGTAAACCCATCTATAATTTCCTCTCTCATGGTAGTCATTTGGCGTCTCAAGCTTCTTGTTAGGGAAAGAGTTTAATGCTTAATGAGGACATCTAGAGAAGAAACTTTCATCAAGAGATAGGAGCTATTCTATGGTATGTGCTGCAAATTACTCCTTTTTTTACTGTGCCAGTGTCCTCCCTTTCTGGATAAGCTTCACTGAGGAGAAAAGAAGACAAACTTTATGTACTTTCATGTGACCTGTTTGTAGTACAAGATTAATATAGGGCCTGAGATGATCCACACACAGACAATAAACGGTGAGATTTGTTTTGTTGGTCTTTCTACAGGCCTAGTCTTTGTCGGACTCTAAAGTGCCAACTAAGGTGTCATCGATCTCAGTGAAAATCTCTTTAGGAGGAGTCCAATGACTTTCCCGACCTTAGCTATCCACAGCCTATAGCTCTCTTATATGAAAAAAAAAATTAGACACTTTAAAATGACTTGTTTCTTCACAGAGACATAAAGAAAAATCACACTGTCAACAAGACTGAAGAGGGTCAGACCGATGAAGATGAAAATGTATACTGTTTGCATGCCTATGCACTTATTCCCCCGTAAAATATATTGCACGAGAGAATATAAATCATTTTTCTCATTTTTGTGCAGAAAGTGTCAAATATTGTGAATGAGGTATGTTGAGGAGGAGTGATAACTTACTATCTGTACTAGAGGAAAAATTAAACATTTTTACAAGGAGCTTCCCGCCTCCGACCAGAAGAGAGATGTTCCCTCCATTTTCACAACCCATTTGAGAGAGAGAGAAAAAAAACCCTGATTGGTGTGTTATCAACATCAGGCATCTGGACAGCCCCCAAGAGGAAGGCCACAGTTAATGCTGCTGAGTGGTCATAGATAACTGATGAAAGCCAGCTGTTCCTATGGTGATTATGAATGAATGCCTGATTGTTGTTGGACTAAAACATGCACTTCTCTGAAAGCTATCTTATATACATAGAATAACTGCATTATTAGTATATCTATGAGGAAGATGGGGGGCATGTTGTCATGCACATCCTTAACCTTCAAATGGTCTTCGTTTCCTGTTTACACTTCTGGGCTTCGGCATGTATACAACCCCAACAATTGATCGAGTAATTTTACAAAAAAATATACATTTTTAATCATACAAATAATATATCATTTTTTGTTTACTTCTCATCTATTCATTAATGCTGTGTTTTTGGAGATATAAATTACTTTTATACCACACAATTCCTCAACTACACCATTAGCTTGCATATGAAATATTATTTTCTTTTTTATTATGATACATTGTATTTATGCTCTAGTACTAGGCCTTCATTTCTGTGTTAAAATTTTCAGATTTATGCTGGATTTTTTTTTTTTTTTGACACATGAAGAAAATATATTTAGTTTTTTTCACATTTCCCATTCATTTCAAGGTGGAGTCACATTGACCCCGAAGACCAGAAGTGTAAACATTTTTTTACATACCTTCAGAACAACCGAATCAAGCCCAGTTTTTTGTGTGTATAGATAGATAATGTATGAAAAGTTACAAAATCTTATTCCACTGAGATGAAGGAAACCTTTTTTGTATTAAGTAAAAGTCGATTGTGGTCGTATAGACCCCATGACCCGATTGAGGGCTACAAGATTTGCAGATGGTTGAGATGTTGTATTACTTTATTTTAATGTAAAATTGTTACGAGATCTATGATATATAATGAATATTATATAAATGTACATTTTTCTATTTGAATATATTTTAAAGTGTACTAATTTATATGATGGCAAAACTGATTTTTCAGCATCATTCCTTCAGTCTTCAGTATCACATGATCATTCAGAAATCAATGTTGATTTTCTGCTCAAGAAACATTTCTTATTACTATTAGCAATGTTTAAAACAGTTGTGCTGCTTAAGATTTTTCATAGAAACTGATACTTTTTGTCAGGATTCTTTTAAGTATGAATCTTTTGTAAAAATGTCTTCGTTAATAGACACTCATGCATCCTTGAATAAGAGTATAATATTTAAAAAAAATTAAATTGGTAATTTTTTTAATTGGTAATAATATTTGTGATGCTCAAAGTGCTATAAGATATGACAATGAAGAGCCCATTCTCACCCCCAAGGCGTCACTTAACTGACGCCTTGGGAAGCATTTGGACATGCTTCAATATCTGACGCTTTAGGCGCCCTTTAGCGTCAGTTAGATGACGCCGTAGGATCGCGTCATGTAAGTGACGCTAAAGGGCGCCTAAAACGTCAAATATTGAAGCATGGTCAAAGGTGACGCCTTGGGGTGAGAATGCGTTGCAATGAACTATTGGCATATTTTATGTTAGTGTCGCAGTGAGCTGTGTATAATAAATCTGTCATTGTTGAAGCATCTTTCCATCCATCCATTTATCATCTACATTATTTTTTTATTGCCTTTTAATTACTTCAGATGAAGAAAGAATGAACTAACATTATCTCCAGTGGCCTTGAAAAGCCCCTGTGGGTAACTTTCTATGTTTACATCCAATTTCTCCCTGTGTAAAACTTGCCACTTAATGGTCTTTTAATGTTATCCAGTTCCAAGTGTATGGATTAATAAAAACGTCCCCCTATTCTTTCACTTCCTCGGAAAACTTTCCTCAGTAAAACCACTGGAGAAAATCCAGGTATTGTCTGTCATTTTGCAAGCCTGTATTTATGGAGAGGATTTCCTCTCTCCACTCACAGATGTTGCTTATGCACATGTGACTGGATGACAAAACTGTATCTCCAAAACTAAACTTAAGCATTATGGTGTGGACATGCTGAGGCACAGCCAGACAGCATAGCCATTTGTCAACACATTCGAAATTCTCGCTCTGACATTTCATCTGAAGTTTCCCATTAAACGCAGAACTTCAAACTGTGTTTGACTAATGTCTCATCACTCCACTAAGCTGTAAGTGTGGATGATATCCAGAGGTTGAGGGATTTGCTGGTCTGGCTTCACAAGTATTTGCTTTCTTCTGCAAATAAATGTTGATTCCTCTCTCTCTTTCATGAGAGAATTAAGTAGCGGTCACATGGCATGTAGACACATAAAATCTATGGGGTCATTAAAGGGCCAGACAATAAATTATTTGCTTTTTGGTCAAATAATGCAGCCTTGGTGAGCATTAGACCGAAAATATGTAATGGTTTTTTTTTTTATTATTTTTTTTTTTTAACTAATCGGCGAAGAAATATTGATTAAAGAAAATCTACAGTTAGATCCAATGATTTCTCAGGCTAGGTCATTATGTGTCTTCCTACCCCTGTATGAGGGTGAAGGTTTTTTTTTTTTTTTATGTGAAAAGGAAAATGACTTTCCCTCACTGCAAGCCAACTTCTAACTGGCATCGTGAACATCCTATGGGATTTGACATAACTGGCATGGTTAGAGTGTTGTGTGTATGTTCAGGCTGCTGTGTATCGTGATTAGTATTCAATGTGGGGTCTTCAGTTGAGAAAGTATTATGTAGGCTAAAACTTAAGTCATAAAATGTGGGACTTTATTGACTTTTAATCGGTTTTCACTACAGCATTTGAATTATAGGTGTTGGCGCATGTGCTAACCATGATAAGCAGCTTTGCATACTTACCTCCCTGTCCTGTTATGGGAGAATTGCTTTATCTTCCAAATCCTAAACTGTGTTTGGCACTTGTTTATAGTCCATTAATAAATGCTCTGAGTCTTAAGTGTTGCGTAACTCCAGGGACACTGTGTGAATAAAATAAAACCAACACATCCATCATTCTCGTCAACTGACTCAATGATTCCGTGACCTGTTTGAACACATCTTCGGTTAGCAAATTTCAAAGGATTCAAAATAATAGTCTCTGAAATCAGGGCCCAGTTGTTCAAATATAAAAATCTGGTCAGATTTCAGCTATCGAATTAGATCAAATCTTCAAAATAGGTTGAAAAAAAGAAAAAAAGGGATTCTGCAATCGGATTAGATCACAAAATCCTAACAGTTGACAGTTTCTAACAGTTGAATACCTTATTGCATGTCTGTTTGTTTAACACTTGAGGGCTATACGAACATGGTGATGCTACAAATGGGAGGGGGGCATGTTGTTAAAATGTTTTGAGTTTTTGCAAATTAAAGGTAGGGTAGGCAATTTTTGAAGAGACTAGCAATAGTGAGCTAGCTTTGAAAGCATAAGATCTCTTCAGAGCATCTCCAAAGCCATGCCTCCTTCAAAAACACATGAACGTGTACAGAGCATACAAAAGCATCATGAGAGAGACCGTTAAATTATCTCACAACAAATAATCTCTTATAATCTGAAAAAGTGTGTATCTGGATCAGGGTGATCTAATTTAGCTTTGAAGAAGAAATATGGTTTAGCTAAGTCTGGATTGCAAAACATGGGATTTCCAAATAATTCTGATCCATATTTAACTTTTTAAACAACTGGGCCCATGAGTTTGATGACTTGAGTAAATTTAGTTTGATTAACTAAATGTCTTTGATTTAAAAAAAAAAAACTATCAGTGCCATCTAGCGTTTCATAAGGCTGACAGTTCTCGATATGACAATTTGAATGGTTAAACCGGGAAATAAAATATGGAAATACTTTCAAATTAAAATTATTTGTATGTGTTAAAAGAAAGACCAATTGAAATTTGAATATTAACTTCACAAATATTTAATAATATCGAGCCAGCACAGCTTTCTAAAAAACAGTGTCCAATAAAATGATAAGAGTCTGTAATGTAAGTGTTTTTCTTGGCTGTCTTTGAGCTTCACACACTGAAAGGAATGTACCTCCCCTGAAAAACTTATTCCATGACCTTGCAATTATTTTGGTAGCCCCTCGCAGTCTAAGGTAGACCGTGTCCATAAAAACCTGAAAGTGATTTATTAGCCAAGAGTATCAATCTCTCAGTGAAGCAATAACATATTTAAACCAAAATCTAAATTTTTAGCAAGAAAACTGATAAAACTTATCTTCAGGCTGTTCAACTCTGCTTTCCATCAAGGACCAGAGCATAGCCTATTGTTACAGAACTAACTGAAGTCAAGAGCATAGGATTCTTCCATTAACCTGGCAATGCACTTAGATCAGGACACCAGCATCAACACAGTCAGGAAATATCACCCAGATCCCCCTTGCACAGGCTGTTCCATTCATTTGACTTTGGCTGTTTTTCCAACCCCCATGTAATTCACATAGACTAACAGTAAGCCAAACCCAACTCTCCTCCTCACCTAAAACTAAAACACGGTTTTGTAACAAACTACTCTGAGACACAGAGGTTGAGGATCCAAATGCATTTTTTTAATGAATGGGTAATCCACAATCGTATTAAAAGACAGGCAAAAGGTCAGAGCACAGTAAATCAGTCCAATCAACAAATAAACAAATAATGGTTGTTTAATTTTCGTCAGTCTCTGTAAGCATTAGACCAATCGTAACAGACTGCGCTCTCTGGCCAATCAGAGCAGAGTAGGCTTTTGGAAAGGAGGGATTTAGAGAGACTGATTTATCTAGCGAGTCATTTGAGAATCATTGAAAAATTAGGTGATGTACAACATATATATCATATAGAGACTAGATGCCCTATTGGCCGCTGGGCACTGAGAAATCCGGCCACCATCTTGAACCGGTCGTTTTCCTATTGTGTTGCATAGCAGCAGTAGATTCCAGAGCATATTCCTGCTCAAATCGGCGGACTATCGCTCGGGAATTAGTTTTCACAAGTAAGATTTAAGATTTAACATTACCATACTTTTGGTTGTATTTTGAAAATAAAATATCCCATGTGTCCTGTATCATACACTCTAAAAAATGCTGGGTTGTTTTAACCCAATTTTGGGTCAAATATGGACAAACCCGAAATGTTGGGTTAAAAATGTAATGTAAAAATTTAACCCAACGGCTGGGTTAGTCCATATTTGACCCATAGTTGGGTTAAAACAACCCAGCATTTTTTAGAGTGTAGCTACCAGCAATACTTTATATTTGCAGCAAAAAAAAAAAAAAAAAAATGTGTGAAAATCAGTTCGGCATTCAGTTAGATATGATTAATTAAATGCGCTGACTCATATAACCTGACAAACAGATTATACCGAGTGGAGTGGATGACCGGTTTAAGATGGTGGCACCACGGCCCCTCCAATAGGCAGTAGCGGTCGATAGGGTGTCTATCTATATGTTGTCTATGATGTACAATATTATGAGAAAATTCAATTTGTTTTTTAAATCTTTGATGCACGTAAACCTGTTGTAGGAAACCTCAAAACAAAACCTTTGAAATGGCATAATAGAGGCACTTTAATAAAATGTAGATACATAATAATGTACCAATAATTGTATACTTCCTGTACAAACATGTGCCTGTTGCATGAAAGTCTGCTACTTCAAATGTATTAAACATTTGATGCTGTTGTTGGACATGAATGAGCCTTTCCTGCTCTCTAACTCAACGCTGATGGCACATTCGCGTCAAATACAAATCCTCCCTAAGTCAGCAAAGCATCGGAATGCAACCCATCCGGCACACACTCACACAAATGCCTCGGCTCAAAAGATTTGGGCTGATGCATGGCCATCAGCATTTCAGCAGACCTCAACAACAATTAAGCCTCATCAACCAGTGCTATTTCATAGACCATTTAGCTGGCTCACAGTAGAGCCCCGCATAGGACTCAAATCTCTGTTAATGTCACAAATATCTGAAGTTGAACCCTGATTTCAGTACTTTGACACTGTCTGCGCATAGCCAACTCATTATTGAGACCCATGAGCATATGGCATCCTGCATTCATCTGAAAGAATAGATTTTTTTAGATATTGAAAATCTTAGAGTGTAGACATTTTTCAGTTCATTGCATGTTATAGATCTTATTGTGAACAATTCATCCGTGTGCTTTTTTTATTTTATTTTTTCTCCTAATGTTTAATAAAAATGTAGATCATGTGAAACGACAAACTTCTCACTGATGTCATATGCTGGATTTCTCCAATAATTTTGTCTGCTTAAACCCCGCCCCTTCACAATCAGCTTCAAGCTTTCATCAATTTTTGAGAGCAACGCCCATGTCAAAATCCATTCGTAATAGTTGATAGAACAAAGTCACCAACATACTTTTTCTCTTTTACGATAATCCATTAAACTCGGATTTACGTCACAATAAGAAAAGCTCTTTAATGAGGCTGTAAAGTTGTTGAAGTTACTATAATCCCAACCCACATAATTACCTAAATATAGTTCATCCGCAAATAATTTGCCATTTTATACTTCGACCGCTACAGGTACAAAAGTTAAGTATTATAGGAATACTGGTGGAAGAATACTTTGCTATGGGCCATTCCCAGCACTTGATTTGTTGCATAGCTGCAGTGTTTTTAACAGACTGTTACAGACCATAACTTGTGCTGAACTGGTTTGATACAAAAAAAACAACAACAACAACAACAACAACAACAACAACAACAACAACTCATAATTAAGAAAATTCACTGTAATATTATCACCAAGAGTTTTCTAATTGTAAGGGCTTCAATGGTTTTTCAACAGCCTTAAAGCTATCAGACATCTTATTTCCTAGAAGACAAAACTTTAGATTAAACAGAGATGACTGTTTTATTGCTCTCTCTAATGCAAGAAACGATCACTTGGCCAGCATGTGTGAAAGTACATGACACAAATAACATCTTTACTGCAAATGAGGTGAGCAACACTCTTGCACAATTCACACTCTCATTATGCCAATGTCAATCTATTGAAAGCGAGGTAGACAGAGCCAAAACACTGTTCCTGTTACTAAATCATAAGCACATATGTGGTTTGGAAAAATAAAGCACTACTCATTTTCTTAGTAGAGGAACAAGAAAAGTGAAAACTTTTGGCCCCATGCTGATATATTTTTAGCAACTGACAATTTTTCATTCCACGATCATTCTATTAAATTGAAATGAATATGAAATGATACAAGCTAGCTCCCAAGTCCTGAAAATTAATATACGAATTATATGACATGACCATAAATACAGTACTTCATCTCTCATGGTGGTGCATAAATAAGGATTTACCTTAAATCCAACAGTACAACAGAGTGAGGTAGATTAAGTATGATAACGTGCCATACACATATATTGCATGACGTCATGTAAAAATTGATTTTTCAAAATCTGAAATGGCACACTTTTTACACTGGTACTCTTTACAATGACAAAAAGCTTTGCAAAAATGCTGAAGTCTAAATAAGTGTAGCACTGCATGTTATACCGACGCGTTCTCATCCCAAAGCGCAGGCTGATTCTGGTTGTTAAAACGTACAGTATAAATCTCAATGGCAAAAGAGCTCTTAAGCAACAATACAAACATAAGACTGAAGCATCCCAAACTACAGTTTATGAAATGTGTGCCTATAAATGAATTGACATTTATTGGGGTATTTCAGTCCTACAAAAACTCACCGGCTGTAAATGTCCTCTGAGTGAGTTTGCATGTGCATCCTGCTCGGTGTGAGGCTCACACTGCCTCCCTCTAAATATACGAGTGTCTCTCTCACTTTTCAAACCACTGCTCTACTCTCTGCCCTTCAGAGCTGAAATTTATGTGAATTAGAGTTGCAGCAAATAGGAGGGTCTAAGACTACCTTTGTAAACTATCAGCAAACACAGGACAGAGGTGACCGAGAGATCACTGACTAAAAGGTATAGAAAGTGTTTATGTTTGTGGTTCCAGAGGGTTTGGACACATTATGGCATTAGAGGTTTAAGACAAAGAACACAATAAAGCCAATGAGAGCATTCCTTCACGTGTCAAAGCACAGCTCTTATTCTGTCAGCAAGGGGTTCGTTTTTCAGCAACAAACCCTACCTGTGACCCTGAACAGACAACAACAGAGGTTTCAACAACATGTTTTAACAGTTTAAAGCAGTAGAGCTGATTTTGACCTCTGCATCCCCACCTTAATAAAGTGGGATATTTCTCAGAAGATGCTAAAAATTCCGTTCCTCATTGTTTTTTCATATGATATTTCCAACACCTGCCCATTGTTTACTGGAATTGGAAAGGGTTTTGCTTGTTTTATTTAATCACCAATTTCCGTAGTTGGTTCCTCCACTCTCTCTTCCTGTCCATTCGAAAGAAAGAATCAACAAGGCTTCGAGCCAAAGCAACAATGCCTTCTACACAACGAGTATCTCAGCAACATAATTTGTACTGTATTATACACTAACACTCAACATTTTGATGTTGGTAAGATGTTTTAGATTGTTTTTTTTAAAGAATTCTCTTAATGTTGATATAGAGAAAAAAATTAACATAGACATTAAACTGTACTTTATTTCATGTGATGGCAAAGCTGAATTTTCAGCAGACATTATTCCAGTGTCACATGATCCTTCAGAAACTGATTCTAAAATGCTGATCGACATAACACATATGATAGCCTACATGTTAACGTGTTTTAAGAGTCACAAAACTGCAGCAGTTTTGATGTTAAAAACTGCACTTTTTTTATATCATGTGACTTTCATTTTTAACATTTAAAAGAAAGAGCAAAGCGATAACAGCCCAACTATACAGTCCAATGGGCAAAACTGACATTTATATGAAGGGCTGCCCAGAGGACATCATATTTTTAGTCATTCGTCTTTCAGCATCATTAGATCGACACCAACAACACAGATAAAAGTCCCTGAGCAGGTCAGCTTTATTCAACCAATGAGAGACTTAAGAGCTGCCACAGCCAAGTTTACACCTCTAAGCTCTTCACTAATGGCATTCTGCTTTCAAGCTAACCCATAAGGAGGGTATAAATACACCAGGTCTCTACTCTTTTAGACTCCAGGTTTTAATAAAAGGACAACTGACTGCAAATCAGCGCCACTCACCTTTGTTCAGTGTTCATGTACATGTCTGGTTTTGTTTTAGACAGTCTAAAAATGTTTTAGACTTGCTAAAAGAAATGATCACATAAATTGCACATTTTTTTTTCTGTAATTAATCACACCATATATTTTATATTGTAATGTTTTCACACTGAATGTCAAAATCAATGTAGAAACAACATAAAGTATATATTTAAATTAAAATATTTATTATATTTAATATATATGTATGTATATATATATATATATATATATATATATATATATAGAGAGAGAGAGAGAGAGAGAGAGAGAGAGAGAGAGAGAGTTCAGATGCAAAAGCCTCTAAGTGCCATTTGAAATTTTCTTCTAAAATTATCATTTTATCAAGCTTGTATATTTAAGTTCAGTAATTTCACTTAAATGGCAATAAAGATTACCTATTAATTGTCATTTAAGTGAAATTACTGAACTTAAATACACAAGCATAAAAATGGTCATTCTAGAACAAAATTTCAAATGGCACTTATAGGCTTTTGCATCTGAACTCTTCATATATATATATATATATATATATATATATATATATATATATATATATATATATATATATATATATATACATACTTGAAAGGCCAGTCTCACTGATACCAATACTGATTGCAAATTTGAACTAGCCTCGAGTAGCCCATGTGGCAACTATGTGTCTTTTCATTTATTCATCCCGCTTGACAACAAGCTGACATCAGGCAACATCCAGTTTGTTAGCAACACCGTGCTCGGGCATCCGCCTCTGATCCCACAGGTATCTGATCCACTGCGAGAACGTGCGAGAAGCGAAATCTGTCTGGCTTGGCTGCGCTTTTTTCACTCCTCCCCTCACTGCAGCCGCCTCTCGACTACATTTCAAGGCGCATCTCAAACAAGCCTATTGAAAACGTCTGATAAACGTCGTATCTTGTAGAATGCACACTGTGCACCGCTGCTCCACACAGAGTAGGCTACGTGCGATTGAAAGTGAAAGTAAAAGACAAACTCCCTTTTGTGCATTGCACACAAATTAGTCATTCATAGTCCGTCTCCCAGTCTCTCTGGACTGTTTATTTGCGGCTATGGTCTCAGTTTGCACTTCGAATATTGAGAGAGTACTGATTTGACAGTATGTCCTGCCTGTGCTTGAAATTGGAATCATCAAATGAAATAATAAAGCATTCTTCACTGTAGCCTACGAATGAAACGTATTCTGATTCTTAGACTGCTGTCGCTTAATGCGATCTAGATACACACGATTTCTTAGATGTTTACATTCACTTTAGACAAAACCAACTGTTTATGTGAACCTTGCGTTTTTGACAATTTAAATGTAATAAGACGATAAAGATAGTTTAGTGGTCGCGCTGTGACAGCTGGCTAGCTGTGCATTGCGTTTAGGCGTGTAGCCTATGCTCGTAAGAAACGCCGCGCTCTCATAAACAGTTTGAAAGCGGCAGAAATCACACTAACTATATCTTACAGGTGTCGTCGATGGATATTGCGTATAGCATCCTCGATGTCGGATTAATTTAGCAAGTGGATCTACGGTGGAGGTGAACATCACGATAACAAACAAAGGGTGAGTGGAACTTGTTTAGGCCTATGGATCCGCCGTGGTCACATTTATGCCAGTCATTTTGCAAACAGGTTATTCGTCATTGGATGTGTTGTATTCGCTTGTTGGACAGATCACAATTTTTAAATGCAATGCAATAAGACCTTCTGTTATGCTCTTGATATGCCAATATGCTGGATGTCACTGTCTAACTTTGTCAAGGTAGCCAGTGACATCACGGACCGTTGAAGCTCAAGATGGCTGCCCCCTAGTAACAAAACAATATAGCCTACTATACAAAACAACTAACAACCCCTCATAGTGAAGTGGTTTGAGGAAAAAAAAATGTCACCTTTGAGGGTTTAAACTAAATTAGCTGTTGGACAGTGTATAAAAACGAGTGACTTTGTGAAAATTATTGTAAAATTTGTGTTGTTTTATTTTTGTTGTATCGATTATTTTCTCATCCATTTTTTTTTTTTTGAGGAGACACTTCCTCCCTTGCCTCCTCGGAGGAAACGCCCCTTAGTCACTCATGAACTCATTTGTAGGAGACATAAAGGATGTATTTGAAGAACTGTCTCAGTCAGTGTTTTGATTTAAAAGAAAAAAAGCCTTCCAAAAGGATGTGGCACCTTAAAGCAGCACAGTGCAGGGAGGGACACAGATGTAATGGTGGTGGTGGAGGGCTTTCCTTGGTTGACAAAGCCAAGCTGATTGATCTAGTTCACTTGTGCCCCGGAGCAGGGTCCTCTGGACTGCCATGCTGCAATGGTTCACTACACTCTCAGTGAGCGTGTACAGCACACATCACAAACAGCACAGATGAGAGTCGGAAAAATTCATTATGGTCCTGAGAAGGATCGTTCCTCTGCTGTTTGCTCCTGTGTAGAGCTTCTGACAGGGAGCGATGGCGAGGTGGTTGAAAGAGCATGTATAAGGGACTCTAATCTCTTTTTTTTAATGCTGCCTAAACAAGATTAAATCCCATCCTGTGGACTATGCAGTCTACAGTACCAAATTTCTGGGCAGACTAACCAGTGACAAATGTAATCTAAATCTTTATATATATATACATTTTGGCTACAGTGCAATGCATACAGCTACAAGCATTCTTTTAAAATCACCTACATCGTACAAGACTTGCATTAAAGCAGAAGGAAGACTTTACATCTGATTCAGGTGGTTACAAAGATATATTAGAAAATGAAAAAAGCACTCAAAACATTGTCGAGATAAGGGCTGTAAAGAGGAACAGTGTGGCATGTTAAAATCAGTGGCTTTTGGTCAATTAGATCTGGCTTGTTTGGCAGCAGTTGAAGCATTGGGAAATTTAGTGTTGTCTTTGTATGACAGCTACAAGATGCTTCTGTGATTTGACAGCTTCTGTTGTAGTTATCTAAAAGGACAGTTGCAGTCAAGCATAAAGATGACGTATTCTGTTTTCATTGCTGTGCAATAAAAAACTATTTAAAAAAAGTTAAAGCTTCAAATGAGGATGCACATAATAAACTGTTCTGGAAGCATGTGTACAGACCTCTCACTGATTTTTCTGGGCATAAAAGTAGTTGTAGTAGTTGCTCATTATGCACATTGAAGTCAGTTTATCACTACCAAAACTCTTCACTGAATTACAGCGAATGTTATTTTATTTATTTATTTAGTGAAGAAATGTATCTATTTGATCACAAACTGTATTGCTTTCGGTTAAAATACCAGTAGCATTAGATATAAATGTATAATTTTACATATCAATCATATTATTTTTCGCTGTAGGCATTTCATTGATCTTGAGAACAACAAACAAACAAGTCATATAGGAGATGTTTGGTTTACTTATCTAAAATTAATTTATTAATTCACGGTTCTGTGGCTTACCAGATTTAGCTGGTTCTGATAATGATTCAGGTCAGGATGTTTTTATGTTTAGAAGATGTCAACTTAAAAAAAAAAGATTGTTGCTTGTTCAAGTTTCTTTGTTACAGTCAGCTGACTTAACTGAACTAACGTAGTATTTTTTGTTGGGACTACACGAATCATTTTTTTTTTTTTTTTTTTGGGAATACATAAATAATTTTTGTTGACATAACTAACTGGGTAGGTCTGTAGTTCCCAGCATGGTTTGCCTGGCACTGTATTAGGAGAGTAAATGTTTTTTTTTTTGTTTTTTTTAGTAGTTGTTCTATAGCTAAATGTACCTGCAACTCAAATGAAGATCAAATTAAATCAATCATAAATATCGGATATTTGGCTTTGTTAAAGTTTTTAAGTCGAGAAAAAAATCTGAAAAATAATAACAATTTTATTCATTTATTTATTTGAATTTATGTGAAATTATTTTCATAAGATTTAACATTCTAGTTAAAGTTAGTAAGTTTTGAGCTCCATGTCAATTTTTGCATTTAGAGTGCTTTTTAATGTCAGGTTTCTCTTCTTATTGAAAGTTTCTTATGCTGGCTCCCTTTTCATCTATTTTGTAATATATTTGCATTGTAATTTTTACTAAACTGGCATGACTTTCCCTAACTCCCAAAATGCCATGAAAAAAGCAAAACCAGCTATAGCCATAAAACCATCAAATCATGCTATTGGAAATGCTTCTCATTCCATGTCTGATTGTGTGAAGAGCGAAAACCGAACCACACTATTTTTTTAATTAAACATGACCTTCACCTTTGTTAATGTGTTACCCCAGGAAACTGCCTTCATTCAAAACCACACACCACTCTTGCCAGTTAAAACTATTGATATCCATAATAAAGGCTAGATGTCTCATCCGCGCTGCTGGCCAGTGGAGGTCGACGTCCGCACCTGGCGGCCATCTGCGGCCATCTGACACAGGCAGCTTGCTCACTCGTAACATTGTGTTTTAATAGTGCATGTACTTTTTAAATAACTATAACTTGCTCAATTTTCTCCTGATTTTTAAACGGTTTGGTTTGTTATAATGGTCAGGGATAGTTATGACACTGCTTACTTATAAATAAATAATCATTCCAGAATTATAGCCGTCTTAATAGGCTAACATTTGTAAGAAACTAAACCGTTTGTAAATCCGTCAAGAGTTCAATGAGATAAGAGTATTTGTGTTCGTGATGATCATTCAACTTACATTCGATACCACAGAGCCCGCCAGAAAGCTTGCATGTGACAAGATGGCCGATGGTGATGACGATAGAGACTCCGCCGTACGACATCAAGCCTTTATTATGGATATCTATGGTTACAACACTTATACTTGTGAAACATATTGAATGTCTGAAATAGTGTGACTTTACTCGCATGTGAGGCTATTTCAAAATAAACAAAATGAAATGAGCAGTTTAAAGTCAGTGGCTTGTCAAACAACTGAAAATAAAACAAACTTTTAAATCAGCTCTATTTTACACAGGCTAGCCTCTGCTGGCAAATGGTCGGAAATGAATCTTCTTTCCTGACTATAATGAGTAGGAAATAAATTATCTGAGAAGAAGGATAGTGCCACTTGAGGAAGAGCTACTGCCATCTTCTCCCTCCAGTCACCTCTAAGTCTCATTATAGCCCATTTTTGTTGTGGGGGGATGTGTATCTTTAATAACTCAGTCTGAAGAGGCCAAGCTAAGCATTCTGCAGTGTGAATCTTGGCCCATTTGAAGTATCTGTGGTTCAACAGTAAAGACTGATATTCCTGGGCTCAGCAACTATATAAACAGACAAACTGAACTCGATTGAAGATTAGACTGAACACATGCTCACAGCAGCTTTAAATTTTAAATCATTATCAGAAAATTGCTCAGAAGTGGCCAGTATATTAACCAGCATTCTGCAGTTCTTCCATGCAGAACATACCACTGAATGACAGGAATGTGAAAGTTGACACGGGATTGAATCTTTGGGAAAAAAATAAGCTTCATAATTTCAAAAATCTATGTTTTGTTCCAAAGCTGTGGAAACACTGAGCATGCTACAGAGCTAAGATGATGGCAGGGACAAAAATGAGGTTGGATAGGGCAGCAGAGAGGAACAGGACACGACATGCACACATCCTGTGTGAGATCACACTGATGTCAAACCATATCGCTTCCTGCTGATTAAGCTGACGTAATGGCACATGAGGATCTGGCTAATTCCTGTATTACATTAGCGCATCAGAGGCAGATGCAGGGAGGTTATATAACTACTAAGCAGTTTTGTAAGATGATTTAGTGACATTTAAAGCTTTGATGATAAAACAAACACATTTTGGAGTGGCTAAAGTGATGTTTTCTAATGGTAGTGTAAACATCCTGTTTCTCTCTTATAGGTTTTATGGTGTGATGAGCATTAACTCTAGAGAAACTTATTTTTACCATACAGTTGCAGAGAAGGAAAATGTAATCCCACAATTTAGCAGATAGGGGCTCAAATGATCTCCAGTCTTGGATTTCTTCACCACTCCTCATGTAGCCTATATCACTTGGTTTTGAGATGTATTTCTTATTCTTTTCCCCAAGCAGGCAATAAAAAGGCAATCTTAATTAAAAGCAGATACAAATAAAAAGTATCCAGCTTGATATTACTTAAGGGCTGGTAATTTGGGGGTTATCCATGTAGTCTCCAAATGCTATGCAAATGTCATAAATATAGTGACATTTTGTGAATCTATGGTTTGAAAATATAAGTTATGTTCTTAACATGAACAGTCTGAATGAGCCGTATTAATAATAAACTGATTCACAAGTTTGAATCTGACTTTCCAATGCTAATAGGCTTCATGTTGAATGATTTGATTTGATTTTAAAATCTGGGTTTTAGTGAAAAGAAGAAACCAATCAACATGCAATGGACATCTATGAACATGGACATGGCTCCTCTATGGTAGCTCTTTTTGAAGGCATCTTGAGGAAAACAAGGTCAGTTTAAAAAAAAAACCTTTTTCTAAAAATGCAATTTGGAGTTCAGCTGAATTGGAAAAAATACATTCTATATAAACATGGAGCTATATAAACTGCAGTTCAGTGCACAGATAGCCACAAGAAAAGAGGCTTTAAAATTAGGTGGTAGCTCATGAGGGAAATTGGTGCTGCAGGTTTTTCAGAGGAATCTCTTTCAGCACATTTGGAGCCTCTGAGGGTAGAAAGAACTCTTAAGAGTCCACGCTGTGTTGGATTCTGTGCCTGTGGAAATGTCATGTATCTTCAGCAGCATGGCAGGATTGGTGCTGTCTCTGGAATAAATCTCTGTTTTAACAGACCCGACAGGGAATGGGTGACAGCAGGGGACAGTGGTTTTAAGGCTGTGCCTTCAATCTTATACGTACCTCAGTGTGAGTGAAAATCATTGAAGTGAAAGAAAGGTATTTTGGCATTTGAAAGTCACTGGAGTCTGATAACATAATTAGGCGCTATACATGAATAAGTAAATCATAAATACTGTAACAACAACTAAAAATCAAACTGTAATCAACTTGAAAACATGCAACATATGTAATAACAATATGTAGCCTACCGGTATATACCAGTCAAAAGTTTTAGATCGGTAAGATTTTTTATGTTTTTAAAAGAAGTCTCTTCTGCTCACCCAAAAAAACAAACAAACAAAAAAAAAAACAAAAAAACAGTTAAATTGTGAAATATTATTACAATTTAAAACAGTGGTTTTCTATGTGAATAGTGAAGTGTAATTTATTCCTGTGATCAAAGCTGAATTTACAGCATCATTACTCCAGTCTTCAGTGTCACATGATCCTTGATGTCATGGTTGTAGCACTATTGGAAGTTTATATCTCACAATTCTGACTTTTTTGGTTTAAATATATGTTATAAATGTAAATATTATTTAATGCTGTTGCTGTAGGGTATTATGCCCTCAAACTGAAAACTGCATTTGAATATTATGTGTAGATCTATTGCTTACATCAAATTCATGCTTAAAGTGTAATTGTTGCAGATTTCATCATTCCAGTCTGTCCATTTAATGGCAACATGAACAACTGCATTTAGCTTCAAAGGACATTTTTGACAACAGTATTCTATAAAATGAAGACCTTTTTTTGCATTCCTATCCTGACAACCAAAGGCACGACATAACTGACTGAGTTTGGACTGAATTACTCTGCTAAATTACTAAAGGCCATGTTTGATATGTGTTGTCATTGTGGAACTTTGGATTACAAGGAAGGTAGTTGCTAATAACTGATCAAAATTTGAATTAAATAATGAATGGTAAGTTACTTTGAATTAGTGTTTCTAATTTGCAAGGACAAAGGACAAGACCGTTTTTTTTTTTTTTTTTTTTTTGGTATTGGTATAATACTTGAATTAAAAATCTCAATCCTTGTACCCATTAGATACCATGTGGTTGCTAAACTGACCTGAGCGGTGACAGTTCTTCAAAACCTTTGGCTAACCGAAGTGTCAAACTTGCAAGTCAACTGCTCTGACATCAGCTCAGAGGTCTTCTCATTACTGCTGCTCTCTCTGAACATCACATAGTTTTCTCAAATCTTTTTTGGGCCCAAATGTTGATACAACAGTGCACATAAGTACACAGATGTCATTGTTAATTTATTAAAATATCTGAGATTATAAAATAAACATAAATTGTCATTAAAATCATTCTGAAATTGCATAGAGATAGATTGATGCAATCTTCTGGCTCATAAACCATTCTTATTCATTGTTATGCTTAAATCAGCTTTAGAAATATAGCCATGTTCATATACTGCACATATTCAATCACTTCCTAAAAAACATGAGTAACTCAGTGAGTCTAGGTGAGAGTGGCTGGTTTGAATAGCACCAATGAGATCAAGTGATGTGGGAGAATTTGATGATGAGGAGAGGAATGTAACTAATCAGCAGAGTGAACAGTGAGGGTTAAACCCCTGTCTTAATCTCCCCATATAGAGGGTATCAACCAAACTATACAAGTGCACTCATGTGCTGCAGTCAGGAATACTGGACAATAGCTCCTCAGACAGGCAATCTAAACTAATGGCAAAAATATAATCATCTGTATGCGTGTACATGGTCATATGTGTAATATTTTCTAGTGTGACATACAAATACCTTTCATCAATATAATCACAAGCTATAGTGCCAACAACATTTAGATGAAGCAGTAATACCTGGATTGAATCCCACTGGATTGGTGGCAGAAGAGTTCTGGGTTGGTCTGGATCTCACCAGGTTGCCCTCACTGCCAGCCCTCATCAACCTCTCCCCGACAACCAGCATGTGTGAACGGTTCCCTTGAGGTTCCTTTCGGGATTGCTTGGAGGGTTTGACCAGACGTGAAGGTTTGGACATCTCTCTAGGTTCTCCTTAAGCACTCTCGTTAGAGATTTTTCCAAAATTCTCCCCTCTCTCTGAAACTGCACACACCTTCACTTTGCCCAAACTTTGCAGATAACCTGACATCCAACTAATTCCTTTGCTGCTGTTCTCTGTTCACATTAATGATTTCTGTGACGAATACTGGACAGTGAAACCAGTTGAAGTAGTTGAGGAGTCCTTCGAGACCATCATATGCTCAGCTTGAGGCAGCACAGTGAAGACACAACTGAATGCTTGAAAAACTGGATCATTGGAAGAGCTGAGGTGTATACACTCTCTCGCTATGTAGAAACGCGCAGCATGCTGATGTCTAATCACTTCTCCCGCTTTGGAGAAATGATCCTCCTAATAATCCAGCACCAGGCAAGCACCAGGCTCTAATCAACTTGTGTAGTTGCTGGTGAAACAGTGCTCTTAATGCAGATGTAATATCTGTGTTAAATCGCCATGCAGGTTTGACCAGGGAGCCAGCAGAGATGATCACTGTGTGTCAGTTGCTTTCCTAGTGCTGTGCATGCAGACCAGAGCCACAGCTAAGTCACATTCAGAGAGAGAGAGAGAGAGAGAGAGGGGAGGGGAGGGGAGGGGAGGGGAGGGGGGGGGGGGTAGAGAGGAGAGAGATTTACTCCCATGTGCATGGTTGTGATAGGCTAGGAGCTCCCTCCCCACCTTATCCTCATTTAGTGAGTGTTGTACTGCTCACAGGTAAACTATGTTGAATGAACCTATTTGTCTGTCTGTGTCTGTCTGTCATGCTTTCAAAAGTCTGAGTAAACTTGTGAAAATGCTTCTGGTGTGAAATCTTGGGAGGTCATGTGACACTGATTCTGTTTTACACCTCATTTTGAACTTGCATAACATCTTTCCACACATCTAAGATGATTTTCTCATGTTTTGTTGACGTAAGTCTGGATCATGTTACTATGGATCTCGAGCTGTGGGGGGAAAATTATTTTAAAATTAACTGAGTAACTGTCATGCAATTCGATAATGGCACAGTGGTACCTATTAATGTTAAAGCAGCACTATGCAGGATTTCAGTTTTTGTCAAACTGTGACCCCTAGAGTCGCTGTGGAGTACTTGTACTGTCGTAAATAGCACTCACGCAGAGATGTCTCTGCACTCAAGGCCTGATCCCCTCCCCCTGTATACCGGTACCTGTTCAGTAGGATGGAAGCTGTAATGAGTGGAAATGTGGTGTGGCCCCTTTAAGAGCTGCGCCCTGTTGAACTGTTGGCAGTCTGTATTGTATGCGCCTCGAACACCGCATGTATATGGGGCCCGGTTATTTCTGGTTGATGTTTATTTTAGCAGATCTTTCTTGCTGTAAAGCAATTCTTTACATAATCTTACGCCAACATATACACCCGTTTCTACGCAAGAATGATAAATCAGGGCCACTGAGTCCGAAATTTTCGTATGTGTTTTTCGTATTCGTGATTCGGTGGCTCTGAATTGTCAAAACATCATTCTAACACCCTTCAAACTGCTTGCTACGGATGCAAAAAACGCAAAAAATTTCGATGACAGACGAAATTTATGACGGACGAAAATTTCGGAGGCAGTGTGAGGCAGAGAGGCTCACGCATTTCCTCATGTACCATCTCCTCCGACGTCTTCTCTCGTTTCTGCCTTTTAGTTTTAGTAATTTCACTAAAATTAACTGTTTTTCCACCTCAATAAGCTCCAACTCCAACATGATCCCCTCTCTTTCAGTCGCCATTGCTTGTAGTAACCTAGCCGTGAGGAATCTAAACGCAGTGGAACATTAAAACCCTCCGCCGCCAACTAGCGTTTCGGAGCAGTACTGCAGAGCAGCCAAGACCTGAACGCAGAAGTATAAATGCTCTTGACGGCGTTGCCTATGCCGTACACTATGGCGTACACTCGACGCAGAAGTGTAAATTGGCCTTTACAGGAACAATCTTTAATCTTTAACAAGTAACTTAAGCATTTCATAGACAATTCACATCAAACACGGCCTGCAGCCACACAGTGTCTGGTTTCTCAGATTAAAAGAAGACAATCCACATCCCCCTCTCTGATTGCCATAACACCTGTGCTAAACTCAATTTACAGATGCACTGAAGTATCTTGTCGTCACAACAATTAGGTGATGCCCATGTCTCCCTGCCCCCTCTGGCATATTTTGTGCCTGTCATGGGTTACCATGCTCTAATCTGTGCCAAAAATATCTCACAAGCACATGGTCCAGGGAGTTCATGCTGTCATGGTTCTCTGAAGAACAGGAATAAAATGGCTTTAATAGGTGTTTATTTTCAGCACACCCTCAGTTCACATGAGAGCAGGCCTAAAGAGGTCTAAAGAATGAAAGCTAACAGACATGTAGGAACACAGGATCCAAGACTTTTATGTGTATCCTCCTCATCTCATGACAGTGTGCTCGTCAGCCTGTCAGCAGCGTCTGGAGCTGATTTTATTCAAAAGTACACATTCAGCAATTCTGCCTGAACAGACTACCTATCAACTCAGCTGTCAAGTGCTGTCACATGAGAGAAAAAATGTTGTCTGATTTTATTATTTACCATGTGGGTTAGGAAGAGTTCACAGAGACATTGACCACACTGCATTTTTTTCTTTTAAAACATTTTATCTGTAACACCTCTCTGTAAATATTTTGGCTAAATTATTTTATTTTATTTTTACTTTATTTTTATTTTTTCAGGTTACATTGTAACACCAGTAGGTGGCAACAAGTCTTTATGACTGAGTTGTTCAATCATTCACTCAACCAGTTTGTTGAAAAAACACTACAACGCAATTGCTCGAAGATAAGCATTTAATTCTGCTGTTGCTTTGTTATAAAACAAAATATAAAAAAGCATTGTATTCTAAATTGTAGAATCATTTAAAATTTAAGTTAACATACTGTAAAATGTTTTATATATAAGTATGTAAAACGTAGTAATTATATATTATTTAAATTGTATTTTATTATATAAGGTACACGTATTGTAACTTTTGGCCCTCTATTGGTTAAAAAAACAAAGTTTTATGTATTTTGTAGAAGAACATTATTTTGGTTGAGCTTCGGTTCTGCATGACTGTGTGGATGAATGGTTCTTTCTCATAATTAAAAAAAGAGAGAAATGATCCTACTGCTCATAAAACATTAAAACACTGCTCATAAACTACTAGCCTTAAGCGATATAACCAGATTAGATGAAAAGGATCTCAAGCTTAGCTGAGGACATTATTTCAGGTAAACACCATACTTCCCAACAACCCATAATGAAATGACCCTTCACAGCAGATAATGATTTACTATGAACTCATTTACAATGTTTTTACAATGAATTTACAATGTTAGAGAGCTACATATGTCGATTTTTTTCGGTTCAATAAAAAAACTTTTACAACATTTCAAATCCCCCAGTTCTCGCCTTCTCCAAATAGCCAATGTTGATTTAATTTTATTATGAGCTCTGTGACCGTCCCATTCTCTTTTTGCTATCATATTTAGTTTGCCCCAGGCCACCTTTCTCTATCGTCGTTGTGACAACTAACCTGAGCTACTCCTACATCATACAAGGATATGACAAGGCATGCACGGGCGAGTGGTCGTATGCAATTTCCTGCAAAAAAGCAGGGTAAGACAAAAACTCGTTTTGGAAGAAGGACTGATTATGTATTTATTAATTATTTAAATTGTTAATTTTTAACAAAAAAAAAATTACATGGCGTAGCCAACCTTTAACTGTCAATAATATTATTATATTTTACGTTAACTGTTTGTATGATCTTTGGTCAGTTTTATTTAAAAATTCCCATTAAATCTTGACACACCTGTACTGTAAAAATGAATATGCTTTATCTAATCAATAAAATTGTGGCAACAGATTACAAGCAATATTATTTATTAAATTGAACAAATTAGAATTGAGTAATAGTTAATCAAATTAATATTCTAATTAATTCTAATTTGTACAATTTAATTAATAATATTGCTTGTAATATGTTGCCACAATTTCATTGATTATAGATAAAGCATATTATTTTTTTTCAGTGTGTGTTCTCGCAAGTGTAGAGGAAGACTGGTTCTATGGTAGCTTTGGAGAAGGGTCAAAGCACTGTTTTTCAGTGTGTAATGTTTCGAATCTGACTGGGTTAGGCAAAACATAATGTGCCTCACTGAACTTCAAAATTGTGATGATGCCATTACAGATTTATTGAATCATTTGGGGTTGAGAGACTTCTGACCACATGCATATATTGAACATCATTTCAATTTCAGGCAAACATACATAATTACGAAACATTTTATTTCCTGTCTTTACATCTGAAGCATTGTACCATGGTGACTTTGACCTCTTTCCCTCTCCTCTGTTTAAGGGGAACGGACAGTTCTCCGTCCTTGATTGTTTAAGTAAGCTATCAGGAAATTAGTTTTCCTTCTCTTAATTTAGTTTGCCTTTGTTATGAGCCAAAGGATACGTAGACACACATACACACTTGACTGGTCTTTGTACTTTTGTGTGTGTGTGTGTGGAGGGGGAGGAGGCACATTGATGGTGAAAGGAAGTAAGTAACTATGGGCTACAAATATAGTTAAAGGGTTAGTTCACCCCAAAATGAAAATTCTGTCAGTAATTACCCATGTTGTTGCAACCCTGTAAAACTTTCGTTCATCTCCGGAACACAAATTAAGATATTTTTTTTATTAAATCTGACAGCTGGATGTCTTTAATAACTTAATTGGGCCACCCAATTTCGATCCCTTAAGAAACCTATATAGAAGTGAGCTCTCAGATTTAATCAAAAATATCTTAATTTGCGTTCCAAAGATGAGCGAAAGTCCAGCTAGTTTCATGTTGTGAAAGTGTGCAAGAGTCCACCAGGGAGGAGACGGTGTCACTGTAGTCCTTTCTGTGTTTCTTCTCCATTAGCCACAGTAATATAAATGTCACCTTCTTAGAGACAAGATAAAATAGAGCCCTCATTATCTCCTCTCAGGGTGAAATGCCGTAGCTGTGTCATGGTCAAAAATAGGCCACTCTTACTTCCCTGAGTAAGAGGGGAAGAGTGCACACTGGATTTGCTTAGAATACTCCTTCCTCAAGCTGCTTATTGTGACACCACTTATGGAGACAAAAAGTAATAAGACATGACTGAAGTTCTGTTTAAGACCATATTATAATGCTAAAACCATATGCCATTTTAGTATCCAATAGGGATGTCACGGTACCAACATTCCAGCAGTCGATACCGATACCTTTAAAATTTTACGGTTCTCTGTACCAATTTCGGCACTACAGTTTGAACTGTTTTTCCAATTTATTTAACCTTTTGAAGAAAATATTAAATTCAATTCAATGACTTTATTATTTATGACAGTAAATTTATGAAAGCATTGAAGGCTACATGCTGTTTAATTGAAAATATTGATGATATTGAAAAAAAATTGCTTATAAAAAATCAAGTAAAAAATAAGCAACATTATTATCATCATTATTAATAGTAGTATTTTTAATTAATGGATGTTGTAATACTGTTACCATGTTTATATAAGGCTGATTGATATGTACATTGTCATAGGATTTTTTTTATGAGGCTCATAAGGCTCATAATTCATGTCCGCATATTTAGCCTAGTTATTTGGTGCGTAGGCCTATGTAATAAGCGTTATGATGTACGGTTAATGTGCATTATCCATTAGCAGTATGTCACTGTACATTCAAAAAAGATTTAGCTACACGATTGTCTCATAGATAGTGGTGACTGTATGAGCAGGTTTGTAGGTGGGCTGTCAGTGAGTTGAGCCTTGTGTGCTGAAGGCAGCCAAAGAAATCCATTTTAAATTAACTGGACCCTAATACCAAGTCTAGGTCCCTCTCCCCCACTCTAATTTCTTCTTTTGAAGTCTATTCCAACTCAGATTGCATGAATATCCATGCGTCTGATGTTCTCTCCCACTGACCTGTGATTACAGCTGCGGTAAGAGCAGACTGTGGGGGTTGGAGAGAGAACTATTTCTATAATGTTGAAAACAATATTCATTTAATCACCGAAAATGACTCACATGGTTAACCAAACTGTCCAGAGTTGAGAGACACTGCAGCCTGAAATAATCAGTCCAAATGAATGGAGCTGTATGGTGACTTATGTCATTGAAAGGTCATATCTATAGAGCTAGAACATCCTACAAACAGCTCTCATTAAAGGCTTGTGTCAGACTCACAAAGTTCATTGGACAACAATGAAAAACAATGACTCTGTCAGACACAAGCTGTCAATTTTTAAAAATGTAGTTATGGTCAGTCTCATAACAGCAAGTGCCAGTCAAAACTTGAGTCAGAATCTGCAGTTGTGAATGTGAAAATGTTGCAGTGAAAAGACATGACTCATTTTTTGTAAAATATTAGCCATAATACTAATAATATTGTTATTAGCTTTTGTATAAAAGCCATTCATTTTAGCAAATATCAGCTCTTTGAGCAGGTTCTTTGCCCAGTTTGATCTAAGAGCATTATCAATATTAAAAAATCCCAGAGGGATGGTGGGCATTCACTGAGAAATATCACTACTGGAACTTTCTATCTCTTAAAACACACAGTAGGGCAACATAATATTGCAAATATCACCATATGACACAGGAAAAACAAAACAAACAACAACAAAAAAACAGTTGTTTATTTTAAAGCACTTTGAAAGTTGTTGTAAAATTTTGGATCAGCCTATTTTACAGGTCTGTTTACAATATTGCATCCTAAATCACAGCTACAGATGAATAATATGAGGCTGACTGGACCATGCTAATTAGCCGAACCCCTTGTCTCCAGATTTTAAAAATATCCTTTTAACAATATCCAGTTCATTGATGGCATCATCTGTGCTATAATTTGTGGTGGAATTAGTATTAATCTGTGATGTTTTGTGGTATGGTGTTGTTATTGGTTTATTTCAGATAAAAATGCAGTCGGTATGGACATGTCACGCAAACAGACGATGAAGAGGAAGATCAGGTTAAAAGTCTTTAATAACACCAGGGAAGCAAATCCAAATAACACAGGTGAATACACACAACCAAACATGAATGTGAACTGAAAACTTAACACTTAAAAAACTGCAACTTAAATACAAAGCAAATGAGGGAAGTAATGACAAACACTTGTGATGATTAATGAATCTCCATATAAGTAAATGGCTGGAAACTAAACAAAGGACAACAGGAACTAATGAAAGTCGGTGGCACTGAAGACGAAGGCAGAGCCGCGGTGTTGAGCTTCTGAGGTGGAACCAGAGTACAAGAGGACTGAGGTGGAGTCGGTGGAACCGAGCACCGCACAGCAGAGTCCGTGGCACAGGCAGGGGGATGACTGACCAGGGTGGTGCTTGAGGGACGAGGGAACCCAGTGGAGCAAGCCGGGGATCCACTCGCATTTATTTGAAATTAATCTCGACATTTTTCAAAATGAATCGATTTGTTTTAAAAACGAATCGCTATATATTTATTCAAAACAAATAGCTACATCCATCCAAAATGAATCGATTTGTTTAACCTGTTAACCTTCAGCTCCACAAGGGGGCTCACAGCTGAAAATGACATGCCTGGATAACAATAAATACAGCTCCTGAGAACAGTGTACCACAGGCACAATTAAGGTATCTTTGGAAAGAAGACAGTTGGGACTCTACTAACAATCAATCAGATTTGATAATGCTCAAACAGAAAAAAAGTTATAAAAGTTAAAAGTGCCTCAAAAATAATGTGCGCCACAAAAATGTTTTAGTATTTCATGTACAAATATATAAAAATAGACCTGGAGTAATTCAGATAGATAAAGGATTGAAAGCCACAAGTCTCATCAGTTTATATTTCAAATTTGAGGAAGATATAATGAACAATGGGGTTCCTGCAAACTTTTTTCCAAGACTATGTCAGTTCCCTTTCTCCCTCCCCCTGCCTGAGGCACATCCCCAGAAATAACATGCCCAAACTAAAATATTTGCAGTTGCTCAACTATTTGCACTACATGCACAATTTAGACATGTTTAAAAAGAAGACACTTTAGAGTGTATTACCCAACTGTTAAAGTTGAAAAAACTTACACAGACAAAAAGTTATAGAATGTAAAGTGTCTTGAAGATAATTTATACTGCATGTAATATTTTACAATTTCATGTAAAAATAAATGAAAACAAACCTGTAGGAATCCAGTAAGGTAATTTATTGAAAGACATAAGTCTCATCAGTTTATATTTCAAATTTGAGGAAGATATTATGAAAAATGAGATTCTTACAATATTTTTTCCAAGACTATGTCCAGGTACCAAGAAACCTCCTTGGATACATCAAAAAGCAACCTAATGACCAAATGTTATGCAGGGCACTGCAAGCTATTTCAGTCAATTCATAAAATAATGCAATTATAAAATAATACACACAACCATTAGACTTTATGCAAGTGATTTATTTGCACAACAGAACAAAAAAATATATATGTAAAATACATAAGTAAAATATTATGAAATATAAAAAATAAATAACTGAGGTTCTTTGCAATAGAAAATACAAGTGATATAAATACTGTACTTTGTTGGCTTGGCCTTCATATATTGCTTTAGTCCATTCCTAGCTTTTGATGCCACCATTCTCTTGTCAATTGCAATGTTCTGAAAAGTATGGAAAAAGTGAAGAATAGTGAAGAAACTGAGAGCTTGCATCTCTGGCTGGTGCTTGGATGCCATTCATCATCTGAAGATTCAACTTGATGGCTGTTGCATGGGAAAGAATGGAAAGATAATTAGCACTGCATGTCAAGTAAATAATTCTGTTTAGTTTCTATATAGCTGGCCATTCATTCAACAATCAAACTGATGGGCAGTCGTTTACACAACATTCGTACTAAAGCTCATCCATTCATCAACAATCAATGGCCAGTGATATAGACAGCATTCATATGGATGACCAGACAAAGAACCAACAATCACACTGATGGCCGGCCATCAGACAGGAATATGTGCCATTTTGAAAGCATACAACTCCTTCCTATATAGCACATATTTTCTGCAATTCTTCCCACCAATTTCTGCAAAAAAAAAAACAATATATATATATATATATATATATATATATATATATACATACAACATACATCATATAGTACAAATATTTGCATTTGTACTATAAATATTATGTATATTAGACTGTAAAAATATACAGTATGTGTGCTAGGAAAAAATGTATATTGCACAGGTGTCCAGCCCCTCCATCCTTCAGATAGCACACCACATGTGCCAGAAAAAAACGGCAAACAACTGCATAACCGTACAACGCATAAATACATATATACAAATAAATAAATGCATATAAAGTAGCATAATCTTTTCAGACACAACTTTACACAATGCATTTTCCGTATGAAACAACTGGAAACCAAACACACTCTCTCTCTCTCTCTCTCTCTCTCTCTCACCCACCCACACACACACACACATACACACATACGTATAATGTGTGCATGTTACATAAGTTATGTATAAAGCAACTCACCGAAAATTGGATAATCTTTTCCGTCCTCAAGCATAATTATCACCGTCGTCACGATCTTCTCATCACTCATCTTCTCATCAATGTCGACATAATCCATCTTCGAGTGATCTCGAATAGCTACTACTTCAGCAGAAAAATACTTCTTTTGACAAATCATTTTATGACAGTCTGCATGTCTGCACGAACAGATGTTTGTTGACTAGCTACCTCTTAGCTTGTTATCTTAGCTCTTAGCTATAGCAGGCCTGTCAAAACATGACCGCGGTGGGTGTGGCTCTGCAGAGCCTGAAGTTTAGCTCCTCTACCGGACGGAGAGCAAATAAAAACATATGTTCGTGTGAGAAATTCAAACTTCCCGGGCATCGTTGGAATCGTGCACTGGTTGGCTACATGTTTTATCAGTCATATCATGTCGTTTCTTTTATTGGCTTTCGTTGTAAAGACAGAATGATATGATGTGCATATCATGACGTCAAAAAAACGGACTGCAGTGTTTGCATATTTTGAACTAGATATCGCTTATCTTTGTATTTGTGTGTGTGTGCGCGGTCGTAATGTGTTCATTACACTCTAAGCAACACACCCATATAAGGGTCTGCTACCGGGAGTCTGTTTTCTATGGACTATTTTATTGCATAACAAAACCGCATGATATTCACCCTGAAGAAACGCGATGTAAACAAAGGAATAACCATGGATATTACAACATTATTTTTTCTTTGGACAAAAAATGCTCTATGGGATGTTATTCAGTGGACCCTCAGCTTTCCATTCAATCTGGAATTTTTAACAGTGGATGCGTGTCTGGCTCGTTATTACAAAATAATGGTGAGTACTCCGTTTTTGTTTACGTGCGTTTTTATGTGTACTGCTTACCTAAATGCAAGAAATACATTTGTTATAAGCTTTCCATCGAAAAACAGTGCACTGACATCGATGCCCGAGGCTTAGACCTTTAAAATTATATATAGTTTGCCAAGATTAATGATCTTCTTTCATGTTAAATCCATTCATAAACATTAAACTAGTGGGGGGGGGGAGGGCTTCAGAGCGCCGTCGGTTGCCCGAAGGTTAACTGGTTAATCAAAACAAATAGCTACATCCGAAATGAATCGATCATTTTCTGAAAGAAGAATTTTTCAAAAAGAATCGCTACTTCTCCTAAATCAAAACCTTATTTTGTCTAAAAAGAATCACTACTTTTTTACTACTTTTCCTAAAAAGAAAAGTTGATTTTCTTAAAATGAATTGCTACTTTTAAAAAGAATCACTTCTATTCCATAAAAGTACAACGCATTCTCACCCCAAGGCGTCACCTTTGACCATGCTTCAATATTTGACGTTTTAGGCGCCCTTTAGCGTCACTTACATGACGCGATCCTACGGCGTCATCTAACTGACGCTAAAGGAAAGCGTCAGTTAGAGGACGCGGTTAGGTTTAGGTGTGGGGTGGGGGTAGGGTACACGCGATCCTAGGGCGTCATCTAACTGACGCTAAAGGGCGCCTAAAGCGTCAGATATTGAAGCATGTCCAAATGCTTCCCAAGGCGTCAGTTAGGTGACGCCTTGGGAGTGAGAATGGGCTGAAAAGTAAGGCTAATTTTCTTGATGAATCGCTTTTCAAAAAGAATCTATATGTATTTTCAAAAAAAATAGTTACTTACATCCATACGAAATAAATCAATATGCTATACTTTTATAAAAAGAATCGCAATAATAGCTACTTTTCCTAAAAGGAATAGCTACTTTATCAGAAAGAATCACTGCTTTTCCTAAAAAGAAATGCTATGAATCGCTACTTTTCAAAAAGAATCTTTACGTATTTTCAAATGTAATAGCTAAAAAGAAATGCTAATTTTCTTATAAATAATCGCTACTTTAAAAAAAATAATTGCTACTTTTTTCAAAAAAGAATTCCTACTTTTTCCAAAATGAATCGCTACTCTTTTAAAATGAATTGCTACTTTTTCAAAATGAATCACTACTTTCTTAATACAGTTTTACATTTATTTAAAATACATACAATCACCACTTTTTCTAAATGAATCGCTTCTTTTTCAAAATAATTAGCTACATTCATAATACATTTGTACATTTAAAATAAATCAATACATACAATCAACCACAATTTAAAAAAGAATCCTTACTTTTTAAAAAAAAAGACTCGCTACTTTTTTAAAATGAATCGCAACTTTTTCAAAAAGAATCGCCTCCTTTTTAAAAAGAATCCCTACTTTTTCAAAAAAGACTCGCTACTTTTTTAAAATGAATCACAACTTTTTCAAAACGACTCGTTACTTTTTCAAAAAGAATAGCAACTTTTTCAAAAAGACTTGCTACTTTTTCAAAAATAATAACTAGCCTATTTTCAAAAAGAATAATGTAACAAAATAATAATGTAACATTTTTTTAAAATTATTAATAATGTAAAAACATAATTAACATGATTACATTTTAATAAATGTTTAATAAGACTGTAACAAATCTATAATTACATTATTTTACACAACTTTTTTTCAAAATGAATCACTACTTTTTCAAAGACCCACTAATTTTTCAAAAATAACTATTTTTTTTTTCAAAAAGATTGTGACAAAATAATAATGTAACAAATGTATAATGAATGTATAATTACATTGTAATAAATGTATAATAAGACTAACAAATGCAACTACATTATTTTACACTACTTTTTCAAAAAGAATCGCTACTTTTCCTAAAATGGCCTGCCCCATTCTAAAAAGAAATGCTACATTTTGCAATATGAATCAATTCATTTATTCCAAATGAATACCGAATAAGTTCAGGATATTTGCTATTCAGTCAATTTCTGTGTCAGCCTAGTTGTTCTCGCTTTCTCCATGGTAAGACTAAACCATCAGCAATAATCAAACTTATGCCATATGCCATTTTGAACCTCTGTCATATGCTGCCAACTCTAACTAATTATTTAATAATTATCTAATACTAATTATCTGTTTAAATTCAGAAGGGAAGCTTTAGCTTAAGTCACAAGAGGCCATTTGTTAATATCACGTTTTCCCCCCTACAAGTGGTGTGTTCTCTAGGGACTGCATGTCTCGTTTTGGTTTCCTAAACAATCTGGCCCTGATTAGATCCCATAGGGTTCATTCAAAGTCTGTGTTGAATGTGTTCCTTTTCCACTGTCAGCATGCTGTGTATTACATAGGTCAATCACAGAGTAGGTGCTAATTTACTAGATTACCCTCCAAAAAATATAATAAAAATAAAACATCTTTAAACAATAATAGAAAAACACTTTTTTACATTCCGTTTAATTTGTTTTACAGTTTTGTCATGTTCTTTTTGCTGTGTAAACAAAATGAAAGAACAAGATCGGTATTTATTTTATTGCTTATAATAGATAACAATTAATGACCAAATTAAATAATTAGAGAACATTTCTTATTATGACATTATTATTTGGCAGTCTGCCTATTTCTGCCTGCTGGGGCAAAAAAGAAAAAACAAACAAACTGACTGCCCACTGACCTATTTTCTACAGTTTTGTAAATATGGGGATTACTGTGACTACGTATGTGCCCATATTGATAACAATTTAATTAGTAAGTATGTAAATGAAGAGTCAGAATTATGTATTAAGCAAAAAAATAAAAAAGAATTTTATTTTTTATTTTCTTTATACATTTGTAGGTGTCTGAAATAGCCAACATTTAAGTTGTATTTTTTTATTTATTTAATAAATGTAAAAAAATGCATGAAAATAAAAAGACTGCTCTATTGTTTATTTGTCTTTTCTTTTATTTGCAAGAATAACTCCTTTTCAGGTTCAGACGTTTTAACCAGTGGAGGGCAGCAAAAAGCGACCTTGTGATTGTGCCACATTTTAGAGTAGAATCAACCAGAATAGTAATGTCAAATCTGATTCCTAATTTGATAATGAGCTGAAATCATCTTAAAATGATCTGTTTGCAATGACACTAATTTCATTTGTTGGCATGGCAAATCCATAGACGCCCCATAACACTGAACCCCTGTGTGCACACTAACGAGAGCCTGGAACATTTATCCATTTATGTTGCTGAGTGTCATGTTGACATGTATAAATGTGCAATGTATAAATACATCTGTGAAGCATTTTCATAATTTGCATAAATTAGCATCAATAGTCAAATATAATGATCTTATTGTCCCTTCCGAGAGCACCCATTTCCCCGGTCATTCTGTCAGATTTGATTCTTCCTCAGAATGGTCCCCATGAATGGAGTCCATGTGACAACACCCCTTTCAACAGCTCTCCTCGGGCTCACATGGGGCCCCAAGGCTTCTGCAGAGTGCTGGTTCTGAGTAAATGAATTAAGACTGATTTTCATTGTCAGCTGGTGGACCATGTCTTAGGGAATTTGTTGCTTGCCTTGGCTTTTTTAAAAAACCCTTCATTTTCTGTAAAGTTAAGCCTGCATCATCATATATGACGCCAACTACTGAATTTCTTGATAGTCGCTAACAGATATTAGTGGTTTAAAGTAAAATGTTACATTTTAATCTTTAAATTAAGAATGTTGTTGTGAAATTGTAAATTTCATGTTAGAACAAAATTGAATATTATAGCTATATTACAAATTAAACAGTATGTTTTTGTTTTCAATAAATTGCACTCAAAATTAAAAAAAAAAACTTTTATTTTTTAAATAAAATGTAAGTAAATTAGAATTTACACTATCACCCTCTGAACAAAATATGTTGCAGATTTCATTGTTTACATAGCACATTATGATCAATATAATTTAAAGTTGCATACAAACAAGCATTTCGTTACAAAATAATACTCCTGTTGTGTGAGCTGAAAATGACAATCAGACGAAAGAATACACTGAAAACATTTATTTAGGTGTTAAGATGCATGTACGGTTGCTCTCACTATACGCCTGACTGATACTCAATGAGGTTATTGATCTTCATACAAAAAATGCATGAAACAACAAACCACTTTGGACTGCATAAAAATGAATATGAGAAATCTACATGCAGTGAAAAATAGGGGCCAAAAATCTCCACTATTAGCCACTGAGAGGACTACACTGATTAATTAAAGGGCCATATTGGCTTGCCCCAGGGCAGACTCTTACAGTAGAAGCAACGCTGTCTCTAAGGGGGAGGGGATATACCTAGAGTCTGCTGTTGTGACTGCTTCACTGAGGGTTGGGTTTACATCATGCAGGGGAGTATATTTCAGTATCAGGGATTATGCTGTTTAAGCAGACTCAAAGAGATTAGGCCATCTAGACAGATCACGGCAGACTAATCTATTTTAATAGACTTTTCCTTGTCTGAAAATGAAGAGTGGGTTTTATGATTGAGACATGAAAGTGCACAACAGCCCCCTTAAAATATATTAAGGAGATAACACATGCAGTCTATTGTCTCTCTTCAGTCTGAGATATGAATTGACTAGAAATGCTTAATAAACACAGAGTCTGCTGTCATGGTGAATTATAGCTGTTTAGAGCTAATCAAGAGCTTCAGAATTGCACTTGGAATTTCATTTGTCTATATCTGCTCTCCTAAGTGGAGCAGGTTCAGTCCCATTCAAATCAAATTTAGTCCCAGCAGAATTAAAGCAATTTAATGCTTTTGGCTCAAGCCCTTGGCTCGAGTCGATGTTTGTAGCCCTCCCCTCAAACCTTATTCACTTTATAGTCCTTAATCCTGTAATTGTGGACAAATGTGGGCACAGATGACTCAGGTGTGATCCTATTTTTTATTTATTATAAATCTTATATCACTGTCCTCGATAAAGTTTTGTATGTCCATTTATGGTGTTTTTTTTATTTTGGGGGTATTTTTGAATTTATTTACTTCAAAAAGTACCATATTTTCTATGTAAATTATGCTTATTTTTATGTTGTTGTTTTTTTTTAATTTTTAATTTTTAACTACATTAAAATATCATTCCAATACGTTCTTAGAGCTAAAACCTAAAGATGAAGCTGACTTTGCTGTCACCTGGTGTCTTATGCTTATTACAGATCAAGGGAAGTATTTTTAAAAAATAAATCAAAACTATTTTGCCCACATTTGTCTAGAATACGGTTTTATGGTTAAAGTGAACTGTTTTAAACTAAACAACACTCAGCAACTCTAAAACAATAATAATAATAATTTGACATGACACTTGAACATGGTTCTTAATTTTATTTATTTATTTTAATATATAGCCTACTGCCAGTGTTATAGCCTACACTAGGCAAATAAATCCGAAAAAGTAGGCTATACTGGTAGCTTAATTTTGACCTGGACAAAATCCAGCAATTTTACTGGCATTTCCGTTTACCCTAAAACGCAACGCAACTAATATTTAAAAATCAAAATGCACCTGCAACTAGTTGAAACTGTAATATAGGCTATAAACACCTGTAAAAAATAAAAATAAAAAATACGGAAAATTTAATTAAAAAACTGTCAAATTAATACATATTAATAACATACAGGCCAGTGTAAATAATCAAATTATTTAGCTACAACATTTTAATAGCAGTTAATAATCGAACGTATATTTCATTTTCTATATCGTTCTATAATTTAAAAAGATAATATATTTATGACGTGAAACGACTGTATCCTATGGAAGCTGTTTACCGGCGCCACGGAAATAGATTGCGAAACTTTTTCTCACAATCGAAGTTTTTTTCCCCAATTGCTTTATCTCACAATGTGGACTTTTTTCTCAAAATTGTGAGATATACAAGTTCAATTCTGAGGGAAAAAAGTCAGAATTTAGAGAAAATAATGTGAGATAAAAAGTCGAAATTACTTTAATTTTTATTCAGTGCAGGTGCTCTGTCAATAGCTAGAATAGCATACCGGAAGTTGAGTTTTATTGCGGGGTCTGACAATTTAGTGTACTTTGTCAAAACTGCATAGCCTATCAGTGTTTGTGAAGGGTAAATGCTGTTTTGGTAGCAACCAATTTAATACAAATAGCCTACAGTTTCTATTGGGGTATGATGTTTTGGCTCATGTTGCAGTGTGATCTGAGTCGTTGTTTTCTGTAGCTACGGCAACCCTTTTGCGCACTAGAAATCTGAAGCAAAAATATTGTGCGATAGCATTTTATGCCTCGTAGTTTGGAGTCATGGACGTTATCGAAAAGAGAATAAACAGCATTAGGAATGAAGCCGAGGAGGCGCTGATTTCAAAAGAGATTGACGAAATAAGTCGGTAAGAAGTTTTTTTCTGCTCTCTTGCGAACAGGCTGTAAGTTGCTGATGGCATCCAAGATAAACTTCAGCTAAGTTTTCCCGGTATACTATGCTGATCTTTTCACTAGGACAGGATCTTTTCACCACGCGATCTTTCTCCCTCTTCAGGTATTCTCTTTCCAATCAGTTGAGGGCAGGTTTTTTTGGACAAGATGCCTGTGTCCAAACTGACGAATCAGAACTGCCAAATATAAAGACTCTCGCTGCCGACACTGCAGATCTTATGAAGGTGTGTACCTTTATGAATGGTCAGTCCCTTATTATCGTAATCGTGGTCTGTTCATTCATAGCCTAACACTTAATAGGAAGCAATCTGTCTGCTATCAATCAATCTGCAGCCATCTCTAAAACTGTAAGTTTGTCTTCTTGCCTCAAAAAGGACCCACGGAAAGCTGATACTGTGTCAATGCATTCCGCTAGATACACTCAGTGAATTCATTCATGCTGCTGGCTTTTCATCTTATTAGTTCAAGATTCTTCTAACTTTAGCTCTGAGTGGCCTCACTGTGGGCTGCCAGGTCACCTGCTGAGAGGGCATATGGTGGCTTTGTGGTGAAGAACAGTGCCTTCACAAGGAATGCTCTAGCCTGCAGAGTTAAACATATTGATTAGCAGGCTTACAGCCGAATAAATGCTCTACTAAATGCGTTCTAGTTCCATCACTCACAGTGAAATATGGTAAGATATCCCATACAATATTGTGATGGCAGCTCAAAAAATAAATTAATATTTGAAGTTGGGAGTTCGATTTTTTTTTCTACTGAAAGCAAGATATTCTGTCTTAAATAATCTGTTTTAAAATATTTGATTTAATCTCAGGAAATGCGCTTGTTTAAAGAAGGCACTGAAAAGAAACTGAAAATAATAGGTTTTCAGTATGACACCAAACTGCAGGAAGAATCTGATGCCCTTTATTCAAGAATGAATGAGAAAATCCAAAATCAAGAAAACTGCTACAAAGAGGTCTGTATTCAAGTTTCATAAATAAATGCGTTTCTTCTGTAATGATCATTACAACTGCATTGAACATAACTTTAATTTGGTGTCTGGTTTATTTTAAGAAATTATCTGTTCTCCGGAGAAGCTATCAGCAGCAGCTCTCTGATGCTATGCAGGTGATCAAAGCCAGCTATAAGGTAAACTTTTAATGAGTTTCAACAATCACGTTGGTCCACTCTGGAAAACATGTAGATGTCACGGTTTAACCCCCTCAAACGTGAAACTTACACGTTTGCGTTATAGTGGAGAGATACCCGGATGTTGACCTATTCTACACGCAATCGCCTCTGCCATTAAACCGAGAAAAATGGAATTTTGTTTTATTGACGATCACTGAGAAATGTTCTATTATTTAAATTGCAAAAAATAGGTATTATTTTCAAGGTGAAAAGGATTCATTTGCCTTGATCCATGCTCGTTTAAGCAAAATGTACGCTAAAACGACGTATTACATTGACGTTAAACCACGTTAACCGTGTTAACCATAAATACTCGACCTAATTCCGTTGCTTAGCAACGAGAAGAAACTGCTTACAGACAGAGAATGTTACAGAGACAATAGTATGTGTTCGCTGCATTTGTAATGTTATACTTTTAATACTGTTGTTAATACTTTTAGCGTACCTTTTGCTTAGACCAGGAGCTGGGGGACGCCGGAAAACTAGACGTTTTACTCATTAGGCTACTTCATTAAAAACGTGACATTTAGATGTTTTTTTCGGCGTGGATCAAGGCAAATGAATTCTTTTCATCTTGAAAATAATAAATGTTTTTTGCATTAAAAATAATAGAACATTTCTCAGTGATAATAAAACAAAATTCCATAGGTCGTTTTGGCAGAGGCGATTGCGTGTAGATTAGGTCAACATCCGGGTATCTCTCCACTGGAACGTGTTACCGCAAACGTGTAAGTTTCACGTTTGAGGGGGTTAAACCGTGACATCTTCACGTTTTCCAAAGTGGACCAACGTGATTATTTCACGTCTTGTTTGTTTTTAATTTGATATTATTTATTGTTTCAAAATTCACAATCTCACAGTCGCATTTCTTAAAGAATAAGGAAGACACGGATCTGGTTTGTGATGTTACTGATGGAAGAGTAAAGGACCTTCTGAATGAGCTTCAGGAGAAGAACCTGAAGATTGAGTGTATAAGTGAACAGCTGAAGAAATATGAGGTACAAACACTGCCATTCATCAACAATAGTGTTTCAATTGTTGAACTATATCCCCGTACATTAAATACTGGATCAACACAAAGTAGTAATGGAGAAAGACCAGAATGGATATGATCAGAAGGCATTCATGTAATGCATACACTAATGTTCAAAAGGTTGGGGTCAGTAAGATAAAAAAAATAAAAATAAATAATAGATTTAATACGTTTCTAATGCTGAGAAAGGCTGAAATGCAGCAAAAACAGTAATATTGTGAAATATGATTGCCATCAAAGTTAGCTGTTTTCTATTCAAACTTTTTTTGTTGTTGTTCTGAGGGTAGCTTTTGCACTGAAGCATTACTTGGCCAGTGGTGCATTTATCACTAATGATGATGTCAATATGATTCTTGATTGCTTAAATGTCATGAAGTGTGTGTTGATATTGACCAGCAGGATGGTAATTATTGTTTAGTGGCCTGCTCTATTATGCCCTGAAGTGTACTTGGGAGTGGCCTGGCCCCAAGGCCATACACTAATAAGCATGTTCTTGCATTCCACAAAGTGAAATCAATTACTTACCTTTATGCCCTTGCAAAAGGGGTTTACATGCAACATGAATGAGCTATCAGGTGCCAATAATTGAGGTGTCTATTCTTTGCCTTTTTAATAGGATGCCCCTCTCACTCCGCCTGAGAGTTATCTCTCACCCTTAGTGTTCGAGTTCTGTCCAACCAAAACGGCTGCTTGTGTAGGCAGATGGCTGGGAGAACATACAAAACCTGCCACTCAAAGTGTAACAAATGAGTGCAGCCCGGCAGAGTTGAGCTTTGTTCATTGTGCTAATGAGAACTCTCACACCCACAGGAGAGACGCATGGCTAATCACCTGTAGTTCTGTTACTGCAGCAGATGGTGGAGCCAGAGTTAAAGGTTGGGGTGTACAGACAGGGCAGAAAGATCTTCCTTGGAGTACTTTAGTTTTTTTCTCCTCTTTGATGATGAAAAATTAAGTTCGAAGGTTGAAGTGAACACTCTGCATGGAGTAATATTTCTGTCATGCTGGGTGCATCAATGTCCTTTCCTATTAGTGATGGAGCAATCTTCTGGTCCATGACATGTACATCATCATCATCATCTGACCGTCACACATGGCTTTTTATTCTGGGATTAAATCTGTTTTTTTTTTTTTAAAAAAACAAACATATTCAGTATTTCAAAAATCGGAAGATTTCATTAATTCTGTGCGACTAAAATGGCACCATGACTTGTATGTTGAGATGATCCCAAACGTGACAAAAAAAAGGAAAATCAGCAAACGTAAAAATAAACTTATTGGAATCAAAAACTCTTTATGATCACAATTCCTAATGAATGAAAGTGAGAGAGACAGAGTGAAGAAAGTGAAAGAAGAAAGTCCTTTGAAAGCCTTTGAACGCCTGCACAATCTTAAGTGTGACAGGCATGCAAAAGCCCTGTTAATGTTCGGGGCATGAATGGTTGCCGCGGTACAAAGTAGAGGGCCAACTGCGTGGATATCACAGGAACCTGATGGGTTCCATGCGGCTCCCAGTCTGCAAACTTCAGAACGCTGACATGTGATGTGATCCTGGTGACACAGGCAGCGCTGCGACTGAGGGACAGCACAAAGGCAACAAGCCCCCCCCGGGAAACTGTGCTCTCTGCGAACCCCCTGGGGCTGCTCAGCCATCCTCCAATCGCCCCCCTCAAACCCTGGCTCTGCCGAGCTTGTTAGAAAGCACAGCCTAGACTGTGGGTGGATAGGCCCCAGCTGCCTTCCTTGACTTCCAGAATAAATTGACCTGAATGACAGGGGCACACAAACAGTATGATATGTATTATTCCTGTCAATAAAAATGTCCCCATGAATTATGGGCTTTGTATGTAATGTACTGCCGTCTTTCTTCTGGGCGAGAAGAAAAGGCAGAAAGAGAGAAAAGGAGAAAAAAAAGAGATTGCCCTCTTCTAAGTGTGTTTGCTTTTTTGTTTCTCGCTTTTTATTATTCAGGGGGAAATGGTAGGAGGCAGAAAGTTGTACGATTGCTTTGTGACTGAATGGCACTCATATTTGCCACGCAGCTTGAGCGGCGTGGCTTTTGTTTGGCGCTGCAAAGGGAAAGTTAAAAAGGACTTGTGTCATTTTTCAGATCGCCACCGAGGGAGCGGAGGACCTAGAAAAAAGCAGACTGAAGTCAGAGAATGAAAAGCTAAAAGATAACATTGACTCGTTGCACATCGAGCTGGAAGAAATTCACAGAGTCCTGGAATCCAAAGAGCAGAGTCTGGGTAATGTCATGTTTTAGCTCAGTTTTTGCTGAATCACACACACACACACACACACACACACACGCACACACACACACACACACACACACACACACACACACACACAAAAGTATGTTTCTTTATTTTTTCCAGTGGGTTTTGGGACAAAAACAATCATTTGTCACAAATGATTGTTTAGGAAATATAGACTCTTTCCCTTATCTGTCCTGGTCTGTGATGTAGTTTGCATTCAAAACGCAATGTTTGAGGACACTTGTCAGACCATAGCTATCACCTCACACTCTGTGGGAGTCTGTGAGGAGAAAGCAAACACAAGACAGGTGTATTCTCAAGGGTCAGGTCTTTATCTCTCATAGTGTTTGATATTCATTCATTGCTTATGTAACTTTGGTAACCGTCTGAATATTTTATGCCACTGTTTTTACTGATTACGCATGAACACCTATTTTTGAAATGCTACAAAAAAACAAAACAAACAAACATATCCATTTAATTGGAACATAAACTCCTTTTATGGCTCTCTATTCAGAATGTAAAGAACCATCTGCTAAAATGTTTTGCATTGGCTGTGACTAAAGACAAGGGCTGTCCAGGTCTCTAAGGAAATAAAAGCACTTTGGTATTAACACACACTTGGCCCTTGAACTTAGTGGTGTGGTTTGTGTTTGGTCAGTGCATGTGAGTGGACGTGTCAACAGCATTGCACCAGGTCAGAAACTTGTCAGGACCTGAGCTAGAACAGGTCATGCATGTCAGGACTGGGCTTCAGTCCACTGACCCAAGACGCAAAAGATGAACAAAGACAAGTGGATGTCCTGTTGTTGTGCTCCTGACATCAGCCTTTGTTTCTCATCTAGATATTGTCCTTTTTTAAAAAAAACAAATGTTCTTTCTTACTTCTGTCCATTTAGCACAGTTGAAATCAGAGGCAGACGACAGCAAAAAGGCCCTTCAAATGGTATTATATAGTACACAAAGAAGTTAAAAACACACTTTTAAGCGTAAAATACATTTATTGCATTTGTTTATTTATAACACTTTAATTTTACATCTAATTCAGTTGACAGGTGAACACGGAGAACTGAAAATGCAGTTAAACTTTGAGAGAGAAAGTGGCAGAGAAAAGGTGAGTTTTTTTATTTTTCATTTGTTGAAAGAAAATTCTGGATTCAATAGTTAAAGCTTGTGGCATATATGTTATGTTATGTTATGTTATGTTATGTTATGTTATGTTATGTTATAGTGAGACACTACACTCATATAATAATACAATGGAAGTTTAGTGTAAACTAATATTTTGCTAACCTTTTGTGTGTAAAGTTATATGCAAATTGACTTTTTAAAATACTTTTAGCAGAAAAATTAATGCAGATATTTTGCTTTTAAATCTTAACCCCCTCAGACCTGAATTATGTTTCAAGTTTCTAAAAAATATAAAAGTACATTTTCCCAGCTCATGAGGCTTCAATGAAAACAAATGAATTTATATATATATATATATATATAATTGCTTTCATTGTGATTTTTTTTTTGTCCATTCCAATGGACATCTGGTCAAAACAGATGTACTTCCCAAACATGAAATAAATTAATAAACATAAAATTTGTTGGTCTATACTTTAAGCTTTTTCTCGAGGTAAAAAAAAATTAAAAATCCAGCAGTATACCATTTCAACTATAATTTTGAGGTTTTTGTTTTACAGTTTACACATTGTAACAAACTAAATGGCTTTGAATCAATCAATCTGGTCATATTAGAGTCATTTTCTGTGTGCATCTTTCTTTTTTAGAACGAAAACTTGAACATTATAACATTACAACTTTAATCGTAAGGTTTTTCCTTTATATATTGCACATTTGTTTATTCATAACAAAACAAACCTAGGAATCAATCAATACATTCATGTTAGAGTCTTTTCCTGACTGTGTGCATCGGACGAGTCCCCGGACATGCCCCCATCCCACGAAACCACTATTTATCCAATAACCCACTATTTTTGAAAAGTACTAACCCTGGCCTTCATGCAATAAGCTGCAATTGGACAGAATCCTGCCTGCAATCTATTGAATGGGGATTTGGGTAGTGTATATTTTGGACATTTTAATTAAAGTTTCTTTCATGATAAAAACTATTTTACTGCACTCAGCTAGGGCCCCTGAGTCCGTAGCACCAAGCGCCATCCCATAATTCCACCGTCCACGAACCCACTATTAATTGCATAAATGCTACGTGGGATGTCCATATCTCAGCTCTGGAAGGGTCTAGACTAGAGCCTCCATTTTTGCGCTCAGGTCTAAGTCTCATGGCCCTCTATCAAAATCCAGAGTTTCAAGAAAATCAGAGAAACTAAAAATTTCTACACAAAAAAAAAAAACACAGAGGTACCCCTGTCGACTTTTTCGGTGCAAATTTTTTTTTGAGTTTCTCTGATCTTCTTGAAACTCTGGATTCTGATAGAGGGTCATTGGACTTAGACCTGAGTGCAAAAATGGAGGCTCTAGACCCTAGTTTTGAGAAGATTGGAGAAACTTAATTTTTCGCCCGAAAAAAAAAAAAAACGAAAGGGGTACCACTGTCGTTTTTTTTTCAGGTCGAATTTTTGAGTTTCGATATCTCAGCTCTGGAAGGGTCTAGAGCCTCCATTTTTGCACTCAGGTCTAAGTCTCATGGCTCTCTATCAGAATCCAGAGTTTTGAGAAGATTGGAGAAATTAAATTTTTCGCCCGAAAAAAAACAAACGAAAGGGGTACCACTGTCGTTTTTTTTTCGGGTTGAATTTTTGAGTTTCGATATCTCAGCTCTGGAAGGGTCTAGAGCCTCCATTTTTGCACTCAGGTCTAAGTCTCATGGCCCTCTATCAGAATCCAGAGTTTTGAGAAGATTGGAGAAACTTAATTTTTCGCCCGAAAAAAAAAAAAACGAAAGGGGTACCACTGTCGTTTTTTTTTTCGGGTCGAATTTTTGAGTTTCGATATCTCAGCTCTGGAAGGGTCTAGAGCCTCCATTTTTTCACTCAGGTTTAAGTCTCATGGCCCTCTATCAGAATCCAGAGTTTTGTGAAGATTGGAGAAACTTAATTTTTCACCCGAAAAAAAAAAAAAAAAAAAAACGAAAGGGGTACCACTGTCGTTTTTTTTTTTCGGGTCAAATTTTTGAGTTTCGATATCTCAGCTCTGGAAGGGTCTAGAGCCTCCATTTTTGCACTCAGGTCTAAGTCTCATGGCCCTCTATCAGAATCCAGAGTTTTGAGAAGATTGGAGAAACTTAATTTTTCGCCCAAAAAAAAAAAAAAAAAAAACGAAAGGGGTACCACTGTCGTTTTTTTTTTTCGGGTCAAATTTTTGAGTTTCGATATCTCAGCTCTGGAAGGGTCTAGAGCCTCCATTTTTGCACTCAGGTCTAAGTCTCATGGCCCTCTATCAGAATCCAGAGTTTTGAGAAGATTGGAGAAACTTAATTTTTCGCCCAAAAAAAAAAAAAACGAAAGGGGTACCACTGTCGTTTTTTTTTTTCGGGTCGAATTTTTGAGTTTCGATATCTCAGCTCTGGAAGGGTCTAGAGCCTCCATTTTTGCACTCAGGTCTAAGTCTCATGGCCCTCTATCAGAATCCAGAGTTTTGAGAAGATTGGAGAAACTTAATTTTTCGCCCGAAAAAAAAAAACGAAAGGGGTACCACTGTCGTTTTTTTTTTTCGGGTCGAATTTTTGAGTTTCGATATCTCAGCTCTGGAAGGGTCTAGAGCCTCCATTTTTGCACTCAGGTTTAAGTCTCATGGCCCTCTATCAGAATCCAGAGTTTTGAGAAGATTGGAGAAACTTAATTTTTCGCCCGAAAAAAAAAAAACGAAAGGGGTACCACTGTCGTTTTTTTTTCGGGTCGAATTTTTGAGTTTCGATATCTCAGCTCTGGAAGGGTCTAGAGCCTCCATTTTTGCACTCAGGTCTAAGTCTCATGGCCCTCTATCAGAATCCAGAGTTTTGAGAAGATTGGAGAAACTTAATTTTTCGCCCCAAAAAAAAAAAAACGAAAGGGGTACCACTGTCGTTTTTTTTTTCGGTCGAATTTTTGAGTTTCGATATCTCAGCTCTGGAAGGGTCTAGAGCCTCCATTTTTGCACTCAGGTCTAAGTCTCATGGCCCTCTATCAGAATCCAGAGTTTTGAGAAGATTGGAGAAACTTAATTTTTCGCCCGAAAAAAAAAACGAAAGGGGTACCACTGTCGTTTTTTTTTCGGGTCGAATTTTTGAGTTTCGATATCTCAGCTCTGGAAGGGTCTAGAGCCTCCATTTTTGCACTCAGGTCTAAGTCTCATGGCCCTCTATCAGAATCCAGAGTTTTGAGAAGATTGGAGAAACTTAATTTTTCGCCCGAAAAAAAAACGAAGGGGTACCACTGTCGTTTTTTTTTCGGGTCGAATTTTGAGTTTCGATATCTCAGCTCTGGAAGGGTCTAGAGCCTCCATTTTTGCACTCAGGTCTAAGTCTCATGGCCCTCTATCAGAATCCAGAGTTTTGAGAAGATTGGAGAAACTTAATTTTTCGCCCCAAAAAAAAAAAAAAACGAAAGGGGTACCACTGTCGTTTTTTTTTCGGTTCGAATTTTTGAGTTTCGATATCTCAGCTCTGGAAGGGTCTAGAGCCTCCATTTTTGCACTCAGGTCTAAGTCTCATGGCCCTCTATCAGAATCCAGAGTTTTGAGAAGATTGGAGAAACTTAATTTTTCGCCCTGAAAAAAAAACGAAAGGGGTACCACTGTCGGTTTTTTTTCGGGTCGAATTTTTGAGTTTCGATATCTCAGCTCTGGAAGGGTCTAGAGCCTCCATTTTTGCACTCAGGTCTAAGTCTCATGGCCCTCTTTCAGAATCCAGAGTTTTGAGATGATTGGAGAAATATTATTTTTCGCCCGAAAAAAAAAAACGAAAGGGGTACCACTGTCGTTTTTTTTTCGGGTCGAATTTTGAGTTTCGATATCTCAGCTCTGGAAGGGTCTAGAGCCTCCATTTTTGCACTCAGGTCAAAGTCTCACAGCCCTCTATCAGAATCCAGAGTTTTGAGAAGATTGGAGAAACGTAATTTTTCGCCCAAAAAAAAAAAACGAAAGGGGTAACACTGTCGTTTTTTTTTTCGGGTCGAAATTTTGAGTTTCGATATCTCAGCTCTGGAAGGGTCTAGAGCCTCCATTTTTGCACTCAGGTCAAAGTCTCATGGCCCTCTATCAGAATCCAGAGTTTTGAGAAGATTGGAGAAACTTAATTTTTCGCCCAAAAATGAAAAAAAACGAAAGGGGTAACACTGTCGTTTTTTTTTCGGGTCGAAATTTTGAGTTTCGATATCTCAGCTCTGGAAGGGTCTAGAGCCTCCATTTTTGCACTCAGGTCAAAGTCTCATGGCCCTCTATCAGAATCCAGAGTTTTGAGAAGATTGGAGAAACTTAATTTTTCGCCCGAAAAAAAAAAACGAAAGGGGTAACACTGTCGTTTTTTTTTCGGGTCGAAATTTTGAGTTTCGATATCTCAGCTCTGGAAGGGTCTAGAGCCTCCATTTTTGCACTCAGGTCAAAGTCTCAGGCCCTCTATCAGAATCCAGAGTTTTGAGAAGATTGGAGAAACTTAATTTTTCGCCCAAAAAAAAAAAAAAACGAAAGGGGTAACACTGTCGTTTTTTTTTTTCGGGTCGAAATTTTGAGTTTCGATATCTCAGCTCTGGAAGGGTCTAGAGCCTCCATTTTTGCACTCAGGTCAAAGTCTCATGGCCTCTATCAAATCCAGAGTTTTGAGAAGATTGGAGAAACTTAATTTTTCGCCCAAAAATGAAAAAAAAAACGAAAGGGGTAACACTGTCGTTTTTTTTTTCGGGTCGAAATTTTGAATTTTGATATCTCAGCTCTGGAAGGGTCTAGAGCCTCCATTTTTGCACTCAGGTCAAAGTCTCACAGCCCTCTATCAGAATCCAGAGTTTTTGAGAAGATTGGAGAAACTTAATTTTTCGCCCAAAAAAAAAAAAACGAAAGGGGTACCACTGTCGTTTTTTTTTTCGGGTCGAATTTTTGAGTTTCGATATCTCAGCTCTGGAAGGGTCTAGAGCCTCCATTTTTGCACTCAGGTCAAAGTCTCACAGCCCTCTATCAGAATCCAGAGTTTTGAGAAGATTGGAGAAACTTAATTTTTCGCCCAAAAAAAAAAACGAAAGGGGTAACACTGTCGTTTTTTTTTTCGGGTCGAAATTTTGAATTTCGATATCTCAGCTCTGGAAGGGTCTAGAGCCTCCATTTTTGCACTCAGGTCAAGTCTCATGCCCTCTATCAGAATCCAGAGTTTTGAGAAGATTGGAGAAACTTAATTTTTCGCCCCAAAAAAAAAAAAAAAAAAAACGAAAGGGGTAACCACTGTCGTTTTTTTTTCGGGTCAAATTTTGAGTTTCGATATCTCAGCTCTGGAAGGGTCTAGAGCCTCCATTTTTGCACTCAGGTCTAAGTCTCATGGCCCTCTATCAGAATCCAGAGTTTTGAGAAGATTGGAGAAACTTAATTTTTCGCCCAAAAAAAAAAAAAAAAAACGAAAGGGTACCACTGTCGTTTTTTTTTTTCGGGTCGAAATTTTTGAGTTTCGATATCTCAGCTCTGGAAGGGTCTAGAGCCTCCATTTTTGCACTCAGGTCTAAGTCTCATGGCCCTCTATCAGAATCCAGAGTTTTGAGAAGATTGGAGAAACTTAATTTTTCGCCGAAAAAAAAACGAAAGGGGTAACCACTGTCGTTTTTTTTTTCGGGTCGAATTTTTGAGTTTCGATATCTCAGCTCTGGAAGGGTCTAGAGCCTCCATTTTTGCACTCAGGTAAGTCTCATGGCCTCTATCAGAATCCAGAGTTTTGAGAAGATTGGAGAAACTTAATTTTTCGCCCGAAAAAAAAAAAACGAAAGGGGTACCACTGTCGTTTTTTTTTTCGGGTCGAATTTTTGAGTTTCGATATCTCAGCTCTGGAAGGGTCTAGAGCCTCCATTTTTGCACTCAGGTTTAAGTCTCATGGCCCTCTATCAGAATCCAGAGTTTTGAGATTGGAGAAAACTTTTTTTCGCCTGAAAAAAAAAACGTAAGGGGTACCACTGTCGTTTTTTTTCGGGTCGAATTTTTGAGTTTCGATATCTCAGCTCTGGAAGGGTCTAGAGCCTCCATTTTTGCACTCAGGTTTAAGTCTCATGGCCCTCTATCAGAATCCAGAGTTTTGAGAAGATTGGAGAAACTTAATTTTTTCGCCCCAAAAAAAAAAACGAAGGGGTAACCACTGTCGTTTTTTTTTCGGGTCGAATTTTTGAGTTTCGATATCTCAGCTCTGGAAGGGTCTAGAGCCTCCATTTTTGCACTCAGGTCTAAGTCTCATGGCCCTCTATCAGAATCCAGAGTTTTGAGAAGATTGGAGAAACTTAATTTTTCGCCCGAAAAAAAAAAACGAAAGGGGTACCACTGTCGTTTTTTTTTCGGGTCGAATTTTTGAGTTTCGATATCTCAGCTCTGGAGGGTCTAGAGCCTCCATTTTTGCACTCAGGTCTAAGTCTCATGGCCCTCTATCAGAATCCAGAGTTTTGAGAAGATTGGAGAAACTTATTTTTTCGCCCGAAAAAAACGAAAGGGGTAACACTGTCGTTTTTTTTTCGGGTCGAATTTTGAGTTTCGATATCTCAGCTCTGGAAGGGTCTAGAGCCTCCATTTTTGCACTCAGGTCAAAGTCTCACAGCCCTCTATCAGAATCCAGAGTTTTGAGAAGATTGGAGAAACGTAATTTTTCGCCAAAAATGAAAAAAAACGAAAGGGGTAACACTGTCGTTTTTTTTTCGGGTCGAAATTTTGAATTTCGATATCTCAGCTCTGGAAGGGTCTAGAGCAC